>JAEIFP010000653.1:0-602183 GCA_018903935.1 Drosophila insularis
TGTTATTTCCCTTCAGATATTCTACTGTGAACTCATATTCTTCTTTATCAAGTCTCATTCTAGTTAACTTTGTACTTGGATTTACCATAGAGAATAATTATGTTAGTAGTATAGACCAGGGTCTGTTTTGACGTTGAAGTGTTTTCCATATATATGGGCAGAAGTGTGTATCGCAGATAGTTCTTGTTCAGTAGTGCTTTTATTAATTTCACCTTTAGTGAATGAACGAGAAGCTTATGCTAATGGTAACTGCTAATCGCCATTAGTTTGAGCCAAAGCTGCTCCACAAGCATATTTGCTAGCATCTGTTATTATAGAAAATTCTTTGCTAAAATCTGGATACTGTAGCAGTGTGGATTCTATTAAAGCTTGTTTCAGATACTCAAATCCTTTTTAGCATTCTTCAGACCAAAAAAATCTACGTTTTTCTTACATGATCGTGTTATCGGACGTAAATGTTCTGCGAAGTTTTTAATAAAACGTCTGTCGTAGTTGCAAAAAGCTACGAATCTTATATTACTATCAGCATCTTTCGGTACTGGATATTTTTCAATGACATCGTATTTGATGTCATCTGGCAATATTCCTTTGTCAGTACATTTTTATTAAATTAATTTTTTTCAAATATAGACATGACAAATATTTGGCCCTGCCTAGTTGATCGAGAATATCATCTATTCTTGGTAATTTAACGGACAATAGTTTTTTGTTCATTTGACGATAGTTTTTTACTAACCGCCATCGTTTCTTTTCCGATCCTGGTAAGCCTTTTTTCGGCACCAGTAGTAACGGACTATTATACATGGACACTGAAGGTTCATCTATTTTATCTTTAATGAGTTTAACGACTTGTCTAGTTACTTCTTCTTTATGCATGTGTGGTATTCTGTAATTTTTTGTGTATACTGGTTGGTTGTCATTCAATCTTAGTTCTTGTTTATAAAAGTTGTTCGTAGTAATTGGTTCGTTTTCTAAACCAAATACATCTGTATACTTGGTGCAGAGCTCTTCTAGTACGTTTTTGAACATAGGTGTGAAGTTTGGCTTCAGTTTTTGCATTACTGATTAACTTCTTTGCTCATTAGTCTTCTGTACTAAGATCCAATTCCCAATAAATATTCCATTTTCGACTTCTTGATCTAAGATGACGATGTAGTAGTTGATGTTTGTAGTTTCGTATGGAATATTTATTTGTTGGATTACTTCAAATCTTGCTGGGATGATTGTGGTATTACTGTCACGGGTGTGTCATATGGGAGCTTTATTGCAAATTCTAAATTATTCGGTATTAGTGAATCGTTTGGTTCACTAAAATATAATTGGCAATTTAAATGAAAATAAAAAAGTGGTCGGCACGGCCCATTCCCCGGACTAGGGCCTAGCTCTGCCGCAGCGCTGCCGCTTCACATACACTGTAAACGTTCGTGTTTGTTCGGCAATGTCACTTCGGCAAAAATTTCAATTGATGCTTGTCAGGAAAAAAAATGATTGCCAAAAAAAAAAAAAATAAATCAGTTGCTGTTCAGCATTTGATGAAGCAACACCTTTTTAAAGCGGCTAACTGGAATACACCGAAAAAAAAATGTTTAATGCCGATTGGGAAAATTTATTTTTTATTATTGAAAATATGGAGGGGATGCGCAATGCGTTATTTGTCATCAAATTTTTTCTATCATTATTATGCATTATTTAATAATATTTTCTTACCTATATTATGTAAGGATAATTTTTTTTTTTAATTTTTTGACAAAAATAAAAAATATTTCTATTTGCTATACTGTTTTTTCAGTGTAAAGCAAGAAAACGTTTCGTACTTCGTGTTTGTTGTTACACACACAAATGCAAAGTCTCATTTTTGATTGTATGCGTGCCTACCCCTGGTCTATACCCAGCAAGCATTTTTAAAGTTAACAGAGCATAAATAAGTCTTTTATGAGTCGCGCGACGATTGAATATAGTCATATTTGTGAAAAATGGTACCCTAGCAGCGACTCATCTTGATGAGTCGCTTACGACCCCTTTCTTTAATCGCTTTCGAATCATATTTAAGTCGCATTTTCAATCATACGCGACTCCCTTTTGCTATGCATTTTCATTCATGCTCGACTCTTTTTTGAGTCATTATTTGAGTCATAAGCGATTCTCTTTCCAGTCATAAGCGATTATTTTTTTAATTATAATTTCCATAATTTATTTTACAAAAATAAAAAAAGTTCATTTAAATTCATTCAAACATAACGTTTTCGTTTGGAAATTCTATCCTTAGCATGCACAAAATGATTTTGAAGGACGCCATTCATGTCCTTGTCGGTGCATTTGTATTTAGCGTGACAAATGTCTGAAAATGAAAAAAATTATTAATATTGTACATCAATAGTAGAGATATATACATACTTTTTGTTAATGTCAGGAGATAGCACTTTTCTGCACTTGGCTTTGTGGCTGTTCCCTTCCAGCTGTAGTCAGAAGACAATTCGTCCGTAAAAACTTTCCTTATCGCTGCCCTCAAAAACTGCGCAGGTCCATCTCCTCCTGTTTTTGATATGAATTGTTTATGAAAAAATTTTAATAGTTTACTTATATATATATTCAAATTTCAATGTTGTTTTTTAACACTGACAAATTGATCCAGTTGACTGTCGTCTTTCTGCACCGCCTCATCAAATTCTATCAGGGCGTCAATAGAATTGAGAGGAAGTTTCGGCAGACTGCGAAATTTAACGGCGACATCAACGGAAGGCTCCTTGTTTCGCCTACACTCTAGTTTCAGAGAATCAACTTCCTCTGTTAACTTCGTTATCGTGCGCGACGTTGAAATTTTTAAGTCCCGCAGCTCGTCTCTTAGCTCAGATATTAATCTAGCCAAATCATTGTTCGACACGTCCACGTTTCTTACTGAAAAGAATATTCCATAATATTTAATATTAACCTATGATAACAGATAATTTATTACTTACATTTGGTCAAATTATTCGAAGGTACATAATCAAAAAATTCGGTATTTGCCATCTATGACAAAGTCTAACGTTAAATTTGGTAACTTCCAATTATTCGTCACAAGAAAGTCAGTTAAGCAGCTCTTAAGCCCATAATGAACATAAGTAGCATCGCCAACCTTTCTCTCAGTGACGGAACTAGGCGTATGCAAAACTGTTCTGCCATCTTACGGCACATGAATATTGCATTTTCGCAACAATAATAATCATGCATTAAATGCAAATATACTAATGCCAAAATCAGTGGCCCATTTGGCTATTTCCTCCCGCAAGTTCAATTCATTATTATCTTTATGTAAACAATTCTCATCGTCACTACTAGAGAAAGAGCTATCACTTGAACAGTCAACATTGCCATTTTCGGGTAGGGGCTCGTTTATTGCCAAAGTTTCTTGCACATTTGTGTTTTCTTTTAATTATACCATACACCCATAGGGTGAAATGGTATATTAAAGTCGCCAAAATGTATGTAACAGGCAGAAGGAAGCTTTTCCGACCCCATAAAGTATATATATTCTTGATCAGCATCAACAGCCGAGACGATCTAGCCATGTCCGTCTGTCCGTTCGTCTGTATGAACACCTAGATCTCGGGGACTATAAGAGCTAGAGCCACCAAATTTGGTATGTAGACTCGTGTCATATGTACGCTTATCGAGTTTGTTTCAAATGTTTGCCACGCCCCCTACCGCCCCCGCAAATGATATAAAACCGATTTTAGCTAGAGACACCATAGTTGGTATAAATATTTGCTTAGTAATTGCGCACAGTTTTGATGTGTAAAGATTTTGCCACGCCCCCCTCCGCCCCCGTAATTTGAAAAAACTCGATTATCTCCCGTAATTTTCTACCTTGTGCAATCAAATTTAGCACACTTAAATTTGATACTAATATCAAGCAAAATACCAAATTTTATCAAAATCGGAATAAAAATAGTCAAGTTATGCATATAAACGTTTTTCCATATGGCCGGAAGTGGCCGTTGGCTGGTGGGGGCGCTAGGGTGCTCGAATGCTTGAGTGAGCGAAATACTAAGATATGCTTCTAAAAAGCATGCAAACAGATTTTTTTAAAAATACGAAAATGCATTGGTTATTATAAATTTAAAATATTTGTTTTACTGGTGTATGGTATATCCAAGTCGGCGAGACGACTTACTTACTTCATTTTTTATTGCCCCCGAACAGTATTTTTTGGGTTTCCCGTTTTGCAATTCTTTGCAATTGCTTTGCAGACATTTTCACCTTTTTAATGTAATTATATTTATGCAAAGTTATTCACACTATGATGCTTACTGTCCTTTCTGTTTCACTTGCACAATTAACAATGACCGAAAATTCACATTTTGTCACGTGCTTTACAATTTTGAGAGAACAATCAGAGAGAGAGAAAAAAAAAAAATTGGGATATCGATCAATCGATAAATGAATAATATTAGGATAGCGATAAATAATCTATCGTTTTATTTGAGGAGGCAACGCGCTTCTTTTTTTTTTTTTTTTTTGCTAGGCTGTGTTCCAAAATTTGGTTATAAATTCTAGCAGGTATGTAGGTTAATTAAAAATTTTACCCCACCGCCATCTGCATCTTATTCTGTATCATAGATTGGAAACATCCCATTTTCTGTTCAGTATTTCTGGTAGCTTTCGTTTGTGAGGATTATTTTTCTATAAAACCGGCGAGTTTTCAAATACCTATTTCTGGTGTCCGGAGCACGTGCAGCCAAACTTTGGTTAGCTTTGCATTCCGGAATTGGCATTCAGACATTGAGAACTCACTGCCAACTAAACACTGGCAGCGCCACAATATTTTAGTGTTGGGGCTTACGGTGTGGGCAAAAGTGTCTCATTTCCCGAAAATCGGCCTAACCCTCGGTGAACCGGATTTTTCGTACGCCAAAATTCTGGATGTTATGTGATATGACTGTTCACCAGATTCAGCGCAATACTTCTACAATTTTTTTTGAGTAAAGCATCGTTTTGTTGCCCAAATTGTTAAGTGAAGGTAATTGTTCTTTCTGATTTGATTTTGTTTCAAAGCCCTAATCAAGTTAAAAAAAACACAAGGAAAAAATATAATTAATTCAAATATGAAATCAATTTAAAGTCACGTTAAGGTTATTTTAAAGAATTCAAGCCAAGAAGAGTAACTGTAAAAGCAAAGTGAGAGAAACGGAGTTTAATGGTGGTCATAGAGCGCAAAGGGAAATAATCATAAAAAACACCCTACCACAGTTCAGCGATTACACCATGGGGTAAGTGCCTAGTGTATTAAGCAGTATCAATTCGGCGACCCTCAACCAAGATTTTGGGAACTATGGGGCGATGGTAGTCAATTGATACTCTGATTTGTTGATGTAATTTCTGTTTCAGCGTATTATGATCAAGAAAATAATAGAAAATAATTTCAGTAAATAATGATTGAACTGATGCGAAAAAAAGTAATAATTAATTGTTTGTGCAGCTTGAAAATTTAAATTAACCATAACGAATTTGGAAAAAAAAGAACGTGAAACAAGATGAATAACACTGTAATAGTTTTTTTTTAAAATAAAATAGACATGGCAAAATTCGATGGTTTCACCCTATTTTGGGACTTGCAAATCGAACTGCATCATTAGGTTTTTAAGTTATCGCGATGGTTTCGTACGAAATTTTTTATGGAAGTTTTTCATCAAAGTTGCCATTTTTCCGAAAAAGGTATTTTTTCCATTTGCTCCTAACTTCTAAAATATTTATTTTTTTACACACTTTCTTCAGCAAAGTTTCTAAGAATTGAAAGGGCTACAAATTTTGGGAAGACATCTAGCCTTTAAATCTGTCCGTTCCCGAGCACTGCCTCAAAATGTAAAAAAAATCGAATCTTGACCAAATTTTTTTTATGTTTTCTTTCTCGCATTTTGCTCATATTGAAAATTTTCTATTCGAATCTTGATCATAATATGAGAATTTATTATACTCAATGGCAGCAGAAGAGAGACCAGACCTATCTGATTTACGATTTATAATATAACCGTTTAATCAAATTGGATTTTTTTTTAGATATGTTAACAAAATTAAACTTGTAAGGGTGCGCTGTTTCAAACATTAAATTATATAAATCTGCTAGCTAGACGAATATATTTGGCATACACTATTGCTAAGGCGAATTGACCTTGAGCTTTTTTTTGGAACCATAGAAAAGCTCATGCAAGAGAAGGGCCCAAAAATTGAGTTTGAATAGTGTGCGGGGAGTCTAGAATGGTCTGAGCTATAGTGCAGTTGTGCGAATAAGAGGAGGGAGAACGCGAAAAAAAACCGCAAGTGCAAGCAATGCACGTGGAGTGACGTAACACTCCGGTGCCCTCTTGGACATACATAAGTCCACGCCTCTTTTTTCGAGTTCTAATTTTAATTAAGGAACGAAAATAAAACGCCACTGCCAGCGCTGTCTTGCCTCCATCAAATGCAAGCGCGTACCCATTGTGTTAGCCACCATCCATGGTTTCATGTCGGACTTTTGGGACTACGACCAAATAAATGTCGGCCCGGTCCATGAACTGACCATAGGATGAATTGTTGGAGAGCGATTTGGCCCTAAGGGCGCACACATATTGTGGTGTGGAGCGTACCCAGCCAGCCTAATTCCTAGACGAACCCTCGTTGGAGTGGATGTTTCACCTTAGGACACGGGATAGCCCCTCGCAACAAAGACCGGAGATTTCTGCTGGGAAGACGTTGCCGCAGATTCAAAAACCAGCTTTGATGACCCCAACCTCACCCCCAGCCCGTAGTGGGCCCTCAAACAGCCGTTTTTCTTTTTCTTGAAGTATCGTACAAACATGTGTTCAAATATATAAGTATAATATTTATAATGAAATTTCTATATAGCAGGTTCTGAAAATCATAACGTTGGTAACGAGAAGCAAGTTATATTTTTGTGCTCTTCTTAATAATTTGAACAGCCTCTAGTGCTCCACCCATCATCAGGCCTGCTGACTGGATTGGACTCTACAAACTGTAAGTACGGCATAGCCTCATAAAATTGGTGCATTTAAATCAATTTGGATAGATCCACAAGGTTATCATGCGGGTAATTGCTACGCATGCCAAAATAAACTCGCAAAACTAAAGTAGATTTCTATGGTTTATAAAAGTGTTCAATCTACACAGTTGCCAGTACTGAATAGAACTGTATTACTAGTATACTATGTAGTAATAATTAATAACATGTAACTTATTACTTACTCTCTTTTATAATACTAGTCTTAGTCCCTCTTATTGAATAGTTTAATTTGCCTTGAGTTCTATTGTTTCTTAAGTCCGAAAAGTTTTCGAATATCGAAATGTTGAGTTATACCAGACAAGCAGTTTAAAATATGTCTGTATATATTTTGTTAAAATTTACTAATGAGAAATGCTTCAGTCTAAAATAATAATGAATTTGAATATGATTGCTTAAGCTTTATAATTTATTTTCCTAGTGACATGGGTACGCGAGTTGAGATTGTTTAGTTTTTTTAATTGAAATCTTTACAACCTTTATGAACAAAAGAATACTCTTTAATTTCTTCCATTGTTTTTAACCCTTGCAAAAAGGGTGTTTGTGGCGGGGCGGAAGAATCCAAATAAGCCGCAAGTGGTTGGCGGGTGCCAAAGTCTTCAGGGGTCTGGTGCGTCAGTAATGTAATTAAAACGCGCGAGAACTTCGTTTTAAACTAATTAATATTTATTTGTAGTAAGTGACAATATGTCCAAACACACACGAGATGGATGCGGGTTGGAAAATTTACAATCGCAAAAAGGCAAATCACAAAGAGAAGAACGGGTGTTCCGTCCGTCTGGATCAACGCAAACTCCTCCTAGACCGTGAGAGCTACAGAGCTGAAATTTTGTAGGGGTTGTATATCTCGGATTCAGCCGGATCGGATGACTATATCATATAGCTCCCATAGGAACGATCGGTCGAAAACAGTGACTTTTATCAATAATGAAGTAAGTAAGTCGTCTCGCCGACTTTACATCATTAAAACAAATATTTTAAATACGACCATACATCAGTAAAACAAATATTTTAAATTTATAATAACCAATGCATTTTCGTATTTAAAAAAAACTGTTCACATGTTTTTTACAAGCATATCTTAGTATTTCGCTCACTTATGCATATGAGCACCCTAGCGCCGCCTTGAGTTCTATTGTTTCTTAAGTCCGAAAAGTTTTCGAATATCGAAATGTTGAGTTATACCAGACAAGCAGTTTAAAATATGTCTGTATATATTTTGTTAAAATTTACTAATGAGAAATGCTTCAGTCTAAAATAATAATGAATTTGAATATGATTGCTTAAGCTTTATAATTTATTTTCCTAGTGACATGGGTACGCGAGTTGAGATTGTTTAGTTTTTTTAATTGAAATCTTTACAACCTTTATGAACAAAAGAATACTCTTTAATTTCTTCCATTGTTTTTAACCCTTGCAAAAAGGGTGTTTGTGGCGGGGCGGAAGAATCCAAATAAGCCGCAAGTGGTTGGCGGGTGCCAAAGTCTTCAGGGGTCTGGTGCGTCAGTAATGTAATTAAAACGCGCGAGAACTTCGTTTTAAACTAATTAATATTTATTTGTAGTAAGTGACAATATGTCCAAACACACACGAGATGGATGCGGGTTGGAAAATTTACAATCGCAAAAAGGCAAATCACAAAGAGAAGAACGGGTGTTCCGTCCGTCTGGATCAACGCAAACTCCTCCTAGACCGTGAGAGCTACAGAGCTGAAATTTTGTAGGGGTTGTATATCTCGGATTCAGCCGGATCGGATGACTATATCATATAGCTCCCATAGGAACGATCGGTCGAAAACAGTGACTTTTATCAATAATGAAGTAAGTAAGTCGTCTCGCCGACTTTACATCATTAAAACAAATATTTTAAATACGACCATACATCAGTAAAACAAATATTTTAAATTTATAATAACCAATGCATTTTCGTATTTAAAAAAAACTGTTCACATGTTTTTTACAAGCATATCTTAGTATTTCGCTCACTTATGCATATGAGCACCCTAGCGCCGCCACCAGCCAACGGCCACTTCCGGCCATATGGAAAAACGTTTATATGCATAACTAACTTAACTATTTTTATTCCGATTTTGATCATTTTGGCATTTTGCTGGATATTAGTATAAAATTTAAGTGTGCTAAATTTGATTGCACAAGGTAGAAAATTTCAAAGTTTTTTCAAATTACGGGGGCAGAAAGGGGCGTGGCAAAATTTTTACACATTAAAAATGTGCGCAATTACTAAGCAAATATACATACCAACTATGGTGTCTCTAGCTAGAAGAGTTTTTGGGAAAATGGGTTTTATATAATTTGCGGGGGCGGTAGGGAGCGTGGCAGAAATTTGAAATAAACTTGATCACTGTACATACTACACGAATCTACATACCAAATTTGGTGGCTCTAGCTCTTATAGTCTCCGAGATCTAGGTGTTCATACAGACGGACGGACGGACGGACGGACGGACGGACGGACGGACGGACGGACGGACGGACAGACGGACATGGCTAGATCGTCTCGGCTGTTGATGCTGATCAAGAATATATATACTTTATGGGGTCGGAAAAGCTTCCTTCTGCCTGTTACATACATTTTGGCGACTTTAATATACCATTTCACCCTATGGGTGTATGGTATAACAATTGACATAAAAATGAATATTTATCAGTTTAATAAACGTATTAATGATTGTGCCAAATTTTATTAAGATCGGGTGACTATATCACATAGCTCCCATAGGAACGATCGGTGAAAACCTGTGACTCTTGTTGTATTTTTATCACAATTTAAGTTAAAAAAATTTGGTATGTATAAAGTTGCAAGGGTGTATAAACTTCGGCACGGCCAAAGTTAGCCCCGGCTCTCTGGTTTTTTATTAATATTCATTACTGGGTTCGTAAGTATTTTTTCTGGTAAATCATTCAATTGACATTTAACGTTAGTTTCAGTAGAGATCCAAATAAAAATTTAATTTTATATTTTAAGGTAGAGATTCAGCAAACAACCCCCCACCCCGCAAGAGCTACGGAAACAAAGGACAGCTGCAACTCATCTACCGCCTTCTCTCTGTTATCGGTCGATTTATCGTCGCTGTGATAGGAAGGTTGAAAATTCTTTGTTAGAGCCTCTATGGCGATTGAAAGTGTATACTTCTTAGCTACTTCGACGGGTGTACCATCGTGTATAAAGCCTCCTTTCAGAGATTCAGTAAGTTTTTCAATCTCTTGAGCGTACGGGCTTGCTGTTTTGTTTCTCTGTGGTAGGATTTTTAGTTTAGCAGTTATTGGCGCTACCGATTCCGATTTGACATTATTGGCAATACGGTTAATTATTGCTTCTATCGTCTGTTCAGAGGTTATCAGATTTCTAGTGTAGCCTTGAAGTTTTGTTTTTATAAGGCACTCTGCTTTTTCTTTATGGTCGCCTTTTAGTGAAATTACCAAATTCAATGCATAAACCTCTGGAGGTTTTCTGTTTTGCCATCAAACGTTGGAATTAGGTTTGAGGCCATCTTCTAGAAATCAGTGACTGTTCGAGTGATTTTAGTATTTTCTTTGGGAATTGCTGGTTTCTCAAGGATTATGTTGTATTGATCTGAACTCACAGTTGTTGCTTTCTGTCTGCAGTCACTATGGAATGCATTTGCGGCTGTTTTGTGCCCTGTCTTTAGCTTGCTCTAGTGTTCGATTAACACTGCCATTAATACGTTGGAGATTCTCAGTTATTATTTTTGTATGTTTGGCTACTGTGCCTTGGGATGTTTCTCTATTTTGGGGAAACGCATTTACAAGATTTATTTAATTCTTGTGCGTGTATTCTAGCTCTTTTTATTATTTCATCCCAAGTAACCATAGTTTGTTAAAAAAATTGGTTTCGTGTCTTAACTCTCAGTTATATGCTTCTACTATTGACCTTTCTATTAGGTTTACTGTTCTTGCTTCAAACTTTCTATTGTGTACAATCTAATATTTGATTTCCTTATATTTTGGATTAGTTTCACCTCTGATAATGAGGAAGTTTAAAAATGGAACAAATTTGCTCAAATATTTTAATTTTGCTTGACCCATTTTTACACTGTGTTTAGGCCGTCTGCTCAACTCTGATATTTCTTGATGATTATTTTGTTATGCATTGCATACAATTTCAAAGCTAGATTTATGGCTACAAGAATTAGAATGGCTAATAATAGTATACCTATGTCTTCTAAGTTTTCCCTATGATCTATAATTTTTACGCTATTTACGACATTAGCCGTTACGTGATCTATTTTGGATTCTTGAGAACCCATCTTGCTACAATATTTTATCTTTGGTCGTTTAGGCCTGTTTTGAATAATTAGAGAAAAACTTTTTTCTTTTTTTAAGAATTCTAAGATTATAAGGAAATCAATTAAGGCGACTAAAAATGATTTGCAGAGTATCAGCATGGTGCATGTAGATCAAGATATCAGAAGCCGGAGGAATATTTGAACACAGATTCGGCAGCAATGAGTACTCCACCGCCACGGCGACCAACACGATCAAGCCTATAAGATATAAAGTGATTAGTAAGAATTTCGTTATTCAAAAAGTAGAGCAAAGTTTCACAAAAGGCTACTGTTTTTGGAGGGGCGGAAGGATCCAATGGAAATACAACTTTTGGCGGGTGCCAATTTCTTCGTGGTATGGTGAGCTCATAAAATAATTAAAACGCGCGGGACTTCGTTTAATATATTATGTTTATTCACAGATAACCCGACACACACGAAATGTTTCGATTTTAAATTTATATACAGGATTTTCGAATGTAAAAGAGAAAAGAACGGGTGTTTGAATCGAAGTCTCGTACCAGATTGAAGATGGCGATTCCAGAATCCAAGTCACGCTCCTTAGAGTGCCCGTATCCGCCGTGGATCAAAAAACCCTCCTCATGCCTCACTGCTGTTCACCCAGTGGAGTGAACATACCGCCCCCCTTGCAACATGTTGCAATTGTCACTCTGGACATATATAGAATGCGTCCTGGAGCGTCTAGATTCCACAGGAGCCGGAGACGACCCATCCGAACACGGTACTTTGGGCTGCGGGAGTACCGCTATGACCGGGACCAAGCCTGGTTGGAAGACCTCAGGATAGTGGTCCGCACAACTGACACCGACGCCGTCCGATAAAAATTGGGACCGGCCAGGATCAGATTGGAGAGTTTTCCATGGACCGACGCCGACACTTCCCGGATGGGAGTGCGGATGAGCAGTTCCTCTCCTACACGGAAAATCATTCCCGTCGAAACGTAGGATCGGACCTCGATTTGACGACGGCCGCACAAGCTTGGTCGACTCCGACCTTGGTCTGCCCGCACCGTCGGCATCCGTGACGACTCCGGCACGCGTCGGACGAGTGCTCGTGTGGCAAGCAATTAGGGCAGTTCTTGTTGATAAGCACCGCCCGGAGCCGCTTTTCAGCCAGGAGGTTCAGGAAACGTTGACACTGCGGAAGTGTATAAACTCTCCGACAGACCCGGCATCGGTAAGAGTTTATACCGTGCGGACCAGACCGATTACTGCTACGGTGCGGCAAACGCGTGGCGCCCATGTCGCTGTGGAAAGACGATCTGAACGACTGAAACGAAAAGAAATTACGGAGGGGAAAGTGAATTAGTCGATTCAAGAGAACGAACAACATGCACGGAGACGAGGGCATTCGGAAGGAACAGAGAGGATCGGTGAGCCATTATGGCTTTTAGGCCACTGTGGTCTTGCAACAGAATGAGCTTCGCAACGGGTCTTCGGATAGACCCACGCGCTGTATTGACATCAGCTGGACGAGACCGTCAGCCCCGGGACACGATCAGGTCGCCTGTGTGGAGACTGCGAGCTGGCGATTTCCACTTATTCCGTTTGTGGAGCTCCTTAAGATATTCGTTCTTCCAACGCCGATAGAAAGCATGCTGGATTGCCTTCAGTCGCTGCCATCGGTTGATTAGGGACATAGGCTCGACTAGAATCTCAGGCTCCGCAATGGATAAGAGCGGTCCTCCAATAAGAAAGTGTCTCGGGCTCAATGCCAGCAGATCCTCTGGGTCCTCGCTCATGGGAGAAATTGGCCTGAAGATCAGACACGCCTCGATTCGACACAGGAGAGTGGAAAGTTCCTCGAACGTGTACTTAACATTAGACGAGGACTTGCAAAATACGGTCTCAAAACTTTTGACCCCAGCCTCCCACAGTCCTCCCATATGGGGGGCACTCGGCGTAATGAAATGCCAGGATAAAATATGCTGGGGAAATGCCTTCATTATATTATGCTTGGTGGCGACCAGAAAGTCCTTTTCGACAACCTTCTGGGCCCCTACGAAGGTTTACTTTAGTCTCGAGATGGATTGCCTTCGTGCTGAAACACACAAAGACGCAGACATAGCCCTTAGTAATGAGACACGTACGCCCGGTGTAATTCTTGATCTCGAACGGCCATGCGAAGTCAATGCCCGTGTGGGTGAAAGGTCTGGAGTAAGTGATGCGCTCTCGAGGGAGATCACCCATCATTTGAGTCTGTAGTCGTCGACGATGAACGCAAACTTTACACCCCTTGATGTCGGATTTCACCAGATTCTTAATCCGTGGAATCCAGAATTTGGTACCGCAGCATTATATGATTGCCGCCATGCATCGTGATGCGATGGGCGAGTTCGACAAGCAGGCGCGTAAAATGGGTACTATAGGGTAGGAGAACAGGGTCTTATCGGAGGGATTCAGCGGCTCGGAGTCGTCCACATGAGCGGAGTATCCCATGCTGGTCGAGAAATGGATTCAAATTGAGTAGCGTGCTGGATGATGGCAGGGGTCGCCCTTCACCCAGGGACCGTATCTCCGCGACGTATTCCCGACGCTGGGAGGTCCGAATCAAGGCGCGCTCGGCGGAGAGAAGTTCGTCATTGGTGAGACGGACCGTGGAAGGCGTCGAAATCCTTTTGGTGGCGAAGCGTAGTATGTACGCGGTGACTCGTAATGCCCTACCGTAGTCCGAGAAACGTTCGCTAACGTCATCGAGTAGGGTGGTCGCGGTGGTGTGGCACTGGACTCGTTGCCCCAGCTGGGTGTCTGGGGGTTCATTATTGAGAGTTCGCAAATACTCGGGGTCCCGCTGGAGCCAGTCCGGCCTATGCCACCAGAGGCTGCTGGCCGATAACTCGGGCGCGGAGACTCCACGGCTTGACAGATCAGCGGGGTTATCCTCGGAGCGCACATGTGACCAGCTTTGGCCACTGGTGCTTTTGGAGATGCTGGATACCCGATTGGCCACGAAGGTGGACCAACTACACGCGTCACAGAAGCCATGAAGCTCCCACGAGAGCTTTTCGCTGGTGTTTAGCCAACGGGGGATGCGGAGTTGACTGAGGCCTGGGTAATCCTGCAGAAATTCGTGCCATTGCTGCAGCAGGAGAGGCGGCAGAACATCATCCCAGCCCAGTTCGGTTAGCCAGATTTGCTGCATGAATATCTTCGCTCGGATAACAAATGGGGCTAGCCAGCCAGCGGGGTCGAAAAGTTTAGCGATATGGGACAGAACCTGCCTCTTGGTGATCGACTCCTTCAATGGTGGGTCCGCTACGGTGAAGAAGAAGACGACCTCGGCGGCTTGCCAGCGGATGCCCAAGGTTTTTGCAGTGCTCCCGTCTTCCAGCTCGAGAAAGTCCTCTCGCAGCAGGTGCTCTCTCGGAATAGCTTGAAGTACTTCCTTCTTATTGGAAGTCCACTTCCGAAGCGGGAGGCCTGCAGATTGGAGGGCAGCTTGAAGCTCTCGTATGGCGAGACGGGCGTCGGCTTCAGTGTGAGCGCCGGCAAGGACATCATCGACGTACATGTAGTTCCGAAGGATTTCGCTCGCCTGAGGGTACATCGCTTGCACGTCTTGTGCCAGTTGTAAAAGGACTCGGATCGCCAAGAATGTCGCGTAGTTAACCCCAAACGTGACAGTTTGTAGCTCATAATCCTGAAAAGGGGTATGCCTGGTGTCGACTCGGATTTGTCGATACATCTGCGTGATGTCGGCATTAAAAACGAACTGAAAGAACAGCCATTTTAGTAGTTGAAGCGTGAGATCGGCCTGGAGAGTAGGCCCGGTGTGTAAGACATCGTTAAGGCTGACCCCTCGTGTGGATGGGCTTAACGCATTAAATACAACGCGTACCTTGGTGGTGGTGCTGTCGGGCTTAAAAACCGCGGGATGGGGGAGATAGATGTTTTTCCCATCCTGAGGCGGCGTCACACGAATCATATGTCCTAATTCCTCATACTCCTGAATTATGGCATCGTACTGCGTTTTTAGGACGGGATCCTTGAGAAGGATCGTCATACTCCTTTTCCGGCTTTGCGGGAAGGTCTTCCACCTCCCAAAACTTGGTGAGGAGTACGTCAAAATTTGATTCCAGACTGACTCGCGTCTGTGAAGCAAAACCTAATCGAGACACCGGAGGTTTAGGCATAATATCTCCACACAGAACCCATCCAAAGATAGTTTCTAACCCCACGAAATCACCAATGTCTTTTTTGATCCGCTCTCCGAGGTTGTGGGGAAACACCAATAATCATATCAATAGGCGCGGGCTTGTTATAGTACGGGTCAGGGGTGATCGAGACACTGCGACGGAACGGTGTTAAGGAATGGAGCCGCTGGAATGGCCTCCGACAATTTGGACACGACCAGAACTGAGACCTCAATCTTGTTCAGTCTGTCACACGGAGGGGACAGCATCAGCAGTTACACTTTGTCGGCACATCCTCTGTCGCTCTGGTCCTTGCGGCATCCACTGGATAAAAGGGGGGCAGGACCATGTTGAAGACACGTTCGGATAGGAAGGTGGAATCGGCCCCCGAGCCGATTAACGCACGAATATGGTGCTACACACCACGATGGTGAAGAGTGACAATCGCAGTGCCTACGAGCCTTCTGCCTGGGGTGGATGCAAAATAGCTTTGTGCATTTGTGAGATGGCCGCTCGTGGACGGACGCTCGATGGCGCTGAATGGCGGGACTTGCGCAGCGGAGGGTGGTGACATGGCTGGAAAAAATTATATATACATATATATTTATTGATAAATATGGACGAATATATATGTAGGGGCAAATAATTGCTGGAAAAAATTATATATATATATTTATTTATTTATAAATATGGGCGCATATATATATATGGGCAAAATAATGGCCGGAAAAAATTATATATATTATAAAAAGTTAATTATTGAACCCAAACGATAATTAATTGGGTGATTTATTTTTTTCTTTTTCGCATCTAGTGCGTCTGTCTTGTCTGTGTGTTGCCGGAAGAAGAGAAAGAGAACTTCAAGTGTGGCCTTAGGCCGCATACCGATAGACGCCTTAATACTAACAATCGATACTTAAAATACTAACTTACTACTAACAATCGATACTTAAAAATACTGACATCGATATATGTGTAAACATTTAACATAAGTCATAAATAACTGGCATCTTACAACTCGGCCGTCCTGATGAGGAATCGACCTCGATTCTAGTTGCTAACATAAGGGGTACATAATAACATTAAGTGGCTAGTGTCGCCTTTGTTTGGATATCAGAAGTGCAATCTTGATCAGAGGCTGCCCTTAATTTTAATTTGGAGTCCCCGTCATACGGCAGTTGGGTGATCTGGGGGCCTTCCACATCCGGGATTACATATCGGTCATTCGGAAGTTTTTTATGAACAATGTAAGGGCCACGATACCGTCTGATAAGTTTTTTGTTTGTACCTGCCGAAGTATCCACATTCTTAATAACTACGAAATCCCCCTCATCAAAACTAACGGCAGGGAGGTGATGCTTCGCATAATACTCGGTATTATATTCTTGAGACTTGACAATGCTACGGAAGGCTACTCTCCGGACGTCTACCTCTGAGGCATCGATCTCCGCCGTCCTCTCACCTAATCGTTCGGTTAGTTCGTCCACTACAACACCTCGTTGTTCAACCCCGAACAGGAGTACAGAAGCGGCAAATTTTGTTGTGGAGTGGACGGAGTTATTCAATGCAAACTCTATGTTCGGCAGTTGTTGGACCCAATCCGTGTGGTCCACTGGTTCCGACAGTTTACCTATCATAGGGCCCAAGACACGGTTAACCCGCTCGACTTGGCCGTTGTCCCGGGGTGAGGCAGTGGCATTCTGCACATGAATTATATTATTGGCCCTCAGAAATTCTGCAAATTCGGAAGAAGTAAAGCAGGTACCGCGGTCGCTGATAATTCGGCGGGGTCTACTGTAATTTGCAAAATACTGAGAATTTAACGTCTGACATACTTCACGCGAATTAGTCGTGACAGCAGGGTACAGCTTCACGAATTTAGTGAACGCGTCAATGACAACCAAAAGATACTTTTTCTTAGAGCGTATGGACGGAAGGGGACCTAGATGATCAATATGAATGGTATCAAACGGAAGGGGCACTTTCGAAATGTGGAGCGGTTGTTTTGAGCGAAAGCGAAATAGTAAATACACATGAGGCAGTTTTTAACATAATTGTTGACGTAAGACTTCATACACGGAAACCAGTAGTACTTCTTGAGCCAAGCTTTTCATGCACTATTCGAATGACATGATTTATCATTTCGGAAGGGACATAAAGTTGGGGTACACTTGTCGCGGACAGACGATACACTACCCCGTCTCGCAGTTCGAAATCTGCTATTTCATGTTTTTCTAAATCGTCTCGGAGTTTGACAATCTCAGGGTCACGGTTCTGCGTTAACTGCAGTTGGAAGTCGAGGTTTAAATCGTCAAAGTATGCGGCAGTTTCTATTCTGCTCAGAGCTTCGGCATGGGGCATACTAGCCCCCGAGCGGTGTACAATCGTGTAGTTGTAATTTTCTAACAGCAGAGCCCAGCGAGCAATTTTCGCGGAATGTCCAGCGTTCCTCAGTGTCAACGCCAGGGAATTACAATTCGTAACGATTTTGAACGGGATGAATTTAAGGTACGTCTCAAAACGTTTCAGGGCATTTACGATCGCTAACGTCTCTAATTCGTAACTATGTAGTTTCGATTCGGCGGCGGAGGCTGTCTTAGAGAAGTAAAACACTGGGTGAGGTTTACCGTCGGTTTGTTTTTGGAGGAGCACTGCTCCAAAACCAGTTGAACTAGCTAGATGCTTTAATCTATCTCCCACATTATCAGCAGCGGCGGCGGCAGTGGTGGCAGCGGCAGTTCCCATACGAGATGGGCAGTTTTTATAGATGTGGCCCACTGTGCCACACTTAAAGCAGGAATTCTGATTGGTTTCGGGCATTGGTTTTTGTAAAGTTCAGGGTTTAGTTCAGCCACCGTGCGAGCTGAGTACAACATGCAGACTCTAGTAGAGCTGTCCCGCAGTCCATCGATGATCAGGTTGAAAAGCTCGTTCTCAGGAATCGGAGCATTCAAACATCCTTCGCCTGGCCTAATGCGCCGGCTACGCAGAGCGTGGTACACCTCTTCAATGCTGCGCGAGCGTCCAAACTCTCGGAGAAGGATTGATTTCAGTTCCCCGTAGCTGTGCACCGATATTGTGCGCAGCAACACCACCGCTGTACCCTCCAGCATGCGACGGCATGCAACCAGGCGTAGACGTTCGTTTAGCTGTAGGATTTCGAACGCATCCTCCAGATGGTATCAGCTGAGAATCGAGCAACCATGCTCTCGATGACACTCAAGTCACTGACCTGCTGTCTCGGTGCTCGGGATTCATCCATGCTCTGTTGCAGCTTGAGGATCAGCTGCTGCAGCTGTAGCAGCTCATGTTTTCGGAGCGTCGTCAGTTGCTCGTCCAGGCTGGGGGAGGCGGAAGCAGCAGGTGTGATGGCGGTAGCGGAAGACGGCACTAAGGCGGGCATATCTTCCCATGGGTCCGCAGCCAAGGGGACGTCAGAGTCAATGACGGGTGCGGCAAGCGAGGCAAAAGATCTGTCAAAAGATTTGTCGTGTACAAAAATATATGTATTGCCGGGTAGGTATCCCACTTCTGAGATGTAAAAAGCCAATTATTTAACCCAAACGATAATTAATTGGGCGATGGCAAAAGATTTATTTTTTTCTTTTTCGCAGCTAGTGCGTCTGTCTTGTCTGTGTGTTGCCGGAAGAAGAGAAAGAGAACTTCCAGTGTGGCCTTAGTCCGCGTACCGATAGACGGCTTAATACTAACAATCGATACTTAAAATACTAACTTACTACTAACAATCGATACTTAAAAATACTGACATCGATATATGTGTAAACATTTAACATAAGTCATAAATAACTGACATCTTACAATATATATATTTATTTATAATATACATGAAAATATATATATATATATATGGGCACAATAATGGATGGAAAAAATTATATATATATATATATATATATATTTAGTTATCAATATGGGCGCACATATATATGTGCAAAATATTGGCCGGAAAAAATTATATATATATGTATTTATACATATGGACGCATGTATATATATGGGCAAAATATGTATATATGGGCCGGAAAAATTATAGATATATATATTTATTTATTAATATTGTAATGACCGGGTTCCACTTGGATTTAAATTGAAGAAAGAACACGTCAAGCTTGGTTGGTGGTAATATTCAGATTGATTTTTATTCTACAAATATTCTTTGACTTAACCTATTGTTACATAGATATTCCTATGTTGCGACTTAGGCAACAGCTACAAAAGAGAGAGAGAGTGTCAGTACATACATACATATTATTTAGGGCACTTGCGTCAACGTGCTTGGTCAGCGTTCACACGCTAACCCTAGCTCATGTTACGCCTGTGCATTGTTGCTTATGTGAATATATGTATGTGCATATATAAATGTACATACATATATGAACATGTTTAGCTGTATATTTATGTGAGTTTATGTGAATATACTAATGTATACACATAAAGATATTCAAGTGCACACTTATGTTTTATAGCGGACGTTGACGATACTATGCGCAGTACGTTCAAGTGGCCCCTACGACACCAGGACAAAGCCTGTTACGCGCGAGCCCAAGCAGATAACTGCCCACCTCCCACCCGACCGACCGAGGGGTGCAGCCGTAAAACGCACGGCGCGAATCGCGTGGACAAATACACAAGAGAAGAAACAGACAAACAAATAATACTATAGTTATCTATTAACTAAATGGGATAGGATAGATGTTTTAAGCATATTGATAGAAAACTCTGAGGTGATTACAGGGAAAAGAAGGTTGTAATCAGAGCAGAGGACCCTAAAAGGTTCATGCATGGCATAGTTAGAAGAACAACGAATAAGGGATAATGGTATCAAAGGATGTCTACTCCGTCTACATGGTACCGACAGATTTACCTGAGCTAATAACTCAGGCGAGTCGATATCACCAATTAGGAGCTTGTGCATGAAAATGACACCAAGCATAGTTCTACGGTTAGTTAGGGAAGGAAGGTTAATCAAGAGAAGTCTACTAGAATACGAAGGCAAATTGACATTGCGATCCCAGCTTAAGCCACGAAGAGCAAATAGCAAGAGCTGCTTTTGAACGGATTCAAGTCTAATCTGGTGCGACTCATATTGAGGTGACCAAATGCAAGATCCATACTCTAAAATAGGACGGACAAGCGAAGTAAAAAGAACTTTAGTTGTATAGGGGTCATCGAATTCTTTTGACCATCTTTTAATGAAACCCAGGACACTCATGGCCTTTGAGACCGTGGTGGAAATATGGGTGTTAAAATTTAACTTATGGTCCATAAGTACGCCCAAATCATTCATATTATTTAGACGTTCTAAAGGGCTATTGTTTAGAAAATAAGTGACCAGTTGAGGAGAGTTACGAAAAAAAGTCATTACCTTACATTTGGTAGTGTTAAGATTTAGTAGATTAAACTGGCACCAGGATTGAAAGTTTTTAAGATCAGCTTGTAGCCGACTAAATGAATCTGTAACTTTATACGTAAGACAAAGCTTGACATCGTCAGCATACATAAGCACACGCGAATGAACAATGACTGATGGAAGATCGTTAATGAATAGTGTGAAAAGCAGAGGGCCCAGATGACTACCTTGAGGTACACCAGAAGTCACAGGAATGGAAACGGAAAAAGAAGACTTAAAAAGTACCTTCTGTTTTCTATTTGTTAAATATTCTCGAACCCAAGATAGGAAAAGGGGTGGAAATCCAATGTCGCTCAGCTTCGAAAGTAATAGGGCATGATTAACGGAATCAAAGGCTTTGCTGAAGTCAGTGTATATGACATCAGTTTGTTTACCATTTTTGAACCCCTTGATAATTATTGATGTAAATTCTAAAAGGTTAGTGGTTGTAGATCTACGTTTCACAAACCCATGTTGGGATGGCGAAATAATAGAGCTGCAAAAATGTTGCAATTGAGAAGTTATAATTTTCTCAAAAGCTTTCGGAATAGCGGACAATTTTGAGATACCCCCTATAGTTAGAGGCTTCGGACTTTTTGCCATTTTTATGCAGAGGAATGATATACGACTCCTTCCAAATAGATGGAAAAGAGGAAGATTCGACAGACAATAGAAACAATTTTAAAATGGGTTTACATAATGCATTTGCACAGAACCTGAGTACACATCCAGGAAGACCATCTGGCCCCGGAGAATAAACGGGTTTAACTAATTTAAGTTCGCTAAGAATAGAACCTTCATCAATCACTGGATTGAAAATGCAATTAGCCTTTTCTAAATGATAAGGATACGGACTTGCTCGATATTCCGTTGAGGAATAAGTTGTTTTGAAAAAACTCGCAAACATATCGGCAATTGCCTGATCAGTGCTCGCTTTTTTATTTTGAAAAGACAAAAAAGATGGGTGCACAGAGGTCTTACGTTTAGAATTAACAAAATTATAAAATTGTTTAGGGTCAGAAGAAAACTGAAGCTTACACCGCTGAAGATAATTCTTATAGCATTGTGTATTAAGCATCATGAATTTTGAACGAGCGACTGTATACAGAGCATAGTCTGATGAACGACGTGTTTTTTGAAACTTCTTATAATATCGTGTCTTCACATTTTTCAAATTGCACAGCTAACGAGAGAACCAGGGAGGTTTGTTAAGCCGCTCCAGCCTACCAAGAGGCACACAAATATCAAAGAGTGAATTCAGAGTATCATAGAAAAAACGAACAGCTGAGTTCATATCTCTACAATTGTACAGATAAGACCAATCGGTAGTAGCAATGTTTTCATTAAGGCTGGCAAAGTCAGTCTTACGAAAGCACCTAGTTAGAGGTAACTCATTTGAACCAAGTAATGGTGAAAGCAAGGGCAGATCAATTTTTAAATTTAATGTAGGATGAAATTTGTCTTCTGGAAGAACAAATGGTTCGATCCTAGAAACCTCACAATAAGAAGAATCCAATACAAAAATAAGATCTAACGATTTTCCATTAGAATTTAAGACAGGATTGACTTGGGATAAAGATAAGCCTAGAAGGCCATCAATAAAGTCATGTGACAAAGAGGGCAGCAACATGATACATTCATCTGTTGGTGACCATGCTAAAGCGGGTAAATTAAAATCACCTAAAACTATGAGCATGTCTTGACTGGAAACCAAAGAGGAGACAAACTGAATTGCCTCTAAACAATTTGAATATACCACCATGTCTGACAAAGGTGGAATATAGGAACAAGTAATAAAAGCATTAAAAGATTTAAAATTTACTTTAACACCGACAAACTCAATCTCCTGGGTACTAGAAAATTGAATCATTTCAGATGATAAAGCAGCATCAACAGCTATCAGAACGCCACCACCTATGCGAGAAATCCGGTCACGTCTGAATATAGAAAAATTTGTGGGAAAAACCGATGAATCAGCAATATCAGGTTTAAGCCACGTCTCTGTAAAAGCTAGAATGTTATGCTCAAAGGAAAGACTATCTACATAGAGATTAGGAAGTTTAGATTTCAGTCCTCTAACGTTCTGGTAACCCAGGTTAAGGGACAAAGCTAGTTTTTTGACACACCAGCAGATGCTGATGTGGCAGGAATAGTATTAGTTGTTGTTGTTGGCAAGCGAATCGGTTGCCGATTTTTCTTTTTACAGTATATTCCTTAACTATAATATGTTTCGGCCAAAAATCTTCTCGACATATGGTGTCGAAGATATTGGCAGAAACACTAATTTTAAAGGACGAAATGTCCCGAGAATAAGAAAATTTAAACTTCTCCACCGCAATATTCGAGACGTTAACTTTCTTCCGAATATAGGCTATTACATCATCAGATGTGACAACAGGGTCTAGCCTAGAAACAAATATATGTTTCTTTGGTGGTATGCCAACGAGAGGCCGCGGTCCCGAAGCGTCAGCCGCAGCAGTAACGTTGGACAAGTCACCCACTGCAGCAGTCAACTTGTTTACGGGGCCCTCGATACTTTTAGAACTATCGGCAATTTCCATTGGAATGGGTAATTGCCCGGACTTATCGGACACTACAATAGGCATCGTTTTTAAGAGATCATTCCCAGGTGATATCGGTAATTCCTTACTAATAGCATTCACAACCGGGCTCTTAAACGATATCAATTGCTGTACATTAGGAGTGGACGGTGCATGAGACCGGTCGGGGACGATAAGAGATGCTGGCGGATCTACATATACAGAAACACCCCAAGGACTGGTCCTTTTACGTTTCGGAGACTCATTCATAAGCGATAAACTTCTGAACTGAGTCTCCACCGCAGTAAACTCCGCTTGGAGTTTATTAAAACCTGCCCTTAAGGTGTCAAAACTATCTCTAGTCCGCCTCATGAAAGAGCGCATCTCATTCTCGACCTCCCGGCAAGCATCACATCCATATTTTAAGCCACCACCTTTAGCAATAGACTCCTTGATTCTGCCTGTGTAACCTGCACACTTAACGTGAACCGCATTGTCACACAACCAACAAAGAATATAATCATGGGAGTCAACCGCATTAGTGGCAACTATACAATTATTTTTTGAGCAGACAACCATTTTATCAAAAAGTTTAATTTAATTAAAAGGAAATACAAAAAATAAAAAATAGAAATTCTAAAGGTAAAAAATCAGTGAATAAGAATATACTGACCAGTTCTGACACAAGGGTTAATGTGCAGAGTAAGCCTTCACAACTAAAGAAATAAAAGAGATGAAAGCACAAAAACAAAAACACGTATCACAGAGTCGCGGGTAGGCAAAAGACGAGAGCGCAAATCAATCAAGAATAGGAAAGAGCGGGAGAGCGCGTCAAATTGAACACATGCAACAACAATTTGTTCGCAAGAGCGCGAGAGTTAGTTAAAAACGGTAAAGACACAAAAGCAAAAGAGATAAGCAAAACAACAACACCGCTAATGCGAGTATTGTTGTATGTTTTGATTTTATTTAAATTTAAACAAAAGCGACAGCAAGTATTCGCAAAATGAAAATAAAATTCGGATGCTGAAATTATTATTAATTAATTTAACCGGTAATAAATTTAAAAGTTATGGAAAAGTATTTAATCGCGAGAAAAAAATAAAAGTTGATAAGCGCAAAAAAAACACGTCCGTCCTCTGCAACGAGTGAAAGATAGTAGATTGCGTACATATTTGATTGTTTATACTTGCAACAAAGTGTTACAAGTTGAGCTCTTTGTGTTGAATGATTTTTGGTATGGATATACTACACCTCCCCTTTTTTAGAAAATAACGTAATATTATGGAGTTATTTATTAATTACTAATAATGATAATAAATGATTGATTAATAGTAATATATGTATGTTTGTTAGAAAAATTGTTATATTTGTGTCTGGACAGACAAATTTTATTTCTCAAAAATTTCCTTTTTTTTTTTTTATAGAATGAAGTAGTTATAGTAGTTGAATCCATAAAAAAAAAATTTATATATTTCTTTTCGTCTTTCTTTTTTTTTTAATTATTTTTGCAAATTTTTAACCTATCCTTATGTACTGTTTGTATCTTATTTTTATTATTCCTAATTTTTATATTGTTGTTTTTAGATATTTCTACAACTTCGAATGGTCCTATATAGGCTGAGTGAAGCTTATGACCAGCTTCGTTTTTTAAAAAAACTTTATCTCCTATTTCTATTTTAAGATCTGCTGACTTATTGTCATAAAAATTTTTCTGGTATTCCTTACGTTTATCTAACATTATTCTTGCTCTACTGTATGCTAGTTCTAATCTAAACTTAACTTCTTTAGCATAATCATCTACGTTATATAATGGTTCTATTCTATTTATGCTATTAAAATGGATTGGTAAATTATTTTGTTTACCAAATACAAGTTCATAGGGACAATATTTGTGTGTTATTGATGGGGTTGTGTTAAAACAGTACACAAAATATTGTAACCATATGTCCCAATCAGTTTTAGCTACTGATATATATATGATCGAATGTACTCATTGAATGTCCTATGACTTCTTTCAACGGTACCCAAGGTCTGGTGGTGGTGTGCAGTAGACGTAATGTTGTCTATTTTTAAATATTTGCACAAGTCATTTATTATTGAATTTTTGTATTCTGCTCCCATGTCCGTAATGAACGTCTTCATTGGACCGTACTTTAGAATGAATGATTCAAAAATAGCTTTCGAGATTGTTGTAGCGCTTTTATTGGGAACTGGTATTGCTACTAGGTATTTCGTCAAGTCACATATTAGAGTGACTGCATATTCGTTACCATTTTCGGATTTTGGTAATGGACCAATGGTGTCTACTATTACCTTATCAAAAGCATGTATGGGGTTTCTGTAATAAATAAGGGTGTTTTTATGTGCTTTGTTGTTTTTGACTTTAGGCATTTTTCACATTTATTAATGTAGTCTTTTACATGACGTGTCATGTTTTTCCAATAATAATATCTTTTTACTTTGGCCAAAGTTTTTGTAATGCCTGTATGGCCACCCTGTATTGGATCATCATGGTATGTAGACAATATTGCTATTGTTTTCAATATTTTATTGCCCATTTCTTTAAAAGATTCTATTGAAAATGTTTCAAAGATCTTTTCACTCGGTGCCAATTTGAGTTGTTTGATTTCGAGTATACCGGCTTGTTTTTCAAGCCTTTGAAAAAACTGACCTAAGTCTAGATTTCCATTGGTGTACAGATCTCCAATCTCAATTCTTGCTATAACTTTCTTTCCATGTTTGAGGAAACATAAATCGTGTGCTATGCGCAAGGTCACTACTATTCGTACTTCATCATTGCAGAGTACTTATTGTCTGGACGTTGACGCGTACAATGCGAAGTACGTTCAAGTGGCCCATACGACACCAGGACATAGCCTGTTTCGCGCGAGCCCAAGCAGAGCGCTGTCCACCTCCCGCCCGACCGACCGTAGGGCGCAGCCGCATATCGGACGGCACGATCGCCTGGACAAATACAAATAAAACGGACAAACAATTAAAAATATGATTAACTACAGCTAATTACGAGCTAAATGTGCTAAAATAGAAGTTTTCACAAGGGAAAGAGAGGCTTCTGATCTGATTACGGGATACAGATGATTGTAATCAGAACATAGGACTCGAAAAGGTTCATGCAAAGAATAGTTAGAACTAGAGTGTTTTAAGGATAGAGGAATAAAATTTATAGTAGGTCTACGGGGTATAGATAGGTTTAACTGGTTCAATAGCTCAGGAGAGTCTATTTCACATATTAAGAGTTTATGAATAAAGATAGCACCAAGCATTACTCTACGATTAATTAAAGAAGGAAGGTTGATTAAAAGAAGCCTACTGGAGTATGATGGCAAATTGACATTGCGATCCCAATTTAGACCGCGAAGAGCGAAAAGCAGAAATTGCTTTTGAACAGATTCAATTTTACTTTGGTGCGTCTCATATTGAGGTGACCATATGCAAGATCCGTACTCTAAGATAGGACGGATTAAAGAAGTATACAGAATTTTGGTTGTGTACGGATCGTCAAACTCTTTTGACCATCGTTTCACAAACCCAAGAACATTCATAGCTTTACTAACTGTAGCAGAAATATGAGGATTAAAAGTTAATTTATGGTCTATAAGAACACCTAAATCATTGATAATATCTAACCGCTCTAAGGCAGTGTCGTTAAGATAATAAGTTGCTAAGTATGGAGTGCATCTATAAAAAGACATAACTTTACATATAAAGCCGTTAAGGTTTAATAGGTTTGTTTCACACCAACTCTGAAGATCATTAAGATCCGATTGAAGTAGGCAAGAAGACGATATGTCTTTAAAACTGAGGTAAAGCTTGACATCACCCGCGTACATAAGCACCCGAGAATGTGACACTACCAATGGAAGATAATTTATAAAAAGAGTGAATAGCAATGGACCCAAATGACTACCCTGAGGTACTCCAAAGGTCACTTGGATGGTCTTAGAAAATGAAGACTTAAAGAGGACCTTTTGTGTGCTTAGAAAGATATTGAAGAATCCAATCTAGCAAAAGGCTGGGGATGCCAAGTGCGTTTAATTTATATAAAAGCAGAGTATGATTAACAGAGTCAAAGGCCTTGCTGAAGTCAGTATAAATGACGTCAGTTTGCACGGCAGTCTTGAACCCTTTGATTGAGTGAGATGTAAATTCTAATAGGTTAGTAGTTGTCGATCTACGTTTTTTAAACCCATGTTGGGATGACGAAATGATCGAGCTACAAAAATGCTGCAATTGAGATGTTATTATTTTCTCAAATGCTTTGGGTATGGCAGACAATTTAGAAATACCCCTATAATTGGAGGCTTCGGACTTCTTTCCCTTTTTATGAAGAGGAATAATATATGATTCCCTCCAGATAGGCGGGAAGGCGGAAGATGTGACGGACAGTGTAAACAACTTAAGTATTGGCTTACATAGGGCCTCCGCGCAAAACCTTAATACGCAGCCTGGTATTCCATCAGGGCCAGGTGCATATATTGGTTTGACGGAACTGAGCACGTTAAGAACCGAACTTTCATCAAACACAGGGTCTAAAATGCAATTAGACGATTGCAAGTGATGAGGATAAGGAGGATTTGCTTGATAAATCGAAGAGGAATAAGTTGTTTTGAAAAAATCAGCAAACATGTCGGCAATTGCCTGATCATTGTCAGCTTTATTGGTTTTCGAAAGACAAGTAAGACGGGTGCACTGATGTCTTACGTTTAACATTTACAAATTTATAAAATTGCTTAGGATCGCGAGAAAACCTGAGTTTACATCGCTGAAGATAATCCTTATAGCAATGTGAATTCAGCACCATAAAATTTGATCGAGCAACTACATATAGGGAAAAATCCGATGCTTTACCGGATTTTTTAAATCTTTTATAACATCTCGATTTTACGTTCTTCAAGTTACATAACTCACGTGAGAACCAAGGAGGTCTATCAGACCATCCTAGAGTCACAAGCGGGACACAAACATCAAAGAACGACTCAAGAGTTTTATAGAAGACAGAAATGGCGGAGTCCATATCAGTGCAAGTATACAGATATGTCCAATCATAAGTTAACAAGAGTTTTTTAAGTTTAGTAAAGTTTGTCTTGCGAAAACATCGGGTTGGAGGCATCGAGTTATTATGTCGAGACATAACACCAAAAGGAAGGTCAATGGTTATATCCAGAGTTGGATGAAAGTTGTCTTCAGGGATAACTAAGGGATCAGTCCTGGAAACATCGCAGTTGGAAGAATCCAACACAAATACCAGATCTAGTGATCTGTTACGACTATTCCGGACAGGATTTATTTTAGTTAGGGACAACTCAAGCAGACCATCTATGAAACAATGTGACAAGGAGGGCAACAGTAATAAAGAATCATATGAGAGGGTCCAGGCAATCTCCGGTAAATTAAAATCTCCCAGAACAACGAGCAAGTCTTTGTCAGAGAGATATGAGGAAATAAGTTGAATAGCTTCCAAATGTTGAGTGTATACTGCCAAGTCGGACTGTGGTGGAATATACGAACAAGTAATATAGGCAGAAAAAGAATTAAACGAAATTTTAACACAAACAAATTCAATCTCCTGATTGGAGGACTGGACAATTCCAGACGAGAACGCCGAGTCAACAGCGATCAAAACGCCACCACCATTACGGATAGTCCGATCATGTCTATATATTAAATATTTTGAGGGGAAAATTGAACCATCGGAAATATCAGGCTTCAGCCAAGTCTCAGTAAAGGCAAGAATATGAAAGTCAAAAGCTAAACTATCTACATAGAGTCTAGAGAGTTTAGACTTTAGTCCTTGTACGTTCTGATAGGCCAGAGTTAGGGACGAAATTAGTTTTTTGACTCGCCAACAGGTGCAGACGAGCCGGAAGGAACGGTATTCACAGAGGCAGGTAGCAAGCTAATCGGAGGCCGATTCTTCTTTTTTATTGTATACTCTTTTACAACAAGGTGTTCCGGCCAAAAATCTTTATGACATATTTGGCCAAAAAGATCTGGGGAGACACCTATTTTAAAGGACGAAATGTCCCGAGTATATGAAAAACGGAACTTTTCCACAGCAATGTTTGGTGCTTGAACTTTGCCCTGGATGTAGGCTATGACTTCTTCAGAAGTAGTATTGGGATCAAGCCTCGAAATAAAAATTTGCTTTTTGGGTGGAACTACAACAAGGGAACTAGGAATACTAGGCACAGCAGTAGCGGCTACAGCAGACGCAGCAGCAGCTGAAGCAGCCAGCACTTTACTAGCTCCTCTTGTAACTACTTTATTGGCAATATTCCTGGAAACGGATGTTTGCCCGGACGGTTCGGAAACTACAACCGATATCGCGTTAGTAGGTGGGATACTGTCTCCAGGGGAAATGGGAAGAGACTCCACACCTGCCAAAGCCGGACTCCTAAACGATATCAGCTGCTGTGCATTTGGTGACATAGGGTCAATGTCGAGAGCCGGAACTGGTAGAGACGAATGTGCCGACGGACTGAGGGACGCGCCCTGAAACCTGGCCCTCTTTCGCGTCGGAGATTCAATCAAAAGTTTAGAACTTCTGAATTGAACCTCCATCGCCAAAAGCTCCTCTTGGAGCTTATGAACGCCAGCTGACAGGGTTTTAAATGCATCCCCAGTCCGTTTCATAAAATTTCGCATCTCAAGCTCCAAGCCACGACACGAATCACAGCCCCATTTAAGGCCGCCACCCTGTGCAATACTATCCCGCACCTTGACTGTGTAACCAGCACATTTAAAGTGCATTACATTGTCACACAGCCAACAGTAAAGAAAGTCTTCACTGGTCTTGCTGGGATTATTGCAATTATATTTGCAACAGACAGACATTATTAAATAATTGATTTATACAAAAACAAATTATAAATCAATATGTAAATAAAAAGGGAAAAATGTATATATATGTTAAGAGAGACGTATACAAAGCAAGGCAAAAGCTAACTGCAATATGCAAATTAGAAAGAGAAAACAAAAGGAGAGAATATTTGTACTTATCTGTATTAAAACACACAACAACAAAAACTTGTCACCAGCGCGAAGTTAACGGCCGCGAGCGCGATCAAAAGAGAAAACAAAAGAATAGAGAGCACCAACACCACACAAACAAAAACAAACTATGAACTGTAAATTGAGAGCGCGGGTGGGAACAAAAAATAGAACGAAATCAAAAACTAAGCAGCGCAACAACAAAATTATATTTGCGTTTGTTAAAGTTTTGATAATAAATTTATATAAATGTTTGTAAATTTAACGCAAACTTCGCGATGAGTATAGCGATTTATTAAGAATTAGTAAGGCAATGAATTTAGATTGAATATTATAAATTAGCTTCACGAAAGAATGAAAGACAAAAATTAAGCGAGAGCGCAAAAAAAAACACGACCGACTTCGATGAGTGACAATATGACAATTCTGACAAAATACTTCATGTATTTTGGGCTTAGAAGCATCATTAGGTAAGTGCCTAATTGTATTTTGATTTTTATCATCTGGCCAGAGATTATTTTGTCTACTTTGCTGCCTGGTAGTGACTTTCAGGACATTTGGTTTTGTGTTTTTTAGATCCTGTATTGTAATGCGGGATAATGCATTCGCAACAAAATTATTTTTTCCCTTCAGATTGTGAGGAATATTATAAATCATAATAATATCCCACACAACAAACCGGCAGCGAAGCAATCCAACGGTGTAAATAACGCACCAGATACAAGATACAGCCGAGACACAAACCAGATGTACGATATACGTCCAATATTGGCACTGGTCGATCGAACCAGTGCAACGCAAATAAGTTACGATCAAACGCAATGGATCGAACCACACACCGCAAGCGATTTCGTACAAGCGGGAAGATGCGTGGGAAGCATAATGCAAGAAGTCGGCAATTGCACGACATACGATACGGCTACGATCAAACATGGCCGATCGAACGGCACGCAACCGCGAGCGATTTCGTACAAGCGGGAAGATGCGTGGGAAGCATAATGCAAGAAGTTGGCAGCCACATATACAAGGCACGATGTACGATACGGTTACGATCAAACACGATCGATCGAACCGCACGCAACCGCGAGCGATTTCGTACAAGCGGGAAGATGCGTGGGAGGCAGAATGGGCGAAATCGGCTATGTAAGAGCAAACAAGTGCAAGCGAAAAAGGGCATTGGCCCAGTGAGACAATTTAAGAGCACAGAGAGGCCACAATAGAGATGCATGCATTGACATACAATGCATGAACAAGCAGACACTCACAATACACGTATGCTATGCGTGTATGACCGCGAGAGGGAGTACCGGTGGCCAATGGGTGCACTCTGCCTACGTCACACATAAGAGATCAAAAGCAGTGAGAGCATGAACTGCCGAAATTATGCTAACAAAAGTGAGGGCTAAGCAAGCCCACGAGACGGGTGCGGGGAATGCATGGTGCCGAAACAAAGCCAAGTGAGGGCCATGCTAATAAAACGGGGAGTAGGGGGGAAAATGAGAACATGTAAAAACGATAATGGTTTGTGGATTGAAAAAGGGAATATGCAAGCCGAAGGGGGAGGGATGAACAATGGGGAAGCCCTCTATCTAATAGATACGATGCGTGCATTTGGATTGCGATTTAAATAAAAGCAATCAACATTATATATTAAGATAATCAGGCTAATTAGTATTAAATGATAGATTAAGTAAGTACAACGAATATATATATATGTATGCATAGTTATAATATGGGAATAATTTGAGCAAAGTTGGGTATGACAAGCGGATTGAAGGGAGCGACGGTCGACGGTAGCGCCGCCAGAAAAAGGGAAAGCAGAGAAAGTAAACGGGATACGTATGGCGGCCAATGGGAAGGCGACGCCAACATAAGAAAGTGATGCAAATCAATATGTACAAGCGAGGAAGACAAGGACAAGAAATAAATGGGCGCGCAGCCACAGAGAAAGTGGACACATATGCGCCAAAGATTTACGGGACTTTCACCACGCATAGCAACAAGTGGATGCGTGGGTGAAAGCAGAGGGCCGATGGAAATGTACCAGCTGTATAGCGGTACTACACCAAGCTATTCCTGAGGCCGTGGGAGCTGCCTATATAAAGGCAACGCCCATCAAGAAAGGGCATCAAGTCATCAGATTATCAAGTCTACAAGTCGTGATCAACCAAGTGAGTTTTAAGGCCTTACGAGTAACCTTAAAAACTCATACTAGTGAACCAAAACGAGAAAAGGATCAAGAAAATCAGAATACGCCAGGAATGTGAGAGAAAGTCAAAGGATATATCCTAAGGCCAATTAACGCGCCGGCATTATTCTAAAAGAGAGATATCAAACAAGATATTCCTATCACAAGTCTGGAACAGGAATCAGAGGAGGCACAAAGGTCGAGAGACGAACTAGGATCGAGCGTCGAGGGCCCCCAACCACAAGCAGCGTTGTCCAAGTTCGGGACTCCTTTAGAGAAACTCGTCATATCCAACCAAGCCCATAAACAGCCGTAAATAAACATACCACCATAACTAATAATTAAACAAACGTGTTCTAATTTCACCGGGGCACAAAATAAATTTTGTTGTGCCGAACCTAGCACAAGAGATAGCATATATATCCCGAGGGACGAGAAAGGATCGTTACAAGATATTCTACTGTAAATTCATATTGCTCTAGATCAAGTCTCATTCTTGTTAATTTTGAACTCGGATTTATCATAGAAAATAAATACGTTAGGGGTCTGTGGTCTGTTTTGACTTTGAAATGTCTGCCATATATATATAGGCGAAAGTGTGTAATGGCCCAGTGTATCGCAGCTAGTTCTTGCTCAGTAGTACTTTTATTACTTTCACCTTTAGTGAACGAACGGGATGCGTATGCTACTGGCAACTGCTTATCGCCATAAGTTTGAGTTAGTGCTGCTCCACATGCATATTTGCTAGCATCTGTTATTATGCAAAACTCTTTGCTAAAATCTGGATACTGCAGCAGTGTGGGTTCTATTAGGGCTTTTTTCAGATATTGAAATCCTTTTTGGCATTCTTCAGACCAAACAAATTCTACTTTTTTCTTACACAGTTGTGTTATCGGACGTGCTTGTTCTGCGAAGTTTTTAATAAAACGTCTGTAATAGTTGCAAAAGTCTACGAATCTTCTAGCACTATCAGCATCTGTTTGTCGGTACACTTGTGACCCAAGAATGTCACTTCGTGCATGAAGAATGAACATTTCTCTGGAGGCACAACCTAAAGTTGTGTTTTCTGCATATGTCAAAAATATCCTTTAGGTTTTTGAGCATGTGTTTCTCCGAACAGCCGATGACTATTAAGTCATCCATGTACAGGAATGTTTGTGACGGATTTAATCCAGAGAAAACAATTGTCATCATTCTTTGAACGGAATTTGGTGCTATTTTCAGACCATACGGTAGTCTAGTAAACTGATAAGATCCATTGCTAGTGGAAAATGACGTAATGCTTCGCGATTTATCTTTTAGTTCTATTTGGTGAAAACCGGACATTAAATCTAGACATGAAAAATGTTTGGCTCTGCCTAGTTGATCAAGAATATCGTCTATTCTTGGTAATGGGAATTTATCGGACAACAATTTTTTGTTTATTTAACGTTAGTCTATTACCAATCGCCATCGTTTCTTTTCTGATCCTGGTAAACCCTTTTTTGGTACTAGTAGTAACGGACTATTATACTCAGACACTGATGGTTCAACTATTTTATCTTTAATGAGTTTATCGACTTGTCTAATTATTTCTTCTTTATGCATGTGTGGTATTCTGTAATTTTTTGTGTATACTGGTTGGTTGTCATTCAATCTTAGTTCTTGTTTATAAAAGTTATTTGTAGTAATCGGTTCGTTTTCTAAACCAAATATATCTGTATACTTGGTGCAAAGCTCTTCTAGTACGTTTTTGAACATAGGTGGGAAGTTTGGCTTCAGTTTTTGCATTACTGATTGACTTTTTTGGTCATCAGTTGTCTGTACAATTTCGTAATTCTTTAATGACTCATATTTTATGTTTTTTAAATTTAAAATTTTTACACTTTTTGTTGTGTTTAAAATTCGGACAAATGTTTTGTTCGGGCTTGAGATCGATCTTCCAATAAATATTCCATTTTCGACCTCTTGATTTAAGATGACGATATTTGAGTTTTCATTTGTAATATTTATTTGTCGGACTACTTCAGATCTTGCTGGGAGAATTGTGGTATTGCTGTCACAAGTGTGTAATATTGGGATATTTATTGCAAAATTTAAATTATTTGGTCTTAATATTAGCAAATCGTTTGGTTCACTGAAGTCTAATTGGCAATTGAATGTTTTGAAGAAATCTTGTCCTAAAATTCCATCAAATGGAATTGGGAAACTTTCGTCTACTATATGGAAATTGTGTGGAATTATGAATTCATTTTGTCTTAGTTCTATAAGGGTTAGACCTTTGGAAGTAATTGAACCTTCACCAATTCCTGATATTTCAATTGTGTTTGAAGTATCTATATGTTCAAAAGGATCTGTTTTTTCTTTTATTATTGATACGTCTGCACCTGTATCCAACAAGAAGGTATTGGTGTTGTATGTATTTTCGTTTTTAACTTTGATGAAAATACTTAGGCTAAGATTGAATGTGTATACATTTACAGTTTCTTCTGAATATCTGCAGGGATCTATTGGTTTTCTGAATTACTTTGAGTAAGTCGTACATTACCATTTCCGTTGTTAGAGCTACCTCGGTTGGAATTACCTCGGTTCGAGCTGTTTCGGTTGAAATTATTTCTTCCTCGGTTGTTGTACCGTGAGTTACCACGATATCCACCGGTATTATTATTATTCCTATAACCGTTGTTTTGGTAATTACCTCTACCTCGGTAATTATTTTGTCCATTTCTATTGTATTGACGGTAGTGCATGACAGGGTTCGCTTGTCCTGTTTCTGCTGTACTACTGTCCACGAACTTTCTTGTTAGTTCGTTCATGTCACGGAAAATACCTGCTTTTAGTACGTTACGTAAGCTTTTCAATCTCTTGGGCATACTGACTTGCTGTTTTGTTTCTCTGGGGTAGGTTTTTAATTTTTGACGTTATTGACGCTACTGATTCTGTTTTTACATTTGATGAGATACTGTTAATGATCTCTTCTATTGTCTGTTCAGAGGTTATCAAATTTCTTGATAACCTCAAAATTTCTTTTAATTTTGATTTTATTAGGCACACTGCTGTTTCCTCATGGTCGCCTTTTAGTGTATTTATTAAATTCAATGCCTCCATGAAACTCTGAAGGTTTTCTCGTCTGCCATCAAACTGTGGAATGAGGTTTGAGGCCATCTTTAAAAAATCAGTGACTGTTTGAGTCATTTTTGCGTTTCTTGGCGAAATGGCTGGTTTGTTAAGAGTTATTTTTGCTTGATCTGAACTCACTGATGGTTCTTCTTGATCCATCTCTTCTTCAGCCGTTAACTGGTTTTTGTCTTCCAGTGATATTGAAATATCCAAATCAATTGTTTGTTTATATTCAATATTATATCTTTTTAACACGGATTTTGCCTTTTGTTTGCAATCAGTATAGAATGCATTTGCGGCTGTTTTTCGTCCCGTAGTTAATTTACTATAGTGTTCTTTTAACACTGCTCTAATATTTTCTAGGCTCTCTATTATTATTTTCGAGTGTTTTTCTATTGTACTTTGGGATGTTTCCCTATTCTGCGAGAGGCACTTACAAGATTTATTTAATTCCTGCGCATGTGTTCTAGCTTCTCTTAATATATCATCCCAATTAATCATATTTTGTTAAAAATGATTTACACTCTCTTTTTTTTTTAATTCCCTGAGACATAAATTATCTCTATGGGTTGTTTGAATAGTTTATGTACCCATGTGGGTAGAATCTTGTTTTTTCGCTTTAGGCGATTGTACGCTTCTACTATGGATCTTTCTATCAAGTGGGCTATCCCCGATTTAAATTTTCTATTATTCACAATCCAGTATTTGATTTCTTTATATTTTGGATTGGTCTCGCCTCTGTTAAAGAGAAAATCTAAGAATGGAACGTATTTGTTCAAATATTTAAGTTCTATTCGACCCATTTTTACTGTATTTAGGCCTTCTGCTCTACTCTGATATTTTTTCTTAATTATTTTATTATGCATTGCATATAATTTCAAAGCCAGATTTAAGGCTACTAATATTAGGATAGCTAACAACAATATCCCTATTTCTTCTAAATTTTCCTTGTGATCTACTATTTTAACGCTGTTAACGACATTAGCCGTTGGGTGGTCTATTTTGGATTCGATTGTTAAATACAATTTTTTTTTTTTTTTATATAATTCAAAAATTTTGAAAGAGAGAAAAATTATCCAGAGACGTGGAAAAATTATAGAGCATGTGGTTGGCTCACAATTCAAGTATTCATATCATTTGTTGTTTAGAAATTACTCAAAAAAAAAAACTCCAACCACATTGTTAGTAATAGCCTAGCCGAAAGTTAGTATTTCGCAAGTTGCACTTTCGTGCTTCAACTTGCTATTAAGTTTATAATTATAATTATTAAATTAAAGGCAAGTTAAGTTGCGCATTTCTGCGGCCCCCTTGCGTTTCTTCGCTCTTTGGCGAAGTTCAGCTTTTAAGATGTTAATACGCTCTATGCAGCGTTGTCGGTCTTCCTCCGTCTTCAGAGTGTCCAGTAAGTCTACTTCCAGCCTCTTCTGCTGGAGTAGCTTACGTACTTGGCCTCCTCTCTTAGTCTTCTTTGGCTTTGTAGATTTTGTGTTGCGGGCCCGGTACTCAGCTATTGTGAGTGGGCGTGGTCCATCGTTGGGATACAGCTCTAATACCTCTTCGAGGAGGGGTGCGTCCCTTTGTACGGTACAGCCGTCAGGCAATCCAAGTCCTCTGGATGTGACGGTTCGGTGCTAGTCATCAGCACTTGCTTTTTTTTTTTTTGTTTTCAATTGTTAATTTATATTTTTGTGTGTGTGTGTGTATGTTCTTTTTTTTTTATTCCATCAAATAGAAATGAAAAGTACCTGCTGCGTTTGTGTAGCAGCATATATTTGGTACACTCAATAAGAAGCACATTACATATATTTGTTTCTAGGCTAGACCCTGTTGTCACATCTGATGATGTAATAGCCTATATTCGGAAGAAAGTTAACGTCTCGAATATTGCGGTGGAGAAGTTTAAATTTTCTTATTCTCGGGACATTTCGTCCTTTAAAATTAGTGTTTCTGCCAATATCTTCGACACCATATGTCGAGAAGATTTTTGGCCGAAACATATTATAGTTAAGGAATATACTGTAAAAAAGAAAAATCGGCAACCGATTCGCTTGCCAACAACAACAACTAATACTATTCCTGCCACATCAGCATCTGCTGGTGTGTCAAAAAACTAGCTTCGTCCCTTAACCTGGGTTACCAGAACGTTAGAGGACTGAAATCTAAACTTCCTAATCTCTATGTAGATAGTCTTTCTTTTGAGCATAACATTCTAGCTTTTACAGAGACGTGGCTTAAACCTGATATTGCTGATTCATCGGGTTTTCCCACAAATTTTTCTATATTCAGACGTGACCGGATTTCTCGCATAGGTGGTGGCGTTCTGATAGCTGTTGATGCTGCTTTATCATCTGAAATGATTCAATTTTCTAGTACCCAGGAGATTGAGTTTGTCGGTGTTAAAGTAAATTTTAAATCTTTTAATGCTTTTATTACTTGTTCCTATATTCCACCTTTGTCAGACATGGTGGTATATTCAAATTGTTTAGAGGCAATTCAGTTTGTCTCCTCTTTGGTTTCCAGTCAAGACATGCTCATAGTTTTAGGTGATTTTAATTTACCCGCTTTAGCATGGTCACCAACAGATGAATGTATCATGTTGCTGCCCTCTTTGTCACATGACTTTATTGATGGCCTTCTAGGCTTATCTTTATCCCAAGTCAATCCTGTCTTAAATTCTAATGGAAAATCGTTAGATCTTATTTTTGTATTGGATTCTTCTTATTGTGAGGTTTCTAGGATCGAACCATTTGTTCTTCCAGAAGACAAATTTCATCCTACATTAAATTTAAAAATTGATCTGCCCTTGCTTTCACCATTACTTGGTTCAAATGAGTTACCTCTAACTAGGTGCTTTCGTAAGACTGACTTTGCCAGCCTTAATGAAAACATTGCTACTACCGATTGGTCTTATCTGTACAATTGTAGAGATATGAACTCAGCTGTTCGTTTTTTCTATGATACTCTGAATTCACTCTTTGATATTTGTGTGCCTCTTGGTAGGCTGGAGCGGCTTAACAAACCTCCCTGGTTCTCTCGTTAGCTGTGCAATTTGAAAAATGTGAAGACACGATATTATAAGAAGTTTCAAAAAACACGTCGTTCATCAGACTATGCTCTGTATACAGTCGCTCGTTCAAAATTCATGATGCTTAATACACAATGCTATAAGAATTATCTTCAGCGGTGTAAGCTTCAGTTTTCTTCTGACCCTAAACAATTTTATAATTTTGTTAATTCTAAACGTAAGACCTCTGTGCACCCATCTTTTTTGTCTTTTCAAAATAAAAAAGCGAGCACTGATCAGGCAATTGCCGATATGTTTGCGAGTTTTTTCAAAACAACTTATTCCTCAACGGAATATCGAGCAAGTCCGTATCCTTATCATTTAGAAAAGGCTAATTGCATTTTCAATCCAGTGATTGATGAAGGTTCTATTCTTAGCGAACTTAAATTAGTTAAACCCGTTTATTCTCCGGGGCCAGATGGTCTTCCTGGATGTGTACTCAGGTTCTGTGCAAATGCATTATGTAAACCCATTTTAAAATTGTTTCTATTGTCTGTCGAATCTTCCTCTTTTCCATCTATTTGGAAGGAGTCGTATATCATTCCTCTGCATAAAAATGGCCAAAAGTCCGAAGCCACTAACTATAGGGGTATCTCAAAATTGTCCGCTATTCCGAAAGCTTTTGAGAAAATTATAACTTCTCAATTGCAACATTTTTGCAGCTCTATTATTTCGCCATCCCAACATGGGTTTGTGAAACGTAGATCTACAACCACTAACCTTTTAGAATTTACATCAATAATTATCAAGGGGTTCAAAAATGGTAAACAAACCGATGTCATATACACTGACTTCAGCAAAGCCTTTGATTCCGTTAATCATACCCTATTACTTTCGAAGCTGAGCGACATTGGGTTTCCACCCCTTTTCCTATCTTGGGTTCGAGAATATTTAACAAATAGAAAACAGAAGGTACTTTTTAAGTCTTCTTTTTCCGTTTCCATTCCTGTGACTTCTGGTGTACCTCAAGGTAGTCATCTGGGCCCTCTGCTTTTCACACTATTCATTAACGATCTTCCATCAGTATGCTGACGATGTCAAGCTTTGTCTTACGTATAAAGATACAGATTCATTTAGTCGGCTACAAGCTGATCTTAAAAACTTTCAATCCTGGTGCCAGTTTAATCTACTAAATTTTAACACTACCAAATGTAAGGTAATGACTTTTTTTCGTAACTCTCCTCAACTGGTCACTTATTTTCTAAACAATAGCCCTTTAGAACGTCTAAATAATATGAATGATTTGGGCGTACTTATGGACCATAAGTTAAATTTTAACACCCATATTTCCACCACGGTCTCAAAGGCCATGAGTGTCCTGGGTTTCATTAAAAGATGGTCAAAAGAATTCGATGACCCCTATACAACAAAAGTTCTTTTTACTTCGCTTGTCCGTCCTATTTTAGAGTATGGATCTTGCATTTGGTCACCTCAATATGAGTCGCACCAGATTAGACTTGAATCCGTTCAAAAGCAGTTCTTGCTATTTGCTCTTCGTGGCTTAAGCTGGGATCGCAATGTCAATTTGCCTTCGTATTCTAGTAGACTTCTCTTGATTAACCTTCCTTCCCTAACTAACCGTAGAACTATGCTTGGTGTCATTTTCATGCACAAGCTCCTAATTGGTGAGATCGACTCGCCTGAGTTATTAGCTCAGGTAAATCTGTCGGCACCATGTAGACGGAGTAGACATCCTTTGATACCATTATCCCTTAGTCGTTGTTCTTCTAACTATGCCATGCATGAACCTTTTAGGGTCCTCTGCTCTGATTACAACCTTCTTTTCCCTGTAATCAGCTCAGAGTTTTCTATCAATATGCTTAAAACATCTATCCTATCCCATTTAGTTAATAGATAACTATAGTATTATTTGTTTGTCTGTTTCTTCTCTTGTGTATTTGTCCACGCGATTCGCGCCGTGCGTTTTACGGCTGCACCCCTCGGTCGGTCGGGTGGGAGGTGGGCAGTTATCTGCTTGGGCTCGCGCGTAACAGGCTTTGTCCTGGTGTCGTAGGGGCCACTTGAACGTACTGCGCATAGTATCGTCAACGTCCGCTAATTACTATTCTTGTGTTATGGCCCGGGTTCCGTTTGGTAACTCTTTGAAAGTAGTTATCTATCGTTACCGTTTCTCATTTTCGTGCTTATATTTTCCCCATTTTTTTTAACACACACACATACGTACACAAAATTTTCTCCTTGGTCCTCGATGTCCTTTGTCCTGGGTCCTTCGATGTCCTTAGGCCTTGTCTTGGCCTATTGTCACGGTCGCCATGTAATGACCGGGTTCCACTTGGATTTGAATTGGAGAAAGAACACGTCAAGCTTGGTTGGTGGTAATATTCAGATTGATTTTTATTCTACAAATATTCTTTGACTTAACCTATTGTTACATAGATATTCTTATGTTGCGACTTAGGCAACAGCTACAAAAGAGAGAGAGAGTGTCAGTACATACATACATATACATATCGATATCATAACTCGACTCACGTGTCACCACTTCTCCGAAACAGCCGCCGGCCAATATTTATATATTTTTTTTTTTTTTTTTGTTGATTAATTGTTTTATAATTTTTTTTTTTTGTTGTACGGAAAGCCAAGAAAAGACGTTTTTCACACACCGCGAGTGTTGTGCGCGAAAGAAAGCACAAACCGAATGTGTGACCAAAAGGAAAAAAAAACAATCAGTGCATATGGATAAGTGTCTTTATATATGTACATGTGTATGTTCACAGGTAAGTATATATGTATGTATGCACGTGTGTTGTTAAAAAGAGTAAGTAATTTGTTATTTAGCTATCTCGATCGGATTATAGGAAATTCTATACATTGGTTGGGTTTCCTTTTTTATACCATACACCCATAGGGTGAAATGGTATATTAAAGTCGCCAAAATGTATGTAACAGGCAGAAGGAAGCTTTTCCGACCCCATAAAGTATATATATTCTTGATCAGCATCAAAAGCCGAGACGATCTAGCCATGTCCGTCTGTCCGTCCGTCCGTCCGTCCGTCCGTCTGTATGAACACCTAGATCTCGGAGACTATAGAGCCACCAAATTTGGTATGTAGATTCGTGTAGTATGTAGAGTGATCAAGTTCATTTCAAATTTCTGCCACGCCCCCTACCGCCCCCGCAAATTATATCAAACCGATTTTCTCAAACACTATAGCAACTAGAGACACAAAATTTGGTATGTATATTTGCTTAGTAAACGCGCACATTTTGTATTTATAAAAATTTTGCCACGCCCCCTACCGCCCCCGCAAATTAAATAAAACCGATTTTCTCAAAAACTATTTTAGCTAGAGACACCATAGTTGGTATGTATATTTGCTTAGTAATTGCGCATATTTTTGATGTGTAAAGATTTTGCCACGCCCATTTCCGCCCCCGTAATTTGAAAAAACTCGATTATCTCCCATAATTTTCTACCTTGTGCAATCAAATTTAGCACACTTAAATTTGATACTAATATCAAGCAAAATACCAAATCAAAATCGGAATAAAAATAGTCAAGTTATGCATATAAACGTTTTTCCATATGGCCGGAAGTGGCCGTTGGCTGGTGCTTGAGTGAGCGAAATACTCAGATATGCTTCTAAAAAGCATGCAAACAGATTTTTTTAAAAATACGAAAATGCATTGGTTATTATAAATTTAAAATATTTGTTTTACTGGTGTATGGTATATCCAAGTCGGCGAGACGACTTACTTATTGTTTAATAAGTGCGCGGCACCAAAATGGATTACGTGTATGTTTTTTTTTTTTTTTTATTCAATTTTAAAGCTTAAATAACATAAAACATAACACATAAGAACAAAATTTGATTCGGTATGGATAAAAAGCAGGGTGCTGACTTCTCCGGAAGTGCTAGTGTGCATTGCGTCGATGAGCCGTGCACCTACTATTGTCCTGACCTAATCCGTTCTTGCCTCCGTTGCTCTCTCATGACCTTTGCTGCAAAATCGTTTACTGCCGTCCAAATTTCCGCGTCATTTAGCATCTTACTCACCAGGTTATAGGGTGTGGCCCCCTCACCTAGCATGGTGTTTAGGGATCTTCTTTCCGCGTCGTATCTCGGGCAGTAGAAAACAACGTGTTCAGCGGTTTCGGAGATGCCACTCACACAATAGCTGCACTCGTCTGTGGTGTCGTGCCCGAAGCGTTTTAGGTAACTTCTGAAGCAACCGTGTCCGCTCAGTATTTGCGTCAAGTAAAAGTTTACTTGACTATGACGCCTCTTGATCCACGCCTCAATGTTCGGGATCAGTTTCCAGGTCCACCTGCCCTTGGTGGAGGCATCCCAGCGACTCTGCCACCTAGCGAGGCATCGATGCCATTGCGAACTGCGCTCCGCTTGACGTGCTGGTGCGTTTGAGGTCTCTTCTCGGCGACTAAAGATGCCTTCTGCCATTGATACTTGCTCGGCTATAGGCATCACTCCCGCAATAACGAGGGCAGCTTCGCGCATAACCTGTGAGTTGCCTCTGAGCCTCGTCTGTAGCTCTTAACAGTCATACCTTTGGCCCAGACAGGTGCTGCATACAGAGCCGCAGATTTGACGACGCTTGTTAGCAGCATCCTCCTCCCTTGTTTCGGCCCCCTCGTGTTGAGTAGAATGCGCGACAGGGCACGAGCCGATACAGCTGCCTTCTCGTTAGCGTAGTCTAGGTGTTCCTTAAAGCTTAGCCTCGTGTCTAACATTACTCCTAGGTACTTGATAGCCCTTTTTGAAGTAATCACTGAGTCACCAACTCTTATTTTAGCAAACTCCACCTTTTTGCGGCTGCTGACCAGCACCGCTTTCGTCTTGTGGGCTGCTAACGCAAAGCCTGCTGTCGAAAGCCAGTTGCCAACTTTACTGATAGCTCTGTTGCATTGGTCTTGTGCTACTTCGACTTCCTTTGCCACCACCACAATTGCTACGTCATCTGCGAATCCGATTATGTGCGTATCGGGGTCAAACTCGAGTCGTAGAACGCCGTCGTACATCACATTCCATAAGAGGGGACCGAGAACGGATCCCTGTGGAACTCCAGCTGTCGCTACCTTCTCCATGACACCGCCATCTGTATGGTACCGGATTCGCCTGTCTTCGAAGTAGCTGCGTACACAATTGACCAGGTATTGAGGAACTCCGAAACCCAATAAGCCATCTATTATCCGGCCCCATCTAGCGGAATTAAACGCATTTTTTATATCCGGGTGGTTTTCCTGGCTTCGTAAGTAGCACAAGATCCTGGATTTTCCATCTTTTAGGAAAAATGCCCTCGCGTAAACAGGTACTGTACATCTTACAGAAAGTGGCTGGGTGAAGTTCGGCGGCCAGCTTTATCGCTTTGTTCGGAATATTGTCAGGTCCTGGGGCTTTGCTCATCTTAAGTCTGCTTATGGCTTGAGCTAACTCTGAGGTTGAACACTCGTCGGACATCACGAAAGGCTCGTTAGATTGCTGCGTATGAGTGGATATCTCCATGATGTTGGGAAATAGGGCATTGACTATATTCCGCACCAGAATTGTGTCTGTTGGGGGCGGTGTTCTGTTCGCGTGTAGGCGCTTCACAATAATCTGGTATGCTTTACCCCATGGGTCCTGTTCAGCAGTGTCGCATAGCGACAAAAAACATTCACGCTTACTGCGTCTGATCTGATTTTTCAGCTCCTTTTTCCGTTGCTTGTAATCGAGCTGCAAGCAGAGGAAGTCCGCTGACCCTCTAGCCCGCTGGTACTGTTCTGGCGATCGATGTGCTCACGAAAGTCAAATCGACAATTGACCCAACTCCGGCCCTCCTAAATGTATGTTCAGTTCCCACGTTGAGCAACTCGATGTCTAGCGATGCAAAGCACTCTAGAAGCATACGACCGCGCGAGTCAGTGCGACTACTGCCCCAATCTATGGCCCATGCATTGAAGTCGCCTCCGATGACAATTTGCCGGCGATCTCTGGCATCGCATACTATGTTGCTTAATGTACGACAGAAGCTTTCTAAAGGCAGGCTGGGAGCTAGGTAGCAGCTATACAGCCAGTTGTTACCTACCCTTGCTCTGACAAAGCCCTCCGAGGAATAGATGTCATCTAGACGCAGTGTACTAGCTCCACATAGTTAGATTGCTGCCTTGCCGGTGGCGTCTGCTGTCCATGTTGCGCGCTCCTTATGCTTGTAGGGTTCGCTGAGTAGTGCGACGTCAACAAGCTCTTCTCTCACCGTCTGGCTTAGCAAATCCTGAGCTGCGATGCAGTGATTCAGGTTGAGCTGGATAAACCTTAGTTTCGTCATTTATTTATGTGAGTTCTGCATCCTCTTTGCCAGCATGGTGGCTGGTGTCGCTCTCCCCGTTAGATCGGCAGAGGTAGCATGACGGGGCTTCGCCGCAGTCCGCTGCTCTGTGCCCAGGTTCTCCACATCTAAAACAACAGTTCGATCTATCGACTGTGTTGCTACAGTTGGCTGCTATGTGTCCAAACTCCAGACAACGATAGCATTTCATGGGAGGGTCTTCCATCGCCTTAACGCTGCAGCTGTTCCAGCCGACTAGTAGCTTACTCAACTGTAGGACTTTCGTCATCATTCTGTCGGGCGCCGTGATGATCGCTTTGAAGGTTCCGTTATAGCTACGCTTCAGGCTTCTAACGGAGCACGACCCAGCCTCGATTCCGGCTTGTTTTTCGATGGGCTGCAGGATGTGGTGAGGCTCCACCAGATCGTCCAAATCCCGAATTATCGCCGATTTCATGGACGATAAAACCTTAACACCGACCTTGTCGCCAAGGACCTGTAGGAACTCGTCCCTTAGAGATTGGGGATCAGGGCAGTGACCTCCTAGTTCCAATAGTAGCTTGTTTTTGGCAGTACGGCGCACTTTGCGGACGTTTTCCTGGGCATGCTGCAGTTGGCCGTCGCTGCGTCGTGTGACCAGTGTAAGCACGTCTCTATAGCTCTGACCGTTGATAGGCTCTATCAAGATGGCTACCGGACGCTCTTTATGGCGTTTTAGTTGCTTAGTCTTGAGCCTCTTGGCTCCCACTAGTTGCCAGTCGCTGGCCTTGCCTGCCTCGACCGTGTGGGGCTTCTCCACCAGACTGTTGCAACTGCTGATTGGCTTGTTGTTGAAATCTGGGTAGATTGGCTTGACTCTGATGTTGTTGCTGCTGCTGAAGCCTGGATATCATCTGTCGCTGCTGTGCCTTCTGCAGATGCTGGCTCGCCGCCTGACGGTTCACCATCGGTAAGCGCTCAACTGGAGACGTTTGGCAATGCTTGTCCCGCTTCGATGGCGAGTTCGCGAGCTCCGTCTGTTGCTGCCTGCTCACTCGATTGGGTGGAGATTTGCTACACGTAGCACATACGACTGGCAATGCCGGGATCGGCCCTTGGCCTTCCAACAGAGCCGCCACCGCTGCGTGCAGCTCTTGCAGCCTTGCTACCTTCTCTCTGAACTCGTTTGTGATGCTGCGGTTAATTTTACCACTAGCATCCTTCTCTCTGCTGTAGTGTGTAGCAATTGAGGCCAGAATATGGCCCATTTCTTCTAATTCATTGCAAGTAGATCGCAACTGCCCCACCTTGCTTTTTTTCGTGCCGGCCCCGCTGTTGGCTGCCTGGCCATTGACTTTCTCGGTCCCATCAGATGGGCTTCTCTGCCTTTTCGGCGTTGCTTCGTATGCTTCTCCTGCTACGACCGCGCCTGATGCTGCCCCTAACGCCGATGAGGCTGGAACACTAGGTCCTGCCACATGTTGCCGGTGCGGTGGCGGCGTCCTCTTTAACATAGCCTCGGCCGCGTATTATTGGAGGCAATTTCCCTCATAGGGCAAGTATTTCCTCTTGCCTCAACGCTGGGAGTTATGCCGCTCCAACTCGGCGGCGACGACGAACAATTGCCCCCTTTTGACAGCGCCAGACAATGAACAATTAAATAGGGTGGAAGCGTGGAAAATTTGAAATGCGCAAATTTAGGTAGAGCTTGGCAGAAATTATGTGGAAAATATGGCAAATAATCTATGGGAATTTAATTTATTTTAAATAAACTATTTTAAAAAACAATAATTTGGAAAAGAAGATTTCCAAGGGTGGGGGCCGAACCCTGGGCTATTGCACCAGCGGCTGAAGCTCTCCCCCGACGCCAAGCAGACCGTTTGCCGCCGCGCGCTTAGAAGTCTGCTACTATCAGCGTGTCTGCTAAGACGGATAGCAGAGACAGCCTGAAAGTATGCAAAAAAATCCTTAGCAGCAGAGGCTTAAATTATGGTCAGCTGATTTGGGGGTATGGGTGATCAACACAGGTGCTGTTAACGCATCTGTTTAATTATTTTCGATATACGGCAAACCTGGTAGCAGCTGGTATTTTTTTGCACGTGCCAAAGAAAACACAGCAAAACTGGTAAAACTGAAAGTGAGGAAGTCCACCTCACCAATACCACTGGAGCTGCGGATGGGCGGGAAAAGAAGAATAGCTCCCCATTCCCCTCGGGCAGGCCCAAGAACAAGAACAATGACCCAGCGACCGGCAAAAGGATTACGTGTATGTATATATGTATGTGCGTACATCAACATATGACGATGTATGAGCACAGGTATGCGTAATGTAATTAATTAATTGTAATGAATTGGACCATTGAATTAGTTTTAACAAACAAGAACTCGCGGTGCCACACCTAACGCATACAAATCTTTTGCAGCCAAGCCTAGTTGTTTACGCGCTAGAGTATCCAATACGTTGTACGGCACTGTTTTTTTTTTTCTTAACTGCAACATAGAGGGTTGGTTGCTTGACGATTCTTTTTATTGCTTAACACATTTGTGTCGGCTTAGTGAAATGGTCTTGCAACACACAAGTCTTGACTTTCATTGTCATATTGAATTAATTAGAATTTATTTACAACACTGCTTTTGCTTTTAAAGCTCTTTGTAAATTTTCTTTTTACATTTTTTTCATGCCCATCTCTAGGACAAAGTAATAATTTGAATGTTTTCTTTGAGTATTGATGAATTGAGTTACAGAATAATTTTCAAAGTGTAAAAATATTAAGGCCAAGGACTGCAAGGGTATATAAAATTTGGCATACCGAAGTTAGCTTCTTTCATAATTTTTCTTTTGATATGGATACGGCTGCTAATGTTGGTCTTCCAATTAAGAAATATCCGGGGGTTACCGTTACAATAACATTGCTCCTTTGTTTTTTTTACATAATTTTTTAATACCACCGAAGTCAAGTCATGTCAGGAGGGAGCCTCCTAGCCGCTCCCACAAAATTAGTCCCTTAATCAGAATATATTTTTCCGCAATTATGTACCCTTGCCACAAATCTTTGACATGCTGCTAGGAAGGCATATTGATATTGGCATCTTGCAATCTTCCGCTAAGTCTGCAATGTTATCCTCAGATTTTACATGGCTCCATGTTATTTCTTTTACATAGTTCAAATTTCCAAAGTATTAGTAGGGCGAATAATACGTCAACTTCATACGAGAAATTTGCTTTAATATTAATTAAGTGCACTGAATCATTAATTATATCAATCACTTAACACTTTTTGCACAACTTACAATGCTTCTCGTTTTTAACGGTGATTTTAAATAGTTTAACTTAAGAGTAGGACTCAGATTTTCGATTAATTTCCCAAATAATTCCATAAACAGGTCTTTTCCTCGCGGCTCTCTAGAAAATGTAGGTACCAGTCTTTTCGGTAACAGCGGTAATTCGTCTCTGATGACAATATTATTAATCTTAAAATTTTCCTTCTTGTTTATTTTAATTTCTAATACTTGCAATGAATTCCGGATATCGAATTCCTAATCATGCATAGCATTTTTAAATTTGGTTAATACCTGGCACACCTTTTCCCTTAAAAAGTGTATTTTATTAAAATATATTATTCATGGCCCATTGCCTGTTGACTTCACCTCTATTGCCTCCAAATATTCCTAAAGCTGTCGGACTCTATCCTTAAATATCTCCGGATTAATATCAAAATTTCCGCGCGATTCTCCGTTGCAGCCATCAAATTTCTCTGACATAGTCGCATCTGCTTCAATGTCTTCCGATCTACTATCTATCGATCTATTTGACTCCTCTTTGGCTACTATTCTGGCTGTTAAATTGAAACCTTCCACTATTTTATTATCTGGTGCTCGATTTCTCCGCTCTGTATCATTTGCTAATGGTAAATTATTCTGCTTCTAACTCATCTGGTTTTTTTAACCAAATCGAGCTGCTTCCCTAACAATTTATAGTTATATCTTATGCTTATAACATGTATAGAATATCATTATATATTTGAATAGGGCTTCCAGGGCGAAGGAAAGAATAACCCGATCTTCATTTGTTTAATTCAAAATATGAACTGATTTTATTTACAAAAGTGTTGTGTATATAAATGATTTCTTAAACTCTAGGAGGCGACATTTGTTCTTAAAAATGCTTATTCTAATGTTTATATTTCATGCTTAGCGTTAGTTACATGATACCGCGCCGCTGTTATAATCTTAAGTGTTTTCCACAGAGTGTGGATGCATGTTTTGATTGGTATTAAGCAATAATTGTCATATGAATCTTTATGACTTAGTTTTGTTTTTATGTTTTTGTTTCGTTTTGTATATTTCTTTGGTCAATCTGATTTGGTGAAGCCAATTCAGATGAACACGATGTTTAATCTTAAACATATTATTAAATTGTTTTTTTTTATGTACTTTTAACTATTTTATTTTATATCTTATCTGATGACCCTATCCCCTGCACAGTGGGCCAACTGAGCAGTCTAGCATAAGTCATGATTGACTTTTTAAAAATTCGTTAGTTTTGTTATTTATCCTAATTGGCAACACTTGTAAAAGCTTAAACAGCTTTCGTGGGAGCTTTTCAATGCAGCCCTGATCAGCTGCGAGCTTTCAAAGTGAACAGATGTTCAGCATGTGACATGCAAATATTTTATTGCACTTTTTGATATTTCTTGGTTGATCTTCAACTCAAACAAATTAAAACAAATTGACCCAATTACTTTTGTTTTCGTCTAGAAAAGGTATGTATTTAATAAAAAATAAATGTTTGAGACCTGTCTATTCATGTGTAGAAAAATAAATGTGTTTGAAGTATGTTGTTTTAACAAGTACGGTTTTGGGCCTTATACTAACATTTCTGAACTATAACTTACTTTATTCAATCTTATTCAAGCTAGTTTTAGCATTTATGAACCGAGTGAGTCTTCGTGATTTTAATGTGTTCAAAATGGTAGCCATCTACGATTGCTATGTCGGTCCCAAAGCGCATGCTGTATAGCACTTGGCTTGGCGAAAATATTGCCACAAGAAAAGTTATTGCTTTAAAAGAATTTATATTTGGTACAATTTTAAAAAACAGAAACCTTTCAGAAAAGAAAATCGAGGAAATCACCAAAATTGAACAAACTTTGTAAGCAGGCTTGCAAAATAATGGAAGGCATGCCATTACAACAAATCAGTCTTTGAAAAAAAAAAAACGTTACAGAGCCTAATGCAAATGAGACGGCAGGACAAAAAATTAAAAAGTCATTGGACGCACAAGCACAATTGCCAAATCCGTACTCACCTGAAGAAGCTCTGGCTCTATACATGAATGTAGGCTACACGAAGCCTATATACAAGCTAATGCGATGTAGTGCTAAGAAGAAGAATGCTGATATATATCTGAGCTACCAAAGGTTGCACTCAGCTAAGGTTATGTGCTATCCGACCAACTTGAAATATTCAGACTATTCAGTTGAGACAACTTTGCAAAGTTTAGTCGACCATACCGTTAGTCGAACTATACAGGCGAACTCTCGAGTTTTTGATAATCAATTATTGGAAAATAATATTAAAATAAAATTAACTGCAGTACATAAATGGGGCTGTGGTGGAAGTAGTGGACACGCAACATATCGGCAAAAGTTTGAAAATGGTGAAACCAATATGCTCGATCAGCACTTTTTTGTAGTTTGCCTTGTACCATTATAAATTCAGCTTGGATTAAAAGTTTTATGGAAAAACCCACGGCTTTCCTCAACTCGCAATTGTTGGCCTTCAAAACTAATTTGCCAAAAGGAAACAAGCGAATTAATTAGATCAGAGAGCGACCATGTAAAAAATTAAACCAACAATTACCAATTTATATAGAATTATGCACGAATTTCACATGACCATGTTGGATGGCAAAACATTTAGCGTCCTTGCAGAAGCACCTACCATGATATGTGGAATTTGTAGAGCCGTGCCAAAGAATATGAATAATATTAGTTTAATAAAAAGTTATAGAATTGATGCAGATCTCTTAAAAGATGGTTTATCAACATTGCATGCCTACAGACTCCCAATAAAAAAATGGCAAGCTCGAGGTGAAGATAAGGCAAAGGTAGAAGCTAGAAAATCTGAAATCCAATTCCAGCTTAGAAAGCAAATGGGCTTATTGGTGGATATTAAAGTGGGTAGTAGTGGCAATACGAACAATGGAAATACTGCCAGACGGTTTTTTTAGCCAACCAAATTTAGTAGCCGGGATTACTGGAGTTAGCGAAGCTCTAATATATAGGTTTAGTGTTATACTAAGGGTAATGGCTTGTGGATATCAAGTCAATACTGATTTATTCAGCTCATATGCCATGGAAACACCTGAAATGAATGTCGACAAATATCCATGGTTTTACATGCCGTCATCTGTACACTAAGCTTTAATATATGGAGCGGACATCATCAACAATGTGGGACTTCCTATTGGTATATTGTCCGAAGAAGCACTTGAAGCCAGGAATAAGGATTTTAGGAATATACGATTAAACCATTCCCGTAAGGACAAGAGGAGCAATACTACTTGTTTCATCGGATCCTCTTATAACGACTCTCTCCAAAACAACAAAAGCCACTTTCAAAAAAATGAATTTGGACAAAACCGTTTTAGGAATGCTAAATAGCTGTAAGAAATCTATTGGTGATTCGGATTCATCTGATTCCGGTTAATTTTTTTTTTTTTTAAATATATTATAAATATGTTAAAAATATTAAATTAAAATTTTCAATGGAATATGTCTTCATTTACGCAAGTTTCTACTAAAGTTCCATAGGTGGGGAAAACTACAGAGTTTGGTAAAATTGGTAAAATTGTTTATACTACATGGTCAGAGTTGGCCACTTGATATCACACCGTTGCTATTTTCTTAATGTTTACCACAGCGAGTGCGTTTTGTGTTCGATTTAAGCAATCTTGACATTTGTTTCTTCATGCCCCAATATTGTTTTGTTTATTTGATGAAACCGATGTTTAATTTTACTTCCAGCTTTATACAAGTAATGTGTATTATCGGTTTTCCGGCTTACCTTATGGTCTCAAAGCAGCACCAAATTCCTTTCAATGAATGATAACATTCAGGTGTGTCACAGAAATCTCTAGAGCTTTTGAATCAATTTGTTTTATGAAATCTACCAAATGAAATACATAGTGAAACGTTTTTAATTATCAAACCCGGGCAAAATAGTCGTTGAATACACAACCCTATTGTTTACATTTGAAATTGAATTAAAATTGACAAAAATTTACTCCCATTTTAGAGCAAAGTCTACTAACGATGTTTTATCTGACTACTTATGCTATTGCGAGTCTCTTTGGAGTCTTTAAAAGGAATTGAGCGCTGGCAAGATGATTCTTCGATCTTTTATCTATAGTTTTGTTTTATTTCTTAATGAACTTTAAAATTAACTTAAGTCTTATATGAAAATATGTATTTCCATAAAAAAATTCAATTAATTAATTCAATTTTCTAAAAGGGGACATTAATAATTATTAATAATTAATTTAACAAATCGTAGCTGTTTATGCTTCTTCTTTTGGCGGGCCAATATCAGTACAAAGTACCAGTACATACTAGTTCCTGCACGTTTAAAGAGGCGCTTTGAGCAAAAACGACCGCTGCTTAATTTTTCCAATGGCGTTTTCGTAAAACAATAAATTTCATATACATATGTAAGATTGCGTGAGAGCCCCTAATAGTATCCGAATGCCGTTAACGGTATTGGTGTCATAGATATCGATGGGTTGACAATCGATATAGAGATAGAGGCTTGAAGTGCTGGATGAAGAGGTTATGTTGGTCTCGTTAAATTAAAAGTGTCAAGACGTCAAGTGGGCCAGTGGGCTCAGCCCCTTCCATTTTGGGATGCTGACATAAAGTAATAAAGAGCGAGTGAGAGAAAACTTTATGAAGAAATCGCGCGTAATTGCAAAAGTGACGCCAACATTAGGAAGCATAAGAGCAAGCGAGACAAAAGAAAATGCGGGCTTAATTTCACAACCGAAAGTCACGAGAAGAGAGGAACACATGAGAAGAGACGATCACATGAGAAAAGAGGAACACAATGAGGAAAAGCAACAATAAAGACGATAAGATGTAAAAGTCGGGCAACATCCCAAAGACGAAAATTTGTTCAGAGAGGAACAAAATACGAAGAGCAACAAAAGACCACAAAATTTGTTCAGAGTGGGACAAAACGACGACCACATTCAGAAAACGAAAACAGGAGAATAATTGAACTTGCTTGGACTCGCAATTCAAGAAGTAACCTGGAGCAGAGATCGGACTAGAAGTCACACAGAGAGTGGCTGCTAATACGAGGAGTACCAGATCGAGACGAGACGACCCAATTCACCACTACATGCACAGTCAGAAGGCATCATCCAACATTGTTTGTGTGTGAGTGAGAAGAATCTAAGACGTAAAGAAGAAGACACGTAAGAAGACAACTGCGTATAGAAGAACACGGACAACAAAGACGCAAAATAACCAGGGCTGCATCGCAAGTACATTTATTTTTTTTAAACTAAAAATATTTAAAAAATATAAAGATAAAGAGTGATTCCAATTTCTAGTTCAGCTGAGTAAAAAATAAAATAAAACAAGACGAATTTAAAATATTTTTTCGGAAAATTTAAAAGTTTGGAAAATAATAAAATACGAATTACAATTTAAAAAAAAAAAATATCAAAGAAGCTAACTTCGGCTATGCCGAAGTTTATATACCCTTGCAGTATACTTGGCAATAATATTTTTCCTTTTTGAAATTTCTTTCCCTGCAACTCAATTCATCAATACACAAACAAAATATTATTTCTCGTTTTACCACAAGTTTTTCTTCTTCCATCATTTTCTAAGCAAAGCACGGCACGCATACACATACAGTTCATGTAGCGTTGCGTCTGTGTGTGTATGCGTGTGCTCTGTTGATTTGATGATGGCAGTAGTAGGCAGCAAGCAGCGCTGCCGGCAGCGTTTGAATCGATTTATATTGACTGTAACTTTTGTTCTATTTATCGGATCAGATTCAAATTTTGGGATCTGAGATTTTATATCTATTACTATCATATTGGTAAATTTCATGGGGATACTCCAATTTTTGCAAAAATGTTTCTTCTAGAGCTATATGATATAGTGGTCCGATCCCAAAGATTTTCATACTTTATCTCACCCGGGTAAAAAAAAGCTCCCAAAAAAAATTTCATCCCGATAGCTCTTAAGATGGCTGAGTAAAACGCGTACGCACCGACGGACAGACGGACAGACGGACATGGCTATATCGACTTAGCTTCTCATGCTGATCAAGAATATATATACTTTATGGGGTCGGAAACGTCTCCTTCTGTGCGTTACAAACATCTGACCAATTTTATAATACCCTCTGCAAGGGTATAATAAGAAAAGACAAATTTAATTTTTTTGGAAAATAAAAATAGAAGATCTAAAATTTGGGAAAGTAAGAAAATAAGATAAGATGATTTAAAAGTTTCGAGATAAGAAAAAATATGAATTATAATTTTGAAACTAAGAGAACAGACGAACTAGAATTTTTGCAAAATAAGTAAGAAAGAAAAAATCAACAAAGAGGAATGAGAATATTTGTAATCATATAAACTAACATCTAGTTTAAACATTATTTTAAATTATTTTGTAATCGATATTTTTACATATGTTGTACAACGAGATCAAACAACTGACCGTCGCAAGGTTAAGGGAAAAGTAAAAGGGTTGAATTAAAGTATAAAAGGCAACAAATCTGAATTAAGAGATTAGCTTCATATTTTGGTTTAGACACAAACGGCGAATCCTTATATTCAGAAGCTAAAACTAGTATTCAAGGCGAAACTGAAGAAGTTGAAAGAGAAGTGAAAATGGCGTTCACATTATATATATATTCGTCAGTGGTCGACAGAGTTTAATGGGAGCAACAAAAAAGGACGTAATAGAATGGCTTTCAGATTTTGAGGGTACTAGCGGCTAAGTTGTTCGTAAACAGTCAAAAGGGTCTAACAAGTTGGAGTAGCCTTACTGTTAAATTGTCGTTAAAAGAAGTTCACAAGCAATTAGAAAGTAGAAAATAGAAAAAATACAACGAGAGTCTAGTTAAGAATTTTTATCTCATGAAGAGTGTTCGTGGAGGGGCGGAACGATTTGTGGTGTACAACTTGGCGGGTGCCATTTTCTTTAGGGTCTGGTGAGTGCGTGATGAAATTAAAAAGTGCGAGAACTTCGGTTAAAATTAATTCTAATTTTTTTATTTATTTCACAAGATATCCCGACACATACGAAATGGTTTGGGTTGAAAAAGTTACAACAATTCCCAGCAGAACCCCTCCTCAGTATGACCGAATTCGGTTTGGGGAAAAAACCCTACCCCTCACTCTCTGCTGTTCACCCGGTGGCGTGAACATACCGCCCCCCTTGCAACAAGTTGCAATTGCCTCGGTGGACATGTCTAAGAATGGGGGATGGCAGCGTTCTGGATCGCCAAGACACGGGTGGAGATGGAGGAACCATTGGAATGCTCATGAGCCAAACAGTTCGGGCAGTATCCGTTGCTCAAGACTACCCGCAGCCTGTCGTCAGCTCGTAGTCCTCGAAACTGTCGGCACAGACGGAGCGCGTGTGCCCCTTGACAAACGCGGGACCTGAAGCAATTGGAATTGCGTTCTAAATCAGATGGTGCTGCTGTCCTTAGAGACATCTTCGGACTGCTGGAGGAGGTGGACCGAGACCTTCTGGATTTTCCAGTAACGGATCCACAGAGAACATATCCGAACATCGTCTCGTTACCCACGAAAGAATCACCAACATTCTTGATGATTCGTACCCCAAGGATAGTGGGAAGGAGCTCGGCTCCAAGCACCAAATCCACAGGAGCTCTTTGGTGAAATTGCGAATCAGCGAGCGGAAGGTCAAGCGAGTCCTGCTTCACCTTATTCGGGACGGCGCGGGACGGAAGTGCTTCAGCTACACAAGGCAGCACCACAGCGACTGCTTGGAACTGTCGCAGCGGTTCGTCAGGAGGAGAAATCTGTAAGCGGCACACTTTGGCGCCGCTACCAGCATCGCATTGCCCAACGCCGCGAATGCTAGTTGATACTTTGCAGCTTGGAAAGTCAAAGTCCCGCCTCGCACATATACCATATAACAATATTCATGTTTAGCTTTAATTGTAGCTATGTGCTTCGGACTATCTTCGTTCCTTTGAGCCGTCAAGGCTTTATAGCATCGTGAAAACACTGCCTCGACTTTTGCCCAAAGTGACTTAAGCTGGTCTAAGTGTATTTTAATGGAGACGAGTGGCACATCGTCAGCTAAAGCCTGGGCCTCGCGAGCCTCGAACCCCGTTAATGCCTCGCACACGGCAACAAAGTCGGAAAGAGACATCGTAGAGTGTTCTCTGAGCTATTACGAATCGAATGGAAACAAATAACTTCGTGGAATTAGAGCTCTCAAGCGAGGAGATCGAAACGAAGCTGTAAGTGGACTGTATAATTTAAGGATAGAGAAGGAGTGAGAAGGAGAAATGTCTTCCCTTTTTAATGAACACAATGAATAAGCATAGATAGCATAAATGAAATTAGAAGGATTTCCTCGCAGTTGTGTGAATAATTATAAGGATATATAATCACTTCGATATTAAAATTTATACAATGTGGAAAAATGTTGAAATTTATAAGAGTATTTAAAAATATGGAAAAATTGAGATCAGTAGGATTGGGAGTACCGATAACTTTTCAATGAAGGAAAAAAAAACTCGGAATTAATTTTCATTAAACGGTCCAGATCAATTTCATGGATCTGTGAGGAAAAGATCAAAATGCACCAAGACAAGCCAAAATATTAATTCCATATAAATAAAATTGTACTTATTTTTCTTTAGAAAATATTTTGCGAATTAAATTCAATCAGTCGATTGAAATATTTTTGCACAATACGAAAATCACGAAGGAAAAAATGGATGTCGTGACCGAGTCACGGCTTGTCTCAAGTGTCAGCACTGATGAGACTTGAGTGCCAGCACTGATCGGGAAATACCATGTAACCCTTGGAATAGGTCAGGTATGTACATACAAGTATACAAAAGTGTGTAGGTCGCTATGGAGGAGCGGGAAACCTCACACTTTTATAAGATTGTAATGGGATATAATGTGAAGGAGAATTTTAATAAGAAATGTTTTACTTATCAGGAATTCCGCCGATGCAAGCTGGAATAGCGGAAGGATATCCGGCTCGAAGGACCAATGTTCGTGGAGGGGCGGAACGATTTGTGGTGTACAACTTGGCGGGTGCCAATTTCTTTAGGGTCTGGTGAGTGCGTGATGAAATTAAAACGCGCCAGAACTTCGGTTAAAATTAATTCTAATTTATTTATTTATTTCACAAGATATCCCGACACATACGAAATGGTTCGGGTTGAAAAAGTTACAATATCGAAAGATAAGAGCGCAAGGAAAAAGAACGGGTGTTTGGATTAAAACTCGTACTGGATTGAATATGGCGATTCCCATCAGAACCCCTCGTCACCCTCCTTAGTATGACCGAATTCGGTTTGGGGAAAAAACCCTACCCCTCTCTGCTGTTCACCCCGTGGCGTGAACAAAGAGTATAGCCAAAAGAAGTAGCTTAGATGAGGAAAGCATTGTCAATACATCATTGAGGGTATCCCCGACTCCAAAATAAATAAAAGCGTTCTTTACCAAGCGAGAGATTTAAACGAGTTATGAGAGAAACTAACGATATACGAGAAATATGCTTACAACCTAACGATATACGAGAAATAAGCTTCCAACCAAGAGTGTAAACCAAAACCACGATTTGAGAAGATGCAATCGAGAACTACTTTGGAGGATTTCAAATGCTTTAAATGCGGACGAAAGAATCACGTCGCTAAGAATTGTAAAGAGGAGAATTTCAAATATTTAGCTAGTCATTGTGAGATAAAGAACGCAAAGGAAACTAAGAATGCAAATACGAATTATCAACAAATGACACTAAAGTTTAATCGTTGTTTTGAGGACGTTCCTATAGGTAATGGAGTATTATCTGCTCTGTTTGATTTGGCCAGCGATCTTTCTACAATTAGCGAGAGTACTTATAACGAAATATACCCGGTTAACTTAAACCGCGAATGCAAGGAGGTAATTGGCGTAGAAGGGAAAATCATTCGTACACTTGGATTTTCAATATAAAAACAGAGTTGGATAGCAACGCAGTAGAAATAGACACATTGTATAAAGGAGTGATCAGCAATAATGTTCTGGACAACTTGAATGTTACTGTTGGAAGAACACAAATCGTGTTCCACAAAGAAGACGAAATTCCAAAGCCGATAAGCAGGGAAGAGCAAACTAATACAAAAATTTATGAGTTGCGGTCAACGTTTGAGAAAATTATGACAATGACCTTGGATGAAGACGCTCCACTAGAAATTGATCGTATTCATTTAGACAAGTGTATAAAATCAGACATATTAGAAATGTTGAAGTCATAAAAACCGGTAAAACCTACTATTTCGCCAGTAGAAATGAAGATTGTGGTAACAGACGATATTCCAATTTCACAAAGGCCAAGACGTGTATCATATCAGGATCAAGCGATAGTAAATCAGCAGATAAAAGAATGGATGGAGGCTGGAATTGTTTGTCAAAGCTTTTCCGATTATTCAGGAAGCTGAATCAGAAAATAATAAAAGACAATTTTCCGACAGCATTAATTGACGACGTGTTGCATAAACTGCAGAGAGGAAAGGTGTTTACAACCCTCGATTTATGCAATGGATTTTTCCACGTTCCCGTAGAAGAAAGCTCACGGAAGTTTACATCGTTTGTTACTCAAAACGGCCAGTTTGAGCTTAATTTCTTGCCATTCGGGATAAACAATTCGCCATTGTATTCACCATGTATTCATGAGATACATATTTACAGTCTTAAGGCCACTCATTAATGAAGGGATTGTTATTTTGTATATGGATGACATTATATTACCATCAGGTGATGAGCAAGATGGATTAAATAAGCTGAAAAGAGTATTAAATCTAGCCGGGACTTCAGGACCTAAAATTAAATGGCAAAAATGTTAATTTTTACAAAGGCGAGTCATTTCTATAAGATTTCGACTTCGAGATTGAACATCGACCTGCAGGATACACAAGATACAACAGGCTCAGCTTTTGGATGAATGGATTAATGCGGTTAGAAAGGTATTGGAAAACGCGACTTGTAGCGACTTTTATTTGCAGTACTATATTTTACACAAAGACCCGATTAAAGAACTTATAGTTATACCATCGGCAATGGAAAGAAAAATAATTACTATGTCATTTTGGAATTAAGAAGACCATAAAAATACAGAAAGAAAAGTTATATAACAAGTTTAGAAAGCCCAAAACAGAATACGAAGTGGGCGATATAGTTGCTATAAACCGTACCCAGTTTGGAGCGGGGCTAAAGCTTAGGAAGAATTATCTAGGGCCGTATGAAATTGTTCGGAAGTTAAGACATGGTTAAGACATACTCAATTGAAAAGATTGGGAACGGAGAGGGCCCAAATAGGACCAATACCATAGCGGAGTACATGAAGATGTGGTGCCTATCATTCCGGACGAATGAAGCTGTAGAATGGCCGAGTGTAGGATTGCGTGGGTGCCCCTAATGGTATCAGAATGCCGATAACAATATTGGTTTGATAGAGGCAGGTAGGTTGACAATCGATATAGAGATAGAGGCTTGAGTTGCTAGACAAAGAGGTTGTGTGGGTCTCGTTAAATTAAAAGTGTTCAAGAAGACGGTTCTTTTCTTTCGTTAATAAATAAATAAATATAAATAACCTAAAGTACATAAAAGTGAATTGGTATCAAGTTCATTTTATTTTGGTCCAGTGGACTCAGCCCCTTAAATAGGTATATTAAACATTTTAAGCGATTTCTTAAATGTATTTCTACCAAAAATAACCAAAGTTCACTTCAACATTACTACTACAATATTATTCCATTCATATTTCGATAGAAAATGGTTTCAGATTGTTATCACTCTTTGTGACCCCTGATAAATCTGTTTTTTACCGTTTTTATACGTTTTTGCAAATGGAAATATATGGAGCATGTTCCTAAAAACAAGAAAAAATTTGCTAAATTCGTGAACCAATTATTATTATATTACAAACTCCAAAATTTTAATATTTCAATCACGCGCAAAATAGTCGTTGAATTGACGACCCTCTTGTTTACATTTGAAATTAAATGAAATGGACAATATTGTAGTCCCACCTTAAAGCAAATCCTACTCACAATTTTTTATCTAAATACTATAATTAAGCGGTGGCAAGAAAATTTTTTTTTTATTTATTCGGTCATTCATTAATAGGATTGCTTTGTTTCTCAATCAACTTTCGAATTAACTAAAGACTCATTTAAAAATATTTATTTTTATTCTACCGATGTAATTAATTTTTTCAATTAATTAAAAATAAAATAAAAATGAATTTTGTTTGTTTAAAAATTTGGCCACACCTACTTCCGCCCCGCAAATTAAATAAAACTGATTTTCTCAAAAACTAATAAAGTTAAAGCTATCAATTTAGAACGTAGACTTGTTAGCATGGGCCCAGATCATGACGATCTAAAATTTTTGACACGCATTTCTGGCTCTATAATTTTGAAAAAATCGACTGCCTGTCGCAATTTTTTGCTATCGAAATTAAATTAAAAACACTAATTAGTGTTTTCAACTTCTACGAGTCTACCGAATTTTAGTAAAATCGAACTAGTAACATGGAAAATATACGTATAAACGTGTTTTACAAGACGGCGAGGGTGTCCGTAGGCGCGTGGCGTCCCTATAGGCAAAAGTAAGCGAGATATGAGGCATGTAAAAACAATGGTAATTTGACTGCTAAGTCTAAAGAAACGTACTAGTTCCATCAGGTTGGTAGGAGCGCTTTAAGCAAAAACGACCGTTCCTTATTTTTTCCAATTGCGTTTGCGATTTCTTGAATGTATTTTGATTCAAAAATAATCAAAGTTTATTTCATCAGTACTTTACTCCATTCATATATCGATTGAAGCGCAATATTAGCCAAATATTTGAGGAAATGCAGCGAGATTTTCAAACTATCAAACGACATTTCTGTGCCACCATGCATTTGCTTTTATACGACTATGGAATAACTTCTACAACCTTATCCATGCATGTATGGCCTAACTCATTATCAAACTTAAACAGGACATGGGACATATTTTTCGGGACGTTTTTCGAGCAAGCATTTTTGTATTTTTTGCAACGAATAGAAGGAAGCATCTACTACCATATAAAATATATATAGTCTTGATCAGTACGACCAGGCGATTTCAAATAAATATTATCCGTCTGTCCGTCCGACCGTCCATCCGTCTTGATCAACACGAAGTCCTTCTAGACCTTAGGAGAGCTTAGAGAGCTGAATGCATGTAGGCTTGTTTATCCTGCGCAGTTTGTATCTGGGATTCAGCCGGATTGGACCACTATATCATAAAGCTCCCACGCAATCGGCAAGGTCCCGAACTGTGATTTTTCTCAATAACTTCTTTTTTTCTGAGCTTTGTCATAAAAATAATTTTTGAGTTTAATATATCTGACTATGCCAAATTTAATCAAGATCGGATGACTGTATCATGTAGCTCCCATAGGAACGATTGCTCGAAAGCAGTGAAATTTTTGAATAACTACGTTACTTTCAACGCGATTGATGTGTGTGCTGGCTTGCTGGTAGTTTTTGTTGTCGAGGGTATTGAGAGTGTCGTCAGTAACTTGGTTGTCTTCGTCGTCGAAAAGTTGTCAGCGAAAGAAGATGAAAAGTTGTATTTAATTAATTGTAATTTGTGAACTCGCCATATTGGTACTATTTGTTTCTGTCAAGTCATTTATCTTTAAAACTTTCCTATTTGTTCATTTGTATATATACGAATAAATCCAATACATTTGGAGGCTTATCCTATTAGTTATCATAACATCAATCAGTGCTAAAGTTGAGAAATTGTTTTTAAAAGTTGCGAAAAACCTTTTAAAGTTGTAAGTTGCCTTTGTTCAAAAATTTCCGAGGACAGTTGTGAAATTAAAAGAGAGTCTTTGCTGTTGAACAAAAGCGGTAATGCCAAAAACGAAGTGTACTCCGGCAAAAAACAAAATGTCGCCGAAATGTCGCGAGAAACCGAGACCTTGGAAAAGGTTTACGAAATTTAAATATTGGAACAGAAGCAAGATATTGCATACATAATAATGAAAGAAGAGAACTACATGATGTTGAAAAATTTTCTACAGTTGCTGGCGCTAAAAATCGAAGCAGACAAAGTGAAACAGGCAGACGATTTTGATAAAGTGGTACCCAACTATTATGGACAGAACATGCCTGTGGAGATATGGTTCAATAATTTTAAACTGAATGCTGAGTCATTTGGACTACCTATGAAGCAAAAATATGTTCAGGCACGATCTAAAAGTTGCAAAGTTGTGCGCAGTTATAATGATCATAGTGTCCAGTTGGAAAACGAATTTGGCAAGGGCAATGTATGTAGCGCAAATATACATCAGAAGCTACTTGAGCGTAAGAAGCAGAAAGAGGAAACCTTTCGACAGTACATGTATAATGAAGTCAATCGCAGCGGAAGGTAATATAGATATGAAATCGGTACTGCGCTATTCAATAGATTGGATATGAAGAATGACTTAAAAATTAACTTATATTACGTCCAGTCCTTCAGAGAGTTATGGAAAAAATATGAAAGCTATCAGCTCATAATAAAAATGGCAAGGATCCATGGGCCACAAGGTCTGAAGAAAGTGAACCAGAGGCATGAAGTGGATGCTTTTGTTGACACAGGAGCGGATGTGTCTTTGGAGTCAAGATTGAAATTAAATATCTGGAGAAAGCTTTCAAGAATGTGATTGGTCTAGGCTAAAAAGTTACTCATCTTTATGGAAAAGTTCTTCGTTACGTCGCACAGTTGGGCCTCTGCTCGGATAGCGTTCCAAAAATCAGTTTTTTCATCATCGATTTCATGATCATCCCTATCGATGATATATGCAATCGATAGGGAATACTTCAGAGATTATGAATACAAAAAATTTTTGATATCGGGAGATTCATGGGTGCTAGAGGTGCCCAAAGTTGAGACATTTTTAGTAGAATGGAAAAAATGATAATTTAAAAAAAAAAAACGCAACTTTAAAGCTGAATATTGGGCGATTTCAACAATCGATCTTGGATTTATCTGAAAAGTATGTTCTTTATTAATATCATGTTTCATAAATTTTAGCAATTACTTAAATCGTTATTGAAATAGAAGCGCTTAAAAAATTTACTAAATTTTGGCATTTTTTTAACTTTGGTGGAATACAACTAACAAGTATCACCTAGTATCAGATGTATATGGTCCCAATATGCGCAGACCTGCGACACCGATGTGTAAGCCATACAACTGAGGCAATCTCGCCTAAAAATGTGCTGCAGGTATAAGGAAGAAGAAAAGCGCATGCGTATTGGCCTGTAGCTTCTGTGTATTTAAATGATAACATTGCGTAATGCTGTTTTGCAAATACTACCTGTTTATATATGTGCCTTTCTACAATGTTAAATTGCTAATTACCTGCTTTGGAAAAACAGTCAAGACAGGTAAATGTTATTTAAGTTGATGAAAAAATTGTCCTAGTTGTAGGTTGGTCGTTTTTATTTCCGTTTACCTAATTGGATGTAAATATTTTTTTGTACCTAATTAATACAAAAAGGGTAATACCGATTTTTCATTCTACCTAGTTAATTCAAAAAATATAATATAAAGAGCTAATTGTTCCTCTCGTTTGCGACAGTTTATTTTTAAATCCATAAGTGTAAACACCTTAAATCCGGACTGAATAGTATTTGTCAATATAATTCAAGACAGTTTTATTTATTTGTGCAAAAATGTTGTTAAAGAATGAAAGAATTTTGAAAGTTTTCCACGAGTGTGAAAACTTAAATGATTTTGAAATGGGATTGCTGGAGGTAATGGGCGTTACATTTGAAAACGCTAGTACGGAGCTTAAGGGAAAAATCAAATATACACAATGTAACTTTAGGCGAAAATGGATCGCAAGCGGCAGAAAACTGGCAAATTTCGTGAAAAAAATGAAGTTTGGCTTGAGGAGTATACGACATTCGTAGATTCGGAGCACGAAGATGATCAACCATCAACTAGCCGAGGAAGAGGAAGGCCGCATAAAGATGTGGAAGATTGTTCAACGTCTACAAGGAAACGAAAGCTTCAGGGTGCTACTGAAAGCATTACAACGGAGCATCTTTCAGAAGCACTTTCTTTAATGTATACAAAGGAACAAGAGAGGGCAAAAGAGCATTTCGAAAGCTGTGCAGATCACCAGTCCTATTCGACTAATTCGAATTAAAGAAAGTATTCCAACCCCACCAAACTTAGTTGCCACTAAGTACACTGAGAAAAAAGCGTTTTCCTTATTTATGGACCAGGGATTAACGAAGGAGAAGTACCAAATTTTAAGGAGTTCCTTAAAAAGTCATGACGTCGATGTTCTTCCCGGATAAAAAAATTGGATTGCCAAGAAGGAAGCAGTACCGGCAAATAAAATTATAACAGAGGTATCTGTAGAAGTAAAACTCCAGGATTTAATGGATCACACTGCGAGGCGTCTTGGAGAGGTGGGTTTTCTTCCCGAAAATTTGGCATTACTCAACAAATGGTGATGTGATGGATCATCTGGACAAAGCGCCTACAAGCAGATTATGCACACAGAAGACGAAGCTATTTCTGAAGAAAATATGTTCATGGCTTCTGTAGTTCCTTTGCGCCTAAGAAGTAAAAGTTCTGAACATTGGAGAAATCTTCGACCGTCATCGACCCACTATTGTCGGCCTTTGTTATTCAAATATGCAAAGGAGTCCTCGGAATTAATTAAATCAACTGTTGGCGACATAAAAAATCAAATAAGCCAACTGAAACCTGCTGTTTTCCAAACCAAGAGTGGAAAAACATTTACGGTTAAGTTTGATTTTATCCCGACAATGATTGATGGAAAAGTGTTAAAAGAAATTACAAACACTTCCTCAATGTTAACTTGTCCAATTTGCAAAAAAAATCAAAAAGAATTTCAGGACTTAGACGATTCAACGAGTGAGGAGAACTGCTACGAATATGGAATTTCTCCGTTGCATTGCAGAATAAAGTGTATGGACTTTATTCTGAAGCTCGCATACACACTTCCTCGGCCAGGAGAAACAAAAACGGATAAAATATCTCGTGAGGATATTCAGAGCAGGAAGGAGATTGTACAAGCTGAATTCTCCCGGAAGCTCGGACTAAAAGTTGACTGCCCAAAGCACGGATACGGAAACAAGAATGATGGAAATACTTCAAGAAGATTTTTTGAAAATAATGAAATGACATCTTTTATAATAGGTGTTAGTCAAAAGATCATTAAAAGGTTGGCTGTTATCTTGAATGTTATAAATCGCAAGGAAATGGAAATTTGCCGAATACACTTCAAAAACTGCTCACCTTGTGACTGAATTGTATCTGCAAAAAAAACTTACCCTAACGGTACATAGGATTTTGGCTCTCGGAAAGGATTTAATAGAATATCAGAGTTTACCTATTGGAGAGCTATCCAAAGAAGCACAGAAATGTAAAAACAAGGACTACAAAAGGTTCAGATATACTAATACATTAAAAACTTTTCGTGTTAGACAAAATGAAGACCTCTTTAACATGCCAGCAGCCTCTTCGGACCCATTTATTGCATCACTGAGACACGTGCGATCACGAAAGGAGCAACTATAGTCCCGAAATGTTGAGTTTATCAGATATTGAAAATTATTTTGAAGAAAATCAGCCATCAATAGCAAATTTTCCAAATTAACCTAAAAAAAATATAAATAAAAATTATTTATTTCTTTTTGTAATTATGTTAAAAAATCAAATTAAAACATTAAAAAATCTTACATAGTCGTCTAAAACAATGAAAAATTCCATTTGTGATTGAAAAAAACCGGGTTTCGATCCATTTTTAAAGGAAAAACATGCTTGGAAATCTTTTCTGACTTTGACCTTGAATATTACAGCACCACGAACACCCAGCACTTTTGACAAACATTAATTTTGAAGCTTAAGGTATTTTTTATCATAGGCTTTTTAAATTTTTAGAATCGCTTTAGTGGTTTAGAAGCTATGATTTTTGGAATGTAAAATGCTAGTGTCTAATTTAAAGCAAGTAGCTCAGAGAGAAGGTCAATATGAAAATAGTTCCACCGAGAAATTTAAAACTAACAATCAAAGTACTTCAGGAAACTCAAACTACAGATCAAACAAAAATAATTCAGGGCAAACCTATTATAGGCAAAATAACCAATACAATAAATCTCAACAAAATCTTAATCAGGGCAGACAAAGAAATCCCCTTAATAATTAGATTCAGAATCAACCTCAGAATCAAAACCGTGTGATAAATCAACCTACTAAAAGGCAAAGAGAAAGTACCAGTGGTCAGAATAGAATGGAATGGTCTGAAAATTTCGCGCTGGTGACAAGTTTTTGTTGTGTGTTTTAATATAAATTTAAAATAGTTATAATTACATCAACCTATTTTTATTATTATCATATACTTATTTCGGTCTCCTAATATACGCATAAAAAAATGTTTTCTAATAAGACTGACAAATTGTTAGGGAAGCAGTTAGAGTTGCATACAAGGTTAAAACAGTTAGAAGCTTTAGAAACTAGAAACTTAACTAGCAAGGTGATCGAGGAAGTAAAAGAGATAAGGAATCAATGGATACCTAATCATAACAAATTGCTACAGCAGGGGATCGATCACCAGTATTTCAGAGAAAAAAATTCATGAAGAAGTGTTAAAGATAGTTGCCAAAATAATAGCTACAGGAGAGTCAGAAAAACCAGGCACTAGTAAGTCGGTGTTAGCTGAAGCAGAAGCGAATATGTCAGAAATGGGTGAAGATAGCAAAGGAGAGTCGCGCGGGAATGCGACCTCCAGTAATGAGAGCACTAAGGTTAACCAGGAAAAACTTGAAGAAAAAGTCCGTCAGCTCCAGCAATATTTGGATATGGTGAGCAAAGATTTACGTACGATAGACAATAGAACAGGCGAAATGTATATTAAGAAAATAAAATTCTTGTTTAGGAAGGTACAGGAGTGCCAGGCTTATACAGATGAGCTATACAGATATAATGAAACGTTTAAAGAGGTCATAGAAGAATTGGAGTTCGACCTTCAGAATACCTTGGTAGCATTAGAAGAGAAAATAAACGATCAGAAAGATTTGAAAGTTGAGAATGTAACCGTGAGAAGCGAATTACCGGTGTTGCCAAAAATTCAGGTACCCACATTCTCTGGAGAGCCAAGAGAATGGGACCTGTTTGTAGAGTTATTTGCAGAATTAATTGAAAATAGAGAGGATCTAAATCTTACTCTTAAATTCAATTATTTAAAGTCCGCATTAAAGGGCGAAGCGAGGAGCATGGTAGCTCATTTATTGTCAGGTTCAGCTGACAGTTATAATGTCGCTTGGGAACTGTTGACCAAGCGGTATGAAAATAATCGGAGGGTATTTTCCGAACAATTAAGTCGGATCGTTGATCTACCGATGATCAACAATGAATCCGCAAAGAGTGTAAAAGGAGTGATTGACATAGTTAATGAGTCAGTGCACTTAATTAAAATAAAAGCAAATTTGTGCGATGAAGTTGACGTAATATTCGCACAACTCATACTTAGGAAATTTGATAGAGAGGCTCTTCAATTGTATGAGAGTCAGATTAGAAAAACAAGGCAGATACAAATGCTATCTGATGTCATGGAATACTTGGAGCAAAGATATTGCTCGCTAAGTGCTATGAGAAAAGAAGAGAAAAAACCGGTGCAAAAAACGCCGGTTGCGGGTTTTAAAGTTAGTTGTCCGATCTCCAAAGGTCCTTGGCATAGCGCACCTCTGTGCTATAAGTTTAAAGCGCTAACACCTAAAGAAAGGGTGGAAATAGCCAAAAAAGTACAATTGTGTACACGATGTTTGAAGCATTCAAGCAACAAGAGATGCACCACTGAAATGGTCTGCTCATTATGCAGCAAGGGACACCATACCCTTCTTCACTTTGGGGAAAAACAGGCGAATGTAAATACTTGTGTTACGGCACAACAAAAATTGTTGGCCACAGCCCTAATACAAGTTAAAAAAAATAAATGGAGAATATGAAACGTTAAGAGCCTTGATTGATAGTGGTTCTCAGAGCACTATTTTATCTGAAGAAGCCGCTCAAATATTAAAATTACCCAAGATCAAGAAACAAACAGAAATAAGTGGCGTATCTTCAACAAAACCTGGAACTTCGAAGTATAAGGTAAATATTGAAATGAAGACGCGTGACTCTGAAATATAACTTCTTAAGGTTGAAGCAATTGTATTGCCACAATTAATGAAAGCTCTCCCATTAAAAATAGCAAACGTAGATATGTCAAAATGGCAAACTTACGTGCTAGCTGACCCCACTTTTAATAAACCTGGTAGGGTCGATATGATAATAGGGGTAGACGTATACACCCACATCTTAAAAAGTGGAGTTGCCAAGATTAATGGCCTACTAGGACAAAATACTCAATTTGGCTGGATTGTGTCGGGATGTACGAAGTCAAAAGGAGATGAGTCTATAGTAGCTACAACAATAGATATCACAGATATGCAGCGTTTTTGGGAAATGGAGGCAGATGAAAAATATGATACAGAAGCTAGCGAATGTGAAGAAAATTTTAACAAGACGACTAGGATTGATGCCTCAGGAATGTATATGTAGTAACGATTCCGTTTACGCAAGAAAAGGAATTAGGTGACTCGAAGGCGCAGGCAACTGCGCGATTTCTTAACTTGGAGAAAAAGTTTCAAAAAAATCCAAAATTAAAGGAGGAGTACGAAAAATTCATTAACGAATATTTGAAGTTGGGCCATATGGTCGAAACTAAGGATGAAGGTGCGTATTACCTGCCACATCAAGCAGTAGTAAAAGAAGCAAGTCTGACAACTAAATTAAGAGTTGTATTTGACGCTTCCGCGAAAACCACGAATAATAGAAGTCTCAATGATGTGATGTGGATCGGGCCGCGACTTCAAAAAGACATATTCGACATAATAATAAAGTGGCGAAAATGGCAGTACGTAGCATCTGCAGATATTGAAAAAATGTATCGGCAGATAAACATTGATCTAAACGATCAAAAATATTTGCATATCTAGTGGAGAAATTCAACGCAGAAAAAATTAAGAATATATAAATTGACAACAGTAACTTACTGTACGGCGTCAGCACCTTATTTAGCTACAAGGGTACTTGCAGAGATAGCAAACAGATGTCAGGATAAAGTGATTAGTGAAATTATTCGAGATGAATTCTACATGGATGATTTAATGACTCGAGGTAATACCGTACAAGAATCAAAACACAAAGTTCAGCAGGTTTCCAGAGAACTAGAAAAAGCAGGAATGAATTTGAGAAAATGGATTTCGAATAAGTCCGAAATTGTTGAAGAAGTTATTGATACAGGCGACAATAAAGTATTAAAAATTGATGAGAACGAGGCAATTAAAACCTTGGGGTTGCAGTGGGAACCAATTAAAGACGAATTTAAGTTTAAGGTACACTGTGACGAGAACAGAAAGGTGAATAAAAGAAGTGTGCTATCCACACTAGCCAAGATTTATGATCCACTAGGTTGGCTAGCACCAGTAACGGTAGTAGGCAAGTTATTTATGCAGAAGTTGTGGCTAGCGGAACAAAATTGGGATCAAGAGTTGTCCGATAACGAAACATCAGAATGGAAATCCTTCAGGGATAATTTGGTGTATCTGGAAGAAATCAGATTACCCCGATGGATCAAGACACAGCCTAATAGGTGGTTACAGATTCATGGGTTTGCTGACGCTTCAGAGAAGGCATATGCAGCGGTAGTATATGCTAAAGTAGGTGAAGCAGTTACCTTAATAGCCAGCAAAAACAAAGTTAATCCAATCAAAAATAGGAAGACTATTCCTAAAAAAAAGCAAAATTTTAAGCTTAAATCCATTCTTGGACAACGATGGAATATTACGCGTGGGGGGAAGATTGCAAAATGCCAACATATGTTTTGACACTAAGCATCCTGTGATTTTGGATAAATCACATCTAACAATGCTGTTGATTAAAGATGCTCATAAGGAAACCTTACACGGAGGAATTAATCTTATGAGAAGCCAAATTTAAAGGAAATTTTGGATTTTCGGATTGAGAAACGCCCTTAAAAAACACCTAAGGGAATGCGTCACTTGTGGTAATCTACCCAAAAATAGGGTTACGGTGTCATCGCCATTTCATAACACGGGGATTGATTTTGCCGGTCCATATCACATAAGATGCTCAAAAAACCGGGGACAAAAAACATTCAAAGGGTACATAGCAATATTCGTTTGCTTGTCAACTAAGGCAATGCATTTAGAAGTTGTTAGTGACCTGACAACTGATGCCTTCCTAGCAGCTTTTCGAAGATTTGTTGCAAGACGGGGTAAATGCGCTAACATATATTCTGATAATGGTACAAATTTTGTAGGTGCGGCTAGGAGGCTTGATAAAGAATTCAAAAAAGCAGTTCAAGATAACGTTCAGGTTGCCCCTGTTCTAGAGCGAGAACAAATTAGCTGGCATTTTAGCCCCCGGCAGGACCTCACTTCGGAGGTATATGGGAAGCTGGGGTAAAGTCGGTTAAGTATCATCTGAAAAGAGTTATAGGAGACAACAACCTCACATATGAGGAACTGGCAACATTGTTGTGCCAAATAGAAGCCGTGTTAAATTCACGTCCGTTGTATACGACGGGTGAAGATATGGACAACAACGAGGTTTTAACTTCCGGTCATTTCTTAATTGGAAGACCTACATTAGAAGCAGCCGAGTCCATATCAGAAGAAAGAATTGGAAATTTAGACAGATGGAAATTAATACAGAAAATGAAAAAGGATTTCTGGTTGAAGGAAATTCACAAAGGCAGGGACGATAAAGTAAGAGTGGTAAAAGTCAAATTGCAGGAAGGGTCAATTACAAGGCCTATAAATAAAATCTGTCCACTTATTGGGGTAAAATCATCAGAAGATGTTGAGGAGACGCGGTGTCTGAAAGGTACCAGATTCGGTCATCTGTCCAAAGTAGGAACCGTAATGATTTTAGCAATGTTGATACTGCTTTGCCAACTTTCAAATGCAGCAAGCATTAAAGATAATCAACCAAAAATAACAGTAAAAGAACTAAACGCAACAGCCGCATTGTACTTAGATCCAATGGGTGAAGTGGAAGTAGAAGCGTCCTCATGGGATCTGGTTGTATACTATGATGTGTCGGCATATTTTGAAATGCTCAGTCAAGGTGACAGAATGATTCCCAAATTAAGTGGCTTATGCCAAAAACTGTATAATTTCGAAGACCAGTGTCATGTTGTATTAAACAACACGGTTAAGCGAATTAAGGATATCGAGAAAAATAATATGCTATTCATGATTCAAGAAAAGACAAGACGCAAGCGAGCACCATTTGAATTCATGGGTTCACTGTACCATATATTATTCGGTGTCATGGATGCGGACGATAGGATACAAATGGAAGAAAACATGAGAAACTTATTTACAAATCAGCAGAACTTAAAGCATCTAGAAGAAAAGCAGACATCGGTGGTAGATTCCACGGCAAACATTCTTAAGACTACCATAAATGAGATAAATGAAAACTTTGGCAACATGAACAACCGCATTGAAAATATGACAGAATTATTAAAAGAAAGTTATTACGTGTATAGAGAATCCATTCGGTTTTTCATGATTGTAAATCAGTTAAGCTCCGTGGTTGATGAATGTGAAAAAATTCAAACAGGAATTATTAGTTTATTGATAGACATTAACCATGGTAGATTAAAAACCAATATTTTAAAACCAAGCCAAATGAAATTAGAAATAACCAAAATAAAAGGAAAATTATTTGAAACGTTAGTATTGCCAGGTAAAAGGAGCGGAACTGAGTTAAAGGACATATATGCTCTGTTGACAGCCGAGGGAATTTTTTTTGACAAAAAATTAATTATAAGTGCTAAGATACCACTTTTCAGTAGACATCCATCCTTTCTCTACAGAGTTATTCCAATTCCCGTTCGATTGGTCAGTAATCAATTGGTAACAGTGTATATAAGCAGTCAGTATTTAATATATAATTTTGAAATAGACTCGTATCACTTAATGTCAGATTCAGAAATGCAGAAATGTCGAACCTGGCAATCAAACAGGAGAACATGCGAAGGAAATTGGCCTTGGAGTAACGCCAATGATAATGCCTGTGAGCTGACACCTTTAAAACAGAATAGAAAATCGAACTGTTTATACACCACGATTGTTCAGCCAAGATCTTACTGGGTAGAACTAGATAGTAGCAGTAGCTGGTTATTCAAGGTCCCACCTAAAACTAAGGCCAGAGTCCAATGTAATAACGAACAGCAGGAGGTGGTGGATATACCGGAACAAGGAATTTTGAGCCTCAGACCAGGCTGCACAGCTAGAGCTGTCCTTTTGTCACAAAACAACTAACCTAGCATATGATTAGAATTACAATCAGCCACACATATTGTGGGAACAAACACTTGTAATTGTAAACTAACCCAAAACGATCACAACGGCAGGAGGTCAAGTGGCCGACGCCGTGCCCAAGATAATAATAATTTTTCAACCCCCGAATACGTGGGTGTGACTCGTCTTAGAATAAGATCGCCTTAAGAACAATTGTTACCTACTAGAGCCTAAGATTTCCTATATAAACTTCGTACTTTTGTAAATAAAATCAGTTCATATTTTGAATTCAACGAATGAAGATTGGGTTATTTTCCTTCTCTCCGGGATCCCCTATACATTTTCACTTTTAATTACATATAAATTACACCTTAATGCCTCTAAGTGTTCTTTTATGACTTTCAGTCGTTTGTCTCCGTTCCTAGCTCATTACTCCATTAAGTCTGTTCTGTTAGATTGTGTACTATCCTTTAAAGACTTAGGCGTTATGTTTGAAAAACTAGTCAACGGCGAAGTCATTTCTACTAATTTACTAAATACGCTATATTTTTGTGTTCCCTCACGTCGGACCAGAAACTTTTTTCCTATTTACCTTAGTAGATGTCTGACTAACTACTCTCTTCACGAACCTTTTCGTGCTCTTTGCCAATCTTTTAACAACCTTTCTCACCTAATTTCTCCTCATCTTTCTGTCACTTCTCTTCGCGATAAACATCTTAATCATCTACAGCGAAACCAATGAAAATATTCTGGACTTGGATTGGCTGCAACTCATCCCTGACCACATTGGCTGTGAATCGGGGCATAGCTGGCACCTTATGCAAATAAAACACCTCCACCGGGTCGGGGATGTTTAGTTGTGTATATAGCTAAGCTATCTTTTTCAATTAATTACTCTCTGTCTTTAGCTTAAGCTTTTTCGTCGACTGCTGTGTTAGTTGACGTAAATAAATAAATAAAAATAATTTACGAAAATAAGCAAACCAAATGAACGAGTAGCACCCCTTAACGGGAATCGTTTTAAAATTCTTGCCGATCAGCAAGACGATCAAGCCGGCGCTGTAGATAAAGTTAACTCGGCTAGACCACCCCCTTTATACATCCGTGGAGCCAACTGCAGCCCCCTGATTTCGAAGCTAGTAGAAACAGTAGGGGCAAATAACTTTGTTGTAACCCCACTCAATAGGGGTAACATTAAAGAAATTAAATGTCAAATCCAAACTGAGGACAATTTCCGCATCATCGAAAAGTACCTCCGTAATACTGACATCAACTTCTATACCTACCAACTAAAAAGCAGTAAAGGGCTCCAGGTAGTGTTAAAGGGGATTGAGCCATTGGTCCCTACTCAAGAAATAGCAGAGGCGTTGGTCGAAAAAGGGTTTGTGGTCAAGTCCGTTGTCAACATCATCAACAGGAACAAAGTCGCACAGCCGCTCTTTAGAATCGAGCTCCAACCAGATGCAAAGCGGTCGAAGCCAAATGAAGTGCCCCCGATCTACAACCTACAGCTTCTATTGCACAGAAGAATCACCGTAGAGGAGCCCCATTAGAGACACCAACCACCGCAGTGTAAAAACTGCCAGGAATACATCCACACCTCTAACAATTGCAATCTTAGGTCAGTGTGTGTTGGCTGCGGCGAACATCATGAATATGGCATTTGCACCAAGGACAGAAACAACGTCGCACTAAGACTATGCCGCAACTGTGGAGGGAACCACACGGCCAACTACAGAGGATGTCCTGTCTTCAAGGATCTTAAATCACACCTAAACGGGCGCAAACCCCCAGCTGGACCAAAAATCAGCTTCAACGCCTCCAAAACTACACCGGAGGTTTTCTTCGCCAAGGCTGTTAGATCATCCAACATGACTGCTACAACCAGTCTTAGTGTATCCTTCGCTAGTGTGCTCCGAACTGGACAGACGGAGCCCGCGAAAGAGACCCCGTCACTCCACCATCTACAGAATCCGCAACCTAGCGCACCAGAGCTTGGCCAGCAAACTCCAAGTGGTTTAAAGGCCCTATTGATCTCACTCAATCAAAACATGACCACTTTTATGACGTTCATGCAAAACTGTATGCACGAACTGATGCGGAATCAAAACCTGCTTATCCAGAAGATTATCGAGAATAAATAATGGCTTCCCTACGTCTATGTCTTTGGAATGCTAACGGCATCTCCAAGCACAAGAATGAACTGCAACTATTCCTAGACTCAAGCGAAATCGACGTTTTGCTGATTTCGGAAACACATTTAACATCAAAAAATAATTTTCAAATACTAAAATATACCTTCTACGCAACAAACCATCCAGACAGAAAAGCTCTACGCGGGACTGGTATCCTAATCAAAAACCGTATAAAACACTCGTTCCTCAACAGATTTGAAACACATCACCTACAAGCAACTGCTATAACCGTCCAAACCAGCTGCGGCAACACTTCTCAATCTCTGAAAAGGAATTTACCGAATTCTTTAACACACTCGGAGATCGCTTCATTGCAGCAGGGGACTATAACGCCAAACATACGCACTGGGGATCTCGCCTGGTAAATCATAAAGGCAAGCAGTTGTACAACACAATAGTCAACCCTCTCAATAAGATGGATTGCGTCTCACCGGGTAGGCCTACTTATTGGCCCACAGATCCACAGAAAGGGCCTGACTTGATTGATTTCGCAGTAACCTCTTGGTTACTTGGATTCCACGTAATCGGATCACTGCGGAAACACTACTAGATTTAACTTCCGATCACTCTCCAGTGCTATTCACATTATTAACAAGACCTCAAGTACTCGATCGCCCTTATAGGCTTACAAACAACAAAACAAATTGGCTTAAATTTAAAATGCACATAAGTGCGCACATTGACTGTTCGCCGAAACTGGATGCTGCAGAGGACATTGATATGTGCGTCTCTGCACTTGAGTCGAGTATCCACTCCACATGCCTCTTCTTACACTAAACCTATTGACAGGCCTACGAACCGGCGGATAGAACAATTTGTAACGGAAAAACGACGTCTAAGAAGAGAATGGCAGATTACTCGCTCACCAGCAGCAAAACTTCGCCTAAGGCATGCTAATCGCAACCTCTCCAAGGCGTTAAGACAAGAGGAAAGCTGGGCTCAAAGGAAATACATAGAAAAGCTCAGTCCAAGCAAGACTAAACATCCTCTGTGGAAAGCCCACCCAACTTTAAGCGCTCCTACAGAGACAATTTCACCGATAAGGAGTCCAACCGGTGGATGGGCCCGCAGTGACGAAGAGAGGGCATCCGTATTTGCCACACATCTTAAAATGGTTTTCTAGCCAAATCCAACATCAAACTCATCTGTACTTTCCCCTTCGAGCACATTAACGGATAGTGAGTACTCGGAATTCCAATCGGACAAGATCGCTGCACATAAAGCCGCACACAAACCACATAAAGCCGAAAAAAGCCCCTGGCCATGACCTAATCACACCGAAAATGATCCTAGAACTCCCTATCATCGCCATACAATATATCTGCAAACTGTTCAACGCTATAATAAAAATTGGCTACTTCCCAAGAACATGGAAAAAGTCCACTATCATCATGATTCCTAAAGTGGGAAAGGACAAAACCCAGCCATCATCCTATAGGCCAATTAGTTTGCTGCCATGTCTTTCGAAGCTTTTTGAAAAGGTCCTGCAGATCCGACTAAACTCATTTCTGGCATCGGAGAACACAATCCCTTCACACCAGTTCGGCTTCCGCGAAAAACATGGTACAATTGAACAAGTCAAACGCATAACATCCGAAATACGAACAGCATTCGAACTAAAAGAATACTGTGCGGCTGTCTTTCTCGACGTTGCCCAGGCTTTCGATAGAGTTTGGCTGGAGGGTCTGATTTTCAAAATCCGGCAAAAACTGCAAAAACTCAGCAGATCCAAATGCCCAATACAAGCCTCTGCAAAATTAGAGGAACACCTCAAGGTGGTAGAGGAATGGCTAGCAACCTGGCGTATCCGGGTCAACGAGCAGAAATGCAAACATGTTACATTTACGCTTAACAGAAGAAACTGTCCAGCTCTAATGCTAAACAACGTACAAGTTCCTCGAGCCGTGGATGTCACTTACCTTGGCATCCACCTAGACAGAAGACTAACTTGGCGCAAGCACATAGAAGCAAAAAAGTCACAGCTTAAACTGAAAGCGAGTAGCTTACATTGGATCATCAACGCTCGGTCCTCTCTACGACTGGAGTATAAAGTCCTACTATACAACTCCGTACTGAAACCCATCTGGACTTACGGAGCCGTACTACGGTGAAATGCAAGTACCAGCAATGTCGATATTATACAAAGAGCGCAGTCGAAGATTTTAAGATCAATCACGGGGGCCCCGTGGTATATACGAAACGACAACATTCAAAATGATCTAAATATACCTAGCGTAAAATCTGAAATAGGTAGTCAACAACTAAAGTATTCTGCGAAACTAGATGCACACCCAAATATTCTTGCCAATTCCCTTACGCGAACTAATAATAGAACTCGTCTTAAAAGAAATGACAGACCAACCCAATAACAAGTGATTAAGGCCGCCTGCAATATCCCCAGGATTTATCTTAAGTACTAGACTAAGAAAAATATCTTAAACTTGTTGTTAGGCTCTAATTTAAGAGTAGATTCAACAAACATACTTTAAAAAAAAAAAAAAAAAAATGTACATATTGATTTATAATTTGTTTTTGATAAATCATTTATTTAATAATGTCTGTCTGTTGCAAATATAATTGCAATAATCCCAGCAAGACCAGTGAAGACTTTCTTTACTGTTGGCTGTTTGACAATGTAATGCACTTTTAATGTGCTGGCGCCTCAAACGGGGCTGTGATTCGTGTCGTGGCTTGGAGCTCGAGATGCGAAGTTTTATGAAACGGACCTGGGATGCGTTTAAAACCCTGTCAGCTGGCGTTCATAAGCTCCAAGAAGAGCTTTTGGCGATGGAGGTTCAATTCAGACGTTTTAAATTTTTGATTGAATCTCCGACGTGAAAGAGGGCCAGGTTTCAGGGCGCATCATTCAGTCCGTTGGCACATCGTTCTCTACCAGTTCCGGCTCTCGACATTGACCCTATGTCACCAAATGCACAGCAGCTGATATCGTTTAGGAGTCCGGCTTTGGCAGGTGTGGAGTCTCTTCCCATTTCCCCTGGAGACAGTATCCCACCTACTAACGCGATATCGGTTGTAGTTTCCGAACCGTCCGGGCAAACATCCGTTTCCAGGAATATTGCCAATAAAGTAGTTACAAGAGAAACTAGTAAAGTGCTGGCTGCTTCAGCTGCTGCTGCGTCTGTTGTAGCCGCTACTGCTGTGCCTAGTATTCCTAGTTCCCTTGTTGTAGTTCCACCCACTACTTCTGAAGAAGTCATAGCCTACATCCAGGGCAAAGTTCAAGCACCAAACATTGCTGTGGAAAAGTTCCGTTTTTCATATACTCGGGACATTTCGGCCTTTAAAATAAGTGTCTCCCCAGATCTTTTTGGCCAAATATGTCATAAAGATTTTTGGCCGGAGCACCTTGTTGTAAAAGAGTATACAATAAAAAAGAAGAATCGGCCTCCGATTAGCTTGCTACCTGCCTCTGTGAATACCGTTCCTTCCGGCTCGTCTGCACCTGTTGGCGAGTCAAAAAACTAATTTCGTCCCTAACTCTGGCCTATCAGAACGTACAAGGACTAAAGTCTAAACTCTCTAGACTCTATGTAGATAGTTTAGCTTTTGACTTTCATATTCTTGCCTTTACTGAAACTTGGCTGAAGCCTGATATTGCCGATGCTTCAATTTTTCCCTCAAAATATTCAATATATAGACATGATCGGACTATCCGTAATGGTGGTGGTGTTTTGATCGCTGTTGACTCGGCGTTCTCGTCTGGAATTGTCCAGTCTTCCAATCCGGAAATTGAATTTGTTTGTGTTAAAATTTCGTTTAATTCTTTTTCTGCCTATATTACTTGTTCGTATATTCCACCACAGTCCGACTTGGCAGTATACACTCACCATTTGGAAGCTATTCAACTTATTTCCTCATATCTCTCTGACAAAGACTTGCTCGTTGTTCTGGGAGATTTTAATTTACCGGAGATTGCCTGGACCCTCTCATATGATTCTTTATTACTGTTGCCCTCCTTGTCACATTGTTTCATAGATGGTCTGCTTGAGTTGTCCCTAACTAAAATAAATCCTGTCCGGAATAGTCGTAACAGATCACTAGATCTGGTATTTGTGTTGGATTCTTCCAACTGCGATGTTTCCAGGACTGATTCCTTAGTTATCCCTGATGACAACTTTCATCCAACTCTGGATGTAACCATTGACCTTCCTCCAACCTGATGTTTTCGCAAGACAAAATTTACTAAACTTAAAAAACTTTTGTTAACTAACGATTGGACATATCTGTATACTTGCACGGATATGGACTCTCTCTTTCGAAAACAATAAAGCTGACACTGATCAGGCAATTGCCGATATGTTTGCTGATTTTTTCAAAACAACTTATTCCTCTTCGATTTATCAAGGAAATCCTCCTTATCCTCAACACTTGCAATCGTCTAATTGCATTTTAGACCCTGTGTTTGATGAAAGTTCGGTTCTTAGCGCGCTCAGTTCCGTCAAACCAATATATGCACCTGGCCCTGTTGAAATACCAGGCTGCGTATTTAGGTTTTGCGCAGAGGTCGTATGTAAGCCAATACTTAAGTTGGTTACACTTTCCGTCACATCTTCCGCCTTCCCGCCTATCTGGAGGAAATCATATATAATTCCTCTTCATAAAAAAGGGAAAGAAGTCCGAAGCCTCTAATTATAGGGGTATTTCTAAATTGTCTGCCATACCCAAAGCATTTGAAAAAATAATATCATCTCAATTGCAGCATTTTTGTAGCTCAATCATTTCGTCATCCCAACATGGGTTTAAGAAACGTAGATCGACAACTACTATCCTATTAGAATTTACATCTCACTCAATCAAAGGGTTCAAGACTGCCGTGCAAACTGACGTCATTTATACTGACTTCAGCAAGGCCTTTGACTCTGTTAATCATACTCTGCTTTTATATAAATTAAACGCACTTGGCATCCCGAGCCTTTTGCTAGATTGGATTCTTCAATATCTTTCTAAGCACACAAAAGGTCCTCTTTAAGTCTTCATTTTCTAAGACCATCCAAGTGACCTGTGGAGTACCTCAGGGTAGTCATTTGGGTCCATTGCTATTCACTCTTTTTATAAATGATCTTCCATTGGTAGTGTCACATTCTCGGGTGCTTATGTACGCGGATGATGTCAAGCTTTACCTCAGTTTTAAAGACATATCGTCTTCTTGCCTACTTCAATCGGATCTTAATGATCTTCAGAGTTGGTGTGAAACAAACCTATTAAACCTTAACGGCTTTATATGTAAAGTTATGTCTTTTTATAGATGCACTCCATACTTAGCAACTTATTATCTTAACGACACTGCCTTAGAGCGGTTAGATATTATCAATGATTTAGGTGTTCTTATGGACCATAAATTAACTTTTAATCCTGATATTTCTGCTACAGTTAGTAAAGCTATGAATGTTCTTGGGTTTGTGAAACGATGGTCAAAAGAGTTTGACGATCCGTACACAACCAAAATTCTGTATACTTCTTTAATCCGTCCTATCTTAGAGTACAGATCTTGCATATGGTCACCTCAATATGAGACGCACCAAAATTGAATCTGTTCAAAAGCAATTTCTGCTTTTCGCTCTTCGCGGTCTAAATTGGGATCGCAATGTCAATTTGCCATCATACTCCAGTAGGCTTCTTTTAATCAACCTTCCTTCTTTAATTAATCGTAGAGTAATGCTTGGTGCTATCTTTATTCATAAACTCTTAATATGTGAAATAGACTCTCCTGAGCTATTGAACCAGTTAAACCTATCTGTACACCGTAGACCTACTATAAATTTTATTCCTCTATCCTTTAAAGACTGTAGTTCTAACTATTCTTTGCATGAACCTTTTCGAGTCCTATGTTCTGATTACAATCATCTGTATCCCGTAATCAGATCAGAAGCCTCTCTTTCCCTTGTGAAAACTTCTATTTTAGCACATTTAGCTCGTAATTAGCTGTAGTTAATCATATTTTTAATTGTTTGTCCGTTTTATTTGTATTTGTCCACGCGATCGTGCCGTCCGATATGCGGCTGCGCCCTACGGTCGGTCGGGCGGGAGGTGGACAGCGCTCTGCTTGGGCTCGCTCGAAACAGGCTATGTCCTGGTGTCGTATGGGCCACTTGAACGTACTTCGCATTGTACGCGTCAACGTCCAGACAATAAGTACTCTGCAATGATGAAGCACGAATAGTAGTGACCTTGCGCATAACACACGATTTATGTTTCCTCAAACATGGAAAGAAAGTTATAGCAAGAATTGAGATTGGAGATCTGTACACCAATGGAAATCTAGACTTAGGTCAGTTTTTTCAAAGGCTTGAAAAACAAGCCGGTATACTCGAAATTAAACAACTCAAATTGGCACCGAGTGAAAAGATCTTTGAAACATTTTCAATAGAATCTTTTAAAGAAATGGGCAATAAAATATTGAAAACATTAAGAGTAGCGCTACTCCAACCGGTGACCATTATAGAAAAAGATAAAGATAAAGAAGCAATATTGTCTACATACCATGATGATCCAATACAGGGTGGCCATACAGGCATTACAAAAACTTTGGCCAAAGTAAAAAGATATTATTATTGGAAAAACATGACACGTCATGTAAAAGACTACATTAATAAATGTAAAAAATGCCTAAAGTCAAAAACAAAAAAACATTTAGGCAACATTACGTCTACTGCACACCACCACCAGACCTTGGGTACCGTTGAAAGAAGTCATAGGACATTCAATGAGTACATTCGATCATATATATCAGTAGATAAAACTGATTGGGACATATGGTTACAATATTTTGTGTACTGTTTTAACACAACCCCATCAATAACACACAAATATTGTCCCTATGAACTTGTATTTGGTAAACAAAATAATTTACCAATCCATTTTAATAGCATAAATAGAATAGAACCATTATATAACGTAGATGATTATGCTAAAGAAGTTAAGTTTAGATTAGAACTAGCATACAGTAGAGCAAGAATAATGTTAGATAAACGTAAGGAATACCAGAAAAATTTTTATGACAATAAGTCAGCAGATCTTAAAATAGAAATAGGAGATAAAAATTTTTTAAAAAACGAAGCTGGTCATAAGCTTGACTCAGCCTATATAGGACCATTCGAAGTTGTAGAAATATCTAAAAACAACAATATAAAAAAAATGAAGTAAGTAAGTCGTCTCGCCGACTTGGATATACCATACACCAGTAAAACAAATATTTTAAATTTATAATAACCAATGCATTTTCGTATTTTTAAAAAAATCTGTTTGCATGCTTTTTAGAAGCATATCTTAGTATTTCGCTCACTCAAGCATTCGAGCACCCTAGCGCCCCCACCAGCCAACGGCCACTTCCGGCCATATGGAAAAACGTTTATATGCATAACTTGACTATTTTTATTCCGATTTTGATCAAATTTGGTATTTTGCTTGATATTAGTATCAAATTTAAGTGTGCTAAATTCGATTGCACAAGGTTGAAAATTACGGGAGATAATCGAATTTTTTCAAATTACGGGGGCGGAAAGAGGCGTGGCAAAATCTTTACACATCAAAAATGTGCGCAATTACTAAGCAAATATTCATACCAAATTTTGTGTCTCTAGCTAAAATAGTTTTTGAATAAATCGGTTTTATTTGATTTGCGGGGGCGGTAAGGGGCGTGGCAAAATTTTTATAAATACAAAATGTGCGCGTTTACTAAGGAAATATACATACCAAATTTTGTGTCTCTAGTTGCTATGGTGTTTAAGAAAATCGGTTTTATATCATTTGCGGGGGCGGTAGGGGGCGTGGCAAACATTTGATACAAACTCGATAAGCGTACATATGACACGAGTCTACATACCAAATTTGGTGGCTCTAGCTCTTACAGTCTCCGAGATCTAGGTGTTCATACAGACGGACGGACGGACGGACATGGCTAGATCGTCTCGGCTGTTGATGCTGATCAAGAATATATATACTTTATGGGGTCGGAAAAGCTTCCTTCTGCCTGTTACATACATTTTGGCGACTTTAATATACCATTTCACCCTATGGGTGTATGGTATAATAAAAATAAGATACAAACAGTACATAAGGATAGGTTAAAAATTTGAAATAATAATTAAAAAAAAAAAAAAAGACGAAAAGAAATATATAAATTTTTTTTTTTTTATGGATTCAACTACTATAACTACTTCATTCTATAAAAGAAAAAAAAAAGGAAATTTTTGAGAAAGAAAATTTGTCTGTCCAAACACAAATATAACAATTTTTCTAACAAACATACATATATTACTATTAATCAATCATTTATTATCATTATTAGTAATTAATAAATAACTCCATAATATTACGTTATTTTCTAAAAAAGGGGAGGTGGTTTGGTATATCCATACCAAAAATCATTCAACACAAAGAGCTCAACTTGTAACACTTTGTTGCAAGTATAAACAATCAAATATGTACGCAATAAAACATAAGTGTGCACTTGAATATGTTTATGTGTATACATTAGTATATTCACATAAACATACTCACATAAATATACAGCTAAACATGTTCATATATGTATGTACATTTATATATGCACATACATATATTCACATAAGCAACAATGCACAGGCGTAACATGAGCTTGGGTTAAGCCAGCGTGTGAACGCTGACCAAGCACGTTGACGCAAGTGCCCTATATAATATGTATGTATGTACTGACACTCTCTCTCTCTTTTGTAGCTGTTGCCTAAGTCGCAACATAAGAATATCTATGTAACAATAGGTTAAGTCAAAGAATATTTGTAGAATAAAAATCAATCTGAATATTACCACCAACCAAGCTTGACGTGTTCTTTCTTCAATTCAAATCCAAGTGGAACCCGGTCATTACACTAGATTGGATTTTTCAATATCTTTCTAAGCGTACACAAAAGGTCCTCTTTTAGTCTTCATTTTCTAAGACCATCCAAGTGACCTCTGGAGTACTTCAGGGTAGTCATTTGGGTCCATTGCTATTCAACCAAGTGACCTTTGGAGTACCTCAGGGTAGTCATTTGGGTCCATTGTTTTAAGTTTTAAAGTAATATCGTCTTATTGCCTACTTCAATCGGATCTTAATGATCTTCGGAGTTGGTGTGAAACCAACCTATTAAACCTCAACGGCTTTATATGTAAAGTTATGTCTTTTTATAGATGCACTCCATTCTTAGCAGCTTATTATCTTAACGACTCTGCCTTAGAACGGTTAGATATTATCAATGATTTAGGTGTTCTTATGGACCATAAATTAACTTTTAATCCTCATATTTATGCCACAGTTAGTAAAGCTATGAATGTTCTTGGGTTTGTAAAACGATGGTCAAAAGAGTTTGACGATCCGTACACAACCAAAATTCTGTATACTTCATTAATCCGTCATATCTTAGAGTACGGATCTTGTATATGGTTACCTCAATCCGTACACAACCAAAATTCTGTATACTTCATTAATCCGTCATATCTTAGAGTACGGATCTTGTATATGGTCACCTCAATATGAGACGCACCAAAGTAAAATTGAATCTGTTTAAAAGCGATTTCTGCTTTTTGCTCTTCGCAGTCTAAATTGGGATCGCAATGTCAATTTGCCATCATACTCCAGTAGGCTTCTTTTAATCAATCTTCCTTCTTTAATTAATCGTAGAGTAATGCTTGGTGCTATCTTTATTCATAAACTTTTAATAGGTGAAATACACTCTCCTGAGCTATTGAACCAGTTAAACCTATCTGTACCCCGTAGACCTACTAGAAATTTTATTCCTCTATCCTTAAAACACTGTAGTTCTAACTATTCTTTGCATGAACCTTTTCGAGCCCTATATTCCGATTACAATCTTCTGTATCCCGTAATCAGATCAGAAGCCTCTCTTTCTCTTGTGAAAACCTCTATGTTAGCACATTTAGCTCGTAATTAACTGTACTTAATCATATTTTTAATTGTTTGTCCGTTTTATTTGTATTTGTCCACGCGATCGTGCCGTCCGATATACGGCTGCGCCCCACGGTCGGTCGTCCGGGATGTGGACAGCTCTCTGCTTGGGCTCGCGCGAAACAGGCTATATGATGGTGCCGTATGGGCCACTTGTACGTACTTCGCATTATACTCGTCAACGTCCAGACAAAAAAAAAAATATATATATATATCATATGTAGAAATGACCAATCAGTTCGCTAATGAAATTATCAAAGAATATTTATGCTCAAAAAATAACGCACTTGACATTGAAAACGACTTATATTTTCAAACACTCCAAGAAGCCTATCTTGAAATAATTAGTGCAGACAGCCAAACAAAAACTTTAAGAACCACTTACAAATTAAAAGACATTTCCCCCTTTGCAGAATTCAAAGAAATTATACTAAAAAATTATAAATAACTACTTCATCCAGGTATCACTAAAACGCAAAATTGGTTTAAAGAGAAATACTATTATCCGGACTATCAAAAACTAATTCAAAACTTCATTAATGAATATGCAATTTATCAAAAGCAGAAAATCGAAATACTAAATTAACCTTTGAGGGAGACAAACAACACACTACAAATCAAAATTCAAAAGAAAACTCAGCAAAGCAAATATACTAATTAATTTCAGAAATCCCAACATTACTATTACTACTCTTATCAATGGCACACTCGACGCATAATCAAAGCATTGAAATTAATCCCATAAAGGCACCTAATGGATGTCTTGTATTCAAAATAGAAACCATGGTTTTACCCTCAGATTTCGAATATATATTTCAGAGAGCAAATAATTACGACATCAGCGACAGTTATTAGAGAGAGTATGCGCGGCAGTCTAAGGTAAACGATTCAACAAAGCGGTCGCGTATATTAAGCCTAAGATTACCCATTTTATACCCAACTGTGTATTAAAAAGAACATTAATAAAATTGAACTAAATTAATAAAAATGTATAATTATTTGGCATAAATAATTTATGCCGATCGAATGATCAGACCGTGGACAGTGTTTTACACTTTAAGTAAAAATAAGTGGTACTTTATGAATTCGCGATTCTTAAACACTTTCACATACAGATTGAAAAACAGCTGTGCATACATTTTTTTTTTTTTTTTTTTATTCCTTTATTGATAGGTGTAGATAGTATAGATAGATATATACAGAGGAAAAAGAAAAAAGATGCCATAAAGTGAGCTTGATCCTAGGGGACGTCCTCGTGGGAATTGCTTCCTAGGGTCGGTGGCTCTCTCTACGACGCTCCAGCTCTCATGCGTTCGGATTGTCGCAGATCCCGCATTACATATGCTGCAAAGCTGTTGACCGCTTCCCATGTTTGTGGGCTGCCAACCATTGAATCCACGAGGTTGTTCACCGTTAATCCAGCCCCTGCAGTGAGTTCTAGGTGCCTTCTTTGGGACTCATAGCGCCGACACCTGAAAAGAATATGTTGTGCGTCTTCTACGCTGTTATCGCTGCAGACTGTGCACATAGGCGATTCTTCGTGTCCAAAGCGATGGAGATATTGCCTAAAGCATCCATTACCGCTTAGTATCTGGGTTAGGTAGAAATTTACTGACCCATGCTTTCTGCCTAACCACTTCTCTATATTTGGGATCAGCAGGTGGGTCCATCTGCCCTTGTGTGACGCATCCCATCTTCTCTGCCATGTTATTAGGCTTCTGCCTCTAGCCCGTGCGCGTGCCAGTTTCTTCGAGGGCTCATCACTAGGTGCTGCAGCTACGACTGTGTCTTCATCCGCCTGAATGTCAAGTGGCAGCATCCCAGCTAACACTAATACTGCGTCGTCAGATACCGTTCTAAACGCGCAGCAGACTCTGAGTGCACAAAGTCTGTGGGTTGACCGTATGCCCCTGCTGTAGCTTTCTACTAATAAAGCCGATTTCCAGATCCGAGCCGCATAGAGTACAATGGAGCTGTGAACTGTCGTCAGCAGCTTTCTCGTCTCTTGTTTTGGGCCCCTCGTGTTTAAGAGGATCCTTGACAACGAACGCACGCATACAGATGCCTTCTCCTGAATGTTGACTAGGTGTTCTCGAAAGGTTAGTCGAGTGTCTATCCACACGCCAAGATAGCGGATAGATCTTTTGGACTGGACCGTAGTCCCCTCAACAGTAATTTGTGCTGTCTCAACAAGTTTCCTGCTTGAAATTAGAACGGCCTCTGTTTTTTGCGCCGCTAATTTGAGTCCCACGGAGCCCAGCCATTCTACTATCTTTGCGATGGCCGTGTTTGCTGCAGCCTCTGCTTGCTTAATCTCTTTTTTAACAACGACTAGTGCAACATCATCTGCATAGCCAATTAGTTAACAGCTATCACAGAGTGTCAACCTCAGGACGCCATTATACATTATGTTCCATAGCAAAGGGCCCAGAACGGATCCTTGGGGAACCCCGCCAGATATGGAATGCAGCACGCTTCCAGCATCGGATGTATACTCCAACTGCCTCCTTCCGAAGTAGCTCCAGGTGATGGCATGAATGTGGGCCGGGACTCCAAAGTTTTGCAGTGCGTCAAGAATAGATCCCCAATCGGCAGTGTTAAAAGCGTTCTTTATGTCGAGGGTGACCAGCAGGCAATATTTTTTTGCACCTCCTTTCCATCTCTCACCTTTAATAGCTTCTGAGGCAATATCGACCACTCTTGAAATGGCATCAGTTGTGGACTTACTTTTTCTAAAGCCATATTGATTGGGTGACAAACCGCCGCCTAGCCTGATGGCTGACTCTAGCCACGCACATATAATAGATTCCAGGACCTTGCCTATGGTGTCTATTAGGCAAATTAACCTGTATCCTGATGGCTCATCTAGGCTTTTGCCTGGTTTTGGCAGCAGGACCAACTTTTGCAGCTTCCATATGTCCGGAAAGCAGCCCTCCCGGAGGCATTGGGAATACACTTGTGCAAATATATCTGGGTTCAGCATCATTGCCAGCTTTACGGCGCGATTTGGTATGCCGTCTGGCCCTGGAGCTTTACTAGGGTTGAGGCGTCCAGCCGCGGCCTTTATCTCCTCATTTGAGACTACATCGACAGCAAAATGTGTCTGCATCGGTCTTCTGCACGTTAGTGCATCGCTTCTAGCTGGAAACAGAGATTGTACTATATCCCGCAGCTGCTCCGGATTTGTTGGTGCAGTTTTTTTATTTGCATACACACGCTTCACTACAATCTTATAGGCCTTGCCCCAGGGGTCCTTATCAGCTGAGTCACACAGCTCAAGGAAGCATTCCCGTTTGCTGGAATGAATGGCCCGTTTTAATGCCTTGCGAGTTCTTGCAAAAACTATATGAAGAGAGGGCCAATTGCCATCATTCCTTTTTCGCGCCCGTTGGTAACACCGTCTTGCCCTAAAGCAAGCCCGCCGTGCTTCTGCAATGCTATCATTCCACCAGAATACCGATCTATGGTGGCCTCGGTAAGCTTTACGTTCCTGCATGCTTTTGCCACACGCCTCGTCTAACTTACGAGCCAATTGGTTTGCCATACTCTGGGCTGACTCCGTTGCCAACTCTATACCAGTTATAGCGGCAGTGAATTGGGGAACATTCAGGGTATCCGCTTTGTACGTTTTACATGCCACCGGATGCACATCTCGCTGACGGATTGATCCTCCGATCTCGAAAAGGATCGCCTCATGGTCGCTAGCCGTGTAGAATTCGCCGATTTTCCAAGAGGAGCGCCGAAAAATGCTGCTGCTGACAAAAGTGAGGTCAATGACCGATCCTACACCCGCTCGGCTGAATGTATTTTGATTGCCACTGTTTAGCAGGGCAATATCTAGTAGGGCAAAAGCCTCCCATAAGGCACGGCCTCTAGCATTGTTCGAGACGCTGCCCCACTCTAAGGACCACGCGTTGAAATCACCAGCTATAATGAGTGGGCTGTGGCTTCTTGCGTCGGTAGCCAGCTCATCCAGCGCTGCGCAAAATTCTTGGTGATTGATGCTAGGTGGCATGTAACAACTATACACCCAGAACCGGTCTATCTTAGCCCGTACAAAATGTGCAAAAGCCCGGGTTTGAGACATTTGCAGCGGTCGCACGCTAGTTAGCAAAATCGCCGCTTTTCTTTGCGTACTACAGGTCGTGTTGTTGCCGCCATGGAGTCTGTATGGCTCGCTTACGATGACTACATCAATGTTTTGTTCCCTCGTCGTTTGCTTCAGCATATCATGTGCTGCTTCACAGTGGTTTAAGTTAATTTGCATGAACTTAACCATGATTAACATTTTTTGTAAGAGCGTTCTGGCCACAACGGGGCCCATAAGGACAACGCTGGCTCCCGGCAACATGACCCGCTTCTTTTATGCCATTTGCAGTGCATAGGAAACACTTGGCTGCGTTTTTACAGCCTCTGGCTTTATGCCGCTTTTCGCCGCACCGTAGGCACCAGTCGCTTCTGTCTTCTTGGCATTTGCATTGTGCTGAAACATGCCCAAATTCGTGGCATCTGAAGCATCTAACAGGTGTATTGTCTATTCTAATGCGGCTTTCGTTCAGCCTAATCTTGATTCTGCCCACATTGAGGATATCTTTGGCAAGGGCTGCCTGAACGCTGATGGTCGCCCGCTGTGTACCAGCGAATGCTGGTCGTAGACTCTTTATCGCCAGAGTAGTAAATTGGACGCCAAACTGGCTCGAGAATTCAGCCACTAGCTCGTCCTTAGACACCATCTCGTCCAAGTCTCTGACATCAAGCTTGATGAAGTCTGAGAGTGCTTTGGCCTCAATCTGAGCACCGAAAGCTACTTCGATATCTTTCGTAAGCTTCTGGAGGTTTTCAGCCATCGGCTTGTTCATCTCCAATAAGAGGTCTCCATTCGCTGTGCGTCTTGCCTTGCGTACATTAGCGCCAATCGAGCGCACTTTGTCATCTTCACTAGACGTTACCATTTTTAGCATATCGCTATAAGACAAATTGGCTTTATTAGCTAACAAAATAGCGTCTGGCCGATGCCTAGGGAAATCCTTTTTCGCTGGTGGTTTTTTGTTCGCACGTTTGTACGTAACTTGCTGCCATTCATGGGCGATTTGGTCTGGATCGCGCTCATTTCTTACCTGCCATGGGGCAGATGTTTGTTCCCGCATTAATTTTTCTCTGGGAATTGTCGCTCCACGGTGTTTTTTTGGGGGAGTATTTCGACTTGGTATCATGTCTTCTCTGCGGCGCTTGGCGGAGTCATGATCACTCCCCATTATAGGCCTATTTGGCTTAGAGCCCGATTTCGCTGGCGTAATTTGTGTGCTTTTGTCGCTGTTATGCGGGGTTTTGTGAAACTCACCCGCAAGCACTCTGAGGCAGAGCAGTTCCTGCAGCTCCTTCATTCGCACAATGGCTTGCTTAGTGCCCATGTTAACGTGTCGGACTGGCTTTCGTGGTTTATCGTCCGCCGAGATGCCTTGGTTAAAGGTGTTGTCCAGCTGCCATATCAGTGATCCCAGTTCATCCAGCTCTGGAATGTGCGAGACCACTTGAACAGTTGGGCCATTCGGTGCCAAACATGGACTGTCTGGCATTAACCCAGCCTCTGCAGCCGTACATGTAGGTATGCATGTGCATAATGCTATGCTAGCTGAAGAAACGAAGAATATCCTGTCCGAAGGACCAATGTTCGTGGAGGGGCGGTTAAATCCTAACCAATACCAACACTCGGCGGTTAACAATATCTTCTGGTATGGGTGAGTGGTTGGTGTGCAAATGAATTAAAATCGCGCGGGAAACTTTGTTTTAACACTATATTTATTTACAGAAAGTGAAGTACGACACACGATTGGAACGGGTTATAAAGTACTTAGAACAAAGGGAAATATGGCAGCGTTGCAAAAACCCATACTTTCATGATCGTTTTTGGCAAAAATGAAATATGCAATCGATAGGAAATAGATTATAAATCCAAATTCGGTTGAGATTCATGGATGCTAGAGGCGCCCAAAGTTGAATCATTTTTAGTAAATGGAAATAAATGATAATTTCTACATAAAGTCGCAACTGTATAACTGAATATTGGGCAATTTTAACAATCGATCTTCGATTTTTATTTTATCTGAAAGTTTGTTCTTTATTAATAGCATGTTTCATAAATTTAAATAATTACGAAAATCGTTATTAAACTTGAAGCGTTTATAAAATACACTAAATGTTGGCGTTTTTTAACTTTGTTGTATTACACACAACTAACAAGGATCAACTAGGACTACATACACAAGGTAGGTAAAATATTTACCTATCATATGTATATGGTCCAAATTTCCGAAAATGTGAGAGTTCAAATCGTAAGCAATAAAACTAGAGAAATGTCGCAAAAAAAGCGCCGCAGGTATAAGGAAGAAGAAGAGCGCACGCAGTTTTGCCTGTGTCTTGTTTGAAATTAATTGATAATTGATAATTGATAAATAGTACTATTTTATATAATTGCCTTTCCACAATGTTAGATTGCTAATTACCTGCTTTGGAAAAACTGACAAGGCAGGTAAATTTAAGTTGATGAAAAATTTGGCCTAGTTTTTACATACTTTATGCGATAATGACAATGATTCATGGAAAAGTTTTAAACGAAATTACAAACACGTCCTCCAATTTGCAATTTTTAAAAAGAATTCAACGAATATGGAACTTCTCCGTTGCATTGCTAGCTTACACACTTCCTTAGCCAGTAGAAACAAAAACGGATAATACACCCTGTGAGGATATACAGAGTAGGAAGGATATTTTACAAGCTGCATTCTCTCGGAAGCTAGGATTGAAAGTTCACTGCCCAAAGCACGGATTCGGAAATACGAATGATGGAAATACTTCAAGGAGATTTTTCGAAAATGATAAAATTACATCTTTAATAACAGGTGAATAAGGCTTTCAAGAGAAGGAAATAATAACCCGGTCTTCTTTCGTTGAATTCAAAATATGAACTGATTTTATTTACAAAAGTGTTGTGTATATAAATGAATTCTTAAACTCTAGGAGGCGACATTTGTTCTTAAAAATGCTTATTTTAATGTTTATATTTCATGCTCAGCGTTGGCTACTTGATACCGCGCCGCTGTTATAATCTTTAGTGTTTTCCACAGAGTGTGGATGCATGTTTGTTTGGTATTAACCACTAATTGTCATATGAATCTTTATGACTTAGTTTTGTTTTTATATTTTTGTTTCGTTTTGTATATTTCTTTGGTCAATCTGATTTGGTGAAGCCATTTCAGATGAACACGATGTTTAATCTAAAACAACAGGTGTTAGTCAAAAGATCATTTAAAAGGTTGGCGGTTATCTTGAATGTCATAAATTACAAGGAAATGATAAATGGTGAAAAATTTGCCGCTTCAAGAACTGGTCATCTTTTGACAGAATTGTATCCGAAAAAAACTTACCCCAACGGTACATAGGATTTTGGCTTGAGCTATTCGAAAAAGCACAGGAATATAAAAACGAGGACTACAAAAGGATTAGATACACTAATACATTAAAAGCTTCTTGCGTTAGACAAAGTGAAAACCTTTTCATCATGATGGCAGCCTCTACCACTTAAAGCATCGTACAGTGGGCCAACTGTGCAGTCTAGCGGGACATAAGTCAACATTAACTTTTTTAAGTTTTGTTATTTATCCTAATTGGCACACTTGTAAAAGCTTAAAAAAGGTTTCATGAGAGCTTTTCAATGCACCCCAGATCAGCTGCGAGCTTTCAAAGTGAACAGATGTTCAGCATGCAAATATTTGGTTGCACTTTTTGATCTTTCTTGGTTGATCTTCAACTTAAACAAATTAAAACAAATTGACCCAATTTCTTTTCTTTTCGTCTAGAAAAGGTATATATTAAATAAAAAATATCAAAGAAGCTAACTTCGGCTGTGCCGAACCGATTTATATCGGCTGTAACTTGTGTTCTATTTATCCGATCAGATTCAAATTTTGGGATCTGAGATTTTATATGAAATACTAGCATATTGGTAAATTTCATGGGGATACTCCAATTTTTGCAATTTTTGCAAAAATGTTTCCTCCAGAGCTATATGATATAGTGGTCCGATTCTGCTAACTTTCATACTTTATTTTTCCCAGGTTATAAAAAAGCCCCCATCATCCCGATAGCTCTTAAGATGGCTGAGTAAAACGCATACGCACAGACGGACGGACAGACGGACATGGCTATATCAACTCAGCTTCTCATGCTGATCAAGAATATATATACTTTATAGGGTCGGAAACGTCTCCTTCTGTGCGTTACAAACATCTGACCAATTTTATAATACGCTCTGCAAGGGTATAAATATATGTTTGTGATCTGTCTATTCATGTGTAGCAAAATAAATGTGTTTGAAGTATGTTGTTTTAACAAGTACGGTTTTGGGCCTTATACTAACATAACTGAACTATAACTTAATTTATTCAATATTATTCAAGCTAGTATTAGCATTTATGTATCGTGTGAGTCTTTGTGATTTTAACGTGTTCAAAATGGTAGCCATCTACGACCATCTGCAAAGTTTATTACACTTTTTAGGTGCTATGTCGGTCGCAAAGCGCATGCTGTATAGCACTTGACTTGGCCAAAATATCACCACAAGAAAAGTTATTGCTTTAAAAGAATTTATATTTGGTACAATTTTAAAAAAACAGAAACCTTTCAAAAAAGGAAATCGAGGAAATCACCAAAAAAATAACAAACTTTGTAAGCAGGCTTACAAAAAAATGGAAGGCATGCCATTACAACAAATCAGTCTTTGGAAAAAAAAATCCGAAATGGCTTGATGATTCTTTTTTTTTGTATAATATGACATCTAGTTCACACATGGGTCGACCCAAAAAGGATCTCTACCCAAAGTACAGACCAGAAAAGTGTCAAGCCTTGTAAAGGAAACCACGTGCGATGAGTTAATGATGGCAACAAGCACTAGTCTGTATAAATCCGGAATGCGAACCGCATCAAAAATCGTTACAGAGCCTAATGCAAATGAAACAACAGGACAAAAAATTAAAAAGTCATTAGACGCACAAGCACAATTGCCAAATCCGTACTCACCTGAAGAAGCTCTGGCTCTATACATGAATGTAGGCTACACGAAGCCTATATACAAGCTAATGCGATGTAGTGCTAAGAAGAAGAATGCTTATATATATCCGAGCTACCAAAGGTTGCACTCAGCTAAGGTTATGTGTTATTAAAATAAAATTAACTGCAGTACATAAATGGGGCTGTGGTGGAAGCAGTGGACACGCAACATATCGGCAAAAGTTTGAAAATGGTGAAATCAATATGCTCGATCAACACCTTTTTGCAGTTTGCCTTGTACCATTACAAATTCAGCTTGGATCAAAAGTTTTATGGAAAAACCCACGGCCTTCCTCAACTCGCTATTGTCGGCCTTCAAAACTAATTTGCCAAAAGGAAACAAGCGAATTAATTAGATCAGATAGCGACCATGTGAAAAACCAAGTAGAAAAAATTCAACCATCAACTACCAATTTATATAGAATTATGCATGAATTTCACATGACCATGTTGGATGGCAAAACATTTAGCGTCCTTGCAGAAGCACCTACCATGATATGTGGAATTTGTAGAGCCGTGCCAAAGAATATGAATAATATTAGTTTAATAAAAAGTTATAGAATTGATGCAGATCTCTTAAAATAAGGTTTATCAACATTGCATGCGTGGATACGATTTTTTAAATGCGTTCTACATATTGAATACAGACTCCCAATAAAAAAAATGGCAAGCTCGAGGTGAAGATAAGGCAAAGGTAGAAGCTAGAAAATCTGAAATCCAATTCCAGCTTAGAAAGCAAATGGGCTTATTGGTGGATATTCCAGTGGGTAGTAGTGGCAATACGAACAATGGAAATACTGCCAGACGGTTTTTTAGCCAACCAAATTTAGTAGCCGGCATTACTGGAGTTAGCGAAGCTCTAATATATAGGTTTAGTGTTATACTAAGGGTAATGGCTTGTGGATATCAAGTCAATACTGATTTATTCAGCTCATATGCCATGGAAACAGCTGAAATGTATGTCGACAAATATCCATGGTTTTACATGCCGTCATCTGTACACAAAACTTTAATACATGGAGCGACAATCAACAATTGTCCGAAGAAGCACTTGAAGCCAGGAATAAGGATTTTGCAATATATATATGATTAAACCATTCCCGTAAGGACAAGAGTAGCAATACAATGAAAGATGTTACGAATGCTCTTCTGCTCTCTGACGTGACGGTCGTGTTTTTTCATAGCTCCTGAGTTTTTATCAATATTTATTGTTTCTCTCAATATTTAATTGTGCTTAGTTTGTTTACGCTTTCATTGGTGTGGTTTGATTGACACCCGTGTGTTTTATTTGCAGAATTTGCCAAATTAATTAGTTTTTTTTCGTGATTAGTGTTTGGTGCATTTTATATATATATTTTTTTCCTTTTCAGTGCTAGTGTTTTTTCTTTTTTTTATTTTTGTTGTTCTCTCTTCTTTGTGCTTGTGCACAGCTTCTCTCCCGCGTAATTACTTTTGTAACGCCGCCTCTCAAAGCTTGGCTTATAACTGTTCTTGCACTCTTTCTTGTGCTGTGCACTCTAGCTGTCTCTTTGTTTTATTTGTATTTATTGATTTTATTTAGTTAATTATCTTAGTGCGGTGTATTTAAATTTTTAACTTTCTTTATATTTATACTCTTGCAGAGGGTATTATAAAATTGCTCAGATGTTTTTAACGCACAGAAGGAGACGTTTCCGACCCTATAAAGTATATATATTCTTGATCAGCATGAGAAGCTGAGTTGATATAGCCATGTCCGTCTGTTCATCTTAATAGCTATCGGGATGAAATTTTTTTGGGGCTTTTTATTACCTGGGAAAAATAAAGTATGAAAATTGGGAGAATCGGACCACAATATCATATAGCTCTGGAGGAAACATTTTTGCAAAAATTGCAAAAATTGGAGGATCGCCATGAAATTTACCAATATGATGGTATTATATATAAAATCTCAGATCCCAAACTTTGAATCTGATCGGATAAATAGAACACAAGTTACAGCCGATATAAATCGGTTCAACTTGCTGCCTACTACGTCATCATCAAATCAACAGAGCACACGCATGCACACATACAGACGCAACGCTACATAAACTATGTATATGTGTATGCGTGCGAGTCGCGGCATGCGTTTAGAAGGGGATGTGGAAGAAGAAGAAGAAATTGAAATGATATTTGAAAGGTTCTGTGCATTAATGAATTGAGATACAGAAAAAGAGTTTGGAACATGTAAAAATATTATGGCCATAGACAGCAAGGGTATATAAACTTCGGCACAGCCGAAGTTAGCTTCTTTGATATTTTTTTATATTTTTGCCTTGTGTTTCTTTTGGAGTTTTAATGGCTTGTTGTCTACCTACTGGCAAGCATTCTGATCGTTTTGATGATCAGTATAGAGCAATATCGCGATAATTTTATTCACCTAAAATGTGCTGGCCTTAACGGCCGAGACTATGACAAATTTTCTGGTTTGTCTGTGTCTAAGCCTGAGCTTGGCTTAATGCGCTGGACTTGCCCATCATGCGCCAGTCAGCAGCTTGACTTTAGCCGTATGTATAGGGATCTCCGTTTAAAGTTTCTCTCTTTAAACAAACTTGTCAAACAGCTGTCTAACGAGTGTGACTCTAGCGTACATTTATTGTCGCAATTCAATTTCGCTCCACCTTCCACTAAAGTGCCTCATCGCAAACAATTATTTATTTCTAGGCTTGCTCTAGATACTTCTGAGTCGTCTGTGGCAGCTTACATTGGTAATATGTGCCCTGCTAAGGTTTAAAGTCAAAAGTTTAAATTTTCTAGGCCTCGCGAAATTTCCTATTTTAAAATTACAGTACCAAATGAGTATTTCTCAGCTATGGTAGACCCCAATTTTTGGCCAGACGGCTTAGTAGTACACGAGTTTGCGCCCAATAAGCGCTCTCTTCCGTTGCCTGTCCACCTTCCTACTTTATCCTCTGCTTCAAAAAACTAATAACTGTGATAGCCAAACCTTTTCGGCTGACATTTTAGCTTTTTCTGAAACTTGGCTCAACTCCTCTGTTTTGGATAACGAAATCCTTTCTATTTATTATTATTAATTTATTAATTTACGTCAACTAACACAGCAGTCGACGAAAAAGCTTAAGCTAAAGACAAATAGTAATTAAATTAAAAAAGCTAGCTTAGCTATATACACAACTAAACATCCCCGACCCGGTGGAGGTGTTTTATTTGCATAAGGTGCCAGCTATGCCCCGATTCACAGCCAATGTGGTCAGGGATGAGTTGCAGCCAATCCAAGTCCAGAATATTTTCATTGGTTTCGCTGTAGATGATTAAAAAGTATAGCGCGAAGAGAAGTGACAGAAAGATGAGGAGAAATTAGGTGAGAAAGGTTGTTAAAAGATTGGCAAAGAACACGAAAAGGTTCGTGAAGAGAGTAGTTAGTCAGACATCTACTAAGGTAAATAGGAAAAAAGTTTCTGGTCCGACGTGAGGGAACACAAAAATATAGCGTACTTAGTAAATTAGTGGAAATGACTTCGCCGTTGACTAGTTTATGGAGAAAGAGAATGCCAAAAACGAGCCTACGGTTGTAAAGTGAAGGGAGATTAATAAGAAGAAGTCTGTCAGAATAAGAAGGTAGGCGAAGACTCGGGTCCCAACTTTATTTCTTACAGGCCTGATCGTGTTGGTCGTCGTGGCGGTGGACTACTCATTGCTGTCAACTCGAATCTGTGTTCAAGTGTTGTTCCGATTGATCTGCCCTTAGATGTTGAGTTTATTTGCGTCGATGTTACATGTTCCAACTTAAGCTTTTATATTTCTTGTTCATGTATTCCTCCAGCTTCAGATATCATGACCTACATGCACCATACTGATGCTTTGCAAACTATTTTTAGTCGTCTTAAACATCGTGATTTCCTCATAGTCTTAGGTGATTTTAACTTGCCAAATATTTATTGGCTGGTTGACGATAATCTATCTTTCTTATTTCCTTCATCTCAACATTTCTTGATAGCCTACTTGAATGTCCGCTATATCATTTGAATTCTTTACTTAACTCTTCTAAAAGAATCCTTGATCTAGTTTTTGTCTCGGATCCCTCAGTTAGTTCTGTATCCCGAACACAGCCTCTTGTGAAGCCTGAAGATCCTTATCACTGTACCAGCGAAGTTATTATTTCTTACAATTCCGTTACTAATTCATTTAATAACATCTCAGTTTCTCGCCGTAGATGTTTTCGTAAAACAAATTTCAATCTTCTTAACAACATTATTTTCTATTTGGATCGGTCATTTCTATTTGAGTGCTGTGATATAGATTGTGCAGTGAATTTCTTCTACTCTGCTCTTAATTCTCTAATTGATAAATGAGTTCCTTATGTCAATGTCTCTACCGTCTCCAGTGCGCCGGTCTGGTTCACACGTAGGGTGTCTAATCTCCGTAACATTAAGTCGAGATTTTTTAAAAGGTTTAAAAAAACTGGTTCGCGACGTGACTATGCAAATTATTGTGTAGCGAAATCTCAATTTTGTCTCTTAAATACTCAATGCTACAATAATTTTATCGTGCGCTGTAAGGTTGAATTCTATAAGAACCCCAAAAGATTTTACAACTTTTTTAATTCTAAACGACGATCTAACCTACTACCTTCCACCTTCAGATTTTATGACCAGACTGCTAATAATGATTCAGATATTGCTGATCTGTTTGCTAAATTCTTTCAGTCGACTTATTCTACTACTGCTTCGGATCCCACATACTATCCCTCCTCAATCCCACATTTAAATTGTATGTTTTTTGCTAGTATTACTGAAGACTGTATTATCTCTCAGTTTATCATCTATGAAGTCTTCCTTCGTACCCGGGCCTGATAATATACCTAGTTGCATCCTTAAAATGTGTTCGATTTCCCTATCTAAGCCTTTATCTCGATTATTCTTTATATCGAGTGAGACTTGTAGCTTTCCTGATGTTTGGATGGAGTCTTTTATTATTCCACTTTTTAAAAAGGGCAACAAATCGGATATTTCCAACTACCGTGGCATTGCCAAACTTTCCTCAGTACCTAAGCTGTTTGAGAAAATTATTACGTCTTCTCTTCAACACCTACCCAGATCCATTATATCTCCTTGTCATCATGGCTTCATGAAAGGTCGTTCGTCGCTTATCAACCTTTTAGAATTGACTACCCTTGTACACCATGGCTTCCGCAAAAAGTGTCAAGCTGATGTTATTTATACCGACTATAGTAAGGCCTTCGATACGGTTGATCATTCTATGCTTCTTACGAAACTTAACATTATGGGGTATTCCCCGAAACTGTTGGCTTGGCTAAAATCGTATCTTATTGGCAGAACCCAAAGGTGTCTTTTCGTTCCTCAATATCCAAAACTGTTCGAGTTACCTCAGGTGTCCCCCAAGGCAGTCATCTGGGCCCACTGTTATTTACCCTGTTTATAAATGATTTACCCTTGGCCTTGGTTCACTCACGCGTGCTCATGTTTGCGGATGACGTCAAGATTTGTTATTCCTATAATGATCCTTCTTTCCAACAGTACTTGCAATCTGATCTCGATGTGTTCTGTGATTGGTGCCACGTTAATAAATTACACCTTAATGCCTCTAAGTGTTCTTTTATGACTTTCAGTCGTTTGTCTCCGTTCCTAGCTCATTACTCCATTATGTCTGTACTGTTAGATTGTGTACCATCCTTTAAAGACTTAGGCGTTATGTTTGACCCAAAACTTTCATTTAATATTCATATATCTTCAATTGTCAATAGAGCATGCAGTCTTCTTGGCTTCTTTAAACGTTGGGCCAAAGAATTTGATGATCCCTACGTAACAAAGGTTTTATACACGTCGTTAGTTCGCCCTACTCTAGAATATTGCTCGCCACTGTGGAACCCTCAATATGATGTTCACCAGCGTAGTATTGAATTGGTTCAGAAGCAATTCCTTAAGTTCGCGTTACGCGGTTTTAATTGGGACCCGAGTCTTCACCTTCCTTCTTATTCTAACAGACTTCTTCTTATTAATCTTCTTTCACTTTACAGCCGTAGGCTCGTATATGGCATTCTGTTTCTCCATAAACTAGTCAACGGTGATGTCATTTCTACCAATTTACTAAGTACGCTATATTTTTGTGTTCCCTCACGTCGGACCAGAAACTTTTTTCCTATTGACCTTAGTAGATATCTGACTAACTACTCTCTTCACGAACCTTTTTGTGTTCTTTGCCAATCTTTAAACAACCTTTCTCACCTAATTTCTCCTCATCTGTCTGTCACTTCTCTTCGAGCTATACTTTTTAATCATCTACAACGGAACCGCTAAATACATTCTGGACTTGGACTGGACTTGGATTGCTTGCAACTCTTCCCTGACCATATTGGCCATATTGGCTGTGAATTGGGGCATAGCTGGCACCTTGTGCAAATAAAACCCCTCCACCGGGTCGGGGATGTTTAGTTGTGTATAAAGCTAAGCTACCTTCTTCAATAAGTTGTTATCTGTCTTTTAGCTTAAGGTTTTTCGTCGACTGCTGTGTTAGTTGACGTAAATAAATAAATAAAATAAATAGATAAATAGCTGTAAGAAATCTACTACTGACTCGGATTCATCTGATTCCGATTAATTTTTTTTTTTAAATATATTATAAATATGTTAAATATATTTAATTAAAATTTTCAATGGAATATGTTTTCATTTACGGAAGTTGCTACTAAAGTTCCGCTAGATGGCCAGCCTGGCCCACTGTGCATCGCAAATACACGTCCGATCCACCTTTTTTATGTGTATACCCTTGGGCGCCATCAGAATTAGTGTAAAGGGCTTCGTCTTAACCAACTAACCGACGCGCCTATATATTTTCATGATAGTATATTGTACTATATGCAAAAAAGAGGGTTTACAGAAAGTGTAATATAACATGTGTCATATGGCGGGCCTTCCGTGTTTAGTATTTGTTCAGATTTCGACCTTATTGAAGTTAATCAAAACTGTGTTAAAGGCGGCTTCAGGTCAATAAATCTTTATAATTTATAAGATTTTAAATCATAGGCAGCACAAAAGGTGAGCAGGTTGCCTGTATAGCTATTTCAAGAACCACCAAGTTCTATCATCAGCAGACTTCGCTAAAGAATCCACAGTTGTAATGGCCATACCATATCTTCAACGCTAAAAGTAGTTGGGAATTCAAACTACATGAAGCGAGAAAAGAACGGCAAAGCTTGCAACTGCAGATTCCACCTTTTTTATGTGCATGTGTTTGCCATCAATATTAGGGTAAAGGGCTTCGCCTTGTAGTATTTTGTACTACAATTAAAGTTAAAGAAATTTGGTATGTGTTAAGTTGCACAGTCGTTTATAAATGTAATAAACTCACCAAATATTTATGCCCAACGGGCAACACAAGGGTTAAGGGAGGCGGGAGCTTTCACCTCGCGCCGCTCTCCCGATAATGCCCACCGCTCTCCCTACGATAAGGACTCCCCACACTTCGTTCCAAGCGGGGCTTATTCCCCGCTCTTAGCTATGCTAGATTTAGTTTAATTTTATCTGTGAATAAACGATAAAGTGAAGACAAATTGCGCGCCCCGCTTTTTTTGTAAAGGAAGATTAGAAGAAAAGATTCATTAAGCTGCCCCCACTAAGAAGGAAGTTCAACCCCCTACAAAACATTTGGTCCTTCGAGCCAGATACCAAGATCCTCTCGAACCTCATCATCGGTGGAATTTCAAATTTTCAAGCTAAGTAATTTTTCCTAAATTATACATATGTAAAAATTCCTGAATTTAATTCGTTTTTCCTCCTCAAAAGAGAGAAAATTTTGGTACCCAATTTTTTCATACATATACATACATATATGCGTCCAGTACATAAGGCGCCATATTTGTTTGCCGACTTCAAGATTTTTTCTCGCAATTGTATAAGTATACAAGTATATAAGGCGCATATATGCAAGCAGAGTGTGTGAATGTGACATAATATAAGTTACAAAAATTTATGCAGTGTTAAATCCAAAGAAATAAAAAGCGTTTTTTGTGCAAATACAGTCCACTCCTGGAAAAAGTGTGTGGGCTAAGTGACAAGTGGTTCCAACAAAGAGAAAAGTTTTCAATACAAGTTAATAAAGATTTAAAAAAAAAAAGTGAACCACCCTCTCACATATAAAGGCCACACTTAGACATTTCTTGAGTCCCGCGACACCCTATAAAATTGGGGTACATCAGCCAGACACATCATAAAATAAATATATATACATATGTACATATAAAAATTATTATATAGAAAATTATATTCGTACAATCCATTCACACCTCTGCATATTTCCATTCCATATTTCAATATATAAAAAAAAGAGAAAACGTTTTTTTTACACGTTATATATACATACAAGTTAGCACACTCATCCTCTCATACGACCAGCGCCCCTGGGACGCCTTGTCCTTCATTTACCAGACCATGCCCCGCACCCCGGCCTTTCACATCACAACGGGACACTTTACCAGAAACGCCTGAACGAGTATCGGGCAAAGTACCCCCCATTGATCTAAGTAACACCAGCCCTTGACCACACAGACACCTTCCACATTTTAGGAACACTAACAGACCACACACACGCGTATGACCTAAGTGCATCGCGACCTATATCACTTTTAGTCAACTAAGCAACCTACATCTTTTATTTCCTGTAAACACACTTAGCCAAGTGCGCAACTTATGTTTCCTAGTGTTTATGCGACCCTAGCAGATATGTGACCCAAGACGACCCCCGTTGGATCAAACTAGGCACTTCACTTCCCTTTTCTAGCATAAGCACTTTTGTATCATCTAGCCTAGCCGTTCTTTGAATGTTGCCGATAAGCAGAATTCGCCGGAAGAGGCGACCCACTTCAGACATGATCCCAACGCCGCTGCCGACGGCATGACGCCGCGGCCAGCGCCCATTGGGCATCTCGGGGTATATTTAAAGGACCACGCTCGACAGAGCCGGCAGTCTTAGTTTAGACGTAGAACTAACTGAATCAAGCTACAAGCCAAATAAAAATCTTATAACGTTGCAAATCAAGTGTTGTGTTGTGTCTCACTGTAAAAATCCTGAGTTCCCAAGTCCCATCCTTGTATCTAACGAAGGAAATGGTAAGAATTTCCCTATAAGGGAAATGGAAACTGATAACTGGCGCCCGAGCAGGGACCCGTAATTTTTCTAGAAGCCATGATAGTGCTAACCACCCTTCGGGGGGAATCTAGAAACATTACGGGTCTAGACAATAGTAGGAAGAGCTCCACAGTTGAATGCAAGCCATGTCAGTAAGACGCGTATTAAAGTAAAATAATTAATTGCTCAGGCACAAACCTGACCTATCCCAAATAAAAAAAAAAAAAACGAAAACACGAAAATAATAATATAGGCCACTAGGCCAACGAGAAATGCTTCACCTGATTATGGTGATATTTGAAACCAACGCGTGCCTCGGCATGCATAAAACTGCTGACTCTTCAAGTAACCATCCCGAACGCGTTTTGCTAACACCGCATTCTCACGCCAGCAGAGTCAGGCAAGGTGGAATTAGCAAAACGAAGGGAAATTTTTTGCGCCTCTTGCATTTTTGGGCGTTAACACACAAATTAAAGAAACCGGAAGGGGAACGACACGCTCCCGTGTCTGACAACGGGCCTTTAAAAAAAAAAAAAAGGGAAAAAAAATATATTAAAAAGAAAGAAAAATAACACCATGCAGTGGCAAGGTTCAATGATCCCTATGTGTGGATATGTCATCTAACTCCCCCTTCCGGTGTCTTGCAAAACTGAATGACTGGTTGAAAGACCAAGTCCTCCTTCAGAGATGGCGGAAAGAGTTCATTCTTGATTAGTGAATGACTGGTTGAAAGACCAAGCCCTCTTTCAGAGAGGGCGGAAAGAGTCCATTTTTGCTGAATGACTGGTTGAAAGACCAAGTCCTCCTTCAGAGAGGGCGGAAAGAGTTCATTCTTGATTGCTGAATGACTGGTTGAAAAACCAAGTCCTCCTTCAGAGAGGGAGGAAAGAGTTCATTTTTGATTGCTGAACGACTGGTTGAAAAACCAAGTCCTCCTTCAGAGAGGGCGGAAAGAGTTCATTCTTGATTGCTGAATGACTGGTTGTAAAACCCAGTCCTCCTTCAGAGAGGGCGGAAAAAGTTCATTCTTGGTTGAAAGGCCAAACTTTCCTTCTGAGCAGGGAACTGCTGAACTCCTCAGGTTGGGACACCCAGGGAAACCGAGGGAATAATTCGGAAGTAGAATCCCCATCATATTCGGAACTTGAATCCACAACAATAATTTCCTCATCCATGCTCTCTTCATCAGAAGAGGAGTCACAGTAAATTACTTCCGCTTGCATAGTCGAGCTAAAGTTTTCGTCCGATCGCTCCATGTTCTTGGCTGAAACTAAATTAAACCCTACGCCCGCACTAACCACTATGGTTTTTGAAGGCGAGAATATGCTTAGTCAGACGGTTGAGGTAAAAGAAACAAAAAATTCCTAAAAAACAACAATGTAGGACAGAATCAACGAGTAAAAGGAGTGAAAGGAGAAATGTGAAACACATGCACAAACGCATTTTCAATTATGCACGCTCCGCAGAAATAACGCGAAAAGCAAAAACTGTTACCCCTTTTAAGAATTGAGGAATGGTGACAGCGTAAATGAGCTACCTGATTGGTGGCTATCTAACATATGGTATCCTAATGTGTATTTTTTCATTCTTACAGATATTATTGTGAGTATCACATATTGTAAATTTGCTACACAACGGGTGAGACTCAAATCTGACACACACATACACACTTAGGAGTCATCCACTCAAAAAAATAAACACCGCGTCCTACATTAGGAAATATAGAGCTATCTGAAAATTTGGTAAAAAAAAAGGTTACTATAAACAAAACAAAATGAGTGACAACGAGACCGTGGGCGTTACACTACAGGAGGCCATAAATGCCGTAGCCGAAAGGGATGCTCAAATCGGGCAATTGGCTGCCGAAATTGAAAGGCTACGGGAGGTCATCAATCAATTGGCCGAAAGATGCTCAGCGCGAGCAATTGGCAGCCGCAGGAGATAACGCGTACGTCACATCGGACAGCGAAGCACTCGTAAATACTCCTGTGACCCATAGTGAACCGAGATCCCGAGTGGAGTCGATCGGTCAAGTCGATTCAAACGTCGATTCAAACGCTCCCGTTCCTCCCTGCACTCCCGATTTGAATGCCCATATAGACAGCCTGTGCAACGGTTTGGCGTCCTATTCTGGAGGTCATGCCAAACTCGGCCGGTGGATTAACTCAATTGAAGAAGCACTGGCTGAGGTCACGTCAGGTGGGAACCAAACTGCGTATAAAATGATGATGCGGCGGGTGCGACTGAAATTGACCGATGAAGCTGCTGACATCTACTACGAAGAAGAGGGGGATCACACGTCATGGGAAGCCATTAAACGCGTCCTAAGAAAACACTTCTCCGATCAACGCCGCCTTGAGGCTATCCTGACTGCCATGCGAAACTTATAACAAGATCATGACACAGTAGAAACCTACTACGTGAAATTTCGAGCACTGCACAAGTTATATGTAGAAAAAATTAACAGAGGACTTGTAACGATCCTTTTTCGTCCTTGGGGATATTTACAATATCTCTTGGGCTAGGTTCGGCACAACAAATTTATTTTGTGCCCTGGTGAAATTAAGAACACGTTCGATTTCAGTTGCTAATGCTTATACGTATGTTTATTCAAAATCATTAGTGGGCTCGGTTGTATATGACGGTTTCTCTACGGTAGTTCTGGACTTGGACAGCGTTGGTGAATCACTTTGAATCCCTCGTCGTCCCTTCTTGCCTTCCTCTTGCTCCTGTTGCTGGTTATTGTCTCGGTCTGTATCGTGTGTTTGATTTGTGCTCCACACCTCTGCACCCCTTTCGCTATGCTCGTTGAGATGGCCTTTGCTTTATGGCTTTGGGACGAATCCCGTAGCTATTATCACTCAGCAGGATGTTCCTCAGCAATTGGTACTCGTCAAGATATATAGATCCTGGAATTTCGGCAGTAGGAGATATCCTCGTGCCTACCACTGACTTTGGATACTCCTGGAAATGCTTGGCTTCTCTCCAATTTACTCTAGCTTGGGTACGGTGTATGTTATCCTTATTTAAGGACTTGTTGCTATCGGATGAACTGCACAGGTTACTCGTAAGGCCTGTATAGTTTTTCTGTTGCTCTTTGTGTTTCTTTGATAAGTTCTTAAGGTTGCTTGTAAGGCCTTAATTACTTGTTACTTGATCATGACTTGATGACTTGATAATCTTTCTTAACGGGCGTTGCCTTTATATAGGCAACTCCCGCGGCCTCAGGAATAGCTTGGTGTAGTACCGCTATACAGCTGGTACATTTCCATCGGCCCTCTGCTTTCACCCACGCATCCACTTGTTGCTATGCGTGGTGAAAGTCCCGTAAATCTTTGGCACATATGTCCACTTTCTTTGTGGCTGCGCGCCCATTTATTTCCTTGTCCTTGTCTAGCTCCCTTGCATCTATGTGCTTCCATCACTTTCACCCATTGGCGTCGCCTTTCCATTGGCCGCCCATCGTATCCCGTTCTTTCTCTGCATTCTTTCTCTGTCAGCGCTGCCGTCGCCCGTCGCTCCCTTTGATCCACTCGTCATACCCAATTTCGCCCATATTCGCTCCATATTATATTTATATACATATATACTAATTGTATTGACTTAAACTATTGTTTAATAATAATTAGCCTGATTAATTTAATATACAACATCGTTTAATTTCCCATGCAATGCACTTTCATCCGCATATCGTATCTATCAGATAGAGGGCTTCCCCATTGTTCATCCCTCCCCCTTCGGTTCGCATATTCCCCTATCCAATCCACAAACCATTATCGTTTCATATAATGCATGCATGCCCCGCACCCGTCTCTTCGGCTTGCTTAGCCCTCACTTTCGTTCGCATAATTTCGGCAGTTCATGCTCTCACTGCTTTGATCTCTTATGTGTGACCTCGGCAGAGAGCACCCATAGGCCACCGGTACTCCCTCTCTCGGTCATACACGCATAGCATTCGTGTATTGTGAATGTATGCTTGTTCATGCATTGTACGTAGCCGTATCGTATGTCGTGCAATTGCCGACTTCTTACATTATGCTTCCCACGCATCTTCCCGCTTGTACGAAATCGCTTGCGGTTGCGTGTGGTTCGATCCATTGCGTTTGATCGTAACTTATTTGCGTTGCACTGGTTCGATCGACCAGTGCCAATATTGGTCGTATATCGTACATCTGGTTTGTGTCTCGGCTATATCTTGTATCTGGTGCGTTATTTACACCTTTGGATTGCTTCGCTGTCGGTTTGTTGTGTGGGATATTATTATGATTTATAATATTCCTCACACTCCCCCCCTTCTTCGGGAGGGATTTGCCCTCCCCTGTCCCTTGTACCTTGTGTTTGTTTCCTGTATGTGTATTTCTTTCATTTCCGTATTTGTGCATTTTTTTTTCATGTATTGCCTTTGTTCCTCTTTTTTTTTTTTTAGTTCTTGGCATGTGTTTTGCTTGTTCTTGTTTTTGGGACTCAGCTCGCATCTTTTATTGGCCATTTGGCGTCTTCTATTGTTGGCGATTACTGAGTATCTTTTCGTTAATGTTGGCGGATTAGGGCATCTTTTCTTTGTATATCCCTTGTGGGTTTTTCTTTTGGCCCGGGCCGCATCTTTTCCTATTTCTAACTTACATTTAAATATCCTACTTATTATACTCTCCTTACATCTAATTACCCTACTTATTATACTCTCCTTTCTCGATACACCCGAATTACCCCCTGAGCTATCCTAATCCTATACCTATTTTGTCCCGCCCGCACTATTCTAACTCTCCTCGGCTCTTCCTGTTGCACCATTTGCACCACTATTTCCGCCACCATCTACGGCCAATCGCTCTCCTCCACCGCCTCATATCTCTCATGCCCGTATGGCACTGGGCATGATACTTGCCTGGCCAATATGGGCCGAGCACTGTCGTTGTGCCCCGTGGGTGCAGACATTTGTCTATTCAATGCCGGTCTTGGCCACACCCATGGGCACTCTTGGCATTCGCGCTGCAGCTGCTGCGAATGCTGTTGCTGTTGCTGCAATTGTTGCTGCTGTCGCTGTTGCTGTTGTATTTGTTGCCGCTGTTGCTGTTGCTGTTGCTGCAATTGTTGCTGCTGTTGTTGTTGCAGTTGCATTTGTTGCTGCTGTTGCTGTTGCTGTTGCTGCAATTGTTGCTGCTGTTGTTGTTGCAGTTGTTGTTGCTGCTGTTATTGTTGCAGTTTTATTTGTTGCTGCTGTTTCATTGCCTCCGCCAGCCGCTCACTGGCCTTTGTCAGCTGTTCCTCTTCCTGCTGGCTTTCATCCCACGCCAGCAGGTCCCTCTCAGCCTCCTGCTGCTGCAGGATCTGCTGACGCCACCAACTCATCCATTGCTGGTTCTCCACCATGGCTCGTTCTGTATCCCAGTCCGTCCCATCCGGCTCGAGTGGAGGTGGGCTGGCTACTCCATCAGCCGCACCTTCATCAGCCACGGCCATTTCCGCCGTTTCGCTGGCCTCTGACATTGAGTCCACCATACGAAACGGCGTTGATGGCCGCGCTGGTTCCCACAATCTTGCCGGAAGCCCATGGATTTCGTTCTGCTCCCATGGCGCATATTCTGGGCTCTGCCCCGCTCTCTGATTCACCTCTTCGATCTCCTCCTCGCTCATCTCCTGTACCATGTTCATCTCCCTTAACACGTCATCCAACTCTCTCCATACTTCTTCCTCGTCCGTGTCTATATCACGGAGCTGGTCTGCCACCACCGGCTCAGCGATACTTTCTTCGTCGGACTCTTCTGCCGTGTTGAGTCCACCCTCAGATTCTTCCAGAGTGGTGTATCCACTGTCCGTGCTGCCACCCACGTCCTCATCGAACTCCTCGTCGGAGGAGGCGGCGATGGCCGGATTTGCTATGTCCATGTTGGCCCGCGGTGCCGCACCTCGTCGATCTACGCCTTCATCCTGGCCATTAATTGCATTAAATGCGTTCATGTTTGGTTTTTTTTTTCTTTTAATTTGTTGATTACTCGCCGAGTGATAAACTTTGAGTGTCTCCTGATTATGACAATTGCACGCATGAAACCTCGCATTAGCATTCAGTCATTTCTTTGATATTTACCGATATTTAGGATTTCTCCACCTTGCCCTTGCTCTCTTGGCATAGTTGCATATTCTAATGCGTCGTGATGCTCCACCATTACATGCATAATAGCATGCGCATGTGTATGTGCGTCGCGGTGACTCACTAATACATACGTAATATCGTGCGTATGTGTGGGTGCGTAATATCATGCGCCTGTGTGGGTGCGTGCATGCATATTATATGCATCGTTACGATATTCGCGTGTCCGCTGCCAGTTTCAAAGTTCGCCTTCGCATGCTTGTATACGTGTCGTTACGATATTCGTATATCTTCATCTTGCTCTGCGATGCGGTTTGTGACTTTGCTATAACTTTGTTTCTGATACATTGTGCTCTGAGATTTTCAGCTCTATGTCATGTTTTTGAGTTCTCTGTTCAGCCGGCCGGTCTGTGCAGATTTCTCGCCGCCATGTCATTAGAGTCGTCCATACTCATTGCTTATCAATTTTCATGCCATCATCTTCCTCGCATATTTGTTGCTTCAATTGGCTGATGTGTGCTTGTCTGCTTTTTTTTGTTTCTTTGTGCCGTAATTTGCATATGACCGGAGATGCAAAACCTATCACTTCATATGGGCCTCCAAACTTTGGTGCCAGCTTTGCTGTGAATCCTTCTGCAGCATTTGAAAGGTGGTGTTCTTTCGCCCATACTGTTGTTCCAATTGTTGGTCTCCACTCTCTCCTCCTTAGGTTATAGTGACGTGCCTGATCTTGTGCAGCCGTCTCCAGATTACGTCTTATTAGCTCGAACAGCTCTTGCACTTGCTTTGCCTTTGCCTCTGGTGGTACGCTTTGCTTTCCTGTGCCTGTCGTGACACTATCGTATATCGCGCCTGGCATTCTAGGTTCACGTCCTTGTATCACATATGCTGGCGTAAATCCAGTTGACTCTGATTGACTAGTATTTACAGCCAGTGTTATTTCCGGCCAGCTCTCATCCCAATTCCGTTGATTTTCACCGGTAAACTGAGCAATCATTGTTTTCACTGTTCTGTTTGCCCTTTCGGTTGGGTTTTCTTGTGGTGTGTATGGTGCTGTTAATTGGTGTTGGCATCCCCATTCCTCTAGCATTTTCTTAAATGTTCTGCTAGTGAATTGGACCCCATTGTCCGTTATTACCACTTTAGGAACTCCAAATCTCGACAGAATCCTTTCCCTAAAGGCCTTGATTAGATTCTCCGCAGTTGCCTTTTGCATGGGTATCAGTTCTGTCCGTTTTGAAAATCGGTCAATGATTACTAGTAACATTGAGTTTCCATGTTTCGACCGTGGTAAGGGTCCGACGAAATCAGCGCAAACGGTGGCCCATGGTTCATCCGGTATTTGCGTCAGCATTTTCCCTGCTGCTTGCTGTTGGTTGGGTTTGTATTGCTGACACGTTGTGCACTTTAACACGAATTTCCTGATATCTCGTTGCATTCCTGGCCAATAATATCTTGACGCAGTTCTAGTAATCGTTCGCCTGTTTCCTGTATGCCCTGCCGTTATGGCATCACTTGGTTCGGTGGGCACACACAATTTCCATGATATTACTTCTTCTTGGCCTGCTCTATGCGGAATATTCCTGTACACCTGGCTGTTTTCTAATATGTAATCTGGATATTTCTGTGGTTGTTGTTGTATTTTCTTTATTATATCTTGAATCCACTCACATTCTTTGTTTGCTTGTCGTAATCGGGAGCCATTGTCTACTATTCTTTTGCACCCTTCCATCGGTTGTCTTGATAGTGTATCGGCGACAATGTTTAATTTGCCCTTTCGATATGCTATTTCGAAATCGTATTGTTGTAATTCCAGTGCCCATCGAGCTATGCGGCCCGTGGGGCTCTCTATACTATTCAACCACTTCAACGCCATGTGATCTGTTACCACTTTAAATCGGTATCCTTCAAGGTATGGTTTTAGTTTGCGTATTGCCCATACTATCGCCAGACATTCTTTTTCTGTTGCCGAATAGTTCTTCTCCGCTTGATTCAACTCTCTCGACAAATAAGAAACCACTCTTTCCCCCTCTTCGGCGTTTTGTACTAGTATGGCCCCAAATCCTATGTTGCTTGCAAAATTTCGTACGAATCGTCTGTACCACGAAGCCACTCCTACATATTGCCGTAATTCTTTTGTGCATGTGGGCGGCTTCAATTGAGCTATTGCTGCCACCTTGTCTGGGTCCGTTGCAATACCGTTTTCTGTTACCAAGTGGCCTAGAAACTTTAGCTCTTTTCTGAAAAATTGGCACTTTTCAGCATTTATTCTTAAGTTTGCTTCTTTCAATCTCCTGAACACTTCTTGCAGGTGGTCCATGTGTTCTTTGATTGTTTTGTTTCCTCCCCCTTTTTCCTCTTGGTGGGCGAACGCGTTTGTTATCTTTTCTGGGCCAAAAACTTGCCCCCCCCCCCCGTAAAAACCTTGGTGCGGGGGAAAAAACAAAAAAAAACCCCCTCCCAATAAAAAAAAACCCCCCCCCTGGAAAAGAAAACCCTCCCCCGCCCCTTTTTTTCCCCCCAAAAAAAAACCAAAAACCCCCCTCCCGCCCTCCACAACTATTAAATAACCAAAACCTTATTGATTTAATTAATAGATGATCGTGGGGGGGGGGGGGTAAAAATTTTTAATTTAATTTAATATAAATAAAAAAAAAAAAAAAAAACCCCCACCCCCCCCCCCCCCCCTTCTCCCCCCCCCCCAAAAAAGGGCTAAAATGAGTCTTTTGTTGGTTGTATGCCCCCCCTAACCCCCAATCCACAAACTTTTTTGTTTTTTTTTCCCTTTTTTTTTTTTTTTTTTTAATTTTTTTTTTTTTTTTTTTTTTTTTTTTTTTTTTTTTTTTTTTAATAAATAAAAAACACTTAGGAACAGATTATACGTAATTGGAACTTAAGCATAAGATTATACGTAATTAGAACTTAAGCATAATGTTTAGCTTTAAGTACCGTTAAGGACACTAGCCATAAGACCAATGTAAATGTTCTCCTATAAATACCGGGCTTGCGGCCCCAATAAATCACTTGAAGTCAAACCTTGCCTTCGCCTATTTCATGGCGATCCTGCCTACTATCGGCAACAAATAAAATAAAGGCAAAATAAAATAAATCCTTGCCATTCAAAAAAGGCAAAAGTGAAAAAAAAGGAAGCAGGCTGAAGTATCAATGCCAAAGGATAAAGAAGCGCTACAAAAGGCGTTGGAGGACTGCCCGCTGGACGGACCACGGCCGCTGACTATCGAGGAATACCGAGCCAGGCAACCTGCAGCACGAGCGGAGCTGGCAAGAAGGAGGCGAGAGGAGGACGCGCTGACGGCAATCCCCCTTGTCCTAAGGCCAAAGCGCCGAGGCGGCCACCTGGTCCGCTTTAGGAAGCAACGTGCGGCTCTACTGGCGCAAATCAACAGCGACCCGCCACCACCCTGGGCAGAAGCGTGCAAACTCTGGAGCAGGATAGATGAGTTGGAGAAAACGCACGAGAGAAATCAGCAGGCAAGGCGGCAACAACAGCAGATTTTTAATAATCAATTTAATAAAAAAGAGTGCTCATAATAGCACCTTTGTGGTAAGAGGCGATTTTTGCGCTGCCACTATAAATTAATGTAAATACACAAAAAAAAAAAAACAAAAAAAAAAAATGAAATAAAATGGAAAAATATTAATATATTTTGTTTATAAATTTCTGTATTTGAATAAGTCTATCATTGCCAAAATACCCTAGAAACAAAAGAAAGAAGAAAAAAAAAAAAAAAAAAAAAAATCACATATACACTAAAATGAAAACTACTCAAAAACGAAAAAAAAACAAATATATACATAGATAATTAAATAATAAATTACAAACAGCCTAATATACCCCAACATACCCTAAAGAAGAACACATGTCAAACATGTGCAGTCAAAAGTGCACAAACAACAAAAGCACACTTGAAAAGCTTGCCGCGATCAAAGCAAACTTTTGAAAAAAAAAAGTAAAATTCACAAAGCTTGCAAGCACACATAAAGCTTTCTGATCGCAGCAAGCTCAACAAGATCAAATCTGCCCAATAACGAAGTCTAAATACCCTATAAGAAAAATTACAAAATTTTTTTTGGAAATAATTAAATATTAGAAAATAGAATTATAAACAATTTGAAAAAAAACAATAACAAAAAAAAAATAGGAGAATCAGAAAATGAAATAATTAAGAGAACAAAATTATTTTAATTAAAAAAAAAAATTAAGATAAAATCAAAAGTAACATAATTTCAATGGACCAGAACATAGAAATATTGAAAGAAAAATTTCAGAAGGCATACAAGTGCCTAAATAAAACAATTTAAATACACCCTCAAACCATAAACAAGCACCTTGAAACTATCTTCGACAGTTATAATAGAATAAAGAGTAGCAGTACAGACATATGCAATGAATCTAGCAGTAAAAGCTTTACTGAGCTAATATACAGTTTAAATAAACAACTAATAAGTATAGCAACAAAACATAATATAAAATTCACAATACCGGTAAATTCGAATCTAGAAGCAACTTTTGAACCTCTAGTAGCAAAAGACACAGAAGAACCAGCTGTAAAAGATAACCCAGGAGACATTCAAGATATATCAGGTGTAAAAGATAACCCAGAAAACATTCAAGATAATACAAAACCAAAGATGGTGCAAACAAAGATTGAATTTCTTAATACAGCTTCTAAGCTGATTCAAGAGTATGATGGTGGAGTAGAAACAATTCAAAGTTTCATAGATTCACTGGAATTAATCAACGAAATAAAAGCAGAACATGAAGAAACAGCTATTAAAGTCATAAAAACAAAACTAAAAGGGGACGTTAGACTACTAGTTACTAATGAAAACACTATAAATGGTATAATCCAAACATTAAAGAAAGAAATTAAGGGTGAAACAGTTCAGGTAGCAGAGGCAAGATTAATGAATTTAAAACAAAATGGCAAGAACGCAAATTCATTTATGTCAGAAATAGAAAATCTTACTAAATCATTGAAACGCGCATTCATAACAGACAACGTAAACCCTGAAACAGCAAAGAAATATGCCACTCAAACAGCAGTGAAATTAATCATAAAGAACTGCGATAACGAAAAGGTCCGAACAATAATAGAAGCAGGCAATTTTACTGAAATGAATGATGTTATAGCTAAATTTGTAAATACATCTACAAATATAGAACAAGATCACAGCGTGTTTTATACTAAAAGAAACAATTACACAAATAGGAACTCGTACAATAATAATAGAAATTATAATAATAATTATCAAAATAGAAACCCAAATGATAATACTAACTATAACAATACTAGGAATTACAATAACTATAGTAATAATTATAATCGAAGAAATTATAACAATAGAAATACCAAAACTAATTATCCTCCTAAAACACAACAAAATAATAATGTTAGATTTACAAATGTAGAAGAACATTCGGAAAACTCCGAAAGTCCTCTGGTGTAAAAAATCGAACAAATAAAATATATAATTTAAATTGCAACCTTAATAGCTACATAACTTTAAACTTTGACGATGTAGGGAAAATAAAATTACTATTAGACACAGGAACTGATGTATCACTAATAAAACAAGAAATATTAAGAAAAGACAATACAGTTAACATACAAAAACGGACAAAACTTAGTGGAATAGGCAAAGACGTCCTATTTACAATAGGCGAAACCAAACTAAAGGTCAGCAACCTCTCAACGGTACACACCTTCCAAGTAATAGAAAATGATTTCCACATCCCATGTGACGGAATCTTGGGGCTTGACTTTATAAAAAAATTCAATTGCACACTCAATTATTCCACCAACAAATTGATAATAGATCCATATAAATCAAGATATAAAATTATAATCAATATAGGGATCAGTCAAAACACACATGTATTCCATATTCCACCTAGAACAGAAAAAATTGTACGCATTACAATATCCTCAAACAACAATAACATCTTTATCCCTAATCAAGAATTACACCCGGGGGTATTCGTCGCAAACACTATTGCTTCTAAGACTAACCCATATGTCCGCATATTAAATACTAACAACACAGACGTGCAAATTACAAATATAAACCTATTAAATGAAAAACTGTCCGATTATGAAATCTTAAAAATAGACAAACAACATGATTCAAAACATAAATCCACAATAATGAACAAACTAGCACCCCATTTTCCCGATTTCGTGAAAGAACCTCTACATAAATTATGCTCAGAATTTGATGATGTATTCGCAATAGAATCTGAACAAATATCGTCCAACAATTTCTATAAACAAAAATTAAGACTCAAAGACACAATACCAGTCTACACCAAAAACTACAGGATAGCACACAGTCAAAAAAACGAAATCAATAAACAAGTGGACAAATTGATCAATGATGATATTATTGAACCATCAATGTCTGAGTTCAATAGTCCGATTTTATTGGTTCCTAAAAAGTCGCTACCTGGCAGCAAGGAAAAACGGTGGAGATTGGTAGTTGATTATAGAAAAATTAACAAACAACTAGTAGCGGATACATTCCCACTACCCAGAATGGACGATATCCTTGACCAGCTGGGACGCGCTAAATACTTCTCTTGTTTAGACTTAATGTCAGGATTTCATCAAGTAGAATTAGAAGAAAAATCTCGGGACATAACATCATTTTCCACAGATAAGGGCTCATTCAGATTCAAGCGATTACCATACGGATTAAAAATTGCACCAAACTCGTTTCAAAGAATGATGTCCCTTGCATTCACGGGTCTATCACCATCCCAAACATTCCTTTATATGGATGATCTAATTGTAATTGGGTGCTCTGAAAGTCACATGATCAGAAACTTAAGGGATGTTTTTGAAACCTGCCGAAAATATAACTTAAAATTGCACCCAGACAAATGCTCCTTCTTCAGACATGAAGTTACTTTTCTAGGACACAAATGCACAAATAAAGGAATTTTACCAGACGAAAGCAAGTTCAAAACGATTCAAGATTACCCGACTCCCAAGAATGGCGACGAAGCCAAAAGATTTGTAGCATTCTGTAATTACTACCGTAGATTCATTCCAAACTTTGCATACCATGCACAATTTATCAATAGATTATCTAGGAAAAATGTAGAATTTAACTGGGATGCAAACTGTCAAGCAGCTTTTGAATACCTAAAAAACAAATTATTAAGCCCACAAATACTCCAATATCCAGATTTTAATAAAAAATTCTGTATCACAACTGATGCAAGCAAGATCGCATGTGGAGCCGTCCTCAGCCAAGAATTTGATGGACTCCAATTACCCGTATCATATGCATCTAAGGCATTTACAAAAGGCGAAAGCAATAAGTCAACAATCGAGCAAGAATTAACAGCAATACATTGGGCAATTCAATATTTCAAACCATACATATACGGAAAAAAATTCCTAATCAGAACTGACCATCAGCCACTAACATACCTATTTTCTCTAAAAAACCCATCGTCAAAGCTTACTAGAATAAGGCTAGATTTAGAAGAGTTCGATTTTACTATAGAATACATCAGGGGACAAGAAAATTTCGCAGCGGATGCTCTCTCAAGAATTGAATTTGAAAATATAAAAAACATAGAAACTAATAAAATACTTAAAGTAGCAACAAGATCAGAAACAAAAAAATTAATACATAAGGAAAACAAATTTAACAATAACAGAATAGAAACACCAAGAATAGATGAAATAATAAATCCTAACGAAGTCAAAAAATTCGCGCAAATTAAATTCAAAAAATGCAAATGTTTTATTACCAAAAATAAAGAAAAATTACTCTCCTTCAACATAGGCGATTTGATCATTAGTGGAAGAATAGATCTAGATCGATTCCTTCCAAGGCTTGAAAAAGAAGCCGGTGCTCAAAAAATCTATAAACTGAAGATAGACATGTCAGAAAAACTATTTAGGTCACTTACACCTAATGAACTAAAACAAAAAGGAAAAGACACATTAAAACATTTAGAAATAGCAGTTCTACCTCAAGTAAAAGTAATAACAAATAAAGAAGAAATAAGAAATACATTAAATAAATATCATAATGACCCAATAGAGGGAGGTCACTGCGGGGTAAACAGAACACTAGGCAAAATAAAAAGAGATTTCTTTTGGAAAAATATGTCTCGGGATATTGCAACATACATCAAAAATTGCGAAAAGTGCAAACTAGCCAAAGTAACCAGACACAACCACTCCCCATTGGTCATAACACCAACCCCTGCAACCACTTTTGACACAATAATAATAGATACAATTGGACCATTACCAAAAACAATGAACGGTAATGAATACGCAGTTACTATTATCTGCGATCTGTCCAAATATCTCATATCAATACCAATACCAAACAAAAATGCAAAAGCGGTTGCAAAGGCAATATTTGAAAAATTCATTTTAATTTACGGTTCAGTGAAAACAATTCTAACAGACATGGGAACAGAATATATGAATTCAATACTAATAGAACTTTGCAAAAATTTTAACATAAATAAAATTAACTCCACGGCGCACCATCATCAAACTCTTGGAACAGTAGAAAGAAGCCATAGAACTTTCAATGAGTACATCAGGTCATATATATCCATAAAAAAAGACGATTGGGATGAATATCTAGCATACTTCACATATTGCTTCAACACCACTCCATCCACCGTACATGGTTATGCACCTTTTGAACTAGTCTTTGCAAAACATCCTAAAACTGTCCCATTCTCGTCTGAAACGGTAGAACCCATTTACAACATTGATGATTTCAATAAAGAAATAAAATTTAAATTACAAATAGCACAAAATAGAGCAAAACTGCTCATCGAAAAATTTAAAGCATTACAAAAAGAAACATATGATAAAAACACAAAAAAAGTATCGCTAACTGAAGGACAAGAAATACTTTTAAAAAATGATACAGGACATAAATTAGATAACAAATACACAGGCAAATATACAATACAGAGCATAGGTCCTAACAATAATATAGTAATAGCAGATGATAAAAACAAAAAGCAAACAGTACATTTAGATAGAATAAAAATAATATAAAAAGGATATGAGAAAAATATAAATTTTTCTTTTTGAAAAAGGAGGTGTAGTATACTTTTATGAATAGCACAATAGTACTTTTAGGAACAGATTATACGTAATTGGAACTTAAGCATAAGATTATACGTAATTAGAACTTAAGCATAATGTTTAGCTTTAAGTACCGTTAAGGACACTAGCCATAAGACCAATGTAAATGTTCTCCTATAAATACCGGGCTTGCGGCCCCAATAAATCACTTGAAGTCAAACCTTGCCTTCGCCTATTTCAGTATATCATCCTTCATTGTGATCCTGTGTATCCCTACTTTTGATGATCCCTTGATTTTCCCCAATTCCATCAGTTCGTGTTCTAGAAACCTTTGAATTTCTGTTTGCTCTTCCTTCTGTGTCACCACGATCGATATGCGTTCGGTTATCCTGCCCTGCATCCTCTTCACCGTTGGAATTTTTATCCTGTGGCCTCCGCATGCTATTTCGGTATTCATCAGCCTTAAGAAATTCCATCCTAAGATTATAGCATCTATTCCGTCTGGCATGATGAGAAATGTTATGTTCATTTCTTTGTTTCCGAATCGAACGTATCCTGTCCACTGCTCGTTGATGTCTCTCACCTTCCCGTCCGCCATGTATACTTGCTTGTTCGTGGTCTCTCGGTCTTCTTTGTTTTCCACCGTTTCCAACATTTGTTTGCTGATAAAACTGCTCGTGGCTCCGGAGTCAATTGTCGCTTTCATCTGGACTCCTGCTACTTCGATAATTGCTGACAATTGATCCTCTTTCTCTATTAGTTGGCCTATTAGTGGTGAGGAGCTTGTTGGCTGGGTCCCTGCTCGCCCCGGATAGGCTGGAACCGCCTTTCGTTTCCCGAACTCCAACAACATTCTTTTGTTCTTTTCCCAATCCTTCCACACTGCCAACAGAAATTGAGTCTCTGATTGTTGCACTCCCTTGCCCAGTGTCCTGCTCCCCCGCATCTGCAGCATGCCTGGTTTGGGTTTAAGACTCTTCCCTCTTGGATGTTTTTATTTTCTTGGCTTGGTCTTGAATTGTTGTCCATGCTGTTGTCTTGGCATCTTCGGCACTGTGTGACTGGTGGCCCGTAATTATTTCCTCCTCTGTGGCTTGATTGGTTGTTGTTTGTTCTTTGAGCATTGTTTGGGCGATGGAAATCTGATCTTTCTTGTTCAAGCATCTCATGTTCTTCCGCCAACTGCATCAGCTCATCTAGGTTTCTGACTCTGTGCGGCCGAACGAATATCCTCAAATCTGGAGTGCAATTTTCTAATATAACCTCCAATTGCTCGTACTCTGGTATTTTAAGGGGTCTCATCATTGTTTGCATGTCGACCATATAGTCCTTGAAATACACGTTTCTGTTTTGTTTGCGATTTTTCACTTGATCAGCCAATTTGTTGAAGAATCCCCTTGCAGGAAGTATTTCTTGAAGCCCTCAACGAACTCCTTCCACGATCGCCACTGCTTATTGTTTGCGACGTACCACTTGAGTGCTTTGTCTTTCAGTAGTTCTGGCATTGCTCTTGGGATCATGTCCAGCTCGATGCCATACATGTCTGCTGACCACTCGATTTGTTCTATAAACTCTAGCGGTCTGGAATTGCCATCGAATCTGAAAGTCCACTCCCTCACTTGTTTTGCCACCTTGGCGTATTCGGTGGTCCTGTTTGTTGTGTGTGGTGCTGCTTTCTTGGGGTCTATCGTTTGTCTCCTTATGTCCCTCTTTGTCTCTGCGCTATCTAGGGCTCCTTCGCTTCCCCATCTTGGTGGTAAATATGGAGGAATTGCTAGTGTGGCGATGTTTATTTTCTGGAATTCCTCAGCCTCCTTGTCTATGCCATTTTCGCATGTTTTTGACGTGCTTGCTATTGTTTTCATTTTTAGATTTTTCGAGTACTTTGTTTCCAATCTATTTATTTCCTCCTTTCAGTCTGGGTCCGTTTCATTCCTTTCTACCCACTCGCCTAGCTGTTTCCTCATTTCCTCCACTGTGCCGGTTATCTCGATCCCGATCCTTTGGCCTGTCTGTACCAAATCCTCCTTCTTCATGTGGTAAATCCATCCTTTTCCCATTTTGATCTTTTTATGATTTATAAACTGCAGTTTTTATTTCTAAATTTCACCAGTATAGCACGTTGGGCGCCAGTTGTAACGATCCTTTTTCGTCCTTCGGGATATTTACAATATCTCTTGGGCTAGGTTCGGCACAACAAATTTATTTTGTGCCCTGGTGAAATTAAGAACACGTTCGATTTCAGTTGCTAATGCTTATACGTATGTTTATTCAAAATCATTAGTGGGCTCGGTTGTATATGACGGTTTCTCTACGGTAGTTCTGGACTTGGACAGCGTTGGTGAATCACTTTGAATCCCTCGTCGTCCCTTCTTGCCTTCCTCTTGCTCCTGTTGCTGGTTATTGTCTCGGTCTGTATCGTGTGTTTGATTTGTGCTCCACACCTCTGCACCCCTTTCGCTATGCTCGTTGAGATGGCCTTTGCTTTATGGCTTTGGTACGAATCCCGTAGCTATTATCACTCAGCAGGATGTTTCTCAGCAATTGGTACTCGTCAGGATATATAGATCCTGGAATTTCGGCAGTAGGATATATCCTCGTGCCTACCACTGACTTTGGATACTCCTGGAAATGCTTGGCTTCTCTCCAATTTACTCTAGCTTGGGTACGGTGTATGTTATCCTTATTTAAGGACTTGTTGCTATCGGATGAACTGCACAGGTTACTCGTAAGGCCTGTATAGGTTTTCTGTTGCTCTTTGTGTTTCCTTGATAAGTTCTTAAGGTTGCTCGTAAGGCCTTAATTACTTGTTACTTGATCATGACTTGATGACTTGATAATCTTTCTTGACGGGCGTTGCCTTTATATAGGCAGCTCCCGCGGCCTCAGGAATAGCTTGGTGTAGTACCGCTATACAGCTGGTACATTTCCATCGGCCCTCTGCTTTCACCCACGCATCCACTTGTTGCTATGCGTGGTGAAAGTCCCGTAAATCTTTGGCGCATATGTCCACTTTCTTTGTGGCTGCGCGCCCATTTATTTCCTTGTCCTTGTCTAGCTCCCTTGCATCTATGTGCTTCCATCACTTTCACCCATTGGCGTCGCCTTTCCATTGGCCGCCCATCGTATCCCGTTCTTTCTCTGCATTCTTTCTCTGTCAGCGCTGCCGTCGCCCGTCGCTCCCTTTGATCCACTCGTCATACCCAATTTCGCCCATATTCGCTCCATATTATATTTATATACATATATACTAATTGTATTGACTTAAACTATTGTTTAATAATAATTAGCCTGATTAATTTAATATACAACATCGTTTAATTTCCCATGCAATGCACTTTCATCCGCATATCTTATCTATCAGATAGAGCGCTTCCCCATTGTTCATCCCTCCCCCTTCGGTTCGCATATTCCCCTATCCAATCCACAAACCATTATCGTTTCATATAATGCATGCATGCCCCGCACCCGTCTCGTGGGCTTGCTTAGCCCTCACTTTCGTTCGCATAATTTCGGCAGTGTGTGTAGGTAGGCAGTGTGACGTAGGCAGAGAGCACCCATAGGCCACCGGTATTCCCTCTCGCGGTCATACACGCATAGCATACGTGTATTGTGAATGTATGCTTGTTCATGCATTGTACGTCAATGCATGCATCTCTATTGTGGCCTCTCTGTGCTCTTAAATTGTCTCACAGGGCCAATGCCCTTTTTCGTTTGCCCTTGTTTGCTCTTACATAGCCGATTTTGTACATTATGCCTCCCACGCATCTTCCCGCTTGTACGAAATCGCCAGCGGTCGCATGCGGTTCGATCGGTCATGCTTGAGTTGGTTAGGTTAGGTTGGTTAAGTCATGGGTTCGAGTTGGTTTGATCGAGCCATGTTGGACCTGGTTGCCCATCGCATGTGTGTGCATATCGGTTTATGCATTATGCTTCCCACGCATCTTCCCGCTTGTACGAAATCGCTTGCGGTTGCGTGTGGTTCCATTGCGTTTGATCGTAACTTATTTGCGTTGCACTGGTTCGATCGACAAGTGCCAATATTGGTCGTATATCGTACATCTGGTTTGTGTCTCGGCTATATCTTGTATCTGGTGCGTTATTTACACCTTTGGATTGCTGGATTTGTTGTGTGGGATATTATTATATTTATAATATTCCTCACAGACTTCTATCGCCCGAACTGAAGGAATCCACACTCCGACAGCAAGAAATAAACAGCTCAAGCGAATTTATTCGCAACCTAAACATGGAAGTAAGGATACATCTCCTGCACTTTGCCCCGACTACATTAAACGCCACATACCGTGCCGCTTTAGACGTTGTCGACAGGATCCAGGAGTACCAAATCATCACGGCAAGCACCAGCCAGGGTGGCAATGATTATCGGGCCCCGCTCTCCGATAAAAATCATAGGAACAACGATAACCCTTTCAAAGGAAATTACAAGTCCGGCAAAGACTACAAACATAGCAACTACAGGGGATGAAATTCCTATAAAAAAACCAATTGGGAAAATATTTATGGCCGGAACAACGGTCACCATCACGGAGGGAATAAAACCGATCAAAGAAAACCGGAGGATCGTGCGCACAACCAAAGACAAGCCTTGAATCACTTGACCATGGAAGGATCGGATGTGCCTGAAAATTCCAAGGGCGAGTCAAAGCAACTGGATGACCGACAAAGCCCTAAAAAGGCTGAAAATTTTATGAACTCAGCCGAACCGGAGTACCGTACTTAAAGTACGTTACCAAAGATGGGGAATGTCTCACCTTCCTCATCGATACTGGGGCCGCAGCCAATTACATCCAGGAGCGGCACGCCCCCCACGGCCAACTGTTGCCACGACCTTTTTACACCTCTTCCGTTGGGGGAAGCATGAAGATTACCCACTACATAAAAGGGCAATTTTTTAAGCCTTTCGGGAACGAAACAACTGTCACCTTTTATGTCTTGCCCAACCTGATCGACTTTGACGGGATCATTGGCGACGATACCCTGCGCAAGATACGAGCCGTATTGGATCGCTTCACCAACCAGCTTATTATGGAACAAGGCGTAAAAATCCCACTCACAATGATGTGTTCAAACGCCATGAACATGATGACCACCCCGAAATCGTATACACCTCAGCTTGATGAAATAATCCATTCCTTCAGCCACATTTTTGGACCCTTAGTTGAGTCAGAAACAGTGACAACGGAGGTAAGGGCGGAAATACGCACGATGGACCAGGAACCCGTCTACACACACACCTACCCTTTCCCTGCGCCAATGATGGGAGAGGTTAAGAGGCAAATCAACGAGTTGCTGGACAACAAAAAGTCCGTATAACTCTCCCGTATGGGTGGTACCCAAAAAGCCAAAACCAAACGGCGAGAAACAATATAGACTGGTAATCGACTTCAAGAAATTGAACACTGTTACTATCGCCGATCGGTATCCCATTCCTGACATTAACTCTACGCTGGCCAGCCTGGGTAAGGCTAAATCCTTCACCACTCTGGATTTGACTTCGGGATTTCATCAGCTCCGGATGCGCGAGAAGGACATACCGAAAACCGCCTTCTCTCGCTTAGCCCTCACTTTCGTTCGCATAATTTCGGCAGTGTGTGTAGGTAGGCAGTGTGACGTAGGCAGAGAGCACCCATAGGCCACCGGTATTCCCTCTCGCGGTCATACACGCATAGCATACGTGTATTGTGAATGTATGCTTGTTCATGCATTGTACGTCAATGCATGCATCTCTATTGTGGCCTCTCTGTGCTCTTAAATTGTCTCACAGGGCCAATGCCCTTTTTCGTTTGCCCTTGTTTGCTCTTACATAGCCGATTTTGTACATTATGCCTCCCACGCATCTTCCCGCTTGTACGAAATCGCCAGCGGTCGCATGCGGTTCGATCGGTCATGCTTGAGTTGGTTAGGTTAGGTTGGTTAAGTCATGGGTTCGAGTTGGTTTGATCGAGCCATGTTGGACCTGGTTGCCCATCGCATGTGTGTGCATATCGGTTTATGCATTATGCTTCCCACGCATCTTCCCGCTTGTACGAAATCGCTTGCGGTTGCGTGTGGTTCGATCCATTGCGTTTGATCGTAACTTATTTGCGTTGCACTGGTTCGATCGACAAGTGCCAATATTGGTCGTATATCGTACATCTGGTTTGTGTCTCGGCTATATCTTGTATCTGGTGCGTTATTTACACCTTTGGATTGCTGGATTTGTTGTGTGGGATATTATTATATTTATAATATTCCTCACAGACTTCTATCGCCCGAACTGAAGGAATCCACACTCCGACAGCAAGAAATAAACAGCTCAAGCGAATTTATTCGCAACCTAAACATGGAAGTAAGGATACATCTCCTGCACTTTGCCCCGACTACATTAAACGCCACATACCGTGCCGCTTTAGACGTTGTCGACAGGATCCAGGAGTACCAAATCATCACGGCAAGCACCAGCCAGGGTGGCAATGATTATCGGGCCCCGCTCTCCGATAAAAATCATAGGAACAACGATAACCCTTTCAAAGGAAATTACAAGTCCGGCAAAGACTACAAACATAGCAACTACAGGGGATGAAATTCCTATAAAAAAACCAATTGGGAAAATATTTATGGCCGGAACAACGGTCACCATCACGGAGGGAATAAAACCGATCAAAGAAAACCGGAGGATCGTGCGCACAACCAAAGACAAGCCTTGAATCACTTGACCATGGAAGGATCGGATGTGCCTGAAAATTCCAAGGGCGAGTCAAAGCAACTGGATGACCGACAAAGCCCTAAAAAGGCTGAAAATTTTATGAACTCAGCCGAACCGGAGTACCGTACTTAAAGTACGTTACCAAAGATGGGGAATGTCTCACCTTCCTCATCGATACTGGGGCCGCAGCCAATTACATCCAGGAGCGGCACGCCCCCCACGGCCAACTGTTGCCACGACCTTTTTACACCTCTTCCGTTGGGGGAAGCATGAAGATTACCCACTACATAAAAGGGCAATTTTTTAAGCCTTTCGGGAACGAAACAACTGTCACCTTTTATGTCTTGCCCAACCTGATCGACTTTGACGGGATCATTGGCGACGATACCCTGCGCAAGATACGAGCCGTATTGGATCGCTTCACCAACCAGCTTATTATGGAACAAGGCGTAAAAATCCCACTCACAATGATGTGTTCAAACGCCATGAACATGATGACCACCCCGAAATCGTATACACCTCAGCTTGATGAAATAATCCATTCCTTCAGCCACATTTTTGGACCCTTAGTTGAGTCAGAAACAGTGACAACGGAGGTAAGGGCGGAAATACGCACGATGGACCAGGAACCCGTCTACACACACACCTACCCTTTCCCTGCGCCAATGATGGGAGAGGTTAAGAGGCAAATCAACGAGTTGCTGGACAACAAAAAGTCCGTATAACTCTCCCGTATGGGTGGTACCCAAAAAGCCAAAACCAAACGGCGAGAAACAATATAGACTGGTAATCGACTTCAAGAAATTGAACACTGTTACTATCGCCGATCGGTATCCCATTCCTGACATTAACTCTACGCTGGCCAGCCTGGGTAAGGCTAAATCCTTCACCACTCTGGATTTGACTTCGGGATTTCATCAGCTCCGGATGCGCGAGAAGGACATACCGAAAACCGCCTTCTCCGTCTTGAACGGGAAATACGAATTCCTAAGACTCCCGTTCGGACTAAAAAACGCCCCCGCCATATTTCAACGTATGATAGATGATGTCCTTCGAGATCTTATCGGAGTATGCTTTTACGTGTACATTGACGATATTACAATATTCAGCAGGACCGAGGAAGAGCTTATGACCGACATTCAAAGGGTCTTCGAAAAGGTTTCAGAGGCAAACCTTCGGGTTAATTCGGAGAAAAAAACCTTCATGAAAACCGAGGTAAATTTCCTAGGATATACGGTGTCAAGTGAGGGAATACGCACTGATGAGAAGAAAGTGGCAGCCGTCACCGCAATGAAGCCTCCGACAAAACTAAAGGAGCTCAAGAGCTTCTTGGGGATGACGTCGTATTACAGGAAATTCATCCGTGACTACGCCAAGGTAGCCAAACCCCTCACCAACCTCACGAGAGGAGACCTGGGGCAAGTTAGAGCAAGTCAATCAAGGAAGGTACAAATCACCTTGGGTGAAAACGAACTAAAAGCCTTCGAAGACCTTAAGGCGCTGCTGGTTTCGTCGGAAGTCCTAGCCTTCCCTGATTTCAACAAACCGTTCAACCTCACGACCGACGCATCCAACGCCGCACTAGGTGGTGTTCTGTCGCAGGTACAGGATAAGAAGGATCGGCCGATCTCCTTCATTTCTAGGGGACTATCACGAACAGAAGAAAATTATGCAACGAACGAAAAAGAAATGCTAGCAATACTATGGGGACTAGAGACATTGCGCTCATATTTGTATGGAGCAGAGGAAATCAGGATATACACCGATCACCAGCCGTTGACTTTCGCCCTGGGAAACCGCAACTCAAATGCCAAATTGAAAAGATGGAAGGCTTGGATCGAGAAGTATAATTGCAAGTTGTTTTATAAACCTGGAAAAGCTAATGCTTTGGCCGATGCCTTGTCACGCATTACCCACATCTAAACCCTCTCAGGCTTGCACAATCAGCAGGACAAACACTTCGGCTCCCACTCCCCCAATCGTAGTCGTAGGAACAGGTATTGACACCTCCACCGAACCCTACCCTGGTTTTCAGCGACATGTTGTACACGTAAATTTGACCCAAGACATTGCCCTATCTAGAGCTGCACTTGAAGGAGCACTTTCCAAAACTCATGTAAATGGAATCAAGATCCCGGAAATCGCCGTTTCTGAAACACAACCCATAATCTGGGAATATTTTAACGACTATAAAATCCGCCTAGCACAAGAAATCGTGGAGGATATAACTTCAGAGGACCAAATTCAGGTCATAATCCAAAAGGAACACCGAAGAGCCCATAGGAATCACTGGGAGAACAAGCAGCAAATTCTTTTGAAGCACTATTTCCCGAAAGCTATGTGTCAAAATGCACTATATGTGGAACTCAAAAGTACAACCGACGGCCAAAAAAGCCACACCTGCAGCCGACACCGATACCTTGCATGCCATGCGAAATTTTACACATCGATCTCTTCGTAATTGAGAAACTATGGTTTTTGTCCTGCATTGACAAATTCTCGAAGTACGCAATGTTGTTCCCTATCGAGAACAGGTCGTCTATACACCTCAAAGAGAAACTTATGGATACTTCTATACTTATGGATACTAGCATACTTCTCAGTGCCCAAATTAATAGTCATGGACAACGAGCGAGGATTGTTATGCCCCATCATCATCAACTATCTGCACGAACTACAAATTGAAATTTACCGGACTCCTTCGCAGAAAAGTGAGGTGAATGGACAAGTAGAACGGTTCCACTCAACATTCCTCGAAATATACCGATGTCTACGCATAGAGCACCCGAAGTTGAGCGCTGCTCAGCTGGCAAAATTGACGGTCGCAAGATACAATTAATCCAAACACTCCGTAGCCAAGCAGAAACCAGTCGACCTTTTTTTCAATCGAACATCGGCTCAGGGAGTGGGGGAAAACACCAATCCCAAAGAAACTTTCTTGGAAAACGTTAGAGGATTGCTCGAACACCAACAAACAATTACAAATAGGGCCAAAAACTTGAAAAGGGAGAACCCCTTTGTCATATGAGGTCGACCAAGAAATTCTCGTAGCCAACAAACAAATCAAGGGGAAACACGCAAAAAGATTTTTTCAGGAAAGAGTCGCTCAAGACAAAAAGGTTACGGTAATCACACAAACAGGGAAAAAGCTACACAAGTCACACATTAAGTAAAAAACACACTTATACACATAGCACTTAAGCAACTAGAAGCTAAGTTAAAATTGATTTCACACTAAAAACACCCTTCTACTTCCAATACAAGCCCCCTCATTTTGTGTCTCTCATCGTTGGAGAGCTACAAGGTCTTTAAATATGAGTCCCCAATCGTGATGCTACATCAAGGAAAAGGATGGAGAATTGAAGGACACTCAAATCTGGTAGGCTCAGCTTGGAAATGGGTAGCAGGATCACCAGACGCAGCTGACTGGGACCAGATTTTACAATCCCATGACTCTCTAATTAGAGACAATAACCAAAAGTTCACCATAAATAAACAATTCTTGTCCGGCATTCAAGAGGCATTCGACAAAATAAACGAACTAGCAGGAGCTTTGAACACAATCAACAAGGATAACGACTCCGAATTATCCATCCTACTGAACAAAATCCTATTACTTGAACGGCAGCTGGACGAAATTGTGCGAGCATGCCAACTCGCTAAAGACGGCGTAATAAACTCGAACCTGCTGGACATAGATGAGCTGCAGAATATCATCAACACCACACCAAGCCTGCCTTACAACAACATCATAGAGGCCATTGAATTTGCTCAACCCACTATCTTCGTGAACGGCACCCTACTCCTTTTTTTTTAGCGGACGTTGACGATACTATGCGCAGTACGTTCAAGTGGCCCCTACGACACCAGGACAAAGCCTGTTACGCGCTAGCCCAAGCAGATAACTGCCCACCTCCCACCCGACCGACCGAGGGGTGCAGCCGTAAAACGCACGGCGCGAATCGCGTGGACAAATACACAAGAGAAAAAACAGACAAACAAATAATACTATAGTTATCTATTAACTAAATGGGATAGGATAGATGTTTTAAGCATATTGATAGAAAACTCTGAGCTGATTACAGGGAAAAGAAGGTTGTAATCAGAGCAGAGGACCCTAAAAGGTTCATGCATGGCATAGTTAGAAGAACAACGACTAAGAGATAAAGGTATCAAAGGATGTCTACTCCGTCTACATGGTACCGACAGATTTACCTGAGCTAATAACTCAGGCGAGTCGATATCACCAATTAGGAGCTTGTGCATGAAACTTGCACCAAGCATAGTTCTACGGTTAGTTAGGGAAGGAAGGTTAATCAAGAGAAGTCTACTAGAATACGAAGGCAAATTGACATTGCGATCCCAGCTTAAGCCACGAAGCCTGTACAACATAGCAATGCCACGGGTACTACAATTCGAATTGAATTCGGTGCAGATCATCAGGCCAACCATAACAAATAATCAGCAACTTGACATCCCCTCGGGAAAAATCCTGGTAGGACCACAAGACACCTTCATTATATCAAGAAGCTGCCAGACCATGGGCAATATCACCATTTGTAAGGAATCAGACCTCACTCACCTGGATGAGGAGTCTTGCCTGCCAAGACTAATTAAGGGAGGAACCGCAAAATGCCATTCAATAACCAACATGGCAAGCCCCATTGAATTACTGGAAGATGGCACCACATTCACGACCAACTTTAGAAGAAAGATGACAAACGGAGTTGTAGAATCAAACCTAAACGGGACTTTTGTCATTCAATTCTCAAACGAATCAGTGACAATCGGTAATAAAACCTTCAGAAGCCAGACGGTTACAAGAATGGTGGCAATACCTTCCACTTTGTCTGAAGTCGTAAACGAAGGACACCGACTAAATGTGGAATACATTCACGACTTGCACATAAACAATTTACGACGCCTCAACACTCTAACAAAAGGGACAACCATCACGGCCGGTTGCGCCATCTTTGTATTTCTCGCCATTTCCATAGGTTGGATTCTGAAAAAGGTGCTCCAAAAACCAGAAACATCTCCTCCCCCTGGATCACCGTCCATAAATACAAAGGATCTCCGGGACGTTGATTTTTGAGGGGGGAGGAGTTAGCACACTCATCCTTACGCGAGGCCTCCTCTCATACGACCAGCGCCCCTGGGACGCCTTGTCCTTCACGGCATGACGCCGCAGCCAGCGCTCATTGGGCATCTCGGGGTATATTTAAAGGACCACGCTCGACAGAGCCGGCAGTCTTAGTTTGGACGTAGAACTAACTGAATCAAGCTACAAGCCAAATAAAAATCTTATAACGTTGCAAATCAAGTGTTGTGTTGTGTCTCACTGTAAAAATCCTGAGTTCCCAAGTCCCATCCTTGTATCTAACGAAGGAAATGGTAAGAATTCCCCTATAAGGGAAATGGAAACTCATAACTTACATATATATATATACATATGTATATGTATATATTTGTGTATGGATATGCAAAATGTTATATGGAATATGTATGTACATATTTATATATGAATATGTGTATGAATATGTATGTATGTATATATGTACGTGTAAGTAAAAAAAAATACATATATATATACATATCATATAAACATACATATATATACATATATATATTCCATATAACATTTTACATATTCATACAGATTTATATATGATATATTTTCCATATGTATATAAATTTTTACATACTCATATTCATATCCATATACCCACACATATTCCACAAAATTTTTACTTTCGCACACAAATATGTATATACTTTTCCATCACCGCGAACAAAATCCCGCTACCCCTTGCAGCCTATATACATACGTGCATACATAAGTCCCGCTTAACTGCAGTATACAGCACAGCTGCAAGCTCATGTGCCAAACACCGGTACAAAGGAAGCGATCAAAAGTAGCTGTGCTGTATACCCTAGGTTGGCAGGCACTCTGTGGGGTATATATGCTGAAGGGTCACGTTGAGCGAAAAGTCGAAAAATATTTATTTATGAAAAATTTGTGTTACGCGACTCTTCTAAAAAGAATAAAAATTCCGAAGATTAAAGATTCCGTTTCGGTTCACGGGACAAAGCTTATTTCTATGCGTCGGGAAAATGAATTTCTCATAATTTTTCTGAATTCTTGCTCCAATCGTTTCAAAGTCGTGACTCTGGATTTTATTCCGATTCCGAAGCGTTCCAAGTCGTATATTTGCGTTTTCTTTATATTTGAATTCCCAAATTTTACAATCGTTCCAAGTCGTGACTCTGGATTTTATTCCGATTTTGAAGCGTTACAAGTAGTATCTTTGGGTTTTCTTTATATTTGAATTCCCAAATTTTCTAATCGTTCCAAGTCGTGACTCTGGTTTTGATTCCGATTCCAAAGCGTTCCACGTCGTATCTTTGGGCTTATATTTGAATTCCAAGATGTTCCAAGCGTTCCAGGTCGTATCTTTGGTTTTATATATGAATTCCAAAGCTTTCCAAGTCGTATCTTTGGTTCTATATTTGAATTCCGAAGTGTTCCAAGCTTTCCAAGTTGTATTTTTGGTTCTATATTTGAGTTCCAAATTATCCAAAACGTCCCAACTCGTGTTTGTGGTTTTTAATCAATTCAAGGCTGTGTTCCAGTTTTTCCCAAACGATCCAGTTTGTCTTTTTGCTAATTACCAAGCCGTGCCAAACCAGCTCACTACTTTTATAACCGCCATACTGTGGGGTTATGAACACGAGCCCGCCAAAAGACAAGAAAGAGGCTAAGACCACTGCGGCCACGAGCAAATCCTCAATTGCTGCTCCAAGTCAGCGTCAGAGGAGTACCAGCCAAACTACTCCTCCTTCCCAAGCGTTTCAGACCCTTTCTAGTCCATAAGCTCTCACGTCCGGACCATTAAGCACGACTTCTCAGCAAGCCACGTCAAAACCATGACGGGCAAGTGTAACGGTCCTTTCTCGTCCCTTGGGATATTTCCAATATCTCTTGGGCTAGGTTCGGCACAGCAAAAATTATTTTGTGCCCTGTTGAAATTAGAACTCGTTTGCTTGATTAATGGTCTTTTATCAGGTATTTATAAATAATATTTATTTATAATAATTCTGCTCCAGTCCGTCTCTTGATCCTTGTGTCTCCGCTGGTTCCTATTTCAGACTCACAATGTAGATATTTTGACTGGTATCTCCCTCTTCAGAATATCTCTGGAACGCGGATTGGCCTTATGATAGATCCTATGACCTTTCTTTCACGTTCCTGGCGTATCCTGCTCTTCTAGGGATATTGCTTCCACCTCAGTGCCTTCAGCCGTGTTTTTAAGATGGTCTTTGCGTGCTTGTGGCCTCCAGGATAAGTCCCGTGGCCGTTTGCTGTGCCGCAGGATTTTTCCTCAGCGATTGGTATTCGTCAGGATATATAGATCCTGGTGTTTCGGCAGTGGGATATATCCCTTGGTTGATCACGACTTGCTGACTGAACTATTTCCTTGATGGGTGGGCCTTTAAATAGGCAGCTCTCATGGCCTTAGGAATTGATTGGTGTAGTACCGCTATACAGCTGGTACTTTTCCATCGGCCCTCTGCTTTCACCCACGCATCTACTTGTTGCTATGGGTGGTGAAAGTCCCGTAAATCCTTGGCGCATATGTGTCCACTTTCTTTGTGGCTGCGCGCCCATTCGCTTCCTTGTTCTTGTCTTTCGCCCTTGCCTGCATAGCATCTTGTTCGCTATGTGGGCTTCCATCACTTTCTCGCATTGGTAGCGCTTCCCTATTGGCCGCCCATCTTCTCCCGTTGACTTTTGCTGCTTTCTTTCCTTTGTTGGCGCTGCCATCGCCCGTTGCTTCCCCCGATCTATTCGTCATACACAACTACGCCCCAATCTTCCCCCCTTAGAATTATAACATTCATCTTAATAAGATTTATTGGATGAATTTATATGTATCTCAATACATTGGGCCCATTTTATCCATTGGATAGAGGGCTTGCCCATTACTCATCCCTCCCTCTTCGGCTTGCATATTCCCCTCACAAGTCCACAAGCCGTTATCGTTTCTTACATTTATTCTTTCCTCCCTACTCCCCGATTTACAAGCATAGCCCTCACTTAATTTACTCTCTGTTTTGTTCGTTTGATTTCGGCTTCTCGCAAATCTAATTGCTTTCGATCTTGCATGCGTGACGTATGCAGAGAGTACCTGCATTGGCCACCGGTAATCTCTCTCTCTCTTGCGGGTATACACGCATAGTGTATGTGTGGTGTGGGTGTATTCTTCTCCCGCTTATTGCTCCCAAAACTACACGCATGCCGTACTAATGCATGTATCTCTCTCCCATTCTGCGCTCTTAAATTTCATTACCAGGCCAATGCCCTCTTTGGTTCGCAATTATGCAGCCGATTTCTCACATTGCTCGTCCCACGCATATTCCCGCTTGTACGAAATCGCCATGTTTGCTCGTAAATTATTCGCCTTGATTTGGTTCTATCGATTTTCACATTACGCCTCACACGCATCTTCCCGCTTGTACGAAATCGCCAGCGGTTGCATGTGGTTCGATCGGCCATGTTTGATCGTTAATCGTTGCCTCGATTCGGTTTGATCGTAAATCGTTGCCTCGATTCGGTTTGATCGTTTAGCGCTATGTTCGATCGTATATCGTATCTCCACCGGTTCGTGTCTCGACTGTATCTTGTATCTGGCTTATCATAGTGCGCTGGAATATGTTTTCCTTGCTTATCGCTTATTTGTTGTGTTGTACATTATTATTGCCTATAATGTTCCTCACACTCCCTTGTGCCTTGTGTTTGTTTCAGATATATGTGTATGTTTCTTCCCCTTTTTTTTGTTTACTAGCTCCATGCCTGTGTTTTCTTTAATCTGGTCTTCATCTATTATGCAGCGACCTTGTCCCCCTTTTTTTTGTGTATGTTTGAATGTGGTTCATTTCCTATCTTTTTTTTTTTTGGACTCAGCTCGCATCTTTTATTGGCCGTTTGGCATCTTCTGTTGTTGGCGATTACTGAGTATCTTTTCGTTCATGGTGGCGGATTAGGGCATCTTTTCATTTTTTTCCTTTTACCTTTCCCTTGGCCCGTTCCGCATCTTCTCTTCTTCTATATTTCTTAATCTATTTCCCCCCTTATTATACCCTTCTTTCCCAGAAAACTCTTACTAAACCCTGAGATATTCTAATTCTATACCTAATTTGACCCGCCCATACTATCCTAACTCTCCTCGGCCCTTCTTGTTGCATCAATTCATTTATTATTTCGGCCACCCTCACTGGCCACTCCTCTGGCTCTACCGGCTCATACCTCTCGTGCCCTTCTGGCACCGGGCATGATACCTGTCGTGCCATTTCTGGCCTTCTATCTGCTGTGTGCCCCGTGGGTGCCGACATTTGTCGGCTCATTGCCAGCCGTGGCCATACCCACGGGCACTCGAGGTGGACTTCCCGCTGCAGCTCAAGTTGCTCTTGTTGTTGTTGGCGTTCTATCATCCATGCTAGCCTCTGTCTGGCTCGTGCCAATTGTTCGGCCTCCTGCCGAATCCTTTCCTCCTGTAGCAGCTGTCGCTCGGCTTCTTGTTGCTGCTCCATCTGTTGCTGCCACCACTGGGCCTGTTCCCATTGTATCTGCCGTTCCGCCTCCTGCAGTTGCTCCACTCGTTGGCCACCCATATGTGCTGCCAGCGAGGGTCGCTCAGCGCAGCGTTTACCGCTTCCCTCTCTGCCCGGTCCGCCTGGTGTCGTGTCGGCTCGCCTGGAGGTGGGCTGGCTCCTCCATCAGCCGCACATTCCTCAGCCACGGCCCCCTCCCCCGATTCGCTGGCTTCTGACATATTGTCCACCATACGAAACGGAGTCCCATGCCTGTGCCTGCGGCGCTACGTGTACCTCATGCTGGTCCCACAGTGCATATTCTGCCGGACTGCTCCGACCGCTGCGCGCCTCGTCCCCGACCTCTTCCTGCTCTATCATCCGGATCGCCTCGTCCAGCTCTCTCCACATTGCCTCCTCGTCGGCTTCGTCGTCTTGGCGGTGGTTTGCCATAACCGACTCCGCCTCGCTTTCTTCCTCCGACAGGTACCCGCTGTCCTCGCCACTTCCTCCGTCCTCATCGAACTCCTCATCCGAGGAGGCGGCGATGTCCGGATTTATAATGTCCGGCTCATCGTCGTCGGACCCCTCCTCGGACTCGTGCCAGTCACCGCGTTCCATATTGGCCCGCGGTGCCGCACCTCGTCGAACTACGCCTTCATCCTGGCCAGGTTGTTCATCAAAAGCATTCATGATAGAATTATATTTTTTTTATGTTTACTCGCTGAGTGCTAAACTTTGAGTGTTTCTTGCTTATGACATTGGCCTGCATGAAACCTCGTATCCTTGGCCATCGGTCATTTTTTTCTTCCATTTACCGAGATTTTAGTCTTCGGATTTGATCTCTATCTTGCCCTTGCTTTCCTATCATAGCTGCGTATTCTAATGTGTCGCGATGCTCCACCATTACATAAGTAATATCGTGCGCATGTGTGGGTGCGTTTCCCCTTCTTTTTTTTTTTTTTTTTTGATACACTCATACCATTACGTGTGCTCCAAATCCCGATCGTTGGGCCTCTGCGTATGTGTTGGTGTTGACTCTCTTGTCTTGTCTTCAATCCTTCTATGGTCGTTTTTTTTTGTTTTTCCAGTTTCTAAGTTTCTCTTTTTGCATCCATCTTTGATTATATGTATCGTTACGATATTCGCATAAGTTTTTATGCATCTTTGATTATATGTATCGTTACGACATTCGCATAAGTTTCTAAGTTTCTCTTTTTTTGTATGCATCTTTGATTATATGTATCGTTACGACATTCGCATAAGTTTCTAAGTTTCTTCTTTTGCATGCATATTTGATTATATGTATCGTTACAATATTCGCATAAGTTTCTAAGTTTCTCTTTTTTTTTTTTATGCATCTTTGTATCGTTACGATATTTGTGGTTTGCAACTTTGCTATTTTGCTGTTTCCATTTTTTTATATATGATTCCGATGCAGTTTGAGATTTTCAGCTCTATGTCATGTTTTCGAGTTCTCTGTCCAGCCGGCCGGTCTGTGCAGATTTCTCGCCGCCATGTCATCAGAGTCGTCCATACTCAATGTTCATCTTGTTTCTTGCTCTCCTCTCCCTCACATATTTGTTGTTTCATCTGGCTGATATGTGCTTGTCGGTTTTTCCCAGTTTCCTTGCGCCGTAATTTACATATGACCGGAGACAAGAAACCGATTACTTCATATGGGCCTCCAAACCTTGGTGCCAGTTTCGCTGCAAATCCTTCTGCAGCATTTGAAAGATGGTGTTCTTTTGCCCATACTGTCGATCCAATTATTGGTCTCCATTCTCTTCGTCTTAGATTGTAGTGTCGCGCCTGATCCTGCGCCGCTGTTTCTAGATTACGCCGTATTAACTCGAATAGTTCTTGCATTTGTTTTACCTTCGCCTCTGGTGGTATAGTTTGTTTTCCTGTGCCTGTCGTGACGCTATCATATACCGCGCCTGGCATTCTTGGTTCACGCCCCTGTATTATGTATGCTGGCGTAAATCCTGTTGACTCTGATTGGCTCGTATTTACTGCTGCTAGTGTTATTTCTGGCCAGCTCTCATCCCAGTTGCGTTGATTTTCCCCCGTAAACTGAGCAATCATTGTCTTCACTGTTCTGTTTGCCCTTTCGGTTGGATTTTCTTAGGGTGTGTACGGTGCTGTTAGCTGGTGTTGGCATCCCCATTCAACTCCATTGTCCGTTATCACCACCTTAGGAGCTCCGAATCTAGATAGAATCCGAAAGGCCTTAATTAAATTCTCTGCAGTTGCCTTGCGCATAGGTATCAGTTCTGTCCACTTTGAAAATCTGTCCATGATTACTAGTAGCATCGAATTTCCGTGTTTCGATCTTGGCAAAGGCCCCACAAAGTCAGCGCATACTGTGGCCCATGGCTCTTCCGGTATTTGTGTCAGCATTTTTACTGCTGCTTGCTGTTGACTAGGTTTGTATTGTTCGCATATTGTGCACTTTCCCACAAACGTCCTGATATCTCGTTGCTTTCCTGGCCAGTAATATCTCGATGCAGTTCTGGCAATAGTTCGCCTGTTTCCCGTATGCCCTGCCGTCGTTGAAGTATGGTTTTCGACCATCACTTAGTTCCGGAGTGCTTTTGGCACACATAATTTCCATGATACCACCTCTTCTTGGCCTGCTCTGTGCGGAATGTTCCTGTATACCTGGCTATTTTCTATTATGTAATCCGGATATTTCTGTGGTTGTTGTTTTATTTTTCCCATTATGTCTTGAATCCACCCACACTCTTTGTTCGCATGTCGTAATCTGGCACCATTGTCTACTATTCTTTTACACCTCTCCATTGGTTGTCCTGACAAGGCATCGGCGGCAATGTTTAATTTACCCTTTCGATATGCTATTTCGAAATCATATTGTTGCAGTTCCAGTGCCCATCGGGTTATACGGCCCGTGGGGCTCTCTATACTATTTAACCACTTCAACGCCATATGATCTGTTACCACTTTAAATCGGTATCCTTCGAGATATGGTCTTAATTTGCGTATTGCCCATACTATCGCCAGGCATTCCTTTTCTTTTGTCGAATAGTTTTTTTCTGCTGGATTTTATTCCCTTGACAGATATGAAAGCACCCTCTCCCCATCCTCTGTGTTTTGTACCAGTATGGCCCCTAATCCCATGTTACTTGCATCCGTCTGTAGCACGAACAATTTTGTGAAGTCTGGACACGCCAATACTGGGCCACTTGTCAGTCTTTCCTTTACTGCATCGAATGCTGCCTGATGATCCTCGTTCCAATGCCACTTTGTTCTTTTCTTGAGCAGTTCGTTTAATGGGTGTGTTAATGTTGCAAAACCCGGTACGAATCGTCTGTACCAAGAGGCCACTCCTAGATACTGGAGTAATTTCATTGTGCAAGTTGGCGGTTCTAGTTGGACTATTGCGGCCACCTTGTCTGGGTCCGTTGCAATACCGTTTTCTGTCACCAAGTGGTCTAGAAACTTTAGTTCTTTTCTGAAGAATTGGCACTTTTCAGCATTAATTCTTAAATTTGTTTCTTTCAATCTTCTGAACACTTCTTGTAGATGGTTCATGTGTTCTTCAATTGTTTTGCTTACTATCACAATGTCATCTTGGTACCCGAATGCGTTTGGTATCATTTCTGGGCCAATGACTTGGTACAGTGCACGCTGGAAAGTTGCTGATGCAGAATGTAAGCCGAATGGCATCACTTTCCATTGGAATAACCCTTTGCCTGGAACCGTAAATGCCGTCATTGGTCTGCTTTTTTCTTCCAATGGAATCTGCCAGTATTTTGCTTCGCGTAGGTGATTTAAGATATAGTCGATGCGTGGCATTGGGTACGCATCCTTTATAGATTTTGCGGTAATCTGTCTGAAATCTACGCATAATCTCCATTTGCCTGTCTGTCTCTTTCTCACCATCACTATGAGTGAGCTATATGGGCTTTGTGATGGTTCATCCCATTGTCAACAGTTCATCGACCTTTTCGTTGATTACTCCTTGTATTCTAGGATTTTTTGGGTAATACCTTTGTTTTATTGGGATATCATCCTTCATCGTTATGCGATGTATCCCCGCCTTTGATAGTCCCTTAACTTTTCCCAATTCCTTCAACTAATGACTTAGAAAACTTTGTATGTCTTGTTGTTCACCATTCTGAGTCACCATGATGGATATTCTTTCCACCAGCCTGCCCTGTATTCGTCTTACTGTCGGTATTCGCACTTTGTGTCCTCCGCACGATATCTCTGTGTTCATGATCCTTAGGAAATTCCACACTTAAATCAGTGCATCCATTCCTTCTGGCATGACGAGGAATGGCATGTGAATTTCCTTATTCCCGAATCTCACGTATCCTGTCCATTGCTTTTCAATGTCTCGAACCTTTCCATCTGCCATGTATACCTGCTTGTGAGTGTTTTCCTATTTCCTTTTATTTTTCATTGATTCCAACATCTGCTTGCTTATGAAGCTACTGGTGGCTCCCGAATCAATTGTCGTCTTCATCTGAATTCCTGCTACCTCGATAATCGCTGATAATTGATCCTCTTCCTCTACTAGTTGACCTATTAAAGGTGAGGAGCTTGTTGGCTTGGTCCCTGCTCGCCCCGGATAGGCTGGAACCGCCTTTCGTTTCCCGATCTCCAACAACATTCCTTTGTCCTTTTTCCAACCTTTCCACACTGCCAACAAAAATTGAGTCTCTGATTGTTGCATTCCCTGGCCCAGTGTCCCGCACCAGGGACATGCCTGGTTTGGGTTCAAGACTCTTCCATCTTGGATGTTTTTGTTTTCTTGGTTTGTTCTTGAATGGTTCTCCCCGCTGTTGTGCTGGCATCTTCGACACTGTGTGACCGGTGGCCCGTAATTATTTCCTCCCCTATGGTTTGATTGGGAGTTATGTATTCTGTGCGTACTGTTTTCTCGATGGAAATCGGATCGTTCCTGTTCGAACATCTCGTGTTTTTCTGCTAATTGTATCAGCTCGTCTAGGTTTCTGACACTGTGCGGTAGAACAAATATTTTGAAGTCTGGAGTGCAATTTTCCAATATGACCTCTAGTTGTTCGAACTCTGGTATCTTGAGAGGTCTCATCATTGTTTGCATGTCCACCATATAGTCCTTGAAGTGCTTTCTTGCTTTGTTTGCGAGCTTTGATCAGCCAGTTTGTTGAAGAAACCTCTTGGAAAAAAGTATTTCTTGAATCCCTCCACAAACTCTTTCCACGATCGCCATTGTTTGTTGTTCGCGATGTATCATTTGAGTGCTCTATCTTTCAGTAGCTCTGGCATTGCTCTTGGTATCATGTCTAGTTCGATGCCATACATGTCCGCTGACCATTCTATCTGTTCAATGAATTCTAGAGGTCTATAATTGCCATCGAATCTAAAATTCCACTCTCTCATTTGTTTTGCCACTTTAGCATATTTGGTGGTCTTGCTTGTTGTATTTAACACCGTTTTCTTGGGTACCGTTGTTTGTCTTCTTACATCCCTTTTGTTTTCGGTGCTATCTAGTGCTCCTTCGCTTCTCCATCTTGGTGGTAGGAACGGAGGAATTGCCAATGTGGCGATATTTATTTTTTTGAATGACTCAAATTCCTTGTTAATAATGTCTTCGCATGCTTTTGATGTGCTTGCTATTGTTTTCGTTTTGAGACTTTTTGTGTATTTTGCCTCCATTCTGTTTATTTCGTCCTTCCAGTCTGGGTCAGATTCGTTGTTTTCTACCCAGTCGCCTAGCTGTTTCCTCATTTCCTCCACCGTGCCAGTCATCTCGATCCCGATCCTTTGGCCTGTTTGTACCAGATCCTCGTTCTTCATGTGGTAAATCCATCCTTTTCCCATTTTGATTTTTTATTTTGATTTACAAACTGTAGTTTTTGTCTAAATTTTACCAGTATAGCACGTTGGGCGCCAGTTGTAACGATCCTTTCTCGTCCCTTGGGATATTTCCAATTTTCACCAGGGCCCAAAATAAATTTTGTTGTGCCGAACCTAGCATAAGGGTTCGGCACAACAAAACTTATTTTTGGCCCTGGTGAAATTAGAACTCGTTTGTTTGATTAATGGTCTTAAATTAGGTATTTATTTATAATATTTGTGGGCTCGGCTGGGTATGACTAATTTCTCTGGAGAAGTCTCGAACTTGGACAGCGTTGATTGTGGTTTGGGTCCTTCCCTCCTTGCTCCAGACCGTCTCTTGATTTTTGTGTCTCCGCTGGTTCCTATTTCAGACTCACAATGTAGATACTTTGACTGGTATCTCCCTCTTCAGAATATCTCTGGAACGCGGACTGGCCTTAGGATAGATCCTATGACCTTTCTTTCACGTTCCTGGCGTATCCTGCTCTTCTAGGGATATTGCTTCCACCTCAGTGCCTTCAGCCGTGTTTTTAAGATGGTCTTTGATGCTTGTGGCCTCCAGGATAAGTCCCGTGGCCGTTTGCTGTGCCGCAGGATTTTTCCTCAGCGATTGGTATTCGTCAGGATATATAGATTCTGGTATTTCGGCAGTAGGATATATCCTCGTGCATTCCAATGTGCTATGGATCGTCCTGGAGCCGTTTGACTTCTCTCCTTTATCGCTTGGGCACGGTGTTCTGGTCCTATTCCAAGGAATTGCTGGTTGTCTGGTAACTTGAGAGGTTACTCGAAAGGCCTTCTCAGTTATTCTACTTCTCCTCGATCCTTTTTCACAGGATTTGTTTTCGCTAGCTTGAGCTTCTAAGGTTACTCGTAAGGCCTTGAAACTCCCTTGGTTGATCACGACTTGCTGACTTGATGATTTCCTTGATGGGTGTGCCTTTATATAGGCAGCTCCCATGGCCTTAGGAATTGATTGGTGTAGTACCGCTATACAGCTGGTACTTTTCCATCGGCCCTCTGCTTTGACCCACGCATCTACTTGTTGCTGTGGGTGGTGAAAGTCCCGTAAATCCTTGGCGCATATGTGTCCACTTTCTTTGTGGCTGCGCGCCCATTCGCTTCCTTGTCCTTGTCTTTCGCCCTTGCCTGCATAGCATGTTGTTCACTATGTTGGCTTCCATCACTTTCTCGCATCGGCAGCGCTTCCCTATTGGCCGCCCATCTTCTCCCGTTGACTTTCGCTGCTTTCTTTCCTTTGTTGGCGCTGCTGTCGCCCGCTTGCTTCCCCCCGATCTATTCGTCATACACAACTTCGCCCCAATCTTCCCCCCTTGGAATTATAACATTCATATATATTGCTATATTTAACTTAATACATTGCTTTGTAATAATTAGCCTGTTCTTCTTAATAAAATTGATTGCAGTCATCGTCTAGAACTCCGCGAGAACAGACGTCATCGGTGATAAGCTCGTCGCGATCAAACTATCACTCGTTTACATCCCACTTTCGTTTTTGTTCTGTTTCTATTCGACCATCAAGTAGTGAGCTGAATCTTTTCCATTTGCGAATAAAAGAAAAAACAGCAAAACCATGGCCCCAGGGCCACCCATAGGTAGGGAAAACATGTTTTCCTTACTATGTGATAGCCCAAAGACTAAAAAGAAAAGACAATTTCAAAAAACACCAATCGAGTTTCCAGATCTGCCAGAAGTCACAGCACAAAACCCTAAATACATCATCTTAGCAGCTAAAGACGCACTCAAACCCATATCAGAATGCTCCTGCTTTGCAGTACATAGAGCAATTGAACTAATCAGCAAAGACATCATTTCCATATCTACCTTACGCGACGGAAACCTTCTCATGCTTGTCAAAAACAAAGAGGTGACCGAAAAGTTCTTGAAAGCAAACGAACTGCCCGGTATATGCAAAATTACCTGTAAACTGCACGAATCACTAAACAGCATCAAAGGTACTATTTATGCACCCTTCCTCAACAATGTATCCGAAGAAGAAATCGTACAAGAATTAAAATCTCAGCACGTGACCTCAGTATACAAATTCAATCGAATGACTGACGGCACACCAAAACTCTCAGGTGTTGTCTTGTTAACGTTCGACTTGTACACACTCCCTAACAAAATTGCAATTTCTTGGAATACTGTAAAAGTACGCGAATATATTCCAAATCCGATGCGCTGCAAAACCTGTCAGCTGTTGGGTCATACGGCCAAAAACTGTAATAACCACGTCAGTTGCGTAAACTGCAACCTCCCCCCACATTCGCCAAGCAATTGCTCTCGATTACAGTGCGCAAACTGCGGAGAGGAACACGCAGCATCTTCACCCACAGGCAAAAAATATCAAGAACAGAAAGACATACTAAAAATAAAGACAATATGGAAATGCAGCATTTGCGAAGCTAGAGTTCTTCACAAACAACAAAAAAACAGTTACTCCCTGGTTACTGCCTCCACTTCCACCCCCCCGACGATCGAAACGAAAACACAAACCACAAAAGAAAGTACAAAAACTTTTATCATAGCAAAGAACAACGAGCAACCGAAAACAAAAACACCCACGCTACCTAATACCCCCCCTACCTATTACTCCCCCTCTCCCACACTCCAACAACGAACTGACGTTCACAAAAACCAAAGCGAATACACCAAAAAAGAAACACAACCGACCACAAGTAAAACCAATACAATAATCACATCTCCGGCTTTTAACTTGCCTTCTCCAACAATTACAGCTTCCAGCGATCCAAATACCAGCGAATCAGACGACTCTATGGAAGATCTTGACTCTAAATTAAGTCTCTCCCTTTTGTCTCTCTTTCCGCATACATATAACTTCTTTTCCCTTTCCTATTTCAATTAAAATACAACAATGAAATATGAATGGATATGTAAATAATTATCAACAACTTATTTTACTTATCAAAGACACGGACCCAGATATTATATGTATTCAAGAGTCTCACATTCCACACAATAAAAGCAATGTTATAGTTCCTAAGACATACAATGGCTATTTTAAACATCTTCACTCTATAACAACAAACAAACAAGGAGTTGGCTTTTTAATCAAACGTCACATTCACATCGATCGAAAGAGCTGATCTTGTTCTGCTTAATGACGGCTCAGCTACGCACTTCTCAACACATAACTCCTTCACTTGCGTTGATCTTAGAACAGTCTCATCGTCAATCGTCAACCGATGCCACTGGAAAATCGACAATTATTTACATGGAAGCGATCACTTCCCGATAACCACTACCATAATTACACAATTTAAAACCGAGAAAGTCACACATATTCCTAAATATAAAACAGACATTGCTAACTGGACGAAATTTCAAAAAGAGCTATCAACTAATATAAAAAACTTTCGATATTGCAACATTCACCAAGGTGTTTCCAAATTAACCAAAGCGATTTACGCAGCAGCAAATATAGCCATACCACAAACCAAAGGAATACCACAGAAAAAAAACGTAGCTTGGTGGAGTACTACACTAAACAAAATCCGCGAGAATAAACAATCCCAATGGATAATATTTAGACGCAACATGAGTCTATACAACCTTGTTGCTTACAAAAAAGCAAAAGCTCTATTTAAAAGAGAAGCTAAACAAGCAAAAAGAGCATCACTCTCTGATTTTACATCTCGTATAACGCCAGCAGCGTCCCCAAAAAGAATTTAAAACTTTAACCGGAGTACCCAAAACGCCACTCAAATGTTTAAAAGTCAATCAAACTCTACTAACAGCCTCAAAGGACATCGCTGAGGCATTAGGAGAAAAATGGTCCAACTACTCAAAAGATCAAAACTTTTCGTCGGAGTATATTTCCAATAAAACCGCACTTCTTGCCATTAACTACCACCTAGACAATGTTGCACCACCAGCAAAACATCTTGAAGCCGATATAACTTTTCTCGAATTTGAAGCAGCACTAACACAGACAAAAGGCAAAACACCAGGTTTTGATCGTATATCCTACCCTATGCTGAAAAGCCTGACAACTGATACAAAACATAAGGTATTTGGACTCTACAACCATATTTTAATTCAAGGAAAATACCCACATGTGTGGACCACAGCGGTGGTTGTTCCCATCCCCAAACCACGTAAGCCCAACCACGACATAAACAGCTTTAGACCAATATCTCTTTTACCATGTATGAGCAAATTATTCGAAAAAATTTTAGCCCGCCGACTGATGTGGTTCATAACCAGTAGCAATCATATTTCACACACCAATCGGCTTTTAAGCGGAAAGCCGAAAAAGCATTTGATCGCGTAGGGGTACACACAATTCTACATAAACTAATGCTCTGGAGGGTTGGACCTAGGATCTTTTGTGTAGTAAAGGCCTTTATGGCCCACCGGTCATTCCGAGTGCGAGTAAACAACACTCTATCAAAACCACATCGGCTATTTAACGCTGAACACTTTGAAAAACTGCTTCAAGACGCAGATGTTACTAACGGCGCGTCCTACTGCATTTGGAGAGCCACGAAAACTCTCAAAAGGCAAGCTCCACCACAACACCCTATAAAGGGAGCGGATGGCTGTTGGCTCTTCTCCAGGAAGGAAAAGGCCGAAGCCTTTTCTCTTCATCTGGAAAAGACATTTCGGCCTCTTAACACAGTAGCTCTCTCTGTCGCGGAAAACAGAACTGGATCTACAAGTGCAGCTACATCAACTAGAGAAACTAACATCGAAGAAGTCACAGCAACTATCAAAGCCTTAAAGCTTAAGAAATCCCCGGGATTGGACAAAATCGACAGCAGGACTAATAATGCCATGCTAAATCTCTCATATTTACCAAAATCCTGGAAACATGCTGAAATCAAAATGATCCCAAAACCAGGTAAACTTGTCGAAGCTATCGAATCATATCGCCCAATCAGTCTTCTGCCAGTCCCGGAGTATATTACGAAGGACTCCCGATTCCACAAACAAGGCAAGCGACATACCTGGGAATGACCCTTGATAGAAGGCTAACCTGGAAACCCCACATATCTGCACTAGTAAAAAAGCACAACTATAGAATGAGCAAACTAAACTGGTGTCTGCATTATAAAAGTGGACTAAGCCTGAGATGCAAATTAGCCCTGTATAAAGCAGTAAGTGTACCCACATGGCGCTACGGCATACAAATTTGGGGGACAGCATCACACAGCCTCCAAGTTAAGCAAAATATGGCCCTGCGCACCATGACAGGGGCCCCATGGTTCGTACGAGGAGGCACATTACACTGCGATCTTGACATTCCCTACATTGCTTCAATCGCCAGCAAAATGGCAGACCATCACAAGTTACTGCAACACCCTAACAACCTGACAAACGAGCTTGCCAACGACAAAGCAAGGAGACGATTAAAAAGACTCCACCCATCGGATATTCAAAAAAGACAATGGAACCGTATGCTCCATCCCCCGTGAAGTAGCTGTTTTCAATTAGACCTACATATGTGTACTTATTTCAATACCATTATATTATCTATTACAAAACACTTTGTTAATTAATTCCAGATACAAGCTAAAATACAGGATTAAGGCCGAACTGCGAGCCAAACGCCTGTAATAAATAAATCAATATCAAAAAAAAAAAAAAAAATAATAGCATTTGATAAACTAAACTCGATTGTACTACAACATAAAAATCTACATGTATCTATGTATGCTGACGATGCAATAATCTACACGAAACTAAAAGACGCAAACACTGTAACAAACACATTTCTAAAAGTCCTACAAGATATCAAGAACTGGGGGAACTCTTCAGGTGCCTTGCTGTCAATAGAAAAATGCAAAGTACTTCACAATTGTCGTAAACATCACTGCCCAGCTCACAACTTATCGTTTAATAATATAAATATAGAAACTGTAGAAAAATTAAGAATACTTGGAATAATATTTGACAGAAAATTTAAGTTTAGGCAACACTGTACAGCTTTAAGAAATAATTTAGAAGCTAGACTAAACATAATTAAATTTCTTTGTTCAAAATTCTCCTACATACACTTACACGTCCTAATTAATATTACCAGAGCAATAATTCTCTCCAAGTTGGATTACGGTCTTCCAATCTATAGATGGAGTGCGAACGCGAACTTAAGACAAGTTCAAGTTCCTTACCATTGCGCTGTCCGACGAAGTATTAATGCATTTCCTACATCGCCGATCAAATGTATCCTAGCGGAGGCAGGACTTCCATCGATAAAAGACAGATTGTACGAAACCACCGCAAAACTTATTCCAAAACTATGCACAACATCAAACGTACTGCTAAACGAAAATTGGGTAAACGCAAGCAAGGCCAAAAGGAAATACAAAGTCCATTCCACCATACGTCGGTGCGCCATTATACTAAAAGAAATAAAAATTGACCGATTTACTCAAACAGAAAAGCCCATGCTCCGCCCATGGTTACTTCAGAATACGTCCATTAATCTAGCGCTGCAAACACACAAAAAAGAAATTACACAAAGCGTTATATACAGAAAACTATTCCTGGAAGAAAGCGAGAAACTAAGCGACTGGACCTGGTTGTTTACGGATGCCACCAAATCCGTAGCCGGGACTGCTTTTGCCGTAGTCGACAAAAAAAAAAAAATCCCTAATCTCAGGAGGTTTACTGCCCGAATACTATACCATATTCACCGCCGAGGCCCTAGCTTAAATGCATGTATATTCGCCCTAAACAATAAAGGGAAATTCGTAATTTCGTAAAAAATCTAAACTGCCATAACCACCTTATAAAAGAAATTAGGAGTATTTGCACCATGAAAAATATTATCCTTTTTTGGGTCCCCAGCCATCAAGGAATAATAGGAAACGAAAACGCTGACGCAGCAGCAGATGCAGCAACTCGATCCCCACACTTTTTATGGACACCCCCCGCTGAAAAAGACTACAAGCAGTACATATCGCAACTTATAAAAAATAAAAAAGATGCTGACTGGACAACCTTTGACCACCAATATACACACTTCAACGCGACAGGATTAGCAGCTATATATCCAGCAAACACGCCCAAGCATAGATGGTCGTCCTTCATACGCCTCCGAATCGGACACACCGCAATGACTCACGATCATCTGCTTTCCAACGAACCTCCCAAACGATGCACTTGCGGTGACAGACTCACCACCAGACACATCTTAGACCAATGCCAAGACTTGGCAAGAATCAGAAGAATGATATTTAATCAACAACAACCAACAAACTTCTTAAAAACAGTCAAACGAAAGCAACATTAATATCATTTACAAATTTGTAAAACAAGCTAGAAATATAAAACAAATTTAAAATAGGCTAGCAAACAGAAACTATAAAAAAAAAAAAAAAAAATAGGCGTCAAAGGCCATAGCAGCTAGTATTGGCTGAATTTATATGTATCTTAATACATTGGGCCCATTTTATCCACTGGATAGAGGGCTTCCCCATTACTCATCCCTCCCTCTTCGGCTTGCATATTCCCCTCACAAGTCCACAAGCCGTTATCGTTTCTTACATTTATTCTTTCCCCCTACTCCCCGATTTACAAGCATAGCCCTCACTTGATTTCGTTTCAGCATCATGCATCCCCCGCACCCGTCTCACGGGCTTTCTTGGCCATCACTTTTACTCTCTTTTGTTCGTTTGGTTCCGGCTTCTCGCGATGCAATTGCCTTAGATCTCGCATGCGTAACGTATGTAGAGAGTACCTGCATTGGCCATCGGTACTCTCTCTCTTGCGGGCATACACGCATAGTGTATGTGTGGTGTGGGTGTATGCTTCTGCCGCTTATTGCTCCCCAAACAACACGCATGCTATACTAATGCATGTATCTCTTTCCCACTCTGCGCTCTTATATTTCATTACCAGGCCAAAGCCCTCTTTTGGTTTGCAATTATGCAGCCGATTTCACATATTCCTCCTCCCACGCATCTTCCCGCTTATACGAAATCGCCAGCGGTCGCGTGTGGTTCTATTCGGCCATGTTTGATCGTAAATCGTTGCCTCGATTCGGTTTTATCTTTTAGCGCTATGTTCGGTCGTATATCGTAGCTCCACCGGTTCATGTCTCGACTGTATCTTGTATCTGGCTTATCATAGTGCGCTGGAATATGTTTTTCTTGCTTATCGCTTGTTTGTTGTGTGGTACATTATTATTGCATAAAATGTTCCTGACACAAGCCAGAAAAAGGCCAAGCCACCTCCACAGATTTTGGTAACCGCCCCAAAAGTCAAAAACCCGAATCCAAAAGGGTTTTAGTTGCTTCCACCATGGTTTTGCAGAAGTTTGTCTCGATCAGCGATTAACTAATTCAGTTTGAAGTCGACACCCAAGTCACTTCATTGTCCGAGGACACCGTATTTACGTTCCAAGTCCGTCGTGATCGAGTTCAAGCGTCGTGGGAGAAGCTCGAGCAGGAATATGAGAAATGCGAGGCACTCCCAGATGGTAAAGAAGATAACACTGAAGATTTAGCCATACAAGCTAAATATGACAAATGCTATCAAGTTTACGAGCGATGCACGGCTCGATTAAACGAGCTTATCCACGAAGCGTCTGCTCCTACTCCTCCGAACCGTCATGGGTCTACCTCTGCACCAGCAAAACGAGGCTGTCGACTGCCACACATTGACACAGAAGTCTTTACGGGAGATTACCTAAAATGGCCTACGTTCCGTGACTTGTTTACGGCCATCTACATAAGCGATTCGCGAATTTCCCCCGTTGAAAAGCTGTACCATCTCATTGCGAAAACGAGAGGTGAAGCCAACCTCATTGTAGCAAAATTCCTGCTTACAAAGAGTACCTGCTTACAGAGTTTCGAAAATAAGCGACTCATCGTGAACAGCCAATTCCGAGCACTTCTTGACCTGCCTCAAATTTCCCATGAGTCCGGAAAGGCATTACAAGATCATCAGAATGCTCTGCAGGCATCTATTCGTGTTTTTGAGCACTGTGGCCTGCCAGTCACCACATGGGGTGGCATGTTCGTATTTTTCTTTTCCATCAAATTGCCGAAGAACACCCTTTCACTGTGGGAACAATCTCTTGGCGATAAGACTGCCATTCCAGAGTGGCAAGCGATGGACGATTTCCTCACCGAGCGGTTTCGTACCCTCGAAGCGGTAAAAAATACAACTGCAATGGCTATTTCGGTTCCCACATCGAAACCTCCGCGAAATCCACTTCCAGCCACCCGAAAGGCTAATACATTTGAAGCCAAGGTGACCACCAAACCAAAGTCCTGTGATCTCTGTATGAAGGAGAATCACCCGGTGCGTCGATGTCCCTGCTTCCTTCAGATGCCGGTGCCAGAGAGGGTGGCATACATAAAGAAAAAGTCGCTTTGTCTGAACTGTTTCGCAAAAGGGCATCAAGTAAAAGATTGGCCGAGTTAACACAATTGCTTCACATGCATGGGTCGTCACAATACGCTCCTGCACAAGGATGCCCGACCGGAGAATAATCCAACGCCGGTCCCAGCGCAGCCAAGTTCTCACAATATTGTGCGGACATACTTTACCTATGAGGCAAGGTCCTCACGAGATAAGTTGCTATGTTCAGCCATCGTGGACTTTTGGCACAAGGGCACTACTTATCCTTCACGGGATTAGACCCGGCTTCGGAAGCCAATTTTATATCCAATTTTATATTCCGGCTCATGAAGTTACCATTCCAAACTATCACGGCCGAAGCGACAGGCATTAGCGGAAAGATCAATAGAACCTTGAAGGTCTGTCACATAAGCATTCGGTCACCACGAGGGTCACTGTGAGCAGAGAGGAAGCACTAGAAACTCTTCTCACGAGGTTTTGGGAGGTGGAGGATCTACAGGTCAAACCGGTCTCCTAAAAAATATTCCGGGAAAAACTGAATATGATGCCGTCTTCCAAGCGTATTTGGACTTGGGCCATCTGCTTCAGGTGCCATTTGACGGCAGTAATAACAACTTTTATTTGCCACACCATGCGGTTTTCAAGCCCGATAGTACTACAACAAAAGTACGGGTAGTCTTTAACGCCTCTAGCAAGTCCACAAACGGAGTAAGTCCCAATGACATACTTTACCCTGGTCCGGTACGTCAGTCTGATCTCACTACTCAGATTCTTAAGTGTCGTTTTCAATGCCGACATCACAAAGATGTACCGCCAAATTATGGTCGATCCAATCCATACGCCATTTCAGAGGATCCTGTTCCGAAACAAAGAGGGGCAACTTGGTGACTACGAGCTTAATACCGTCACGTTTGGCATTAACTGTGCTCCGTTCTTAGCCATCCGAGTACTTCAACAACTCACAAATGATGTACACTCCGAATTTCCTTTGTCTAGCGATATTATCAAGTCCTTTATGTATGTCGAAGATGTCCTGGCAGGGGCTCACAATGACGAAACTGCAATCGCAATGGTCAATGAACTTCAAGACTCTCTTGGTTCAGCTGGCCCTCCTTTGCGCAAGTGGACGTCGAATGTGAAGAGCGTGCTCAGTTGCATCCCAGTGTCATTTGCTGAATGCTGATTTCCTCGATATTGAATAGGCTAGTACAGCAAAAACACTTGGAATCCGATGGAAAGCTACCACTGATGAGTTTTATTTCGTCATCTCACCAGCCAAGTTATTCGATCCCGCTGGCTGGCTGGCTCCCTTTGTAATTCAAGCCAAAGTGTTCAAAGTGTACGTGCGCGTTAGCAATGGCCAAGGCATATCGTGCTGCCTTCTTGCAACGAAATGTAGGGTAGCCCCAGTTAAAACGGTTTCATTGCCCCGCCTTGAGTTATGCGGGGCCACACTCCAAGCTCCGTCGTACGCCGAGACAGACAAAATTAAACTAAACCTGACTTATATAAGAGCGGGTAATAATCCCCGCATTGAACGAAGTGTGTGGAGTTCTTATCGTGGGGAGAGCGTGAAAGGTGAAAGCTCCCGCCCTTAACCCTTGTGTTGCCCGTTGGGCATAAGCATGCTCCCCCCCTTGCAGGAGTGCAAGACCCGAAAGCCTAATGGCACGCTCCGGACAGGGGCCAGCCGAAGACTGTGCGCATCGCGATTGGCCGCCCGCCAATTCCGGGTAGACTCCCATCCAACATGACCTCCGCCATTACGTCCGCGCCTAGGACCAAGGACACTGACGTCGGTCGATGAAAAGTGTCGTCCGCCAGGATGATGCCCTCAAACCTTTTGGCTTTTGGATCGCCTCCAGTAGCCATCCTTCGCTGATCGGGGACCGGATCACTGCTGCCACCGCTTTCTCCCCCCCAATATTGACGGCTGTCAATTTAAAGGCTGTGGCCAGAGACATCGCCATCGACGATACCGCCGAGCAAGGATCCACGACGGCCATCACATCGAAGGTTTTCCCCCCGTCTCAAGGCGTACCATCGCCGTTGGCATCAAGTGTGGATTGCGGTGCTGCAGCAGTGTGGCCATTGTCAGCTTAGGATCCGACGCTGGCGTTGGTGCGATCCTTCGTCTGGAGGACTCAGGGGTGAATAAACGTGAAAGTGAAGACAAAGTGAAGGAAGATTAGAAGGAAAGATTAATTTAGCTGCCCCCTCTAAGAAGGAAGTTAAACCCCCTAAGAAACAGCAATATTAAATTTAACGATAGCAGCTCAAAAAATAACGAAGTTATTAAGAAGTCACTGTTCGTGACTTTGCTGTGGGAGCTATACCATATAGTGGTCCGATCCGGCTTAATCCGAGATATACAAACTGTGCAGTATATACAAGTCAGAGAACTGCAATGAGTAATAAATTTTACGGTGCACCCAATCATTGAGTTTGATTTTGTTCGATGCGGTCCCATGTATTGAGTGATCGGTTCGAATCGGTTCGAATCGAACGCTCACGAACGCTCAAAAAAGTATTGCTAGTAGTTCATTCTGTATGACCGCATATTTACAACTTGATTGAGCGGAACGAATATTTTGCTTAGGCAAATGGGAGTGACCGAAGATTTTTGTTTTGTTCGAAGGATTTATCGTCTGTTTGCTCACAATCACACTTTCTGATTGTGTGTGATTGACTGACTATAAGAATTATTTATCGAATTTTTGTCATCGCCAAAACAAAAAATACAAGTTCTTGGAAAAAATGGAGGAAATTAATTCGGAGTTCATAACAGAGCAAATCGAAAATGGAAACTTTACTCTGTCCACCAAACGAAAAGGACGCAGTGCGATTTGGTCAGTATTGTCGGAAATAATAAGGTTTGAATTTCCTGCTTGAGAAATACTCAATGTATTTACATAGATCATGAGACTGACTGTTCCAAACCACTCCATTGGATCCAAAATGGATAATGTAGTATGGAAGTTATATAATTAATTCTCTTTTTTAAATTAAAGTATTTTTATAAATAAAACTTCAATAAAGAAATCTGCATTTAAATTTTGCTGATTAAGGTAATAGAAAAAAATGGACTAATCTAAATTTAATAAAGTTAAATGGTTGTGTCTATTATTTTCGTGTTTTTTTTTTTTTTGTTCACATAGTTAAACTTGTTCCTTATAACTGTAATAATTACGTACACAGTCATATCGTAATTCATATCGATTTTAAATGTCAAACTCTACTCAAATCATGTGCACAAAATCCGATGTTAGTTCGGGTTTATTTATTTGTCTTGAATCGAATTTTACAAACGATCAATTCGGGTGAGCGTTTTTGCTACAACAATCAAGGTTGTGACTTGTTCGAGAAGCTAATATTATAGCAACTGATTCAAACCAATTGGTTGCGATAACCTGAATGATTTTTTCGTTTTAAGTGAGTGAACGAAGTAAACATGTTATAACATATGTGTTGAGCGGAATGATTTGATTTTTTGAAGTTTGATTGATCCTTCTCAATCATACTCGTTGCAGTTCTCTGATACAAGTACATGCAAAATTTCAACTCTGTGGCTCTTACGGTCTAAGAGGAGTTCGCCTCGATCCGACGGATGGACATGGCTATATAAACTCGTATCGTCCTGCTGATCAAGAATATATATATACTTTATATGGTTGGAGATACTTCGTTCTATGCGTTGCACACTTCTGACCAAAATTAATATACCCTTTTTGCAAGGGTATAATAAAAGAAAAAACAGATACCTTTGAACATATAGATACTTCAAACACAATTGAAATATCAGAAATCGGTAAAGGTTTTTCCGAACGTCAAACCCTTTAGAACTCCTGCAAAATAAATTTATAATTCCACACAACTTCCACATAGTAAATGAAAATTTATCGATACCCTATGATGGAATTTTAGGACTAGATTTTTTCAAAACTTTTAATTGCCAATTAGATTTTAGTAAGCCAAACGATTCACTAATATTAAGACCGAATAATTTAGATTTTCCAATAAACATCCCAATATTACACACCTGTGACAGTAGTACCACAATCCTCCCAGCAGGATCAAACATTTGTCCAAATTTTAAATACTACCACAAGTGATAAAATTTTAAATTTGAAAAAAATCAAACATGAACCATTAAAGAATATTGAAATAGAACAGAAAACTAATGACCAAAGAAGTCAATCAGTAATGAAAAAACTGAAGCCAAACTTCCCACCTATGCTCAAAAACTCACTAGAAGAGCTCTGCACGAAGAATACAGATATATTTGGTCTAGAAACCGAACCAATTACAACAAATAATTTTTACAAACAAGAACTAAGATTAAATGATAAACAGCCAGTATACATAAAAAATTACAGTAGGAAGAAATAAAAAGACAAGTCGATATACTCATTATACCCTCAGTGTCCGAGTATAATAGTCCGTTACTACTGGTGTCGCAAAAAGGCTTACCAGGATCGTAGGCTTTCGTATATATGCTTTTCACAGAATAATAGTGGACACTACCACTACTCTCCACTACCAAAATCTGAAGATGGAAATGAATGCACAGTTACTTTAATATATGAGACTTGACGAAATACTTAGTAGCAATTCCAGTTACAAACAAAAGCGCAACAACAATTGCGAAGGCTATACTTAAATCCTTTATTCTAAAGGACGGTCCAATGAAGACGTTCATTACGGACATGGGAACAGAATACAAAAATTCAATAATAAACCTGTGCAAATATTTTAAAATAGACAACATTACGTCTACTGTACACCACCATCAGAACTAAGGAACCGTTAAAAGAAGTCATAGGACATTCAATGAGTACATTCATTCATATATTTAGATTAGAATTAGCATATAATCAAGCTAGAATAATGTTACCAGAAAATAAGGAAAAACTGAAAAATTTTCATGACAATAAGTTAATAGACTTGAATTTAGAAAAAGGAGACCACGTTTTCTTAAAAAACGAAACTGGTCATAAGCTTGATTCAGCGTATGATTCAGCCATTCAAGGCTATAGAAATAGCTAAAAATAACAACATAAAAATTATAAACGAAAAAAATAAGATACAGTACATAAGGATAGACTAAAAATCATCAAAACGAATTAAAAAAAAAATATATATAAAATTTATATTATAAATATATATATGTAAAGAGGTGTTGTCCAGATCAGAATGGTTATGCCCGTCCCTGGCAATTGAGAGAGCGTCTACAAGAACATTGAGAGAGCGAATTAAATCGATGGTCGTCAGTAGTCAGTTGCAGTTGAGAGTTGAAAGTCGTAGTCGTCAGTTGTCAGTCTAAAGTCGTCGCGAAGCTCAATCAAAGTTGTTCTCAGTTGTATTTTATATAACCAATGTACTGTAATCTAACCATTCAGAATCATTCATAATACTACTGTCAATAAACATAATCATTATAATAAAATTTACATATATATAAATTTTTATGGATTGAACTACTATAACTAATTTAATTAATTAAAAATATATACATACAATTTATTTATTTATTTATTTATTTACGTCAACTAACACAGCAGTCGACGAAAAACCTTAAGCTAAAAGACAGAAACAACTTATTGAAGAAGGTAGCTTAGCTTTATACACAACTAAACATCCGCGACCCGGTGGAGGTGTTTTATTTGCACAAGGTGCCAGATATGCCCCGATTCACAGCCAGTATGGTCAGGGAGGAGTTGCAAACAATCCAAATCCAGTCCAAGTCCAGAATGTATTTAGCGGTTTCGTTGTAGATGATTGAAAAGTATAGCTCGAAGAGAAGTGACAGACAGATGAGGAGAGATAAGGTGAGAAAGGTTGTTAAAAGATTGGCAAAGAACATGAAAAGGTTCGTGAAGAGAGTAGTTAGTCAGACATCTACTAAGGTCAATAGGAAAAAAGTTTCTGGTATATAGATTATCTAGTAAATTAGTAGAAATGACTTCACCGTTGACTAGTCTAGTATGGAGAAAGAGAATGCCAAATACGAGCCTACGGTTGTAAAGTGAAGAAGGCTGACAGAATAAGAAGGAAGGCGAAGACTCGGGTCCCAATTAAGTCCGCGTAACGCGAACTTAAGGAATTGCTTCTGAACCGTTTCAATACTACGCTGGTGAACATCATATTGAGGGTTCCACACTGGCGAGCAATATTCTAGAGTAGGGCGAACTAACGACGTGTATAAAACCTTTGTTACGTAGGGGTCATCAAATTCTTTGGCCCAACGTTTAATGAAGCCAAGAAGACTGCATGCTCTATTGAGAGTTGAAGATATATGAATATTAAATGAAAGTTTTGGGTCAAACATAACGCCTAAGTCTTTAAAGGATGGTACACAATCTAACTGAACAGACTTAATAGAATAATGATGGAGACAAACAACTGAATGACATAAAGACAGCCTACGTGTGAACCAGACCGGCGCACTGGAGACGGTAGAGACATTCACATAAGGAACGCATTTATCAATTAGAGATTTAATTTATCAATTAGAAATTCACTGCACAATCTATATCACAGCACTTAAATAGAAATGACCAATCAAACGAGGAAATAAGGTTGTTGAGAAGATTGAAATTTGTTTTACGAAAACATCTACGGCGAGAAACTGAGATGTTATTAAATGAATTAGTAACGGAATTGTAAGAAATAATAACTTCAATGGTAGGGTGATAAGGATCTTCAGGCTTCACAAGGGGCTGTGTTTGAGATACAGAACTAACTGAAGGATCCGAGACAAAAACAAGATCGAGGATTCTTTTAGAAGAGTTAAGGAAAGAATTCAACTGATATAGCGGACATTCAAGTAGGCTATCAAGAAAAGCATGTTGAGATGAAGGAATTATGAAAGATAGATTATCGTCAACTAGCCAAGAAATCACAATTGAAAACAATTTCTAAAAAAAAATAAGAGAAAAAATTTTGTCTGGCCAGATACTAACAAAACCTTTTTTCTAGCATACATATATTATCTTTAATAAATCATTAATTATCATTATTATCAATCAAAAAAAAAAAAAGATCTCCATATTATTACGGTATTTTCTAAAAAGGGGAAGTGTAGTATATTCATATCAAAACCTAGTTAATACAAAGAGCTCAACTTGTAACACTTTGTTGCTTGAATGTGTTTATGTATGTATATACGTACATTTATGTATGCACATAAACATATTCACATAGGTTTACATCTAAGCATGTTCATATATGTATGTATGTACATTTGTATATATGTATGAATGTACTGACAGTCTCTCTTTTTTGTAACTATCGCTGACGACAGCTTAAGAATATCTACATACATATATAAACATAGGCTAAGCGAAAGAATACTTATTGAATAAAAATCAATCTAAAAACGGCAACCAAAAGACAATGACGTGTCCGTCTCGGACCTACTTTAATTCAAAAAGAGACCGGTCATTATTTTAAAAAATTGGGAATAAAATAGTAGCGCTACTCAAGCCGGTGCCATAATAAATACTGAAAAAGAACCAATATTATTTACATACCGTAATGACCCATTACAAGGATCACATACTGGCATAACAAAAACGCTAGCTAAAGTATTAGTATTCAAAAAATAAGACACGTCATGTCTCGAAATGTGTAAAAATTTGTCAAAAATGCCAGATGGCAAAAAACAATAAATCACACAAATGTTTACAGACACACCGAATAGTATTTTTATACCATACACCCATAGGGTGAAATGGTATATTAAAGTCGCCAAAATGTATGTAACAAGCAGAAGGAAGCTTTTCCGACCCCATAAAGTATATATATTCTTGATCAGCATCAACAGCCAGACGATCTAGCCATGTCCGTCTGTCCGTCCGTCCGTCCGTCCGTCCGTCTGTATGAACACCTAGATCTCGGAGACTATAAGAGCTAGAGCCACCAAATTTGGTATGTGGACTCGTGTCATATGTACGCTTATCGAGTTTGTTTCAAATGTTTGCCACGCCCCCTACCGCCCCCGCAAATGATATAACACCGATTTTCTTAAACACCATAGCAACTAGAGACACAAAATTTTGTATGTATATTTGCTTAGTAAACGCGCACATTTTGTATTTATAAAAATTTTGCCACGCCCCCTATCGCCCCCGGAAATGAAATAAAACCGATTTTCTCAAAACCTATTTTAGCTAGAGACACCATAATTGGTATAAATATTTGCTTAGTAATTGCGCACAGTTTTGATGTGTAAAGATTTTGCCACGCCCCCCTCCGCCCCCGTAATTTGAAAAAACTCGATTATCTCCCGTAATTTTCTACCTTGTGCAATCAAATTTAGCACACTTAAATTTGATACTAATATCAAGCAAAATACCAAATTTGATCAAAATCGGACTAAAAATAGCCAAGTTATGCATATAAACGTTTTTCCATATGGCCGGAGTTGGCCGTTGGCTGGTGGGGGCGCTAGGGTGCTCATATGCTTGAGTGAGCGAAATACTGAGATATGCTTGTAAAAAGCATGTGAACAGATTTTCTTAAAAATACGAAAATGCATTGGTTATTATAAATTTAAAATATTTGTTTTACTGGTGTATGGTATATCCAAGTCGGCATGACGACTTACTTACTTCATTTATAAATAATAACACTGTGCGGGATGTGGGTTGTTTAAATCAAATTGCACCGGACCATTTTTTGGCGAGTTAAAATTTTTTATAATGATATAGCATGATGATATAGCATGATGATATAGCACAATCATTAATATGTATATTAAACTGATAAATATTAATTTTTATGCCAATTGCGTGAAAAGTAACGAAGTTATTGATAAAAGTCACTGTTTTCGACCGATGGTTCCTGTGGGAGCTATATGATATAGTCATCTGATCTTGATCAAATTTGGCACAGTCGTTAACAAGTGTAATGAACTCACCAATATTAAATTTTACGAAAGTAGCTCAGAAAATAACGAAGCTATTGAGACAAGTCACTGTTCGTGACTTTGCCGTTTGTATGGGTGCTATTCGATATAGTGCACTATAGTGGTCCGATCCGGCTGAATCCAAGATATACAACGCCTGCAATATACATATACAATCCTTCATGCAAAATTTCAACTCTGTAGCTCTTACGGTCTAGGAGGAGTTTGCGTTTATGCAGACGGACGGACGGACGGACGGACATGGCTGTATGAACTTGTCTCGTCGTGCTGATCAAGAATATATAGTCATATATCCAACTTCAATACCCAATAACTAATAAATTTTTCGCCCCGAAAATTTATAACTTTAAAGTAAACATCCGTTTTTTTTTATAAACACTTGAACACTTCCAATAACAATTGTCCCTCTCAAAATCAAAACGTGTGAACGCTAACTTTTAATTAAAACACAGGTCAATAAAATCCTTTTATTCATAAACAATTGAACACTTGCAATAATAATTGTCCCCCAAAAATCAAAAGCGTGAGAACGCTAATTCAACACTAAAATTCGGGCCAATCAAATCGCATCAATATAGATCATGCCATTAAAGGGCTCACAAACTTAGTCTATAAATGTTACTATAAGACATTTTTGTACTTCAATTTTAAGTTTTCGTTCAACGAATAAAGTCCCCGCTTTTAATTCGAACAAACAATATCTTTTTTTTTTTCCTTTTGGAAAGACAAGATATTTAATTGGCGCAGTCGGTAGGATCGGTAAAAGTGAACTTGTTATTCTATCCGTGTGACAGATAGAATTATTATCGGTGTGTTACATAGAATTAGTGAATAATCACAATAAAATGCCGATCCGACATCAAGAACTTACGGGGAGTGGTCAAAAGCCAACAACAGTGAAAAATAATTACGCCAAATGTGCGCGAAATAAAATTTCCTTTACTGTGTGTTACAACCATAAACTCCAATTGTGGAACAACAACGTCAATTTGTGTGCGAACAAAAAAAAAAACAAAACACCAAAAACCCCAGAAAATCAACAAATCAAAACACCACTAAAAAAAACAAAAATGGCCGTAGAACTCACCGAAGCCCACCTCAATCAAGCACTGTCTTCGTTAAGACAGGTGGCAAAATATGATGGAGCACCAGAGAATCTGACGTCATTCATAAGGAGGATAGATTTCATCATGCACTTATATCCAACCCATGATAAAAGGCAACATAACATACTGTTCAGCGCAATCGAGATGCAGCTCACTGGAGAGGCACAACGGCTAATATTATTCACGATAGCAGCTCAAAAAATAACAAAGTTATTAAGAAGTCACTGTTCGTGACTTTGCCGTTTGTATGGGAGCTATACCATATAGTGGTCCGATCCGGCTTAATCCGAGATATACAAACTGTGCAGTATATATAAGAACATGCAAAATTTCAACTCTGTAGCTCTTACGGTCTAAGAGAAGTACACCTCAATCCAGACGGATGGACATGGCTATATAAATTCGTCTCAACGTGCTGATCAAGTATATATACACGTTATATAGGCGGAGATACTTCGTTCTATGCGTTGCACACTTCTGACCAAAATTAATATACCCTTTTTGCAAGAGTATAATAAAAGAAAAAACAGATACCTTTGAACATATAGATATTTCAAACACAATTGAAATATCAGGAATTGGTAAAGGTTTTTCCGAACGTCAAACCCTTTAGAACTCCTGCAAAATAAATTTATAATTCCACATAACTTCCACATAGTAAATGAAAATTTATCGATACCATATGATGGAATTTTAGGACTAGATTTTTTCAAAACTTTTAATTGCCAATTAGATTTTAGTAAACCAAACGATTCACTAATATTAAGACCGAATAATTTAGATTTTCCAATAAACATCCCAATATTACACACCTGTGACAGTAATACCACAATCCTCCCAGCATGATCTGAAGTAATCCAACAAATAAATATTCCAAACGAAACTACAAACATCGTCATCTTAGATCAAGAATCAAACATTTGTCCAAATTTTAAATACTACCACAAGTGTTAAAATTTTAAATTTGAAAAAAATCAAACATGAACCATTAAAGAATATTGAAATAGTACAGAAAACTAATGACCAAAGAAGTCAATCAGTAATGCAAAAACTGAAGCCAAACTTCCCACCTACATATGTTCAAAAACTCACTAGAAGAGCTCTGCACCAAGAATACAGATATATTTGGTCTAGAAACCGAAAGAATTACAACAAATAATTTTTACAAACAAGAACTAAGATTAAATGATAAACAGCCAGTATACATAAAAAATATCAAAGAAGCTAACATCGGCTGTGCCGAAGTTTATATACCCTTGCAGTCCATGGCCATAATATTTTTACATGTTCCAAACTCTTTTTCTGTATCTCAATTCATTAATGCACAGAACCTTTCAAATATCATTTCAATTTCTTCTTCTTCTTCCCCATCCCCTTTTACACGCATGCCGCGACTCACACGCATACACATATACATAGTTTATGTAGCGTTGCGTCTGTATGTGTGCATGCGTGTGCTCTGTTGATTTGATGATGAGGGCAGCAAGTTGAACCGATTTATATCGGCTGTAACTTGTGTTCTATATATCCGATCAGATTCAAATTTTGGGATCTGAGATTTTATATATAATACTATCATATTGGTAAATTTAATGGCGATACTCCAATTTTTGCAATTTTTGCAAAAATGTTTTCTCCAGAGCTATATGATATAGTGGTCCGATTCTCTCAATTTTCATACTTCATTTTTCCCAGGTAATAAAAAGCCCCCAAAAAAAATTTCATCCCGATAGCTCTTAAGATGGCTGAGTAAAACGCATACGCACAGACGGACGGACAGACGGACATGGATATATCAACTCAGCTTCTCATGCTGATCAAGAATATATATACTTTATAGGGTCGGAAACGTCTCCTTCTGTGCGTTGCAAACATCTGACCAATTTTATAATACCCTCTACAAGGGTATAATTACAGAAGGAAGAAATAAAAAGACAAGTCGATATACTCATTAAAAATAGTTGAACCTTCAGTGTCCGAGTATAATAGTCCGTTACTACTGGCGTCGCAAAAAGGCTTACCAGGATCGTAGGCTTTCGTATGTATGCTTTTCACAGAATAATAGTGGACACCATTTCTCCACTACCAAAATCTGAAGATGGAAATGAATGCACAGTTACTTTAATATGTGATCCAGCAATTCCAGTTACAAACAAAAGCGCAACAACAATTGCGAAGGCTATACTTAAATCCTTTATTCGAAAGGACGGTCCAATGAAGACGTTCATTACGGACATGGGAACAGAATACAAAAATTCAATAATAAACCTGTGCAAATATTTAAAAATAGACAACATTCTACAGTCTACTGTACACCATCAGAACTAAGGAACCGTTAAAAGAAGTGATAGGACATTCAATGAGTACATTCATTCATATATTTAGATTAGAACGAGCATATAATAGAGCTAGAATAATGTTACAAGAAAATAAGGAAAAACTGAAAAATTACAATAAATCAGTAGAATCAGTACTATTTAGAAATAGTAGACAAGGTTATAAAAAAATAAAAAACGAAACTGGTTATCAGTAGATAAAACTAATTGGATTCGATTTTCTCAAAACCTATTTTAGCTAGAGACACCATAATTGGTATAAATATTTGCTTAGTAATTGCGCACAGTTTTGATGTGTAAAGATTTTGCCACGCCCCCCTCCGCCCCCGTAATTTGAAAAAACTCGATTATCTCCCGTAATTTTCTACCTTGTGCAATCAAATTTAGCACACTTAAATTTGATACTAATATCAAGCAAAATACCAAATTTGATCAAAATCGGACTAAAAATAGCCAAGTTATGCATATAAACGTTTTTCCATATGGCCGGAGTTGGCCGTTGGCTGGTGGGGGCGCTAGGGTGCTCATATGCTTGAGTGAGCGAAATACTGAGATATGCTTGTAAAAAGCATGTGAACAGATTTTCTTAAAAATACGAAAATGCATTGGTTATTATAAAGTTAAAATATTTGTTTTACTGGTGTATGGTATATCCAAGTCGGCGAGACGACTTACTTACTTCATTTATAAATAATAACACTGTGCGGGATGTGGGTTGTTTAAATCAAATTGCACCGGACCATTTTTTGGCGAGTTAAAATTTTTTATGATGATATAGCATGATGATATAGCACAATCATTAATATGTATATTAAACTGATAAATATTAATTTTTATGCCAATTGCGTGAAAAGTAACGAAGTTATTGATAAAAGTCACTGTTTTCGACCGATGGTTCCTATGGGAGCTATATGATATAGTCATCTGATCTTGATCAAATTTGGCACAGTCGTTAACAAGTGTAATGAACTCACCAATATTAATTTTTACGAAAGTAGCTCAGAAAATAACGAAGCTATTGAGACAAGTCACTGTTCGTGACTTTGCCGTTTGTATGGGAGCTATTCGATATAGTGCACTATAGTGGTCCGATCCGGCTGAATCCAAGATATACAACGCCTGCAATATACATATACAATCCTTCATGCAAAATTTCAACTCTGTAGCTCTTACGGTCTAGGAGGAGTTTGCGTTTATGCAGACGGACGGACGGACGGACGGACATGGCTGTATGAACTTGTCTCGTCGTGCTGATCAAGAATATATAGTCATATATCCAACTTCAATACCCAATAACTAATAAATTTTTTGTCCCGAAAATTTATAACTTTAAAGTAAACATCCGTTTTTTTTTTATAAACACTTGAACACTTCCAATAACAATTGTCCCTCTCAAAATCAAAACGTGTGAACGCTAACTTTTAATTAAAACACAGGTCAATAAAATCCTTTTATTCATAAACAATTGAACACTTGCAATAATAATTGTCGCCCAAAAATCAAAAGCGTGAGAACGCTAATTCAACACTAAAATTCGGGCCAATCAAATCGCATCAATATAGATCACGCCATTAAAGGGCTCACAAACTTAGTCTATAAATGTTACTATAAGACATTTTTGTACTTCAATTTTAAGTTTTCGTTCAACGAATAAAGTCCCCGCTTTTAATTCGAACAAACAATATCTTTTTTTTTCCTTTTGGAAAGACAAGATATTTAATTGGCGCAGTCGGTAGGATCGGTAAAAGTGAACTTGTTATTCTATCCGTGTGACAGATAGAATTATTATCGGTGTGTTACATAGAATTAGTGAATAATCACAATAAAATGCCGATCCGACATCAAGAACTTACGGGGAGTGGTCAAAAGCCAACAACAGTGAAAAATAATTACGCCAAATGTGCGCGAAATAAAATTTCCTTTACTGTGTGTTACAACCATACACTCCAATTGTGGAACAACAACGTCAATTTGTGTGCGAACAAAAAAAAAACAAAACACCAAAAACCCCAGAAAATCAACAAATCAAAACACCACTAAAAAAAACAAAAATGGCCGTAGAACTCACCGAAGCCCACCTCAATCAAGCACTGTCTTCGTTAAGACAGGTGGCAAAATATGATGGAGCACCAGAGAATCTGACGTCATTCATAAGGAGGATAGATTTCATCATGCACTTATATCCAACCCATGATAAAAGGCAACATAACATACTGTTCAGCGCAATCGAGATGCAGCTCACTGGAGAGGCACAACGGCTAATATTATTCACGATAGCAGCTCAAAAAATAACAAAGTTATTAAGAAGTCACTGTTCGTGACTTTGCCGTTTGTATGGGAGCTATACCATATAGTGGTCCGATCCGGCTTAATCCGAGATATACAAACTGTGCAGTATATATAAGAACATGCAAAATTTCAACTCTGTAGCTCTTACGGTCTAAGAGAAGTACACCTCAATCCAGACGGATGGACATGGCTATATAAATTCGTCTCAACGTGCTGATCAAGTATATATACACGTTATATAGGCGGAGATACTTCGTTCTATGCGTTGCACACTTCTGACCAAAATTAATATACCCTTTTTGCAAGAGTATAATAAAAGAAAAAACAGATACCTTTGAACATATAGATATTTCAAACACAATTGAAATATCAGGAATTGGTAAAGGTTTTTCCGAACGTCAAACCCTTTAGAACTCCTGCAAAATAAATTTATAATTCCACATAACTTCCACATAGTAAATGAAAATTTATCGATACCATATGATGGAATTTTAGGACTAGATTTTTTCAAAACTTTTAATTGCCAATTAGATTTTAGTAAACCAAACGATTCACTAATATTAAGACCGAATAATTTAGATTTTCCAATAAACATCCCAATATTACACACCTGTGACAGTAATACCACAATCCTCCCAGCATGATCTGAAGTAATCCAACAAATAAATATTCCAAACGAAACTACAAACATCGTCATCTTAGATCAAGAATCAAACATTTGTCCAAATTTTAAATACTACCACAAGTGTTAAAATTTTAAATTTGAAAAAAATCAAACATGAACCATTAAAGAATATTGAAATAGTACAGAAAACTAATGACCAAAGAAGTCAATCAGTAATGCAAAAACTGAAGCCAAACTTCCCACCTACATATGTTCAAAAACTCACTAGAAGAGCTCTGCACCAAGAATACAGATATATTTGGTCTAGAAACCGAAAGAATTACAACAAATAATTTTTACAAACAAGAACTAAGATTAAATGATAAACAGCCAGTATACATAAAAAAATATCAAAGAAGCTAACATCGGCTGTGCCGAAGTTTATATACCCTTGCAGTCCATGGCCATAATATTTTTACATGTTCCAAACATGTTCTTTCTGTATCTCAATTCATTAATGCACAGAACCTTTCAAATATCATTTCAATTTCTTCTTCTTCTTCCCCATCCCCTTTTACACGCATGCCGCGACTCGCACGCATACACATATACATAGTTTATGTAGCGTTGCGTCTGTATGTGTGCATGCGTGTGCTCTGTTGATTTGATGATGAGGGCAGCAAGTTGAACCGATTTATATCGGCTGTAACTTGTGTTCTATATATCCGATCAGATTCAAATTTTGGGATCTGAGATTTTATATATAATACTATCATATTGGTAAATTTAATGGCGATACTCCAATTTTTGCAATTTTTGCAAAAATGTTTCCTCCAGAGCTATATGATATAGTGGTCCGATTCTCTCAATTTTCATACTTCATTTTTCCCAGGTAATAAAAAGCCCCCAAAAAAAATTTCATCCCGATAGCTCTTAAGATGGCTGAGTAAAACGCATACGCACAGACGGACGGACAGACGGACAGACGGACAGACGGACATGGCTATATCAACTCAGCTTCTCATGCTGATCAAGAATATACAAGAATACTTTATAGGGTCGGAAACGTCTCCTTCTGTGCGTTACAAACATCTGACCAATTTTATAATACCCTCTACAAGGGTATAATTACAGAAGGAAGAAATAAAAAGACAAGTCGATATACTCATTAAAAATAGTTGAACCTTCAGTGTCCGAGTATAATAGTCCGTTACTACTGGCGTCGCAAAAAGGCTTACCAGGATCGTAGGCTTTCGTATGTATGCTTTTCACAGAATAATAGTGGACACCATTTCTCCACTACCAAAATCTGAAGATGGAAATGAATGCACAGTTACTTTAATATGTGATCCAGCAATTCCAGTTACAAACAAAAGCGCAACAACAATTGCGAAGGCTATACTTAAATCCTTTATTCGAAAGGACGGTCCAATGAAGACGTTCATTACGGACATGGGAACAGAATACAAAAATTCAATAATAAACCTGTGCAAATATTTAAAAATAGACAACATTCTACAGTCTACTGTACACCATCAGAACTAAGGAACCGTTAAAAGAAGTGATAGGACATTCAATGAGTACATTCATTCATATATTTAGATTAGAACGAGCATATAATAGAGCTAGAATAATGTTACAAGAAAATAAGGAAAAACTGAAAAATTACAATAAATCAGTAGAATCAGTACTATTTAGAAATAGTAGACAAGGTTATAAAAAAATAAAAAACGAAACTGGTTATCAGTAGATAAAACTAATTGGATTCCATTTTCTCAAAACCTATTTTAGCTAGAGACACCATAATTGGTATAAATATTTGCTTAGTAATTGCGCACAGTTTTGATGTGTAAAGATTTTGCCACGCCCCCCTCCGCCCCCGTAATTTGAAAAAACTCGATTATCTCCCGTAATTTTCTACCTTGTGCAATCAAATTTAGCACACTTAAATTTGATACTAATATCAAGCAAAATACCAAATTTGATCAAAATCGGACTAAAAATAGCCAAGTTATGCATATAAACGTTTTTCCATATGGCCGGAGTTGGCCGTTGGCTGGTGGGGGCGCTAGGGTGCTCATATGCTTGAGTGAGCGAAATACTGAGATATGCTTGTAAAAAGCATGTGAACAGATTTTCTTAAAAATACGAAAATGCATTGGTTATTATAAAGTTAAAATATTTGTTTTACTGGTGTATGGTATATCCAAGTCGGCGAGACGACTTACTTACTTCATTTATAAATAATAACACTGTGCGGGATGTGGGTTGTTTAAATCAAATTGCACCGGACCATTTTTTGGCGAGTTAAAATTTTTTATGATGATATAGCATGATGATATAGCACAATCATTAATATGTATATTAAACTGATAAATATTAATTTTTATGCCAATTGCGTGAAAAGTAACGAAGTTATTGATAAAAGTCACTGTTTTCGACCGATGGTTCCTATGGGAGCTATATGATATAGTCATCTGATCTTGATCAAATTTGGCACAGTCGTTAACAAGTGTAATGAACTCACCAATATTAAATTTTACGAAAGTAGCTCAGAAAATAACGAAGCTATTGAGACAAGTCACTGTTCGTGACTTTGCCGTTTGTATGGGAGCTATTCGATATAGTGCACTATAGTGGTCCGATCCGGCTGAATCCAAGATATACAACGCCTGCAATATACATATACAATCCTTCATGCAAAATTTCAACTCTGTAGCTCTTACGGTCTAGGAGGAGTTTGCGTTTATGCAGACGGACGGACGGACGGACGGACATGGCTGTATGAACTTGTCTCGTCGTGCTGATCAAGAATATATAGTCATATATCCAACTTCAATACCCAATAACTAATAAATTTTTTGTCCCGAAAATTTATATCTTTAAAGTAAACATCCGTTTTTTTTTTATAAACACTTGAACACTTCCAATAACAATTGTCCCTCTCAAAATCAAAACGTGTGAACGCTAACTTTTAATTAAAACACAGGTCAATAAAATCCTTTTATTCATAAACAATTGAACACTTGCAATAATAATTGTCCCCCAAAAATCAAAAGCGTGAGAACGCTAATTCAACACTAAAATTCGGGCCAATCAAATCGCATCAATATAGATCACGCCATTAAAGGGCTCACAAACTTAGTCTATAAATGTTACTATAAGACATTTTTGTACTTCAATTTTAAGTTTTCGTTCAACGAATAAAGTCCCCGCTTTTAATTCGAACAAACAATATCTTTTTTTTTTCCTTTTGGAAAGACAAGATATTTAATTGGCGCAGTCGGTAGGATCGGTAAAAGTGAACTTGTTATTCTATCCGTGTGACAGATAGAATTATTATCGGTGTGTTACATAGAATTAGTGAATAATCACAATAAAATGCCGATCCGACATCAAGAACTTACGGGGAGTGGTCAAAAGCCAACAACAGTGAAAAATAATTACGCCAAATGTGCGCGAAATAAAATTTCCTTTACTGTGTGTTACAACCATAAACTCCAATTGTGGAACAACAACGTCAATTTGTGTGCGAACAAAAAAAAAAAAACAAAACACCAAAAACCCCAGAAAATCAACAAATCAAAACACCACTAAAAAAAACAAAAATGGCCGTAGAACTCACCGAAGCCCACCTCAATCAAGCACTGTCTTCGTTAAGACAGGTGTCAAAATATGATGGAGCACCAGAGAATCTGACGTCATTCATAAGGAGGATAGATTTCATCATGCACTTATATCCAACCCATGATAAAAGGCAACATAACATACTGTTCAGCGCAATCGAGATGCAGCTCACTGGAGAGGCACAACGGCTAATATTATTCACGATAGCAGCTCAAAAAATAACAAAGTTATTAAGAAGTCACTGTTCGTGACTTTGCCGTTTGTATGGGAGCTATACCATATAGTGGTCCGATCCGGCTTAATCCAAGATATACAAACTGTGCAGTATATATAAGAACATGCAAAATTTCAACTCTGTAGCTCTTACGGTCTAAGAGAAGTACACCTCAATCCAGACGGATGGACATGGCTATATAAATTCGTCTCAACGTGCTGATCAAGTATATATACACGTTATATAGGCGGAGATACTTCGTTCTATGCGTTGCACACTTCTGACCAAAATTAATATACCCTTTTTGCAAGAGTATAATAAAAGAAAAAACAGATACCTTTGAACATATAGATATTTCAAACACAATTGAAATATCAGGAATTGGTAAAGGTTTTTCCGAACGTCAAACCCTTTAGAACTCCTGCAAAATAAATTTATAATTCCACATAACTTCCACATAGTAAATGAAAATTTATCGATACCATATGATGGAATTTTAGGACTAGATTTTTCAAAACTTTTAATTGCCAATTAGATTTTAGTAAACCAAACGATTCACTAATATTAAGACCGAATAATTTAGATTTTCCAATAAACATCCCAATATTACACACCTGTGACAGTAATACCACAATCCTCCCAGCATGATCTGAAGTAATCCAACAAATAAATATTCCAAACGAAACTACAAACATCGTCATCTTAGATCAAGAATCAAACATTTGTCCAAATTTTAAATACTACCACAAGTGTTAAAATTTTAAATTTGAAAAAAATCAAACATGAACCATTAAAGAATATTGAAATAGTACAGAAAACTAATGACCAAAGAAGTCAATCAGTAATGCAAAAACTGAAGCCAAACTTCCCACCTACATATGTTCAAAAACTCACTAGAAGAGCTCTGCACCAAGAATACAGATATATTTGGTCTAGAAACCGAAAGAATTACAACAAATAACTTTTACAAACAAGAACTAAGATTAAATGATAAACAGCCAGTATACATAAAAAAATATCAAAGAAGCTAACATCGGCTGTGCCGAAGTTTATATACCCTTGCAGTCCATGGCCATAATATTTTTACATGTTCCAAACTCTTTTTCTGTATCTCAATTCATTAATGCACAGAACCTTTCAAATATCATTTCAATTTCTTCTTCTTCTTCCCCATCCCCTTTTACACGCATGCCGCGACTCACACGCATACACATATACATAGTTTATGTAGCGTTGCGTCTGTATGTGTGCATGCGTGTGCTCTGTTGATTTGATGATGAGGGCAGCAAGTTGAACCGATTTATATCGGCTGTAACTTGTGTTCTATATATCCGATCAGATTCAAATTTTGGGATCTGAGATTTTATATATAATACTATCATATTGGTAAATTTAATGGCGATACTCCAATTTTTGCAATTTTTGCAAAAATGTTTCCTCCAGAGCTATATGATATAGTGGTCCGATTCTCTCAATTTTCATACTTCATTTTTCCCAGGTAATAAAAAGCCCCCAAAAAAAATTTCATCCCGATAGCTCTTAAGATGGCTGAGTAAAACGCATACGCACAGACGGACGGACAGACGGACATGGATATATCAACTCAGCTTCTCATGCTGATCAAGAATATATATACTTTATAGGGTCGGAAACGTCTCCTTCTGTGCGTTGCAAACATCTGACCAATTTTATAATACCCTCTACAAGGGTATAATTACAGAAGGAAGAAATAAAAAGACAAGTCGATATACTCATTAAAAATAGTTGAACCTTCAGTGTCCGAGTATAATAGTCCGTTACTACTGGCGTCGCAAAAAGGCTTACCAGGATCGTAGGCTTTCGTATGTATGCTTTTCACAGAATAATAGTGGACACCATTTCTCCACTACCAAAATCTGAAGATGGAAATGAATGCACAGTTACTTTAATATGTGATCCAGCAATTCCAGTTACAAACAAAAGCGCAACAACAATTGCGAAGGCTATACTTAAATCCTTTATTCGAAAGGACGGTCCAATGAAGACGTTCATTACGGACATGGGAACAGAATACAAAAATTCAATAATAAACCTGTGCAAATATTTAAAAATAGACAACATTCTACAGTCTACTGTACACCATCAGAACTAAGGAACCGTTAAAAGAAGTGATAGGACATTCAATGAGTACATTCATTCATATATTTAGATTAGAACGAGCATATAATAGAGCTAGAATAATGTTACAAGAAAATAAGGAAAAACTGAAAAATTACAATAAATCAGTAGAATCAGTACTATTTAGAAATAGTAGACAAGGTTATAAAAAAATAAAAAACGAAACTGGTTATCAGTAGATAAAACTAATTGGAATGTATAGTTACAATATTTTGTGTACTGTTTTAACACAACTCCATCAGTAACACATAATTACTGCCCCTATGAACTTGTATTTGGTAAACAAAATAGATTACCAATCCATTTTAATAGCAAAATATAATTGAACCTTTATATAACATAGATGGTTATGCTAAAGAAGTTAAGTTTAGATTAGAACTAGCATATAATCAAGCTAGAATAATGTTACCAGAAAATAAGGAAAAACTGAAAAATTTTCATGACAATAAGTTAATAGCCTTGAATTTAGAAAAAGGAGACCACGTTTTCTTAAAAAACGAAACTGGTAATAAGCTTGATTCAGCCTATGATTCAGCCATTCAAGGCTATAGAAATAGCTAAAAATAACAACATAAAAATTATAAACGAAAAAAATAAGATACAGTACATAAGGATAGACTAAAAATCATCAAAACTAATTAAAAAAAAAAAAAATATATATATATATATATGTGTGTGTAAAGAGGTGTTGTCCAGAATCGATGGTCGTCAGTAGTCAGTTGCAGTTGAGAGTTGAAAGTCGTAGTCGTCAGTTGTCAGTCTAAAGTCGTCGCGAAGCTCAATCAAAGTTGTTCTCAGTTGTATTTTATATAACCAATGTCCTGGAATCTAACCATTCAGAATCATTCATAATACTACTGTCAATAAACATAATCATTATAATAAACTTTACATATATATACATTTTTATGGATTGAACTACTATAACTAATTTAATTAATTAAAAATATATGCATACAATTTATTTATTTATTTACGTCAACTAACACAGCAGTCGACGAAAAACCTTAAGCTAAAAGACAGAAACAACTTATTGAAGAAGGTAGCTTAGCTTTATACACAACTAAACATCCGCGACCCGGTGGAGGTGTTTTATTTGCACAAGGTGCCAGCTATGCCCCGATTCACAGCCAGTATGGTCAGGGATGAGTTGCAAACAATCCAAATCCAGTCCAAGTCCAGAATGTATTTAGCGGTTTCGTTGTAGATGATTGAAAAGTATAGCTCGAAGAGAAGTGACAGACAGATGAGGAGAGATAAGGTGAGAAAGGTTGTTAAAAGATTGGCAAAGAACATGAAAAGGTTCGTGAAGAGAGTAGTTAGTCAGACATCTACTAAGGTCAATAGGAAAAAAGTTTCTGGTCCGACGTGAGGGAACACAAAAATATAGATTATCTAGTAAATTAGTAGAAATGACTTCACCGTTGACTAGTCTAGTATGGAGAAAGAGAATGCCAAATACGAGCCTACGGTTGTAAAGTGAAGGAAGATTAATAAGAAGAAGTCTGTCAGAATAAGAAGGAAGGCGAAGACTTGGGTCCCAATTAAGACCGCGTAACGCGAACTTAAGGAATTGCTTCTGAACCGATTCAATACTACGCTGGTGAACATTATATTGAGGGTTCCACACTGGCGAGCAATATTCTAGAGTAGGGCGAACTAACGACGTGTATAAAACCTTTGTTACGTAGGGGTCATCAAATTCTTTGGCCCAACGTTTAATGAAGCCAAGAAGACTGCATGCTCTATTGAGAGTTGAAGATATATGAATATTAAATGAAAGTTTTGGGTCAAACATAACGCCTAAGTCTTTGAATGATGGCACACCATCTAACAGAACAGACTTAATAGAATAATAAGCTAGGAATGGAGACAAACGACTAAATGACATAAAAGAACACTTTGAGGCATTAAGGTGTAATTTATTAACCTGGCACCAATCACAGAACGCATCGAGATCTAATTGCAAGTCCTGTTGGAAAGAAGGATCATTATAGGAATAACAAATCTTGATGTCATCCGCAAACATGAGCACGCGTGAGTGAACCAAGGCCAAGGGTAAATCATTTATAAACAGGGTAAATAACAGTGGGCCCAGATGACTGCCTTGGGGGACACCTGAGGTAACTCGAACAGTTTTGGATATTGAGGAACGAAAAGACACCTTTGGGTTCTGCCAATAAGATACGATTTTAGCCAAGCCAACAGTTTCGGGGAATACCCCATAATGTTAAGTTTCGTAAGAAGCATAGAATGATCAACCGTATCGAAAGCCTTACTAAAGTCGGTATAAATAACATCAGTTTGACACTTTTTGCGGAAGCCATGGTGTACAAGGGTAGTCAATTCTAAAAGGTTGGTAAGCGACGAACGACCTTTCATGAAACCATGCTGACATGGAGAAATAATGGATCTGGATAAGTGTTGAAGAGAAGACGTAATAATTTTCTCAAACAGCTTAGGTATTGTGGAAAGTTTGGCAATGCCACGGTAGTTGGAAATATCCGATTTGTTGCCCTTTTTAAAAAGGGGAATAATAAAAGACTCCATCCCAACATCAGGAAAGCTACAAGTCTCACTCGAAATAAAGAATAACCGAGATAAAGGCTGAATTCTTTAGAATTAGATAGGGAAATCGAACACATTTTAAGGATGCAACTATGTATATTATCAGGCCCGGGTACGAAGAAAGACTTCATAGATGATAAGCTGAGAGATAATACAGTCTTCAGTAATACTAGGAAAAAACATACAATTTAAATGTGGGATTGAGAAGGGGTAGTTTGTGGGATCCGAAGCAGTAGTAGAATCAGTCGACTGAAAGAATTTAGCAAACAGATCATCAATATCTGAATCATTATTAGCAGTCTGGTCATAAAATCTGAAGGTGGAAGGTAGTAGGTTAGAGCGTCGTTTAGAATTAACAAAGTTGTAAAATCTTTTGGGGTTCTTATAGAATTAAGGCGCATGATATAATTATTGTAGCATTGAGTATTTAAAAGACAAAATTGAGATTTCGCTACACAATAATTTGCATAGTCAAGTCGCGAACCAGTTTTTTTAAAACTTTTAAAAAATCTCGACTTAATGTTACGGAGATTAGACAGCCTACGTGTGAACCAGACCAGTAGAGCCATTCACATAAGGAACTCATTTATCAATTAGAGAATTATTTTATCAATTAGAAATTCACTGCACAATCTATATCACAGCACTTAAATAGAAATGACCAATCAAAAGAGGAAATAAGGTTGTTAAGAAGATTGAAATTTGTTTTACGAAAACATCTACGGCTAGAAACTGAGATGTTATTAAATGAATTAGTAACGGAATTGTAAGAAATAATAACTTCAATGGTAGGGTGATAAGGATCTTCAGGCTTCACAAGGGGCTGTGTTCGGGATACAGAACTAACTGAGGGATCCGAGACAAAAACTAGATCAAGGATTCTTTTAGAAGAGTTAAGTAAAGAATTCAACTGATATAGCGGACATTCAAGTAGGCTATCAAGAAATGTTGAGATGAAGGAAATAAGAAAGATAGATTATCGTCAACCAGCCAATAAATATTAGGCAAGTTAAAATTACCTAAGACTATGAGGAAATCACGATGTTTAAGACGACTAAAAATAGTTTGCAAAGCATCAGTATGGTGCATGTAGGTCATGATATCTGAAGCTGGAGGAATACATGAACAAGAAATATATAAGCTTAAGTTGGAACATGTAACATCGACGCAAATAAACTCAACATCTAAGGGCAGATCAATCGGAACAACACTTGAACACAGATTCGAGTTGACAGCAATGAGTAGTCCACCGCCACGACGACCAACACGATCAGGCCTGTAAGAAATAAAGTTAGAAAGGATTTCGTTATCCAAAACAGAGGAGTTGAGCCAAGTTTCAGAAAAAGCTAAAATGTCAGCCGAAAAGGTTTGGCTATCACAGTTATTAGTTTTTTGAAGCAGAGGATAAATTGGGAAGGTGGACAGGCAACGGACGAGAGCGCTTATTGGGCGCAAACTCGTGTACTACTAAGCCGTCTGGCCAAAAATTGGGGTCTACCATAGCTGAGAAATACTCATTTGGTACTGTAATTTTAAAATAGGAAATTTCGCGAGGCCTAGAAAATTTAAACTTTTGACTTTAAACCTTAGCAGGGCACATATTACCAATGTAAGCTGCCACAGACGACTCAGAAGTATCTAGAGCAAGCCTAGAAATAAATAATTGTTTGCGATGAGGCACTACTGTGGAAGGTGGAGCGAAATTGAATTGCGACAATAAATGTACGCTAGAGTCACACTCGTTAGACAGCTGTTTGACAAGTTTGTTTAAAGAGAGAAACTTTAAACGGAGATCCCTTTTTTATACATACGGCTAAAGTCAAGCTGCTGACTGGCGCATGATGGGCAAGTCCAGCGCATTAAGCCAAGCTCAGGCTTAGACACAGACAAACCAGAAAATTTGTCATAGTCTCGGCCGTTAAGGCCAGCACATTTTAGGTGAATAAAATTATCGCGATATTGCTCTATACTGATCATCAAAACGATCAGAATGCTTGCCAGTAGGTAGACAACAAGCCATTAAAACTCCAAAAGAAACACAAGGGAAAAATATAAAAAAATATCAAAAAAGCTAACTTCGGCTGTGCCGAAGTTTATATACCCTTGCAGTCCATGGCCATAATATTTTTACATGTTCCAAACTCTTTTTCTGTATCTCAATTCATTAATGCACAGAACCTGTGTTCAAATATCATTTCAATTTCTTCTTCTTCTTCCCCATCCCCTTTTACACGCATGCCGCGACTCGCACGCATACACATATACATAGTTTATGTAGCGTTGCGTCTGTATGTGTGCATGCGTGTGCTCTGTTGATTAGATGATGACGTAGTAGGCAGCAAGTTGAACCGATTTATATCGGCTGTAACTTGTGTTCTATATATCCGATCAGATTCAAATTTTGGGATCTGAGATTTTATATATAATACTATCATATTGGTAAATTTAATGGCGATACTCCAATTTTTGCAATTTTTGCAAAAATGTTTCCTCCAGAGCTATATGATATAGTGGTCCGATTCTCTCAATTTTCATACTTCATTTTTCCCAGGTAATAAAAAGCCCCCAAAAAAAATTTCATCCCGATAGCTCTTAAGATGGCTGAGTAAAACGCATACGCACAGACGGGCGGACAGACGGACATGGCTATATCAACTCAGCTTCTCATGCTGATCAAGAATATATATACTTTATAGGGTCGGAAACGTCTCCTTCTGTGCGTTACAAACATCTGACCAATTTTATAATACCCTCTACAAGGGTATAATTACAGAAGGAAGAAATAAAAAGACAAGTCGATATACTCATTAAAAATAGTTGAACCTTCAGTGTCCGAGTATAATAGTCCGTTACTACTGGCGTCGCAAAAAGGCTTACCAGGATCGTAGGCTTTCGTATGTATGCTTTTCACAGAATAATAGTGGACACCATTTCTCCACTACCAAAATCTGAAGATGGAAATGAATGCACAGTTACTTTAATATGTGATCCAGCAATTCCAGTTACAAACAAAAGCGCAACAACAATTGCGAAGGCTATACTTAAATCCTTTATTCGAAAGGACGGTCCAATGAAGACGTTCATTACGGACATGGGAACAGAATACAAAAATTCAATAATAAACCTGTGCAAATATTTAAAAAAAAACAACATTCTACAGTCTACTGTACACCACCATCAGAACTAAGGAACCGTTAAAAGAAGTGATAGGACATTCAATGAGTACATTCATTCATATATTTAGATTAGAACGAGCATATAATAGAGCTAGAATAATGTTACAAGAAAATAAGGAAAAACTGAAAAATTTTCATGACAATAAGTTAATAGACTTGAATTTAGAAAAAGGAGACCACGTTTTCTTAAAAAACGAAACTGGTAATAAGCTTGATTCAGCCTATGATTCAGCCATTCAAGGCTATAGAAATAGCTAAAAATAACAACATAAAAATTATAAACGAAAAAAATAAGATACAGTACATAAGGATAGACTAAAAATCATCAAAACTAATTAAAAAAAAAAAATATATATATATATATATATATATGTGTGTAAAGAGGTGTTGTCCAGATCAGAATGGTTATGCCCGTCCCTGGCAATTGAAAGAGCGTCTACAAGAACATTGAGAGAGCGAATTAAATCGATGGTCGTCAGTAGTCAGTTGCAGTTGAGAGTTGAAAGTCGTAGTCGTCAGTTGTCAGTCTAAAGTCGTCGCGAAGCTCAATCAAAGTTGTTCTCAGTTGTATTTTATATAACCAATGTACTGTAATCTAACCATTCAGAATCATTCATAGTACTACTGTCAATAAACATAATCATTATAATAAAATTTACATATATATAAATTTTTATGGATTGAACTACTATAACTAATTTAATTAATTAAAAATATATACATACAATTTATTTATTTATTTATTTATTTACGTCAACTAACACAGCAGTCGACGAAAAACCTTAAGCTAAAAGACAGAAACAACTTATTGAAGAAGGTAGCTTAGCTTTATACACAACTAAACATCCGCGACCCGGTGGAGGTGTTTTATTTGCACAAGGTGCCAGATATGCCCCGATTCACAGCCAGTATGGTCATGAGTTGCAAACAATCCAAATCCAGTCCAAGTCCAGAATGTATTTAGCGGTTTCGTTGTAGATGATTGAAAAGTATAGCTCGAAGAGAAGTGACAGACAGATGAGGAGAGATAAGGTGAGAAAGGTTGTTAAAAGATTGGCAAAGAACATGAAAAGGTTCGTGAAGAGAGTAGTTAGTCAGACATCTACTAAGGTCAATAGGAAAAAAGTTTCTGGTCCGACGTGAGGGAACACAAAAATATAGATTATCTAGTAAATTAGTAGAAATGACTTCACCGTTGACTAGTCTAGTATGGAGAAAGAGAATGCCAAATACGAGCCTACGGTTGTAAAGTGAAGAAGTCTGACAGAATAAGAAGGAAGGCGAAGACTCGGGTCCCAATTAACCGAACCGATTCAATACTACGCTGGTGAACATCATATTGAGTGTTCCACATTGGCGAGCAATATTCTAGAGTAGGGCGAACTAACGACGTGTATAAAACCTTTGTTACGTAGGGGTCATCAAATTCTTTGGCCCAACGTTTAATGAAGCCAAGAAGACTGCATGCTCTATTGAGAGTTGAAGATATATGAATATTAAATGAAAGTTTTGGGTCAAACATAACGCCTAAGTCTTTAAAGGATGGTACACAATCTAACAGAACAGACTTGATGGAGTAATGAGCTAGGAACGGAGACAAACGACTGAAAGTCATAAAAGAACACTTAGAGGCATTAAGGTGAAATTTATTAACGTGGCACCAATCACAGAACGCATCGAGATCAGATTGCAAGTACTGTTGGAAAGAAGGATCATTATAGGAATAACAAATCTTGACGTCATCCGCAAACATGAGCACGCGTGAGTGAACCAAGGCCAAGGGTAAATCATTTATAAACAGGGTAAATAACAGTGGGCCCAGATGACTGCCTTGGGGGACACCTGAGGTAACTCGAACAGTTTTGGATATTGAGGAACGAAAAGACACCTTTGGGTTCTGCCAATAAGATACGATTTTAGCCAAGCCAACAGTTTTGGGGAATACCCCATAATGTTAAGTTTCGTAAGAAGCATAGAATGATCAACCGTATCGAAAGCCTTACTAAAGTCGGTATAAATAACATCAGTTTGACACTTTTTGCGGAAGCCATGGTGTACAAGGGTAGTCAATTCTAAAAGGTTGGTAAGCGACGAACGACCTTTCATGAAACCATGCTGACAAGGAGAAATAATGGATCTGGATAAGTGTTGAAGAGAAGACGTAATAATTTTCTCAAACAGCTTAGGTATTGTGGAAAGTTTGGCAATGCCACGGTAGTTGGAAATATCCGATTTGTTGCCCTTTTTAAAAAGGGGAATAATAAAAGACTCCATCCCAACATCAGGAAAGCTACAAGTCTCACTCGAAATAAAGAATAACCGAGATAAAGGCTGAATTCTTTAGAATTAGATAGGGAAATCGAACACATTTTAAGGATGCAACTAGGTATATTATCAGGCCCGGGTACGAAGAAAGACTTCATAGATGATAAGCTGAGAGATAATACAGTCTTCAGTAATACTAGGAAAAAACATACAATTTAAATGTGGGATTGAGAAGGGATAGTTTGTGGGATCCGAAGCAGTAGTAGAATCAGTCGACTGAAAGAATTTAGCAAACAGATCAGCAATATCTGAATCATTATTAGCAGTCTGGTCATAAAATCTGAAGGTGGAAGGTAGTAGGTTAGAGCGTCGTTTAGAATTAACAAAGTTGTAAAATCTTTTGGGGTTCTTATAGAATTAAGGCGCATGATATAATTATTGTAGCATTGAGTATTTAAAAGACAAAATTGAGATTTCGCTACACAATAATTTGCATAGTCAAGTCGCGAACCAGTTTTTTTAAACCTTTTAAAAAATCTCGACTTAATGTTACGGAGATTAGACAGCCTACGTGTGAACCAGACCAGTAGAGCCATTCACATAAGGAACTCATTTATCAATTAGAGAATTAATTTATCAATTAGAAATTCACTGCACAATCTATATCACAGCACTTAAATAGAAATGACCAATCAAAAGAGGAAATAAGGTTGTTAAGAAGATTGAAATTTGTTTTACGAAAACATCTACGGCTAGAAACTGAGATGTTATTAAATGAATTAGTAACGGAATTGTAAGAAATAATAACTTCAATGGTAGGGTGATAAGGATCTTCAGGCTTCACAAGGGGCTGTGTTCGGGATACAGAACTAACTGAGGGATCCGAGACAAAAACTAGATCAAGGATTCTTTTAGAAGAGTTAAGTAAAGAATTCAACTGATATAGCGGACATTCAAGTAGGCTATCAAGAAATGTTGAGATGAAGGAAATAAGAAAGATAGATTATCGTCAACCAGCCAATAAATATTAGGCAAGTTAAAATCACCTAAGACTATGAGAAAATCACGATGTTTAAGACGACTAAAAATAGTTTGCAAAGCATCAGTATGGTGCATGTAGGTCATGATATCTGAAGCTGGAGGAATACATGAACAAGAAATATATAAGCTTAAGTTGGAACATGTAACATCGACGCAAATAAACTCAACATCTAAGGGCAGATCAATCGGAACAACACTTGAACACAGATTCGAGTTGACAGCAATGAGTAGTCCACCGCCACGACGACCAACACGATCAGGCCTGTAAGAAATAAAGTTAGAAAGGATTTCGTTATCCAAAACAGAGGAGTTGAGCCAAGTTTCAGAAAAAGCTAAAATGTCAGCCGAAAAGGTTTGGCTATCACAGTTATTAGTTTTTTGAAGCAGAGGATAAAGTAGGAAGGTGGACAGGCAACGGAAGAGAGCGCTTATTGGGCGCAAACTCGTGTACTACTAAGCCGTCTGGCCAAAAATTGGGGTCTACCATAGCTGAGAAATACTCATTTGGTACTGTAATTTTAAAATAGGAAATTTCGCGAGGCCTAGAAAATTTAAACCTTTGACTTTAAACCTTAGCAGGGCACATATTACCAATGTAAGCTGCCACAGACGACTCAGAAGTATCTAGAGCAAGCCTAGAAATAAATAATTGTTTGCGATGAGGCACTACTGTGGAAGGTGGAGCGAAATTGAATTGCGACAATAAATGAACGCTAGAGTCACACTCGTTAGACAGCTGTTTGACAAGTTTGTTTAAAGAGAGAAACTTTAAACGGAGATCCCTTTTTTATACATACGGCTAAAGTCAAGCTGCTGACTGGCGCATGATGGGCAAGTCCAGCGCATTAAGCCAAGCTCAGGCTTAGACACAGACAAACCAGAAAATTTGTCATAGTCTCGGCCGTTAAGGCCAGCACATTTTAGGTGAATAAAATTATCGCGATATTGCTCTATACTGATCATCAAAACGATCAGAATGCTTGTCAGTAGGTAGACAACAAGCCATTAAAACTCCAAAAGAAACACAAGGGAAAAATATAAAAAAATATCAAAAAAGCTAACTTCGGCTGTGCCGAAGTTTATATACCCTTGCAGTCCATGGCCATAATATTTTTACATGTTCCAAACTCTTTTTCTGTATCTCAATTCATTAATGCACAGAACCTTTCAAATATCATTTCAATTTCTTCTTCTTCTTCCCCATCCCCTTTTACACGCATGCCGCGACTCGCACGCATACACATATACATAGTTTATGTAGCGTTGCGTCTGTATGTGTGCATGCGTGTGCTCTGTTGATTTGATGATGACGTAGTAGGCAGCAAGTTGAACCGATTTATATCGGCTGTAACTTGTGTTCTATTTATCCGATCAGATTCAAATTTTGGGATCTGAGATTTTATATATAATACCATCATATTGGTTTCATGACGATACTCCAATTTTTGCAATTTTTGCAAAAATGTTTCCTCCAGAGCTATATGATATAGTGGTCCGATTCTCTCAATTTTCATACTTCATTTTTCCCAGGTAATAAAAAGCCCCCAAAAAAAATTTCATCCCGATAGCTCTTAAGATGGCTGAGTAAAACGCATACGCACAGACGGGCGGACAGACGGACATGGCTATATCAACTCAGCTTCTCATGCTGATCAAGAATATATATACTTTATAGGGTCGGAAACGTGGTTTCTGTGCGTTACAAACATCTGAGCAATTTTATAATACCCTCTGCAAGGGTATAAATATAAAGAAAGTTAAAAATTTAAATACACCGCACTAAGATAATTAACTAAATAAAATCAATAAATACAAATAAAACAAAGAGACTGCTAGAGTGCACAGCACAAGAAAGAGTGCAAGAACAGTTATAAGCCAAGCTTTGAGAGGCGGCGTTACAAAAGTAATTACGCGGGAGAGAAGCTGTGCACAAGCACAAAGAAGAGAGAAAAACAAAAATAAAAAAAAGAAAAAACACTAGCACTGAAAAGGAAAAAAATATATATATAAAATGCACCAAACACTAATCACGAAAAAAACTAATTAATTTGGCAAATTCTGCAAATAAACCACACGGGTGTCAATCAAACCACACCAATGAAAGCGTAAACAAACTAAGCACAATTAAATATTGAGAGAAACAATAAATATTGATAGAAACTCAGGAGCTATGAAAAAACACGACCGTCAGGTCAGAGAGCAGAAGAGCATTCGTAACATCTTTCATTGTATTGCTACTCTTGTCCTTACGGGAATGGTTTAATCATATATATATTGCAAAATCCTTATTCCTGGCTTCAAGTGCTTCTTCGGACAATTGTTGATGATGTCCGCTCCATGTATTGAAGTTTTGTGTACAGATGACGGCATGTAAAACCATGGATATTTGTCGACATACATTTCAGCTGTTTCCATGGCATATGAGCTGAATAAATCAGTATTGACTTGATATCCACAAGCCATTACCCTTAGTATAACACTAAACCTATATATTAGAGCTTCGCTAACTCCAGTAATGCCGGCTACTAAATTTGGTTGGCTAAAAAACCGTCTGGCAGTATATTCATTGTTCGTATTTCCACTACTACCCACTGGAATATCCACCAATAAGCCCATTCGCTTTCTAAGCTGGAATTGGATTTCAGATTTTCTAGCTTTTACCTTTGCCTTATCTTCACCTCGAGCTTGCCATTTTTTTTATTGGGAGTCTGTAGGCAATATGTAGAACGCATTTAAAAATCGTATCCACACATGCAATGTTGATAAACCATATTTTAAGAGATCTGCATCAATTCTATAACTTTTTATTAAACTAATATTATTCATATTCTTTGGCACGGCTCTACAAATTCCACATATCATGGTAGGTGCTTCTGCAAGGACGCTAAATGTTTTGCCATCCAACATGGTCATGTGAAATTCATGCATAATTCTATATAAATTGGTAGTTGATGGTTGAATTTTTTCTACTTGGTTTTTCACATGGTCGCTATCTGATCTAATTAATTCGCTTGTTTCCTTTTGGCAAATTAGTTTTGAAGGCCGACAATAGCGAGTTGAGGAAGGCCGTGGGTTTTTCCATAAAACTTTTGATCCAAGCTGAATTTGTAATGGTACAAGGCAAACTGCAAAAAGGTGTTGATCGAGCATATTGATTTCACCATTTTCAAACTTTTGCCGATATGTTGCGTGTCCACTGCTTCCACCACAGCCCCATTTATGTACTGCAGTTAATTTTATTTTAATATTATTTTCCAATAATTGATTATCAAAAACTCGGGAGTTCGCCTGTATAATTCGACTATCGGTATGGTCGACTAAACTTTGCAAAGTTGTCTCAACTGAATAGTCTGAATATTTCAAGTTGGTCGGATAGCACATAACCTTAGCTGAGTGCAACCTTTGGTAGCTCGGATATATATCAGCATTCTTCTTCTTAGCACTACATCGCATTAGCTTGTATATAGGCTTCGTGTAGCCTACATTCATGTATAGAGCCAGAGCTTCTTCAGGTGAGTACGGATTTGGCAATTGTGCTTGTGCGTCTAATGACTTTTTAATTTTTTGTCCTGTTGTTTCATTTGCATTAGGCTCTGTAACGATTTTTGATGCGGTTCGCATTCCGGATTTATACAGACTAGTGCTTGTTGCCATCATTAACTCATCGCACGTGGTTTCCTTTACAAGGCTTGACACTTTTCTGGTCTGTACTTTGGGTAGAGATCCTTTTTGGGTCGACCCATGTGTGAACTAGATGTCATATTATACAAAAAAAAAGAATCATCAAGCCATTTCGGATTTTTTTTTCCAAAGACTGATTTGTTGTAATGGCATGCCTTCCATTTTTTTTGTAAGCCTGCTTACAAAGTTTGTTATTTTTTTGGTGATTTCCTCGATTTCCTTTTTTGAAAGGTTTCTGTTTTTTTAAAATTGTACCAAATATAAATTCTTTTAAAGCAATAACTTTTCTTGTGGTGATATTTTCGCCAAGTCAAGTGCTATACAGCATGCGCTTTGCGACCGACATAGCACCTAAAAAGTGTAATAAACTTTGCAGATGGTCGTAGATGGCTACCATTTTGAACACGTTAAAATCACAAAGACTCACACGATACATAAATGCTAATACTAGCTTGAATAATATTGAATAAATTAAGTTATAGTTCAGTTATGTTAGTATAAGGCCCAAAACCGTACTTGTTAAAACAACATACTTCAAACACATTTATTTTGCTACACATGAATAGACAGATCACAAACATATATTTATACCCTTGCAGAGCGTATTATAAAATTGGTCAGATGTTTGTAACGCACAGAAGGAGACGTTTCCGACCCTATAAAGTATATATATTCTTGATCAGCATGAGAAGCTGAGTTGATATAGCCATGTCCGTCTGTCCGTCTGTCCGTCCGTCTGTGCGTATGCGTTTTACTCAGCCATCTTAAGAGCTATCGGGATGATGGGGGCTTTTTATAACCTGGGAAAAATAAAGTATGAAAGTTAGCAGAATCGGACCACTATATCATATAGCTCTGAGGAAACATTTTTGCAAAAATTGCAAAAATTGGAGTATCCCCATGAAATTTACCAATATGCTAGTATTTCATATAAAATCTCAGATCCCAAAATTTGAATCTGATCGGATAAATAGAACACAAGTTACAGCCGATATAAATCGGTTCGGCACAGCCGAAGTTAGCTTCTTTGATATTTTTTATTTAATATATACCTTTTCTAGACGAAAAGAAAAGAAATTGGGTCAATTTGTTTTAATTTGTTTAAGTTGAAGATCAACCAAGAAAGATCAAAAAGTGCAACCAAATATTTGCATGCTGAACATCTGTTCACTTTGAAAGCTCGCAGCTGATCTGGGGTGCATTGAAAAGCTCTCATGAAACCTTTTTTAAGCTTTTACAAGTGTTGCCAATTAGGATAAATAACAAAACTTACGAATTTTTAAAAAAGTTAATGTTGACTTATGTCCCGCTAGACTGCACAGTTGGCCCACTGTACGATGCTTTAAGTGGTAGAGGCTGCCATCATGATGAAAAGGTTTTCACTTTGTCTAACGCAAGAAGCTTTTAATGTATTAGTGTATCTAATCCTTTTGTAGTCCTCGTTTTTATATTCCTGTGCTTTTTCGAATAGCTCAAGCCAAAATCCTATGTACCGTTGGGGTAAGTTTTTTCGGATACAATTCTGTCAAAAGATGACCAGTTCTTGAAGCGGCAAATTTTTCACCATTTATCATTTCCTTGTAATTTATGACATTCAAGATAACCGCCAACCTTTTAAATGATCTTTTGACTAACACCTGTTGTTTTAGATTAAACATCGTGTTCATCTGAAATGGCTTCACCAAATCAGATTGACCAAAGAAATATACAAAACGAAACAAAAATATAAAAACAAAACTAAGTCATAAAGATTCATATGACAATTAGTGGTTAATACCAAACAAACATGCATCCACACTCTGTGGAAAACACTAAAGATTATAACAGCGGCGCGGTATCAAGTAGCCAACGCTGAGCATGAAATATAAACATTAAAATAAGCATTTTTAAGAACAAATGTCGCCTCCTAGAGTTTAAGAATTCATTTATATACACAACACTTTTGTAAATAAAATCAGTTCATATTTTGAATTCAACGAAAGAAGACCGGGTTATTATTTCCTTCTCTTGAAAGCCTTATTCACCTGTTATTAAAAATGTAATTTTATCATTTTCGAAAAATCTTCTTGAAGTATTTCCATCATTCGTATTTCCGAATCCGTGCTTTGGGCAGTGAACTTTCAATCCTAGCTTCCGAGAGAATGCAGCTTGTAAAATATCATTCCTACTCTGTATATCCTCACAGGGTGTATTATCCGTTTTTGTTTCTACTGGCTAAGGAAGTGTGTAAGCTAGCAATGCAACGGAGAAGTTCCATATTCGTTGAATTCTTTTTAAAAATTGCAAATTGGAGGACGTGTTTGTAATTTCGTTTAAAACTTTTCCATGAATCATTGTCATTATCGCATAAAGTATGTAAAAACTAGGCCAAATTTTTCATCAACTTAAATTTACCTGCCTTGTCAGTTTTTCCAAAGCAGGTAATTAGCAATCTAACATTGTGGAAAGGCAATTATATAAAATAGTACTATTTACAAAACAGCATTACGCAATGCTATCAATTAATTTCAAACAAGACACAGGCAAAACTGCGTGCGCTCTTCTTCTTCCTTATACCTGCGGCGCTTTTTTTGCGACATTTCTCTAGTTTTATTGCTTACGATTTGAACTCTCACATTTTCGGAAATTCGGACCATATACATATGATAGGTAAATATTTTACCTACCTTGTGTATGTAGTCCTAGTTGATCCTTGTTAGTTGTGTGTAATACAACAAAGTTAAAAAACGCCAACATTTAGTGTATTTTATAAACGCTTCAAGTTTAATAACGATTTTCGTAATTATTTAAATTTATGAAACATGCTATTAATAAAGAACAAACTTTCAGATAAAATAAAAATCGAAGATCGATTGTTAAAATTGCCCAATATTCAGTTATACAGTTGCGACTTTATGTAGAAATTATCATTTATTTCCATTTACTAAAAATGATTCAACTTTGGGCGCCTCTAGCATCCATGAATCTCAACCGAATTTGGATTTATAATCTATTTCCTATCGATTGCATATTTCATTTTTGCCAAAAACGATCATGAAAGCATGGGGTTTTTGCAACGCTGCCATATTTCCCTTTGTTCTAAGTACTTTATAACCCGTTCCAATCGTGTGTCGTACTTCACTTTCTGTAAATAAATATAGTGTTAAAACAAAGTGTCCCGCGCGATTTTAATTCATTTGCACACCAACCACTCACCCATACCAGAAGATATTGTTAACAGCCGAGTGTTGGTATTGGTTAGCATTTAACCGCCCCTCCACGAACATTGGTCCTTCGGACAGGATATTCTTCGTTTCTTCAGCTAGCATAGCATTATGCACATGCATACCTACATGTATGCACAGCTGTTTTTCAATCTGCATGTGAAAGTGTTTAAGAATCGCGAATTCATAAAGTACCACTTACCTTTACTTAAAGTGTAAAACACTGTCCACTGTCTGATCATTCGATCGGCATAAATTATTTATGCCAAATAATTATACATTTTTATTAATTTAGTTCAATTTTATTAATGTTCTTTTTAATACACAGTTGGGTATAAAATGGGTAATCTTAGGCTTAATATACGCGACCGCTTTGTTTTGTAATTAGTATATTTGCTTTGCTGAGTTTTCTTTTGAATTTTGATTTGTAGTGTGTTGTTTGTCTCCCTCAAAGGTTAATTTAGTATTTCGATTTTCTGCTTTTGATAAATTGCATATTCGTTAATGAAGTTTTGAATTAGTTTTTGATAGTCCGGATAATAGTATTTCTCTTTAAACCAGTTTTGCGTTTTAGTGATACCTGGATGAAGTAGTTATTTATAATTTTTTAGTATAATTTCTTTGAATTCTGCAAAGGGGGAAATGTCTTTTAATTTGTAAGTGGTTCTTAAAGTTTTTGTTTGGCTGTCTGCACTAATTATTTCAAGATAGGCTTCTTGGAGTGTTTGAAAATATAAGTCGTTTTCAATGTCAAGTGCGTTATTTTTTGAGCATAAATATTCTTTGATAATTTCATTAGCGAACTGATTGGTCATTTCTACATATGATATTTTTTTTATTTTTTTTTGTCTGGACGTTGACGCATACAATGCGAAGTACATTTAAGTGGCCCATACGACACCAGGTTTCGGGCTACCCTTGTACACCATGGTTTCCGTAAAAAGTGTCAAACTGATGTTATTTATACTGACTTTAGTAAGGCCCATGTGTGAACTAGATGTCATATTATACAAAAAAAAAGAATCATCAAGCCATTTCGGATTTTTTTTTCCAAAGACTGATTTGTTGTAATGGCATGCCTTCCATTTTTTTTGTAAGCCTGCTTACAAAGTTTGTTATTTTTTTGGTGATTTCCTCGATTTCCTTTTTTGAAAGGTTTCTGTTTTTTTAAAATTGTACCAAATATAAATTCTTTTAAAGCAATAACTTTTCTTGTGGTGATATTTTCGCCAAGTCAAGTGCTATACAGCATGCGCTTTGCGACCGACATAGCACCTAAAAAGTGTAATAAACTTTGCAGATGGTCGTAGATGGCTACCATTTTGAACACGTTAAAATCACAAAGACTCACACGATACATAAATGCTAATACTAGCTTGAATAATATTGAATAAATTAAGTTATAGTTCAGTTATGTTAGTATAAGGCCCAAAACCGTACTTGTTAAAACAACATACTTCAAACACATTTATTTTGCTACACATGAATAGACAGATCACAAACATATATTTATACCCTTGCAGAGCGTATTATAAAATTGGTCAGATGTTTGTAACGCACAGAAGGAGACGTTTCCGACCCTATAAAGTATATATATTCTTGATCAGCATGAGAAGCTGAGTTGATATAGCCATGTCCGTCTGTCCGTCCGTCTGTGCGTATGCGTTTTACTCAGCCATCTTAAGAGCTATCGGGATGATGGGGGCTTTTTATAACCTGGGAAAAATAAAGTATGAAAGTTAGCAGAATCGGACCACTATATCATATAGCTCTGGAGGAAACATTTTTGCAAAAATTGCAAAAATTGGAGTATCCCCATGAAATTTACCAATATGCTAGTATTTCATATAAAATCTCAGATCCCAAAATTTGAATCTGATCGGATAAATAGAACACAAGTTACAGCCGATATAAATCGGTTCGGCACAGCCGAAGTTAGCTTCTTTGATATTTTTTATTTAATATATACCTTTTCTAGACGAAAAGAAAAGAAATTGGGTCAATTTGTTTTAATTTGTTTAAGTTGAAGATCAACCAAGAAAGATCAAAAAGTGCAACCAAATATTTGCATGCTGAACATCTGTTCACTTTGAAAGCTCGCAGCTGATCTGGGGTGCATTGAAAAGCTCTCATGAAACCTTTTTTAAGCTTTTACAAGTGTTGCCAATTAGGATAAATAACAAAACTTACGAATTTTTAAAAAAGTTAATGTTGACTTATGTCCCGCTAGACTGCACAGTTGGCCCACTGTACGATGCTTTAAGTGGTAGAGGCTGCCATCATGATGAAAAGGTTTTCACTTTGTCTAACGCAAGAAGCTTTTAATGTATTAGTGTATCTAATCCTTTTGTAGTCCTCGTTTTTATATTCCTGTGCTTTTTCGAATAGCTCAAGCCAAAATCCTATGTACCGTTGGGGTAAGTTTTTTTCGGATACAATTCTGTCAAAAGATGACCAGTTCTTGAAGCGGCAAATTTTTCACCATTTATCATTTCCTTGTAATTTATGACATTCAAGATAACCGCCAACCTTTTAAATGATCTTTTGACTAACACCTGTTGTTTTAGATTAAACATCGTGTTCATCTGAAATGGCTTCACCAAATCAGATTGACCAAAGAAATATACAAAACGAAACAAAAATATAAAAACAAAACTAAGTCATAAAGATTCATATGACAATTAGTGGTTAATACCAAACAAACATGCATCCACACTCTGTGGAAAACACTAAAGATTATAACAGCGGCGCGGTATCAAGTAGCCAACGCTGAGCATGAAATATAAACATTAAAATAAGCATTTTTAAGAACAAATGTCGCCTCCTAGAGTTTAAGAATTCATTTATATACACAACACTTTTGTAAATAAAATCAGTTCATATTTTGAATTCAACGAAAGAAGACCGGGTTATTATTTCCTTCTCTTGAAAGCCTTATTCACCTGTTATTAAAAATGTAATTTTATCATTTTCGAAAAATCTTCTTGAAGTATTTCCATCATTCGTATTTCCGAATCCGTGCTTTGGGCAGTGAACTTTCAATCCTAGCTTCCGAGAGAATGCAGCTTGTAAAATATCCTTCCTACTCTGTATATCCTCACAGGGTGTATTATCCGTTTTTGTTTCTACTGGCTAAGGAAGTGTGTAAGCTAGCAATGCAACGGAGAAGTTCCATATTCGTTGAATTCTTTTTAAAAATTGCAAATTGGAGGACGTGTTTGTAATTTCGTTTAAAACTTTTCCATGAATCATTGTCATTATCGCATAAAGTATGTAAAAACTAGGCCAAATTTTTCATCAACTTAAATTTACCTGCCTTGTCAGTTTTTCCAAAGCAGGTAATTAGCAATCTAACATTGTGGAAAGGCAATTATATAAAATAGTACTATTTACAAAACAGCATTACGCAATGCTATCAATTAATTTCAAACAAGACACAGGCAAAACTGCGTGCGCTCTTCTTCTTCCTTATACCTGCGGCGCTTTTTTTGCGACATTTCTCTAGTTTTATTGCTTACGATTTGAACTCTCACATTTTCGGAAATTCGGACCATATACATATGATAGGTAAATATTTTACCTACCTTGTGTATGTAGTCCTAGTTGATCCTTGTTAGTTGTGTGTAATACAACAAAGTTAAAAAACGCCAACATTTAGTGTATTTTATAAACGCTTCAAGTTTAATAACGATTTTCGTAATTATTTAAATTTATGAAACATGCTATTAATAAAGAACAAACTTTCAGATAAAATAAAAATCGAAGATCGATTGTTAAAATTGCCCAATATTCAGTTATACAGTTGCGACTTTATGTAGAAATTATCATTTATTTCCATTTACTAAAAATGATTCAACTTTGGGCGCCTCTAGCATCCATGAATCTCAACCGAATTTGGATTTATAATCTATTTCCTATCGATTGCATATTTCATTTTTGCCAAAAACGATCATGAAAGCATGGGGTTTTTGCAACGCTGCCATATTTCCCTTTGTTCTAAGTACTTTATAACCCGTTCCAATCGTGTGTCGTACTTCACTTTCTGTAAATAAATATAGTGTTAAAACAAAGTGTCCCGCGCGATTTTAATTCATTTGCACACCAACCACTCACCCATACCAGAAGATATTGTTAACAGCCGAGTGTTGGTATTGGTTAGCATTTAACCGCCCCTCCACGAACATTGGTCCTTCGGACAGGATATTCTTCGTTTCTTCAGCTAGCATAGCATTATGCACATGCATACCTACATGTATGCACAGCTGTTTTTCAATCTGCATGTGAAAGTGTTTAAGAATCGCGAATTCATAAAGTACCACTTACCTTTACTTAAAGTGTAAAACACTGTCCACTGTCTGATCATTCGATCGGCATAAATTATTTATGCCAAATAATTATACATTTTTATTAATTTAGTTCAATTTTATTAATGTTCTTTTTAATACACAGTTGGGTATAAAATGGGTAATCTTAGGCTTAATATACGCGACCGCTTTGTTTTGTAATTAGTATATTTGCTTTGCTGAGTTTTCTTTTGAATTTTGATTTGTAGTGTGTTGTTTGTCTCCCTCAAAGGTTAATTTAGTATTTCGATTTTCTGCTTTTGATAAATTGCATATTCGTTAATGAAGTTTTGAATTAGTTTTTGATAGTCCGGATAATAGTATTTCTCTTTAAACCAGTTTTGCGTTTTAGTGATACCTGGATGAAGTAGTTATTTATAATTTTTTAGTATAATTTCTTTGAATTCTGCAAAGGGGGAAATGTCTTTTAATTTGTAAGTGGTTCTTAAAGTTTTTGTTTGGCTGTCTGCACTAATTATTTCAAGATAGGCTTCTTGGAGTGTTTGAAAATATAAGTCGTTTTCAATGTCAAGTGCGTTATTTTTTGAGCATAAATATTCTTTGATAATTTCATTAGCGAACTGATTGGTCATTTCTACATATGATATTTTTTTTATTTTTTTGTCTGGACGTTGACGCATACAATGCGAAGTACATTTAAGTGGCCCATACGACACCAGGTTTCGGGCTACCCTTGTACACCATGGTTTCCGTAAAAAGTGTCAAACTGATGTTATTTATACTGACTTTAGTAAGGCCCATGTGTGAACTAGATGTCATATTATACAAAAAAAAGAATCATCAAGCCATTTCGGATTTTTTTTCCAAAGACTGATTTGTTGTAATGGCATGCCTTCCATTTTTTTGTAAGCCTGCTTACAAAGTTTGTTATTTTTTTGGTGATTTCCTCGATTTCCTTTTTTGAAAGGTTTCTGTTTTTTTAAAATTGTACCAAATATAAATTCTTTTAAAGCAATAACTTTTCTTGTGGTGATATTTTCGCCAAGTCAAGTGCTATACAGCATGCGCTTTGCGACCGACATAGCACCTAAAAAGTGTAATAAACTTTGCAGATGGTCGTAGATGGCTACCATTTTGAACACGTTAAAATCACAAAGACTCACACGATACATAAATGCTAATACTAGCTTGAATAATATTGAATAAATTAAGTTATAGTTCAGTTATGTTAGTATAAGGCCCAAAACCGTACTTGTTAAAACAACATACTTCAAACACATTTATTTTGCTACACATGAATAGACAGATCACAAACATATATTTATACCCTTGCAGAGCGTATTATAAAATTGGTCAGATGTTTGTAACGCACAGAAGGAGACGTTTCCGACCCTATAAATTATATATATTCTTGATCAGCATGAGAAGCTGAGTTGATATAGCCATGTCCGTCTGTCCGTCTGTCCGTCCGTCTGTGCGTATGCGTTTTACTCAGCCATCTTAAGAGCTATCGGGATGATGGGGGCTTTTTATAACCTGGGAAAAATAAAGTATGAAAGTTAGCAGAATCGGACCACTATATCATATAGCTCTGGAGGAAACATTTTTGCAAAAATTGCAAAAATTGGAGTATCCCCATGAAATTTACCAATATGCTAGTATTTCATATAAAATCTCAGATCCCAAAATTTGAATCTGATCGGATAAATAGAACACAAGTTACAGCCGATATAAATCGGTTCGGCACAGCCGAAGTTAGCTTCTTTGATATTTTTTATTTAATATATGTATACCTTTTCTAGACGAAAAGAAAAGAAATTGGGTCAATTTGTTTTAATTTGTTTAAGTTGAAGATCAACCAAGAAAGATCAAAAAGTGCAACCAAATATTTGCATGCTGAACATCTGTTCACTTTGAAAGCTCGCAGCTGATCTGGGGTGCATTGAAAAGCTCTCATGAAACCTTTTTTAAGCTTTTACAAGTGTTGCCAATTAGGATAAATAACAAAACTTACGAATTTTTAAAAAAGTTAATGTTGACTTATGTCCCGCTAGACTGCACAGTTGGCCCACTGTACGATGCTTTAAGTGGTAGAGGCTGCCATCATGATGAAAAGGTTTTCACTTTGTCTAACGCAAGAAGCTTTTAATGTATTAGTGTATCTAATCCTTTTGTAGTCCTCGTTTTTATATTCCTGTGCTTTTTCGAATAGCTCAAGCCAAAATCCTATGTACCGTTGGGGTAAGTTTTTTTCGGATACAATTCTGTCAAAAGATGACCAGTTCTTGAAGCGGCAAATTTTTCACCATTTATCATTTCCTTGTAATTTATGACATTCAAGATAACCGCCAACCTTTTAAATGATCTTTTGACTAACACCTGTTGTTTTAGATTAAACATCGTGTTCATCTGAAATGGCTTCACCAAATCAGATTGACCAAAGAAATATACAAAACGAAACAAAAATATAAAAACAAAACTAAGTCATAAAGATTCATATGACAATTAGTGGTTAATACCAAACAAACATGCATCCACACTCTGTGGAAAACACTAAAGATTATAACAGCGGCGCGGTATCAAGTAGCCAACGCTGAGCATGAAATATAAACATTAAAATAAGCATTTTTAAGAACAAATGTCGCCTCCTAGAGTTTAAGAATTCATTTATATACACAACACTTTTGTAAATAAAATCAGTTCATATTTTGAATTCAACGAAAGAAGACCGGGTTATTATTTCCTTCTCTTGAAAGCCTTATTCACCTGTTATTAAAAATGTAATTTTATCATTTTCGAAAAATCTTCTTGAAGTATTTCCATCATTCGTATTTCCGAATCCGTGCTTTGGGCAGTGAACTTTCAATCCTAGCTTCCGAGAGAATGCAGCTTGTAAAATATCCTTCCTACTCTGTATATCCTCACAGGGTGTATTATCCGTTTTTGTTTCTACTGGCTAAGGAAGTGTGTAAGCTAGCAATGCAACGGAGAAGTTCCATATTCGTTGAATTCTTTTTAAAAATTGCAAATTGGAGGACGTGTTTGTAATTTCGTTTAAAACTTTTCCATGAATCATTGTCATTATCGCATAAAGTATGTAAAAACTAGGCCAAATTTTTCATCAACTTAAATTTACCTGCCTTGTCAGTTTTTCCAAAGCAGGTAATTAGCAATCTAACATTGTGGAAAGGCAATTATATAAAATAGTACTATTTACAAAACAGCATTACGCAATGCTATCAATTAATTTCAAACAAGACACAGGCAAAACTGCGTGCGCTCTTCTTCTTCCTTATACCTGCGGCGCTTTTTTTGCGACATTTCTCTAGTTTTATTGCTTACGATTTGAACTCTCACATTTTCGGAAATTCGGACCATATACATATGATAGGTAAATATTTTACCTACCTTGTGTATGTAGTCCTAGTTGATCCTTGTTAGTTGTGTGTAATACAACAAAGTTAAAAAACGCCAACATTTAGTGTATTTTATAAACGCTTCAAGTTTAATAACGATTTTCGTAATTATTTAAATTTATGAAACATGCTATTAATAAAGAACAAACTTTCAGATAAAATAAAAATCGAAGATCGATTGTTAAAATTGCCCAATATTCAGTTATACAGTTGCGACTTTATGTAGAAATTATCATTTATTTCCATTTACTAAAAATGATTCAACTTTGGGCGCCTCTAGCATCCATGAATCTCAACCGAATTTGGATTTATAATCTATTTCCTATCGATTGCATATTTCATTTTTGCCAAAAACGATCATGAAAGCATGGGGTTTTTGCAACGCTGCCATATTTCCCTTTGTTCTAAGTACTTTATAACCCGTTCCAATCGTGTGTCGTACTTCACTTTCTGTAAATAAATATAGTGTTAAAACAAAGTGTCCCGCGCGATTTTAATTCATTTGCACACCAACCACTCACCCATACCAGAAGATATTGTTAACAGCCGAGTGTTGGTATTGGTTAGCATTTAACCGCCCCTCCACGAACATTGGTCCTTCGGACAGGATATTCTTCGTTTCTTCAGCTAGCATAGCATTATGCACATGCATACCTACATGTATGCACAGCTGTTTTTCAATCTGCATGTGAAAGTGTTTAAGAATCGCGAATTCATAAAGTACCACTTACCTTTACTTAAAGTGTAAAACACTGTCCACTGTCTGATCATTCGATCGGCATAAATTATTTATGCCAAATAATTATACATTTTTATTAATTTAGTTCAATTTTATTAATGTTCTTTTTAATACACAGTTGGGTATAAAATGGGTAATCTTAGGCTTAATATACGCGACCGCTTTGTTTTGTAATTAGTATATTTGCTTTGCTGAGTTTTCTTTTGAATTTTGATTTGTAGTGTGTTGTTTGTCTCCCTCAAAGGTTAATTTAGTATTTCGATTTTCTGCTTTTGATAAATTGCATATTCGTTAATGAAGTTTTGAATTAGTTTTTGATAGTCCGGATAATAGTATTTCTCTTTAAACCAGTTTTGCGTTTTAGTGATACCTGGATGAAGTAGTTATTTATAATTTTTTAGTATAATTTCTTTGAATTCTGCAAAGGGGGAAATGTCTTTTAATTTGTAAGTGGTTCTTAAAGTTTTTGTTTGGCTGTCTGCACTAATTATTTCAAGATAGGCTTCTTGGAGTGTTTGAAAATATAAGTCGTTTTCAATGTCAAGTGCGTTATTTTTTGAGCATAAATATTCTTTGATAATTTCATTAGCGAACTGATTGGTCATTTCTACATATGATATTTTTTTTATTTTTTTTTGTCTGGACGTTGACGCATACAATGCGAAGTACATTTAAGTGGCCCATACGACACCAGGTTTCGGGCGAGCCCAAGCAGAGCGCTGTCCCCCTCCCGCCCGTCCGACCATGGGGCGCAGCCGCAAATCGGACGGCACGATCGCGTGGACAAATACAAATAAAACGGACAAACAATTAAAAATATGATTAACTACAGCTAAATACGAGCTAAATGTGCTAACATAGAGGTTTTCACAAGAGAAAGAGAGGCTTCTGATCTGATTACGGGACACAGAAAATTGTAATCGTAACATAGGGCTCGAAAAAGTTCATGCAGAGAATAGTTAGAACTACAGTGTTTAAAGGATAGAGGAATAAAATTTATAGTAGGTCTACGGGGTACAGATAGGTTAGACTGGTTCAATAGCTCAGGAGAGTCTATTTCACCTATTAAAAGTTTATAAATAAAGATAGCACCAAGCATTACTCTACGATTAATTAAAGAAGGAAGAAAAAGAAGCCTACTGGAGTATGATGGCAAATTGACATTGCGATTCCAATTTAGACCGCGAAGAGCAAAAAGCATCGTCAAACTCTTTTGACCATCGTTTCACAACCGAAGAACATTCATAGCTTTACTCCACCAAATTTTAGAATTGACTACCCTTGTACACCATGGTTTCCGTAAAAAGTGTCAAACTGATGTTATTTATACTGACTTTAGTAAGGCTTTCGAGACGGTAGATCATTCTATGCTACTTGCGAAACTTAACATTATGGGCTTTTTCCCTAAACTGTTGGCTTAGTTAAAATCGTAAAACATTGGGCCAAAATGATGACCCTTACGTAACAACGGTATTATACACTTCGTTAGTTCGCCCTACTCTAGAATATTGCTCGCCAGTGTGGAACCCTCAATATGATGTTCACCAGCCTAGTATTGAATCGGTTCAGAAGCAATTCCTTAAGTTCGCGTTACGTGGTCTTAATTGGGACCCGAGTCTTCGCCTTCCTTCTTATTCTGACAGACTTCTTCTTATTAATCTTCCTTCACTTTACAACCGTAGGTTCGTATTTGGCATTCTCTTTCTCCATACTAGACTAGTCAACGGTGAAGTCATTTCTACTAATTTACTAGATACGCTATATTTTTGTGTTCCCTCACGTCGGACCAGAAACATTTTTTCTATTCACCTTAGTAGATGTCTGACTAACTACTCTCTTCACGAACCTTTTCGTGTTCTTTGCCAATCTTTTAACAACCTTTCTCACCTTATCTATCCTCATCTGTCTGTCACTTCTCTTCGAGCTATACTTTTCAATCATCTACAACGAAACCGCTAAATACATTCTGGACTTGGACTGGATTTGGATTGTTTGCAACTCATCCCTGACCATACTGGCTGTGAATCGGGGCATAGCTGGCACCTTGTGCAAATAAAACACCTCCACCGGGTCGCGGATGTTTAGTTGTGTTTAAAGCTAAGCTACCTTCTTCAATAAGTTGTTTCTGTCTTTTAGCTTAAGGTTTTTCGTCGACTGCTGTGTTAGTTGACGTAAATAAATAAATAAATTGTATGCATATATTTTTAATTAATTAAATTAGTTATAGTAGTTCAATCCATAAAAATGTATATATATGTAAAGTTTATTATAATGATTATGTTTATTGACAGTAGTATTATGAATGATTCTGAATGGTTAGATTCCAGGACATTGGTTATATAAAATACAACTGAGAACAACTTTGATTGAGCTTCGCGACGACTTTAGACCGACAACTGACGACTACGACTTTCAACTCTCAACTGCAACTGACTACTGACGACCATCGATTCTGGACAACACCTCTTTACACACACATATATATATATATATATATTTTTTTTTTTTTTAATTAGTTTTGATGATTTTTAGTCTATCCTTATGTACTGTATCTTATTTTCTTCGTTTATAATTTTTATGTTGTTATTTTTAGCTATTTCTATAGCCTTGAATGGCTGAATCATAGGCTGAATCAAGCTTATGACAAGTTTCGTTTTTTAAGAAAACGTGGTCTCCTTTTTCTAAATTCAAGTCTATTAACTTATTGTCATGAAAATTTTTCAGTTTTTCCTTATTTTCTGGTAACATTATTCTAGCTTGATTATATGCTAGTTCTAATCTAAACTTAACTTCTTTAGCATAACCATCTATGTTATATAAAGGTTCAATTCTATTTATGCTATTAAAATGGATTGGTAAATTATTTTGTTTACCAAATACAAGTTCATAGGGGCAGTAATTATGTGTTACTGATGGAGTTGTGTTAAAACAGCAAACAAAATATTGTAACCATACATCCCAATCAGTTGTATCTACTGATATATATGAACGAATATACTCATTAAATGTTCTATAACTTCTTTCAACGGTTCCTAAGTTCTGGTGGTGTTGAGCAGTAGACGTAATGTTGTCAATTTTTAAATATTTGCTGGGGTCATTTATTATTGAATTTTTGTGTTCTGTTCCCATGTCCGTAATGAACGTCTTCATTGGACCGTACTTCAGAATAAAGGATCCAAATATAGACTTTGCAATTGTTGTTGCGCTTTTGCTTGTAACTGTAATTGCTACTAAGTATTTCTTCAAGTCACATATCAAAGTGACTGCGTATTCATTACCATCTTCAGATTTTGGTAGTGCACCAATGGGATCCACTATTACTCTGTCAAAAGCATACATGGGAGTTTCGGTAATTACTAAGACTAATGACTATACCGGCTTCCTTTTCGAGCCTTTGAAAAAATTTACCTAGGTCAAGAGCTTCATTGGTGTAAATATCGCCAACGTCAATTCTTGCTATGACTTTTTTCCATGTTTTAGTCTACTTTTCGTACCTCGTCATTTACATTGACTTCGTATACATTGGGCTGAGTAGCATTTAGAGTTTGCTTATGCAAATCTTCGTTTTCTTTTCCTGCGCAGGAATTCAACTGTTTACTTTGATTTCTAGTAGTGACTTTCAGAATTATATTATTTATCTGTATATTTTGTAAGTCCTTGATTGTAATTCTAGATAGGGCGTCAGCTACCTAATTGTCTTTCCCCTTTAAAAACTCTACTGTTAAAAAATCTTTTCCTCTAATTCGATGCGCATTCGCGTCAGTTTGGAACTGGTGTCTACCATTGAAAATAAATAGGTGAGTGCTCTGTGATCTGTTTTGACTGTGAACTGTCTACCATAAATATATGGTCTGAAATGTGTTATTGCCCAATGAATGACTGCTAATTCCTGTTCTGTACTTTTGTTGCTTTCGCCTTTTGTAATGCTCTTGATGCGTATGCGACTGGGAGCAGTCCGTTATTATTTTGAGTTAGGGCTGGTCCACATGCTTACCTACTTGCTTTTGTGATTATGCAAAACTCTTTGCCGAAATCTGGGTATTGTTATAGAGTGTGATTCATTAGTGCTGATTTTAGATGTTTGAAGTCGTTTTGGTAGTCAACTGTCCATTCAAATTTTACATCGGCAAAATTCTTTATAAAACTTCTGTAATAGTTGCAAAATGCAATGAATCTTCTAGCGCTGTCCGCATCGTGTGGGACAGCATAATTTTAAATGACGTCATATTTGGTGTCGTCAAGCAAGATTCCTTTGTCTATGCATGTAGTTTTAGGTTATTTTAGGTTTTTCAAAAACATCAGTTAAGTGTTCAATGAAAGACGTTAGTATTTCTTGCTTTTATTTAATGTTTATTGATTTAAATGTAAATAGGCACTAGCACCTGAACCAGTGACTAAAAGTTGTCGCAACCAACACATAAATTGGGTGGACGTCGGAGTGAGATTACAAAGGTAGAGATTGGACGCCAAAGACACAGCGATGCACACCCGATGTAACTACAATTGGTATTTGATCTTACTAAGAATAATGCATTTCGTTTATAGTAAAAATAGAGAGCTCACCAGTGCATAGTTCGACATAGTGTTAGGTCAGCAAAATACGTCTTTATTGCGTAGCTAACCAAGGCAGCTTAATTAACTTGGTCTTTATTGTTAACTACTGACCATATCAGATCTACTTATGACTGATGAGCCATCGATATCTATTATCGGGTTACATACTAACTTGACATACATTTCTATTTTGTTCCACATTATGATTATCTTATTGTTATCTTATTTTATATAATCTAAACACCAACATACTCCCGGCCGTTGAACACCTGTTCAACGTTATCCAACGTTGACCGCAAAATTGCTGTGGGCTTGGTTTGGTGCAGCGGGAGTCGGAATAGGAATAACGATCCTCACGGATGTCTGCTCTGAACCATTGTGCCTTGAGGTTTGGGAACACCTCCTTATTCCATATATCATCACAAGAATTGATAGTATTGCTAGCGCTACGTAGGAGACGATAACATAATGTGACGGCTGGCTGGGGTCTTCTGGTAACTTCCAGTTTTGCTTAGTTTCCAGTTTTCCTTGAATATTGCTTAGTTCGTAGTAGCTTAGCTGCATCTTCCTGAATTGTGTTGTTGTTGGCGCTGCTTTTGTTGGGCCAATGCTGAAGTTGCCAAATCGCACATATGACAATTTCATTGTTTCTCTCGTAGCTATACGGTGACCTGTTATTCGGATAGCAGAACTTCTTGCTGTACACGTCGGGTCTAGAGTTAACAATCCAGTCTTCTTCCTAGTGACATCTTGTATATTATCGTCACAGGTCACTGTGAGTTCAATTGGTCTGGCGGTGGCAAAAATCCACTGATTTTTGTGATACATGTCGTACCACAAAAATTACCTGTTTGTGTGTTGTATTTGACTAGTTGATGATTTGGTGTTTTCGAATAGCTGGAACTTACAGTTGCTATTAGTTGTATACGTCGTTTGTTTATCAAAACAAACGTTGAGCTGATAGCATCGTTCCAGATCTACTCCTGGGAGTCCAATGTATTAATTCTGTTCTTTGTTGACAGCAATAATGGGAATTTTAATGTTCATAGTTACAATCCCATGAGTTCCAACGTGACTTTAAATATCACATGATTGCTTGCGATTGTGCCTTGTGCCTTCATTAAGGCATATAATTGCAAGACGTCGTTATCTGGAACTGGCAAATCCAAAATAAACGGAAGATGTCTCTTAGGTTGGTTCAGATGTCCCCGAAGCTGGCCTGGTGATAGTAACGGGCTTATTTTGCTATGATGGGCATCCGTAAACACTCGGAAAATTTCGGTTTGAATTCGTTGCAAATTCCCTGCAATAAGTGTCATCTGAGTACTTAGCGTGATATACCATTGTAATGTCTTTACCGCATTGTCCTGGACCTTCGTTATGTCGTTCATTTGTTGTTTCATCTGATTTTCAATTGTGGATTCATCTCGCTTAATGAAGTTTATCGTTGAATCTTTTACAGATGTCTGCTTTTGTAGCAAGGTCAACAAGTAGTCTTCATTTGATTTAACTTTTCGTATGGTGCCTAACATCTCTGTTGCATACTTTGAGTCCAGCACACCAAATAAGCCGTTCGCAGTATTCCCAATTGTACCTAATGTACCTGTCTCTGTATTGCTGTGCATGCCTCCGGAACCTTTATTAACAAGCATATTTCTCAAACCTTTACTACTTCGTCTGAAAATGTCTGCAGGTCAGCCCAATATGGTTCGAGATCGTAAAATGCCACGATAGTCCAGTCAGACGTTGATTTTCTTCATGAAGTTTTCTAGTATCATTTTTACCACCGGATCATTATACGGTAAGAGATATGTATTCCTTATTTCCGTTGATACTGGTGGTGGTTGTAGCCGAGTTGCTACTCGTGTGATTGAATGTTCATCCAGTATTAGTGGCAATGTTGCCACCGTGCTTTTGCGATCCAATGGTTGATCAGGTCGTTTCTTTAAGTACCGTAATTCATATGCAAATCCTGTTTCTTGAATTTGCTTGATGATTATTATTCGTGCTTGATCCAACTCTTCCAACTCTAATTGAGTCGTTGGTTTCCTGTTCTCCTTGTGACAAAACCGTAGCACATACGCCACTATTAGCTGTAGCCGGTAAAATAAATTTCTGTGATTTACCGTATATATTCATTCATTCGTGTTGTTGGGAGTGACAGTCACCGTGCTGAATACCTTGGTTTTCTTCTTAGAGGTATCCATCGTGTGCTCTGTAGGCTTAAATGGTGCTGGCCAGCCACGTTGTGTTCCATGCAAAAATAGTGGTGCATATAACCATAATGTATGTGTGCTAAGTTGGGCTGCTGATATGCCTCGAGACAGAACATCAGCTGCGTTGAGCGCTGATGACACATGACGCCATTGCCTTGGATGTGATACCGCATGTATTTTGGTCAACCGATTAGCGTGTAGAAATGTGATGCCCGTGAATTAATCCAAGAGAGTACTACTGTTGAGTCTGACCAGAGAAATGATTCAACACTTTCTGATCCTAATTGGAGATCCTGTCGAACTGTGTCCGTGAGTTCAGGGTCAGCGTCTGCTTTTTAAGCGGAGCCACTCTCGACTTGACGCACAACAATCTGACCGAAATTTGCCCATTTTTATAGGTTGACTGGATATAAACTGCCGCTCCATACGCCTTTTCTGATACATAAACAAATGTATGCAGTTCCTTCGTAGTGGGGACCTTGCCATCAAAAATATGCCTTGCAATTTTCATGTGGTTTAATGCCTGTACATCCTCTTGGTAGGCTTCCCATTGCTTCTTCAAATACTGCGGCAGGTTACCATCCATCTCAATTCGTTCGGTAGCGACATGTTGAAGAAACATTTTGCTCTTACCGATAAAACGACAAAACTTTAAAAACTCTAACGATAAAACTTTAGTTCTTTACTTGGATCCTCTCTCCACACAATCATCTGATTGAATTGATCGGCAGGGTTTATCCAAACTTGACGATACATTTTTTCAATGTCCGCAGTGAACACATATTTGTATGTCCTGAACCGCAGTAGAATTGAGAAGAGTTGACTCTGTACAACTGGTCCAGGATATAAAATGTCGTTCAGTGATTTTCCTGATGACGTTTTGGATGATGCATCAAATTCCACCCTTAGCTTGGTGGTGGTACTTTCGGGCTTTAGTACACAGTGATGCGGGATAAAATAATGGTTCTTGGGTATGTGCTCCACCATTATTTGCTTCATATGTCCAAGCTGTTCATATTCTGACATAAATTTCACATAATCCTTTTTTATGTCAGGGCTCATTCGCCGCTCTAAAGACATGAATCTTCTTATGGCTACTTCCCGATATTCTCCAAGGGATGAAGCCTATTCAGCAAATGGAAGCTTTACAATTAGTCGATTGTCAGCCGCCGTGTGTTGGTTATCGAGGAAGAATTTTTCACAATACTCTTCCTCTGGACTCCAATACCTTTTTATTGGCTCTAGTGTGTCTAGCTGCCAGAATCTTTCTAGAGATTCCTTTGGATTAGTTATGCCTACCATACATGTGATTGAAGCTGACGTTGACATATTTATTCTGCCTGCAACAATCCATCCAAACTCTGAATTTTGTAAGATTGGACGGCTTCGATTGCCCCGTTTTCTTTCTGGTAGCAGTATAGCATAATGATCATCAGCTCCCAACAGCATATCAATTTTTCCTGGTTTATCAAATGTTGGGTCCGCTAATTGAATGTTGTCTGGTAATGTGACTTTCTGCGTTATTTGTTCTGTGGGTTGGTCACCTATTATGTGCGGCAATACAAATGCCTCTACTAGCATTGCGAACTTGTTGTATCTTGACCTTACAACCAAGCTTACTCGCGCCTTGATTATCTGTGGTTGACCACCCACTCTATTTATGTGCACGTGAGTCTCGTTAATTTTCAACGATAACTTCTTTACCAGTCTCTCTGAAACGAGATTTACTTGTGAGCCGCTATCCAAGAGTGCTCGAAATTCTCCTTTCCTTTTTCCACTACCTTGGCCGTTGCCAACAGAGTGTATTTTCTGCCAATTCCATATGCAGATGCTGCAGAAACAGATGTAGCCATTTGGTTGCCTGTTTCTAAATGCGACATTGTGTTATGTTTTTTATCGCATTTGAAGCATTCTCTCAATGAGCAATTTTTTGCCATATGGTCTGGCTTGAAACAATTGACACACAATTTGTTTCTCTGCACCCAATTTAGCCGCTCTGCTGAGGATTTTATTTTAAACTTTTCACATTGGAAGAGTTTGTGCTTTGATTTCTCACAGAAAGCACACAAGGTACTGTTTGTCCCATATGCTGCTGCTCATGTTTTCTTTGGACTCAGCTTTTCAATGCTGCGATTTTCATTTCTTGGTTTCCCAATCGTCTCTAATGTTACGAAGCGCTGTTCCAAGAATGATAGGAAATCCTTTTTTTATTTCCTGTAGATCTCTCGAAAGAGTTGGACGTGTTTTTTTTTTAAACTCCCGCGTTTTTAACTGATTCTATATTTTTTTATTTTGTTTTATCGTCATCGCGATCGAAATTTATATTATATTATGAAATCTAACTTGCACCGTATCAGTCGTTGCGTTTTTGTGCGTTTGTGTTAATAATTTTTAACAACTTTAATTCAAAGGTTTTACCTTTGTCGGTTTTTTTTTTCTTCCTCTCTCTCCCACCTTAATCTCATTTTTTTCTTTCTTGCAAATCACAAGCAACGCTCATTTGTAGTTGTTTTGCAATTTTTTTTTTTTTTTTGAGTTCTTGTTGCAGTGTTTTTGTTATTGTGATTTCTAGCTCCGGCGCTCGCGCTCTTTGACTTTTTTTTCTCTTCTCGTTTTTGTTTTACTCGTCGCCGTTATTTGCGCTCACATTGCAGTCTGTTGTGTGTCTGTAATATAGACTCTATATCACTTAGCCAGTGCTCTCTTTCTCTTTTAACCCTTGTGGACCCTCAATATCTCTCTTTCTTATTATTTCTTGGTTACTAATTCTTCTTATTACCTCATAATGCCTGTCTGTTTGGTTAAAAATTGTTTGCAGCCCGCCCCACCCCTGAATAGTTTTATTTACTGTTGGTTGTGTAAAACTACAGTACATGTTAAGTGCGCCGGCTTTACATGCAGGGTAAAGGATCTTTGAGATCAAAAAAGGGTCTCAAATGGAGATGTGAGTCATGCCGGATCGTGGAAGACGAAATGGAACTTTTCATGCGGCAAACAAAGGATAACCTGATGAGTCTGTCCGCCAGTTTTCTTAAACTCTCGCAAGAGTTTAAAGCTGTCGCGTCTCAGTTTAGTAGTTTAACGGTACTGACTGAGTCTCGAAAGCGAAAGAAGGCGGAGAAGATGGTCTCCACATCTATACCGGTTCCAACCCCTTCTCACCCAAAGCAAAATAAAATTCCGCAGACAATGTCTGTAGTGTCCGTTTTGTCTGGGCAAGAATCTAAAATCCAATTGAGTTTTTTGATAGTGTCTGCAGTTCTAGCTTCTGACCGAAAAGCTTAATTGTGAAGGAGCTTACATCCAGAAAAAGGAAGACACGGGGCAAACAAGGATTCCTTCACCATCTACTCCTCTTTCTTCTTCATCTATTCCCACTCCTTCCTTATCTATTCCTTCTTCTACTCTATTAAAAAACTAACAACTTCCTTCTCTGTCGGCTATCAGAATATCAGAGGCCTTAATACTAAACTTACTAAACTCTTTGTAGATAGTCTGTCTTTTGATTTTGACCTAATTGTCTTTACTGAGACTTGGTTAAAACCTGACGTTTTTGACGCCACAGTTTTACCCTCTAATTTCAAGGTCTACCACAACTACCCTTTTACAGTTTACATACTTTGTAATCCAAGGTTTTAAGAACAAAAGCAAACTGATGTTATATATACGGATTTCAGTAAGGCTTTCGATTCGGTAAACGAGGCCTTACTATTACATAAACTGAATTTAGTTGGCTTTCCGGACGCTCTGCTTGCTTGGATTTCAGAATATCTAAGCAATAGGAGGCAGCGGCTTCTTTTTAGGTCCTCTCTTTCTAAGATCATCTGTGTTGAATCGGGAGTCCCGCAGGGCAGTCACCTTGGCCCATTACTATTCACCATTTTTATTAATGATCTCCCCACCGTTCTTTTTAATTCCAAAATTCTTATGTATTCCGATGATGTAAAAATCGCTAATCGCATCGAAGACTCTCTTTCATGTCATACCTTGCAAGCTGACCTGAATGCTTTTCAGGGGTGGTGTAGGGCTAACTTGTTATCGCTAAACTGTTCTAAGTGCAAAATTATGTCTTTTTATAGAGCTTCTCCCCAATTAACGAGTTACCTTTTAAATATTTTCCCGTTAAAAAGAATTAATAATACTTCTTTGGTTGTAAAAGATTTGGGGATCTTAATAGACCACAAACTATCTAAAAGAACCCGCAATTTCAGATCGCTTATACTTCCCACTTGCACAACAAACTTTTCGCTACATGAACATTTTCGTATACTATGTAGAGACTACAACAGACTTTGGCACGTTATCGGTTCCGAAACATCGCTTCCGAGTTTAAAAACTGCGCTCTTGTCCTTCCTCGCTTGTTCGTACTGAGCTTTGTACGACTACGTCTATATATATGAAACATTATAACAGCATCTGACGATTCCATATTGACGCATACATTTTTTAAAGCTTGTAACGAAAAATTTCGAAAATATTATCATGCAAGTTCTTTATCGAAGCTGCGTCATTTCCCACATTTGGGTGATCAAAAAGCTTTGTCAGTATGGCTGTTACTAGAACTCGTTTATTATTAAATCGTTCCTGCAACACTGACCAAGCAGTATTGTAATTGGCTTCTGTTAATTCCAGGTGCCGTATCAATCTCTCTGCTTCTCCAGAAAGGTTGGTTTTTAAGTACCACATTTTATCTATTGTGGATACATTTGACTCATGTCATGCCTTTTTATAGATGTCATGAAATTGTTGCCATTTCAGATAATCCCCATCCAATTTTGGAATGGGAATTTTGGGTAGTTGCAATGATTGCTCGTTCCTTAAATTGGTCAAGTGTAGCACAAATAAGAATAAGAAATAAATAGAAGTCGCCTTTTTGTTTAGTGTTTAACAATGGTTCATTTCCAATATTCGTATTCTTTTTACACTGATATACGCCACGACATTGAAACCAATTTTTTGAGTTTTGTTTTTTATTTGTTAAAAATTGCTGACTGATGCTAAACTATAGTACTCGTGCGTACTACCTGGGTTTAACTAGGTCAGAGATTGCTGACGCCAAATTTCAAATTATTTATTTTTTTTTTTTTTTTTTATGGGAATTCAATTTTTTTATGATTTGGTCGCCCTGTTGACACAAATCGTTGTTAAATGTTGTTGAAGAAGTGATCGCCTAGTTGATCAACTTTCATTCAATGGGTATGCACTGCTACCCCGTTCCGAAAAAACTAGTTTTCCAATAAATTGTTTTAGTCGCCAAGTTGACTTGTATGTATATGCTACGTACTGATTGCCAAGCTAATCAATTGCGAATTTTCAGTCAGGACCCCAGATTGATGTGGAATGTTCACCCTTGCTTAGGATTGTACTGTGTCCAAATCGTGCAATGAAAGTAGTCGCCTAGTTGACAGTTTCCTTGTTGTTGAGAGATTGGTCGCCTGAGTTGACCAACTCTTCTCAGTTGATGACGGTTTCACCAAGTCTGTTATTCTTTCAACTTGGAGCCGCCAATGTCGGGGTTACCAAAATGTTCAATAAAAGACGTCAGTATTTCTTGAATTTATTTAATGTTTATTTATTTATATATAAATAGGCACTAGCACATAAACCAGTGACTAAAAGTTGTCGCAACCAACACATAAATTGGGTGGACGTCGGAGTGAGATTACAAAGGTAGAGATTGGACGCCAAAGACACAGCGATGCACACCTGATGTAGCTACAATTGATATTTGATCTTAGTAAGAATAATGCATTTCGTTTATAGTAAAAATAGAGAGCTCACCAGTGCATAGTTCGACATAGTGTTAGGTCAGCAAAATACGTCTTTATTGCGTAGCTAACCATAGCAGCTTAATTAACTAGGTCTTTATTGTTACCTACTGACCATATCAGATCTACTTATGACTGATGAGCCATCGATATCTATAATCGAGTTACATACTAACTTGACATACATTTCTATTTGTTCTATATTATGATTGTCTTATTGTTATCTTATTTTATATAATCTAAACACCAACAGCAAATGCTTTTATGAACAACCAATGACTATTAAGTCATCCATATAAAGGAATGCTTGCGAAGGTTGAAGTCCAGTGAACGCTATAATCATCATTCTCTGAAATGAATTTGGCGCCATCTCATGAAGCAATACGAACCTTTGTTTGTTGAAAAAGACATAATATATCTTGATTCAAGTTCTTCAAGTTCAAATTGATGAAAAGCTGACATTAAATCAAGGCATGAAAAATATTTTGCTCTACCTAGTTGATTCAAAATATCATCAATTCTAGGGAGTGGAAATTATAAGACAACAGTTTTTTATTATTCTAACGATTACTAACTGCCATTTTTTCTTTTCGAAATTTGGGAGTGACTTCTAACAAAAGTGGGCTATTATAAGCAGGTACTATTTTGTCATCTATCTTTTTGACTATGAGGATTTGTAAACATTTTTTTTAAATTGATTCATCATCCTTCAAGTTTCTTTTTTTTCCCATGTATTTATTATGTGATTAGTTGGGATGCATTGGAAAGTGTCGGAGTTTTCTTTCAGTATAGATATTTCCGCACCTAGATCTTTTCCTGTTGCTACGATTATGAAGGTAACGAAAGTGTTTTGACTGAGTCTGATGGTATGAATTTTAGTGTTTCTTCCTGCCGGGTATCTAACATTAGAGTTATAATTCTGGTGATTATTTCCTCTATTGGTATTTCTGTTATTGCCTCTATTACTTCCTCTATAACTGTTATTGTAGTTAGAGTTATAATTCTGGCCGTTATTGCGATTGTTGTTATAGTAATTATAATCACCGCGAATCATTTTTTCTACCTCGATCATTTTTTCTATAATTACCACTTCCTCTTTACGCAAACAACACCGAATTTGTGCTTCCAGTCATAGTGTAGAAGTTTCCAACCTCAAGGATTGTTTTGTGTTTACCATGCTCACAATTTTTAACCATTGTGTTGATGGCTTCTTTAGTACTGAATTTACCAGCATGTTCAGCCGATAGGCCCTCGTTGATATACGAAGCTTCCAAGAGTTTTCGTAAATTGGCGATTTCTGTGGTTAAATTATTTTCGACAACTTTTCTTTTACAACATCGGATGTTTCACCGACTATAGTATCTTGCAATTTTTATACCCTTGCAAAAACAGTATATTAATTTTGATCAGAAGTGTGCAACGCATAGAACGAAGCATCTCCGACCATATAAAGTATATATATTCTTGATCAGCACAACGAGACGAGTTCATATAGCCATGTCCGTCCGTCCGTCCGTCCGTCTGGATCAACGCAAACTCCTCCTAGACCGTAAGAGCTACAGAGTTGAAATTTTGCATGTTGGCTTGTATATACTGCAAGCATTTTATATTTTGGATTCAGCCGGATCGGACCACTATATCGCAAAGCTCCCATATAAACGGCAAAGTCACGAACAGTGACTTTTCTCAATAACTTCGTTATTTTCTGATTATTTACTGTCGTGAAATTTAATATTGGTGAGTTTATTACACTTGTAAACGACTGTGCCAAGTTTAATCAAGATTGGATGACTAAAATATATAGCTCCCATAGAAACGATCGGTCGAAAATAGTGACTTTTATCAATAACTTCGTTACTTTTCACGAAATTGGTATATAAATGAATATTTATCAGTTTAATATACCTATTAATGACTATGCCAAATTTTATTAAGATCGGTTGACTATATCACATAGCTCCCATAGGAACGATGGGTGAAAAACTGTGACTCTTGTATTTTTTACCACAATTAAAGTTAAAGAAATTTGGTATGTATAAAGTTGCAAAGGTATATAAACTTCGGCACGGCCGAAGTTAGCCCGGCTCTCTGGTTTTATAATTGCATCAATTTTCGTTTCATCTTTGACTATGTATTGTATTAAGCCAAGAATTTCGCATTTTATTCATTCAACAGCGATCTCTTCAAATAGCCTTTTGTCAAATTTACTAACTTCAAAGCTCTTATGATTCTTTGAAGATGTACTTTTTGTCCATTAAACTCTGGAATGGTATTCGAATTGTCCTTTATGTATGCCCTATGGGGATTTACGTCTGCCTTTACTTTCTTCGTGTTCTATTTCATTATTGTTAATAGAGCAGGAATTGTCAGATCGTTTAGACCATCTTCCATGTCTGGGCTTTCGATTGACTCAAAGTCTTTGTCCTCCTCTAAGCCTATTTTTTGCTTATTTACCGATTCCAGTTCTTCCCTTGGATCTATCGTTAAGGATTGTCGGTATAAATATATCTAATTGATACTTTTTTTTATTGCTGTTAAATTCGAACGCAACTTCATTAGTAATTTTGATATTTTGACAGGTTTGTGTTATCTTTTTCATTTCATGCAGTAGTTTTCTTGCGTTGCTAAAGGAATCGACATGAATCTTTGCATGTTTATTTTATGTATCTTTCTGTATTTTCCTATTTTATATAATTTTTAAAGGTTTCTTTTATTTCATAGATTTGGAGAATTAGTTCTTCTCTATATATGCTTAAGTTGTATAATTAGTTAACTCAGCCAGGGTTCTACTTTGCTTCAGATCATGCTCTCGTGATATATATGTATATATATATTCATAATGCGGACGCAGAAGTCTGTTTATATAAATGCGAAAGTATATCATTCATATTTTTTTTTTTTATTCAATCCTCTAATTTCTATTACTTCTACATCATCCGACTCTTCTATATTTATCGATTCGACTGAAAGACTTAGAAAGTTTCACGAACCCATTCAAGCATGTCTTTTCTTAAAGGGGTCTTAGCCAGTAGAGTATGGTAGTAGTATGGATTTTTAATAAGATCTACAATATTTCTTTTAATTGTGTAGTTGTTGGATACCCAATACCTAATTTCTTTGTATTTGTAATTAGGAAATCAAGGAAAGGGATATTTCTAGGTGTTTAGTTTCTATCTCATCCATATTCTACACTTTCTAGTTAAGTCGAGTTGTTATAGATGTAATATGATTTTTTTTTATTATTCCTGTTGCTGTGTTTCATCCATTGAGTAGAAACATAACGTACAAACTGCATTCGTGAAACAGCATACTTATGGTACTGTCAGGATGAAACTCATTTGTACCCTAGTACCTTCTTTGACTGGATCCGTTATAACGAGGTATGCTAATATTATTTATACCATATTTGAATAAGATTAAATTTAAACCAAATCTCAACGCTTGATGAGTGGCTTTGTTCACTCTTAAAAACATAGGGTGCCTATTATACATTTTTTTAAAATATTTGTCAAGTGTGGTCATTTTATAATAGTTGAGTGCATTTAATTAATTTTATTATTAAACTGTAATTGAATTCTTATCTGTGTTTTTTATTGAATTTCATATTTAAATATATTCTTATAATAATTGCCAGAGTACATATTTTTTTTTATATCCTAACTATATCATTAGCTTGGCTTAATGTATTGTCACTCATCGAAGTCGGTCGTGTTTTTTTTGCGCTCTCGCTTAATTTTTGTCTTTCACTCTTTCGTGAAGCTAATTTATAATATTCAATCTAAATTCATTGCCTTACTAATTCTTAATAAATCGCTATACTCATCGCGAAGTTTGCGTTAAATTTACAAACATTTATATAAATTTATTATCAAAACTTTAACAAACGCAAATATAATTTTGTTGTTGCGCTGCTTAGTTTTTGATTTCGTTCTATTTTTTTGCTCCCCCCCGCGCTCTCAATTTACAGTTCATAGTTTGTTTTTGTTTGTGTGGTGTTGGTGCTCTCTATTCTTTTGTTTTCTCTTTTGATCGCGCTCGCGGCCGTTAACTTCGCGCTGGTGACAAGTTTTTGTTGTTGTGTGTTTTAATACAGATAAGTACAAATATTCTCTCCTTTTGTTTTCTCTTTCTAATTTGCATATTGCAGTTAGCTTTTGCCTTGCTTTGTATACGTCTCTCTTAACATATATATACATTTTTCCCTTTTTATTTACATATTGATTTATAATTTGTTTTTGTATAAATCAATTATTTAATAATGTCTGTCTGTTGCAAATATAATTGCAATAATCCCAGCAAGACCAGTGAAGACTTTCTTTACTGTTGGCTGTGTGACAATGTAATGCACTTTAAATGTGCTGGTTACACAGTCAAGGTGCGGGATAGTATTGCACAGGGTGGCGGCCTTAAATGGGGCTGTGATTCGTGTCGTGGCTTGGAGCTTGAGATGCGAAATTTTATGAAACGGACTGGGGATGCATTTAAAACCCTGTCAGCTGGCGTTCATAAGCTCCAAGAGGAGCTTTTGGCGATGGAGGTTCAATTCAGAAGTTCTAAACTTTTGATTGAATCTCCGACGCGAAAGAGGGCCAGGTTTCAAGGCGCGTCCCTCAGTCCGTCGGCACATTCGTCTCTACCAGTTCCGGCTCTCGACATTGACCCTATGTCACCAAATGGAGGAGTCCGGCTTTGGCAGGTGTGGAGTCTCTTCCCATTTCCCCTGGAGACAGTATCCCACCTACTAACGCGATATCGGTTGTAGTTTCCGAACCGTCCGGGCAAACATCCGTTTCCAGGAATATTGCCAATAAAGTAGTTACAAGAGGAGCTAGTAAAGTGCTGGCTGCTTCAGCTGCTGCTGCGTCTGCTGTAGCCGCTACTGCTGTGCCTAGTATTCCTAGTTCCCTTGTTGTAGTTCCACCCAAAAAGCAAATTTTTATTTCGAGGCTTGATCCCAATACTACTTCTGAAGAAGTCATAGCCTACATCCAGGGCAAAGTTCAAGCACCAAACATTGCTGTGGAAAAGTTCCGTTTTTCATATACTCGGGACATTTAGTCCTTTAAAATAGGTGTCTCCCCAGATCTTTTTGGCCAAATATGTCATAAAGATTTTTGGCCGGAACACCTTGTTGTAAAAGAGTATACAATAAAAAAGAAGAATCGGCCTCCGATTAGCTTGCTACCTGCCTCTGTGAATAACGTTCCTTCCGGCTCGTCTGCACCTGTTGGCGAGTCAAAAAACTAATTTCGTCCCTAACTCTGGCCTATCAGAACGTACGGGGACTAAAGACTAAACTGTCTAAACTCTATGTAGATAGTCTAGCTTTTGACTTTCATATTCTTGAGACTTGGCTGAAGCCTGATATTTCCGATGCTTCAATTTTCCCCTCAAAATATTTAATATATAGACATGATCGGACTATCCGTAATGGTGGTGGCGTTTTGATCGCTGTTGACTCGGCGTTCTCGTCTGGAATTGTCCAGTCCTCCAATCAGGAGATTGAATTTGTTTGTGTTAAAATTTCGTTTAATTCTTTTTCTGCCTATATTACTTGTTCGTATATTCCACCACCGTCCGACTTGGCAGTATACACTCACCATTTGGAAGCTATTCAACTTAATTCCTCATATCTCTCTGACAAAGACTTGCTCGTTGTTCTGGGAGATTTTAATTTACCTGAGATTGCCTGGACCCTTTCATTTGACTCTTTGTTACTGTTGCCCTCCTTGTCACATTGTTTCATGGATGGTCTGCTTGAGTTGTCCCTAACTCAAATAAATCCTGTCCGGAATAGTCGTAACAGATCACTAGATCTGGTATTTGTGTTGGATTCCTCCAACTGCGATGTTTCCAGGACTGATCCCTTAGTTATCCCCGAAGACAACTTTCATCCAACTCTGGATATAACCGTTGACCTTCCTTTTGGTGTTATGTCTCGACATAATAACTCGATGCCTCCAACCCGATGTTTTCGCAAGACAAACTTTACTAAACTTAAAAAACTCTTGTTAACTAATGATTGGACATATCTGTATACTTGCACTGATATGGACTGCGCCATTTCTGTCTTCTATAAAACTCTTGAGTCGTTCTTTGATGTTTGTGTCCCGCGTGTGACTCTAGGATGGTCTGATAGACCTCCTTGGTTCTCACGTGAGTTATGTAACTTGAAGAACGTAAAATCGAGATGTTATAAAGATTTAAAAAATCCGGTAAAGCATCGGATTTTTCCCTATATGTAGTTGCTCGATCAAATTTTATGGTGCTGAATTCACATTGCTATAAGGATTATCTTCAGCGATGTAAACTCAAGTTTTCTCGCGATCCTAAGCAATTTTATAAATTTGTAAATGTTAAACGTAAGACATCAGTGCACCCGTGTTACTTGTCTTTCGAAAACAATAAAGCTGACAATGATCAGGCAATTGCCGACATGTTTGCTGATTTTTTCAAAACAACTTATTTCTCTTCGATTTATCAAGCAAATCCTCCTTATCCTCATCACTTGCAATCGTCTAATTGCATTTTAGACCCTGTGTTTGATGAAAGTTCGGTTCTTACCGTGCTCAGTTCCGTCAAACCAATATATGCACCTGGCCCTGATGGAATACCAGGCTGCGTATTAAGGTTTTGCGCGGAGGCCCTATGTAAGCCAATACTTAAGTTGTTTACACTGTCCGTCACATCTTCCGCCTTCCCGCCTATCTGGAAGGAATCATATATTATTCCTCTTCATAAAAAGGGGAAGAAGTCCGAAGCCTCCAATTATAGGGGTATTTCTAAATTGTCTGCCATACCCAAAGCATTTGAGAAAATAATAACATCTCAATTGCAGCATTTTTGTAGCTCAATCATTTCGTCATCCAACATGGGTTTAAGAAACGTAGATCGACAACTACTAACCTATTAGAATTTACATCTCACTCAATCAAAGGGTTCAAGACTGCCGTGCAAACTGACGTTGGGTCCATTGCTATTCACCCTTTTTATAAATGATCTTCCATTGGTAGTGTCACATTCTCGGGTGCTTATGTACGCGGATGATGTCAAGCTTTACCTCAGTTTTAAAGACATATCGTCTTCTTGCCTACTTCAATCGGATCTTAATGATCTTCAGAAATGGTGTGAAACAAACCTATTAAACCTTAACGGCTCTAAATGTAAAGTTATGTCTTTTTATAGATGCACTCCATACTTAGCAACTTATTATCTTAACGACACTGCCTTAGAGCGGTTAGATATTATCAATGATTTAGGTGTTCTTATGGACCATAAATTAACTTTTAATCCTCATATTTCTGCTACAGTTAGTAAAGCTATGAATGTTCTTGGGTTTGTGAAACGATGGTCAAAAGAGTTTGACGATCCGTACACAACCAAAATTCTGTATACTTCTTTAATCCGTCCTATCTTAGAGTACGGATCTTGCATATGGTCACCTCAATATGAGACGCACCAAAGTAAAATTGAATCTGTTCAAAAGCAATTTCTGTTTTTCGCTCTTCGCGATCTGAATTGGGATCGCAATGTCAATTTGCCATCATACTCCAGTAGGCTTCTTTTAATCAACCTTCCTTCTTTAATTAATCGTAGAGTAATGCTTGGTGCTATCTTTATTCATAAACTCTTAATAGGTGAAATAGACTCTCCTGAGCTATTGAACCAGTTAAACCTATCTGTACCCCGTAGACCTACTAGAAATTTCATTCCTCTATCCTTAAAACACTGTAGTTCCAACTATTCTTTGCATGAACCTTTTCGAGTCCTATGTTCTGATTACAATCATCTGTATCCCGTAATCAGATCAGAAGCCTCTCTTTCCCTTGTGAAAACTTCTATTTTAGCACATTTAGCTCGTAACTAGCTGTAGTTAATCATATTTTTAATTGTTTGTCCGTTTTATTTGTATTTGTCCACGCGATCGTGCCGTCCGATATGCGGCTGCGCCCCACGGTCGGTCGGGCGGGAGGTGGACAGCTCTCTGCTCGCGCGAAACAGGCTATGTCCTGGTGTCGTATGGGCCACTTGAACGTACTTCGCATTGTACGCGTCAACGTCCAGACAATATAGCCCTTTTTATTAAACATTTATCGTGTAGTCGATACGCTTTGTACAGGACAATTATGACAATTATCAATAACAATATATTTATTCTAAGTCAATCTTAAGTCAATATTTGATGATTCGATTTTATTATTATTATAAGTATAGGATATAGTGTAAACTATCAACCTAACTATATTTTACAAGAACTGGCAACTAAGGCCTTCTGCCTTATTCGATTTTATTTATAACATTTGCAGTGGAATCTACTGTTTTTGAATCAATTAACCCCATTGTGTGTGTACTATATATCATTTGCTTTGCTTATCAAATTTGAATTTTTTTTTTTTTTGACATTTGAACGGACAACATGCTAAATACTTTTAAAATTTTGCTTTTCAAATTTTTTGTAATTGATTTTCTTTTATGTATATATTTATATATTTATTTATACCAAAATTAATATACACTTTTTGCAAGTATATTCATTTTGGTTAGAAGTGCGCAACCTATAGAACGAAGCATCTACGAACATCTACAAGTCACGAACAGTGACTTTTCTCAATAAGTTCGTTATTTTCTGAGACACTGTCGTGAAATTTAACATTGGTAAGTTTATTACACTTATAAACGACTATGCCAAACTAGCAGATGACTATCATGTTGCTCTTATAGGAACGATCGGCCGAAAACAGTGAGTTTTATCAGTAACTTCGTTACTTTTCCCGCAATTATCATAAAAATTAATATTTATCAGTTTAATAATCTAATAATCTATCAATGTGCCAAATTTGATCAAGATCGGGTGACCATAACATATAGCTCCCATAGGAACGATCGGTGAAAAACAGTGACTCTTGTCTTCTCCAGTTTGGTTTTGATTAACTTTTTGGATTCTGGTACATAGAAATCTTACGAGTTTATTATTAGTATTTTAACATATTCTATTTTTTTATATTAATTTTAAACCCTTGCAGAGGGTATAATAAAATTGGTCAGATGTTTGTAACGCACAGAAGGAGGCGTTTCCGACCCCATAAAGTATATCTATTCTTGATCAGCATGAGAATCAGAGTCGATATAGCCATTTCCGTCTGTCCGTCTGTGCTTATGCGTTTTACTCAGCGGTCTTAAAAGGTATTGGGCTGAAATTTTTTTCTGTTCTTTTTATTACCCGATCACTCTATCATATAGTTGAATACGAAAAGTAGGTGAAGCAGTTGGAGTATCGCTATGTAATTTACTAATGTGATAGTAATAAAAAAAAACATCAGATCCCAAATTTCAATCTGATCGTCTCTGCTCAACCCCTGCTTGAATCATTAGAGCACACGCATACACACACACAGACGCATCGCTACATAAACTTTATGTGTATGCGTGCCAATCGCGGCATGCGTGTAAAAGAGAATGGGGTAGAAAAAGAAGAAATGAAAATTATATTTAAAAAGTTCTGTGCATTAATGAATTGAGTTACAGAAAAAGAGTTTGGATATTTTTACATCTTCCAAACTCTTTTCCTGTAACGCAACTCATCAATGCACAAACACAACCTTCCAAGTATTACTCTGTCCCTTTTTATTCCGCATGCATAATGTGTGCATGCAAGTTATATTAAAATAGTTCCCGAGATATTTTAAACAACTCACGAGCACTAAGTGAGATTTACTTGACCAATATTTATTAGGCCGAATTGCCTCTTATTAAATGCAATTACAATCTAAATCTACAAAGAGTGAATATTTAATATATGAGCTACGATTGCCGGCAGCGGCGACGCTGCCGTCGCTGGCTTATGGTGGCAGCGCCAAGAAACTGCAGCTTTAGCGCCTCGTGCAGGGTATTGAATTACCCAGCGGATGTTTGCGCGACAATGTTGCGAGACGCTGACTTGGCTTTGCAGACCGACGACGTTGAGGCCCAGACCTCAAGCTCGCTTGCTGACCATTGATAATGCTGACTCGGCTTTTCTCACGCATTCTTTACGTTCTGTGGGTACAGGGTGTCCAAAGTTAACTACTCCCCCCTCCAAAGACTGATCGTCCCTGGTCACGTTGTAGGTTTTCAGCATCTCCTCAATTTGTCGAGAATTCCGCCTCTTCTTGACGCATTGGCATAGGGCAATGGATCCACAAATTGTTGCGCAGGTCAAGATTCCCATTCCGAAGTTTAGCATGGATTTGGTTCCATACGTGACGTTCTTCTCATCTCGAGGATGTGGTTAAGGTTTTCCTCACTCAACCTATAAAGATACGGGAGGCTTAGCGTATTGATATGCCCTGTAATATTCAACAGGGGTGAGGCTGCAATTCCGGGGAACCTTTCCTGAACGTTGTTCCGGTTCACATATCTGGTTCCGTTGACTATAGCGTAGTTGTTGAACGTGATTAGCTGAGTTCCAGTTGAGATGGTTTCTGGATTGTCATCGAACACTATGGCGGCGAGCCGATCATTGACGATGATGATGCCATCGTCGACTATTGTAACGGGATCCAAGCCACTTAAGTGGCTAGGTTGCATTACCCAGTGCGCCAAACCTCCAGCGTGTAAGCCTTGAGCACAGGTTTCGCTCGGCGCTTGTTCACAAAATGTAGTTGTGGTGGTTATTTCGCAGTTTGTGACTGCCAAGACTTGTCTTCCGCATTCCGCTACTACGTTGTCCAACAGCTGCAGGATGGTGTTGTTGTGTGCGATTGGAAAGATGGTAACCTTTTTGCAAAGCTTACTTATTCTAGGATATCTAATAATAATTTTGACAGTATTGGAAGATTGAAAAATCTTAATGCTAGATACCTCTAATAAGTCGGTAATTGTAGTTCCTGTGAGTTCATTCATAAGAACGGACTTAAGATCAGCCTGGTCTAATATGTTTGGATTGATAATGCCGGATTTCGCAAGTGCAATTGTCAACATAAGGTTACTAATTTCGTTAATGAGATTTCTATTTCTTGTTAATAAAGTTTCGTATAAGTGAGCGGTATCCGCCTGCTCATTTTTTGCAATTTTAAGAATTTTGTTGACCGTGTCGGTTAATGAGTTCATCTGTGTCTGAGTAGTCCGTCATTCGTGCCGTCGCTGTCGCCAGTAATGTCAGTATTGTTCTGTAAAGCCTAGGATACGGAATAATTCTAAAGTAAGTTTGTAAAAATGTTCTTAAACCTACAAACTAAAACTACAAATTCAACGGAGGTTGTCTTATGGACCACCCTCCCCTTTAATAGGACCGTTGTCCCCAAGTCCGCCTCTACTTTTTCCTCATTACAAAGCGGAGAGAGTTTATTTCCTAACCTCCGGTTTGTTTTAACCAGTACTTTCCCTCCGACGTCAAATACCCTATTCTGCCTGTTCTGATTAATCCTTGAATTTTACCCTAATTGCGCTTTTTCTATCTTTTTCCTGACCTTCTGCTGGGTTTCTTTCGAAACGTCGTGCAAGGTATCTATGGGCTTTTTCTGGGTAACTAAATGGATGGGCCTGTTATACTCAACGATAGCCTGCAGTACTAGTTCGACTGTACTGTTTATTCCCTTTTGTAGTTTGAGACACCTGGCTATTTCTATGAGCGTGCTATGAAAGCGCTCAACCTGACCGTTTGATGTACTGTGCAAAGGAGGAGCATTAGCTACTTTGATCCCATAGTTGTTTAACAGTAATGACGTAATAGTCTCCGACTTAAGTGCTGGTTCGTTGTCGCAGTAAATCTGCTGGGTTTTTGAAAAAAACGTTAACGATCGTTAACAATGGTGGTATTAAATCCTCTATAGTACGGGATACTATGTGCTGAACCATAGAAAACTTGGAATGCTTGTCGATGCAGGTAAGAAATAGTTTGCGGTCCGTAGAAAACACGTCGGTGTGAAGCATTTCTCCCGCCCGTGAGGGAATCGGCGTCTGTCCGAGTTCTTGTTTTTTAGGGTGTCTATCGTATTTCGCCTTTGCGCAAATCTTGCAGTTCAGGACTACCTCGTTTGCTAGCTTGGTCATTTTTGGGAAATAGTAATCGGTCATGACTTGTTTGCTGTTTTCTTGGGCGGCCCTATGAGCTCGATTGTGCTCAGTAGTAAGGATTTCCCTTCTTTCCCCGCTATTGAAGACGTCTGTGACAAAGTTCTTACAGTGCCAAAACTTGGTGGTGGGAAAGCTACTCACGAGTTCGTGCTGCAAATGAGCTAGAACAGGAAGCTCGCAGTGAATAGCATTCACCACGTTTGGGTTGACAATGGATTTCACCGCATCAACCAACCCGTTCCTATTGGTAAAATTAATCATATGGCGAGTCTTTTCACCGAAAATGATAAAATTTCTATTTAGCGGGAAACGAGATTCTTCTAACACAATCTGATTTCTGAAGCAGTTCACCGGCTTTTCAGTTGTTTCGATGGTGTAGGTCAGTGACGCTTCGCTATGTACTGTAGCGGCGTCTGATTGTGGCTGCTCGCTTTCGAGCGCATTTATTTTTTGCCTTGAAAGTGCATCAGCTACGTGATTCGCCTTTCCGGGTTTGTAAAACAGGTTGGCACCTGTTTCATCTATGCGCGCTTTCCAACGCTTAATTTTTGCGTTGGGGTTCCCTTCAGATACCGCGAATGTAAGTGGCTGGTGATCTGTGAAAATATTTGTGTCTTTTACGCCATAAAGGTAGTGCCGAAGCTTGGCCAGGGCCCACACGATGGCTAGCAATTCTCGCTCGTTAGTAGCGTAGTTTGCTTCCCTATCTTTTAGAAGCCGGGAGATCATTGTTATTGGTCTTCCGTTTTAGGACAGAACTGCCCCAATTCCGTATGCTGATGCAACGGTAGTTATATCAAAGGGCTTCTTGTAGTCTGGGTACATTAATATCACGTCTTCTGACGCCAAGATGTTCCAGAGTTTCTCAAAAGCGTGTCTCTGTTTTTCATCCAGTTTTACTGGGGTTTTTTGTGACCTATATTTGCTCACCGAACCATTTTCTCCTTTGAGAATGTCCGAAAGGGGCTTCGCTATTGCTGCGAAATCCTTGATGAAGCAGCGGTAGTAGCTGGCTAAACCTAAGAATGACCTAACTGCAAATAGTGACTTAGGCTCGGCGTAATGCTGAATGGCCTTCACCTTTTCAGGATCCGTCTTTGCACCGTTACTTGTCACAATGAATCCCAAATATTCAACACTATCTTTGAAAAACTGGGATTTCTCTTGAGCCACCCTCATGTTTGCATCACGCAGGCTCTTTAGGACCCACTCAACGTGTTTTACATGGTCCTTTTCGTTCTCGGAGAAGATGATAACATCATCGACATAGACATAACAAGTCCTACCGATTTGTTCCCGGAGGACATCGTCAATGGACCTCTGGAAAATGCTACCAGCATTTTTTAATCCGAAGGGGAGTCGACAGAACTCGTATTTCCCTCCATTCACTGAGAACGCTGTTTTCTCCCTGTCCTCCTCCGCCAAAATTTTGTGGTGATATCCGGACTTGAGATCGAGCGTTGTGAAAAACCTAGCTTTACCCAGATTTGCCAGAATCATCGATATGCATGGCATTGGGTATTTATCTGCGATGGTTTTTTGATTTAGTTTCCTGAAATCAATCACCAAACGCTTATTCCTGTTACCGTTACTGTCGGTACCCTTCTTGTCTACCACCCAGATGGGATTGTTGTACGGGGACCGCGATTTTCTTATGACACCATTTTTCAGGAGTTCGTTTATCTCTGAGGTGACAAAATCTTCCACACCCCGTGGGTATGGATACAGCTTCGAGTAAACCTCTTTGTTGTCAGTTGTCCGAATTGTGGCAACGACGGCTGTATTGTATGGCAGCGACTCGTTAGGGTCAGCAAAAGCCTTACAATTATTCTTAAGCATTTGAAGAAATACTGGCTTTATCGCAGAAGGCACATCGATGTCAAGAACCTTCGTGTGATTTACATCCAAGCAACTGTGATAGTGTATCGTTTCCGATCTACCCTTAATCACCAACTTGTTTTCTTTCAGGCTTATGGCAGCGTCAACCTGTTTTAACAGGTCGAGGCCAATTATCCCATCAAATGTGGAAAGATTGTTTTGTATGAAAAATGTCGCTGTTTGTCCAAACATTGGCAGCGTGCATTTTTGTGTTACATTGTTTGAGCCGTGAATTGACTGCACGACAAACTTCGTCTCGACAGGGCTAACGTTCTTAAGATGCTTGAGAGGTTTTAGATAGTTTTTAGACGCGCCCTTATCAATCAATAATTTAACGCTTGTCTCCGCTATTCTCCGCCGTAAGTACGGCAGCAGGGACTTTGCCCTAAAAAATGTAGGCTGTTAACTAGAAAGTTGACGGAATCGCTTTCGTACTCGCTGTCGGCTTCTATTCCTTCAACCTCATCATCAGCCTTCTTGCTATATGATGCCTCCTGTTCTGTGTTGCCAGCGGACAAATGATTCAGCCTTTGACGCCTCTGGCCTGTCATGCGATCGGACGTATTTGAGCGTTTCTGTCCCTGAAAAGCGTTGGTCTTATCGGAGCCCTGGCCTTTTTGGTAATTAGTAGGCTGCCTATATTTAGATGATCCTGGATCTACCTCCATTGGCTCGGGGTTGTTATCACTTGCTAGTTTAGCTTGTGTGTTCTCTGTATTCTGTTGACCTCTTTGTTTTCTAAAGGCAGAGCTTTTGCCTTGCCCAGTTTGGGAAGATTGCTTATGCTCTTGCTGAGCCTGACCTTGGCGGTTATTGTTCCGCGCTTCATTTTTGTTAGCTTTCTCCTCTACGCCCTTGGCAAAATTTGCCGAAAATGCGTACCTGTCGTGGTTTGACTCGATCTCCTGTGCCAAAGCCAAAGCCGATGGCAAATCAGGTGGGTGAGCCGCAAACAACACGTCTGTCAAATTACGCCGTAACCCGGATATGAAAACCCTTAAGGCGTCGCCTCTAAACTTCTCGCACATACCCGTGGCCAAATGTTCTTCAAAAGTCATGTTGGCCTTGTTAGTCAGCAAGGTGAGCTTTTTCTCTACCTCGTCATAATACTCTAAAATGGACATGCTACCTTGTCTAAGTGTGCCCATCTCCTGTTCTATTATATGGATCGGTTTTTTGTCATTATAGGTGAAATCAAGGCGCGATATGATAGCTTCGAAATTAAGGGGTGTATTAAATGAAGCAAGGATGGCATTTTCCGATCCCCTTATCCTGTTCGTAAGGATAACCATAGCCTGATAATGGCGTGAGCTACCGTCGTAATTTTTAAAAATTTTATATGAAGTGTGCGCTGCCTGTCGCCATGCGACGTAGGTGTCATGCGCGCCAGTAAACTCTGGCAAACTCTTCATCGCATCAAGGGGTTCGTCGCAGCGCATGCCCTCTATAATCTGTGCATCCTCGTAAACCTTAATTTCAGGTACCGCTACGTTTGACCTTTTAAGTCTTCCTGCCAATATATTAACTTGTGCTTTGAATTCGGCCCTAATCTGATCCTCTCTTCTGTCATATTCTTGCGTTTGGGCTGCTAATGCAGCCCCAATGATCGAGCGTAGCTGTTCCGCGTCCATATTTCCCTTACTTGTCACTGTTTCAGTTACTTTAACTTGTTCGAGTTCTTTAATTAACCCAGCTAGAACACTGTCCTTGCTACTGTCACTGTCTCTTCTCGTATTACTCATACGTCAAAAATCACTAACCGTCACGGAACACAATGGAAATGAAATGACAAACTCACACATGCAACATTTAATTCGATTTAAAAAGGTTCTTCTATTCACTGATCTTTATCCGAAATTATGAAGAGCTCACTTACATAATTTTGTTTGTTTTGTATGTTCTGCTCCAGCTCCCTCCTGCTGCTGTTGTAGTTCCGCCCGTATTTGTTTATTCGTCACCGCTGCCCAGAGAGCTCCTGCGGATCTGGTGTATCTGGATTTGCTGGATAGTTGTTCTGGCAGTCGACTGCTGCCACTGCTATCACTTTCACTTTTTGTTAAGCTCGTAAGAACTGCTGTTTTGTTTTTGTCTTTGCGTTCGTAAGAACTGCTGTTTGTGTTTAATTTTATTTCGCGAAAGCGAAACTGTTCACACCGTGGGTAATTTATTGTTGGGCGCCAGTTATATTAATATTTAATATATGAGCTACGATTGCCGGCAGCGGCGACGCTGCCGTCGCTGGCTTATGGTGGCAGCGCCAAGAAACTGCAGCTTTAGCGCCTCGTGCAGGGTATTGAATTACCCAGCGGATGTTTGCGCGACAATGTTGCGAAACGCTGACTTGGCTTTGCAGACCGACGACGTTGAGGCCCAGACCTCAAGCTCGCTCGCTGACCATTGATAATGCTGACTCGGCTTTTCTCACGCATTCTTTACGTTCTGTGGGTACAGGGTGTCCACAGTTAACTTATATATACGTCACTGATCGGCACGCATACACATACCGTTTATGTCGCGTTGCTTCTGTTTTTATACCATACACTCATAGGGTTAAATGGTATATTAAAGTCGCCAAAATGTATGTAACAGGCAGATGGAAGCTTTTCCGACCCCATTGTAGTATATCCATACCAAAATTCATTCAACACAAGAGCTCAACTTGTAACACTTTGTTGCAAGTATAAACAATCAAATATGTACGCAATAAAACATAAGTGTGCACTTGAATATGTTTATGTGTATACATTAATATATTCACATAAACATACTCACATAAATATACAGCTAAACATGTTCATATATGTATGTACATTTTTATATGCACATACATTTAGCAATGCACAGGCGTAACATAAGTTAGGGTCAAGCCAGCGTGTGAACGCTGACCATGCACCCTGGACACTCTCGCTCTCTTTTGTAGCTGTTGCCTAAGTCACAGCATAAGAATATCTATGTAACAATAGGTTAAGTCAAAGAATATTTTTGGAATAAAAATCAATCGGAAGAAGACCACAAAAGTGAACTGACGTCTTTATTTATTTAATATTCATAACAGTGGAACCCGGTCATTACATGGCGACCGTGACAATAGGCCAAGACAAGGCCTAAGGACATCGAAGGACCCAGGCCTAAGGACATCGAAGGACCCAGGACTAAGGACATCGAGGACCAAGGAGAAAATTTTGTGTACGTATGTGTGTGTTTTAGTAAAATAAAAGAAAGAATATATAAGCACGAAAATGAGAAACGGTAACGATGGATAACTACTTTCAAAGAGTTACCAGACGGAACCCGGGCTTAAGAGAAAACATAATTGAGGTGTTTAGAAGTGAACACAGCCAAACCCCCCATAAAGCTCGCTAACTCTAGTGCAAATAAGAACTATATACTCAGAACAAACTGAAGAAAGATTCCCAGTAAAAGGAGACACAAGAATACAAATGTGCTTCTTATTGAGTGTACCAAATATATGCTGCTACACAAATGCAGCAGGTACTTTCCATTTCTACTTGATGGAATAAAGAAAAAAAAGAGGAATTTAAAAACAAATTCAAATAAATACAAAATAATCAAAAGAAGAGAACACACACACACACACACATATACACATAAAAATATAAATTAACAATTGGAAAAAAGGCAAGTGCTGATGACTAGCACCGAACCGTCGCCTCCAGAGGACTTGGATTTCCTGACGGCTGTACCTACCGTACAAAGGGACGCACCACTCCTCGAAGAGGTATTAGGGTTGTGTCCAAACGAGGGACCACGCCCACTCACGATAGCTGAGTACCGGGCTCGCCAAGAAAAGAAAAAAGAAGGAAGTCGAGAGGAGGAAAATACGCCAGGCTAAGGCGTGAGAGGAAGCTCCTCCAGGACCTCCTCCACACAGGACTTGACGACAAGGACCGACAGCACTACACAGAGTGTTTAATGAACAACACGGCCCAACTTCGCCAAAGAGCGAAGACACGCAATGAGTAAATAAATTTCTTGCCTCTACTTATAATTGAAATTTCATTTAAATATTAAGATAATATAAGCATGTACGAGTTTGCACTTGTTGCACAGTACAACTACTAACCAACCATCGATAGGCTATTACTAAAAAACATGCGTAGGCATAGATTTAATTAAAACATTGTTCAAGTTGTAAGCCTACGCATGTCTACTTTCGATCTTTCCACGTCTCTGGCTCACTGTGCGAAATAAAGTCGAGATAATTTTTCTCTCTTTCAAAATTTTTTTTTGAATTATATTAAAACAAAAAAAAAATTTATAATTTATTAAAAATTTAATCGAATCCAAAAAAAAAAAAATTTTTTTTTACTCTATCAAACCAATATAAAACAGGTCTAAACGACCAAGAAAACAACATTTTTTTGCTAGAAAGATGGGTTCTCAAGAATCCAAGATAGACCACCCAACGGCTAATGTCGTTAACAGCGTTAAAAGAGTAGATCACAAGGAAAATTTAGAAGAAATAGGGATATTGTTGTTAGCTATCCTAATATTAGTAGCCTTAAATCTGGCTGTGAAATTATATGCAATGCATAATAAAATAATTAAGAAAAAATATCAGAGTAGAGCGGATGGCTTAAATACAGTATAAAAATGGGTCGAGTAGAACTTAAATATTTGAATAAATACGTTCCATTCTTAGATTTCCTCTTTAACAGAGGCGAAACCAATCCAAAATATAAAGAAATCAAATACTGGATTGTGAATAATAGAAAAGTTAAATCAAGGATAGCCCACTTGAAAGAAAGATCCTTATTAGAAGCGTACAACCGCCTAAAGCGAAAAAACAAAATTCTACCCACATGGGTACATAAACTATTCGAACAACCCAAAGAGACAATTGATCTCTCGGGGAATTAATTAAAAAAAAAAGAGAGTGTAAATTTTTTTTAACAAAATATGATTAATTGGGACGATATAATAAGAGAAGCTAGAATACATGCACAAGAATTAAATAAATCTCGTAAGTGCCTCTCGCAGAATAGGGAAACATCCCAAAGTACAATAGAAAAACACTCGAAAATAATAATAGAGAGCCTAGAAAATATCAGAGCAGTGTTAACAGAACACTATAGTAAACTAACTGCGGGACAAAAAACAGCCGCAAATGCATTCTATAATGACTGCAAACAAAAGGCAAAATCCGTATTAAAATGATATAATATTGAATATAAACAAACAATTGATTTGGAAATTTCAATATCACTGAAAGACAAAAACCAGTTAACGGCTGAAGAAGAGACGGATCAAGAAGAACTATCAGTGAGTTTAGATCAAACAAAAATAACTCTTAACAAACCAGCCATTTCGGCAAGAAACGCAAAAATGACTCAAACAGTCGCTGATTTTGTAAAGATGGCCTCAAACCTTATTCCACAGTTTGATGGCAGAAGAGAAAATCTTAAGAGCTTCTTGGACGCATTGAATTTGATAAATTCACTAAAAGGCGACCATGAGGAAACAGCAGTGTGCCTAATAAAAACAAAACTAAAAGGTCACACAAGAAATTTGATAACCTCTGAACAGACAATAGAAGAGATTATTAACAGTATTGCGTCAAATGTAACAACGGAATCAGTAGCGTCAATAACGGCAAAAATCAAAAACCTACCCCAGAGAAACAAAACAGCAAGTCAGTATGCCCAAGAGATTGAAAAGCTTAACGACTCTCTGGAAGGTGCCTTTATACACGATGGCACATCTGCCGAACTAGCTAAAAAGTATACACTTTCAGTCGCTACAGAGGCAATAACAAAGAACTGCATAAACAATCAAGTACGTAACGTACTAAAAGCAGGTATTTTCCGTGACATGAACGAACTAACAACAAAGTTCGTAGATAGTAGTACAGCAGAAACAGGACAGGCGAACCCTGTCATGCACTACCGCCAATCCAATAGAAATGGACAAAATAATTACCGAGGTAGAGGTAATTACCAAAATAACGGTTATAGGAATAATAATAATAACGGTGGATATAGTTGTAACTCACGGTACAACAACCGAGGAAGAAATAATTTCAACCGAAACAGCTCGAACCGAGGTAATTCCAACCGAGGTAACTCTAACAACGGAAATGGTAATGTACGACTTACTCAAAGTAATTCGGAAAACCAATAGATCCCCGCAGATATTCAGAAGAAACTTTTAATGTATACACATTCAATCTTAGCCTAAGTATTTTCATCAAAGTTAAAAACGAAAATACATACAACACATATACCTTCTTGATAGATACCGGTGCAGACGTATCAATAATAAAAGAAAAAACAGATCCTTTTGAACATATAGATACTTCAAACACAATTGAAATATCAGGAATTGGTGAAGGTTCAATTACTTCCAAAGGTCTAACCCTTATAGAACTAAGACAAAATGAATTCATAATTCCACACAACTTCCATATAGTAGACGAAAGTTTTCCAATTTTATTTGATGGAATTTTAGGACAAGATTTCTTCAAAACATTCAATTGCCAATTGGACTTCAGTGAACCAAACGATTTACTAACATTAAGACCAAATAATTTAAATTTTGCAATAAATATCCCAATATTACACACTTGTGACAGCAATACCACAATCCTCCCAGCGAGATCTGAAGTAATCCGACAAATAAATATTACAAATGAAAACTCAAATATCGTCATCTTAAATCAAGAGGTCGAAAATGGAATATTTATTGGAAGATCGATCTCAAACCCGAACAAAACATTTTTCCGAATTTTAAGCACAAAAAAAAGAGTAAAAATTTTAAATTTAAAAAACATAAAATATGAATCAATAAAGAATTATGAAATTGTACAGACAACTGATGACCAAAGAAGTCAATCAGTAATACAAAAACTAAAGCCAAACTTCCCACCTATGTTCAAAAACGTACTAGAAGAGCTCTGCACCAAGTTTACAGATGTATTTGGTTTAGAAAACGAACCAATTACTACGAACAACTTTTATAAACAAGAACTAAGATTGAATGGCAACCAACCAGTATACACAAAAAATTACAGAATACCACACATGCATAAAGAAGAAATAACTAGACAAGTCGATAAACTCATTAAAGATAAAATAGTTGAACCGTCAGTGTCCGAGTATAATAGTCCGTTACTACTGGTACCGAAAAAGAGTTTACCAGGATCAGAAAAGAAACGATGTCGATTGGTAATAGACTAACGTCAAATAAACAAAAAATTGTTGTCCGATAAATTCCCATTACCAAGAATAGACGATATTCTTGATCAACTAGGCAGAGCCAAACATTTTTCATGTCTAGATTTAATGTCCGGTTTTCACCAAATAGAACTAAAAGATAAATCGCGAAGCATTACGTCATTTTCCACTAGCAATGGATCTTATCAGATTACTAGACTACCGTATGTTCTGAAAATAGCACCAAATTGCTTTCAAAGAATGATGACAATTGCTTTCTCTGGATTAAATCCGTCACAAGCATTCCTTTACATCGATGACTTAATAATCATCGGCTGTTCGGAGAAACACATGCTCAAAAATCTAAAGGATATTTTTGACATATGCAGAAAACACAACCTAAAACTGCATCCAGAGAAATGTTCATTCTTCATGCACGAAGTGACATTTTTGGGTCACAAGTGTACCGACAAAGGAATATTGCCAGATGACACCAAATACGACGTCATTGAAAAATACCCAGTACCAACAGATGCTGATAGTGCTAGAAGATTCGTAGCCTTTTGCAACTATTACAGACGTTTTATTAAAAACTTCGCAGAACATGCACGTCCGATAACACAACTATGTAAGAAAAACGTAGAATTTGTTTGGTCTGAAGAATGCCAAAAAGGATTTGAATATCTGAAAAAAGCCTTAATAGAACCCACACTGCTGCAGTATCCAGATATGTATTAGCAAAGAATTTGGCATAATAACAGATGCTAGCAAATATGCATGTGGAGCAGCACTAACTCAAACTTATGATGATAAGCAGTTGCCAGTAGCATACGCATCCCGTTCGTTCACTAAAGGTGAAAGTAATAAAAGTACTACGGAGCAAGAACTAGCTGCGATACATTGGACCATTACACACTTTCGCCCATATATATATGGCAGACATTTCAGAGTCAAAACAGACCACAGATCTAACGTTCAAAATTAACAAGAATGAGACTTGATCTAGAGGAATATGCATTTATAGTAGAATATCTGAAGGGAAAAGATAATTTCGTTGCGGATGCATTATCCCGCATCACAACACAGGATCTAAAAAACACAAAGTCACTACCAGGCAGCGAAGTAGACAAAATAATCTCTGGCCAGATGATAAAAATCAAAATACAATTAGGCACGTACCTAATAATGCTTCTGAGCCCAAAATACATACTCTGCAATGACGAAGTACGAAAAGTAGTGACCTTGCGCATAACACACAATTTATGTTTCCTTAAACATGGAAAAAAAGTTATAGCAAGAATTGAGATTGGAGATCTGTACACCAATGGAAATCTAGACTTACATAGGTCAGTTTTTTCAAAGGCCTGAAAAAGAAGCCGGTATACTCAAAATCAAACAACTCAAATTGGCACCGAGTGAAAAGATCTTTGAAACATTTTCAATAGAATCTTTTAAAGAAATGGGCAATAAAATATTGAAAACATTAAGAGTAGCGCTACTCCAACCGGTGACCATTATAGAAAAAGATACAGATAAAGAAGCAATATTGTCTACATACCATGATGATCCAATACAGGGTGGCCATACAGGCATTACAAAAACTTTGGCCAAAGTAAAAAGTTATTATTATTGGAAAAACATGACACGTCATGAAAAAGACTACATTAATAAATGTGAAAAATGCCTAAAGTCAAAAACAACAAAGCACATAAAAACACCCTTAGTTATTACAGAAACCCCCATACATGCTTTTGATAAGGTAATAGTGGACACCATTGGTCCATTAAAAAAATCCGAAAATGGTAACGAATATGCAGTCACTCTAATATGTGACTTGACGAAATACCTAGTAGCAATACCAGTTCCCAATAAAATCGCTACAACAATCTCGAAAGCTATTTTTGAATCATTTATTCTGAAGTACGGTCCAATGAAGACGTTCATTACGGACATGGGAACAGAAAACAAAAATTCAATAATAAATAACTTGTGCAAATATTTAAAAATAGACAACATTACGTCTACTGCACACGACCACCAGACCTTGGGTACCGTTGAAAGAAGTCATAGGTAGAAGAAGGTAGCTTAGCTTTATACACAACTAAACATCCCCGACCCGGTGGAGCTGTTCGTTTTGCACAAGGTGCCAGCTTTGACCCGATTCACAGCCAGTGTGGTCAGGGATGAGTTGCAAGCAATGCAAGTCCAGTCCAAGTCCAGAATGTATTTACCGGTTTCTGTTGTAGATGATTGAAAAGTAAGGCTCGAAGAGAAGTGACAGAAAGATGAGGAGAGATAAGGTGAGAAAGGTTGTTAAAAGATTGGCAAAGAACACGAAAAGGTTCGTGAAGAGAGTAGTTAGTCAGACATCTACTAAGGTAAATAGGAAAAAAGTTTCTGGTCCGACGTGAGGGAACACAAAAATATAGATTATCTAGTAAATTAGTAGAAATGACTTCACCGTTGACAAGTCTAGTATGGAGAAAGAGAATGCCAAATACGAGCCTACTGTTGTGAAGGGAAGGAAGATTAATAAGAAGAAGTCCGTCAGAATAAGAGGGAAGGCGAAGACTTGGGTCCCAATTAAGACCGCGTAACGCAAACTTAAGGAATTGCTTCTGTACCGATTCAATACTACGCTGGTGAACATCATATTGCGGGTTCCACACTGGCGAGCAATATTCGAGAATAGGGCGAACTAACGAAGTGTATAAAACCTTTGTTACATAGGGATCATCAAATTCTTTGGCCCAACGTTTAATAAAGCCAAGAAGGCTGCATGCTCTATTGACAATTGAAGCAATATGAACATTAAATGAAAGTTTTGGGTCAAACTTAACGCCTAAGTCTTTAAAGGATGGTACACAATCTAACAGAACAGACTTAATGGAGTAATGAGCTAGGAACGGAGACAAACGACTGAAAGTCATAAAAGAACACTTAGAGGCATTAAGGTGTAATTTATTAACGTGGCACCAATCACAGAACGCATCGAGATCAGATTGCAAGTACTGTTGGAAAGAAGGATCATTATAGGAATAACAAATCTTGACGTCATCCGCAAACATGAGCACGCGTGAGTGAACCAAAGCCAAGGGTAAATCATTTATAAACAGGGTGAATAACAGTGGGCCCAGATGACTGCCTTGGGGCACACCTTGCGATATTATTAAATAAATTAGTAACGGAATTGTAAGTTATAGTAACATCAATGGTAGGGTGATACGGATCTTCAGGTTTCACTAGGGGCTGTGTTCGGGATACAGCACTAACAGTGGGATCAGAGACAAAAACAAAATCAAGGATTCTTTTAGAAGAGTTAAGAAAAGAATTCAACTGATATAGCGGACATTGTAGTAGGCTATCAAGAAAAACATGTTGAGATGAAGAAATTAAGAAAGATAGATTATCATCAACCAGCCAAGAAATATTAGGCAAGTTGAAATCACCTAAAACTATAAGGAAATCACGATCTTTAAGACTATTAAAAATAGTTTGCAAAGCATCAACATGGTGCATATAGGTCATGATATCAAAAGCTGGCGGAATATATGAACAAGAAATATATAAGCTAAAGTTGGAACATGTAACTTCGACGCAAATAAACTCAACACCTAAGGGCAGATCAATCGGCACAACACTTGAACACAGATTCGAGTTAACTGCAATGTCCACCGCCACGACGACCAACACGATCAAGCCTATAAGAAATAAAGTTATTAGAAAGAATTTCATTATCCAAAACAGAGGAGTTAAGCCAAGTTTCAGAAAGAGCTTATATGTCAGCCGAAAAGGTTTGGCTATCACAGAACAGGTTTGAGAGCTTGGTAAGAAGTCCTCTTACATTTTGATAATGAATGCAAAGACTAGACGTTATTAGTTTTTTGAAGCAGAAGATAAATTAAGAAGGTGGACAGGCAACGGACGGGAGCGCTTATTGGGCGCAAACTCGTGTACAACTAGGCCCTCTGGCCAGAAATTAGTGTCAACCATAGCTGAGAAATACTCATTTGGTACTGTAATTTTAAAAGAGGAGATTTCGCGAGGCCTAGAAAACTTAAACTTTTGAATTAAAACCTTAGTAGGGCATATATTACCAATGTAAGCTGTCACAGACGACTCAGAAGTATCTGGAGCAAGCCTAGAGATAAATAATTGTTTGCGATGAGGCACTACAGTTAGTGGAGGCGGAGGAGCATTGGGATCCGCAAGTGATTGAGAGCCAGCATGATCCTGTGATTGATCAGAGTTCCCGTGAGGGATAGAGTAAAAGTAAAGGCGAAAGTAAAATGGGAGACGATGTAATAGATATTGCTGGCGACAGCTTACGTGGCAACTCAAGCGTACATTTCTTGGGCAACTTCTCGTTAGAGAGCTGTTTGGCCAGTTTGTTTAAAGAAAGAAACTTTAAACGAAGATCCCTATACATACGGCTAAAATCAAGCTTGTGGCCGGCACAAGATGGGCAAGTCCAGCGCATTAAGCCAAGCTCAGGCTTAGACACAGACAAACCAGAAAATTTGTCGTAGTCGCTGCCATTGAGGCCAGCACATTTTAAGTGAATAAGTCTATCACAAAGCCAACAAGATATTGCTCTATACTGATCATCAAAACGATCAGATTGCTTGCAAGTAGGTAGACAACAAGCCATTGAAAAGCCAAAAGAAACACAAGGCAAAAAAAAAAAAAAAAATTAATAAATTTATATATATAAGAATATATAGAAAAATTTAAATACACAGCACAAAGATAATTATCGATAAAAAATCAATAATTACAAATAAAACAAAGAGACAGCTAGAGTGCACAGCACAAGAGAGAGTGCAAGAACAGTTATAAGCCAAGCTTTGAGAGGCGGCCTTACAAAAGTGATTACGCGGGAGAGAAGCTGAGGACGAGCACAAAGCAGAGAGAATGATGATGATGGGGTCGATGAGGGGAGCAACTGCAGAAGCAATGACGAGAGTGAAAAATAAAAAGAAAAAAAATTAAATGCACCAAATACTAATCACGAAACAGAAAAAACTGTTTAAACTATTTAATTTGGCGAATTATGGAAATAAAACACAAGAGTGTCAAGCAAACAACACCAGTGAAAGCGTAAACAAACTAAGCAACTAAGCAACTAAAAATTGAGAGAAAACAATAAATATTAATAAAAACTCAGGAGCTATGCAAAAACACGACCGTCACGTGAGAGAGCAGAAGCTTTTTTTCTCAAACACATTAGCAACTAGAGATACCAAATTTGGTACATATATTTGCTTAGTAAATGCGCACATTTTGTATTTGTAAAAATTTTGCCACGCCCCCTACCGCCTCCGCAAATTAAATAAAATCGATTTTCTCAAACACTATAGCAACTAGAGACACAAAATTTGGTATGTATATTTGCTTAATAAATGCGCACATTTTTTATGTGTAAAGATTTTGCTACGCCTCTATCCGCCCCCGTAATTTGAAAAAACTCGATTATCTCCCGTAATTTTCAACCTTGTGCAATCAAATTTATGTGCACTTAAATTTGATACTAATATCCAGCAAAATACCAAATTTGATCAAAATCGGAATAAAAATAGCCAAGTTATGCATATAAACGTTTTTCCAAATGGTCGGAGTTGGCCGTTGGCTGGTGTGGGCGTTAGGGTGCTCGTATGCTTGAGTGAGCGAAATACTAAGATATGCTAGTAAAAAGCATGTGAACAGACTTTTTTAAAAATACGAAAATGCATTTGTTATTATTTATTTAAAATATTTGTTTTACTGGTGTATGGTATACTTAAGTCGGCGAGACGACTTACTTACTTAATTTTTTTAATTAAACTGTTGTCATCTTGGTTTCAGCATCAGCTGGTCATCGCCGGTTGGCACGCTGATGCTCCATCAATGGCGTAAAAAGGCGGCCTGCCTTTCACACTTGTTGTCTCAGCTGCTGATGTAGCGGTACCGCTACCGGTGCGGGTCGTCGCACCAGTTCTTCTCATGCACGTGTATTCACAGTATGGTGAATACAGTGGTCCAGGCAATTTTGGGAACACTTTTTCTCTTCTATTTCCTCAAAATTTATGGAACAAAAAAAAAAAAAATTTAATTCTTCTTGAATGTTTGATAACACAATAAGTAAGTGATATATTTGATGTACCTAATATGAGTCTAATAGATACGAAGACAGCGGACTCCACTGCAAACGTAATTAAAACATAACCATAATCGAAATTTAATTAAATTAAGAAAAAACCATCTACGAGTTTGCACTTGTTGCACAGTACACTTATTAACCTATTAGAATTAGCCTTATATTAACAAACACGCGTAGGCATACATTTTATATAACCCTACCATTGTTGAAGCTTTCCAGCTACGCGTGTTTTATTTCTCTATAAATTATTTGTCTCTAAAAAAAATATATATATATATACATGTTGCATGTTAATGCACAAATAAAAAAACAAAAATTAAAACGAATCCATAAAACTTCTATACGTCTAAATTTCTTTAAAATAGGTCTAAACGACCACAAAAGGTAGAAAATATTTTTGTCAAATTGGGTTCCCAAGAATCCAAACTCACCAACAGTCGTAAATAGCGTCAGAATTATAGACCATTAAAAAGAAAGTCTAGAAGACACGGCAATATTAGTTTTAGCAATCTATTCCATTTTTTAAATCATTAGGGAAATTAATTAATTTATTTATTTATTTATTTATTTATTTATTTATTTACGTCAACTAACACAGAAGTCGACGAAAAAGCTCAAGCTAAAGACAGATAGTAATTAATTGAAAAAGATAGCTTAGCTATATACACAACTAAACATTCCCGACCCGGTGGAGGTGTTTTATTTGCATAAGGTGCCAGCTATGCCCCGATTCACAGCCAATGTGGTCAGGGATGAGTTGCAGCCAATCCAAGTCCAGAATATTTTCATTGGTTTCGCTGTAGATGATTAAAAAGTATAGCGCGAAGAGAAGTGACAGAAAGATGAGGAGAAATTAGGTGAGAAAGGTTGTTAAAAGATTGGCAAAGAACACGAAAAGGTTCGTGAAGAGAGTAGTTAGTCAGACATCTACTAAGGTAAATAGGAAAAAAGTTTCTGGTCCGACGTGAGGGAACACAAAAATATAGATTATCTAGTAAATTAGTAGAAATGACTTCACCGTTGACAAGTCTAGTATGGAGAAAGAGAATGCCAAAGACAAGCCTACGGTTGTAAAGTGAAGGAAGATTAATAAGAAGAAGTCTGTCAGAATAAGAAGGTAGGCGAAGACTCGGGTCCCAATTAAGACCGCGTAACGCAAACTTAAGGAATTGCTTCTGTACCGATTCAATACTACGCTGGTGAACATCATATTGCGGGTTCCACACTGGCGAGCAAAATTCGAGAATAGGGCGAACTAACGAAGTGTATAAACCTTTGTTACATAGGGATCATCAAATTCTTTGGCCCAACGTTTAATAAAGCCAAGAAGGCTGCATGCTCTATTGACAATTGAAGCAATATGAACATTAAATGAAAGTTTTGGGTCAAACTTAACGCCTAAGTCTTTAAAGGATGGTACACAATCTAACAGAACAGACTTAATGGAGTAATGAGCTAGGAACGGAGACAAACGACTGAAAGTCATAAAAGAACACTTAGAGGCATTAAGGTGTAATTTATTAACGTGGCACCAATCACAGAACGCATCGAGATCAGATTGCAAGTACTGTTGGAAAGAAGGATCATTATAGGAATAACAAATCTTGACGTCATCCGCAAACATGAGCACGCGTGAGTGAACCAAGGCCAAGGGTAAATCATTTATAAACAGGGTAAATAACAGTGGGCCCAGATGACTGCCCTGGGGTACACCTGACGTAACTTGAATAGTTTTAGATATTGAGGAACGAAAAGACACCTTTTGGGTTCTGCCAATAAGATACGACTTTAACCAAGCCAACAGTTTCGTGGAAAAACCCATGATGTTAAGTTTCGCGAGAAGCATAGAATGATCAACCGTATCGAAAGCCTTACTAAAGTCAGTATAAATAACATCAGTTTGACACTTCTTACGGAAGCCATGGTGTACAAGGGTAGTCAATTCTAAAAGGTTAGTAAGCGACGAACGACCTTTCATGAAGCCATGCTGACAAGGAGAAATAGTGGATCTGGATAGGTGTTGAAGGGAAGACGTAATAATTTTCTCAAACAGCTTTGGTATTGCCGAAAGTTTGGCAATGCCACGGTAGTTAGAAACATCCGATTTGCTACCCTTTTTAAAAAGCGGAATAATACAAGACTCCTTCCAAATATCGGGAAAGCTACAAGTCTCACTCGATATAAAGAATAACCGAGATAAAGGCTTAGATAGGGAAATCGAACACATTTTAAGGATGTAACTAGGTATATTATCAGGACCGGGAACGAAGGAAGACGTCATAGATGACAAGCTAGAGATAATACAGTCTTCAGTAATACTAGGAAAAAACATACAATTTAAATGTGGGATTGAAAAGGGATAGGGTGTGGGATCCGAAACAGTAGTAGAATAAGTCGACTGAAAGAATTTAGCAAACAGATCTGCAATATCTGAATCATTATTAGCAGTCTGGTCATTAAGTCTGAAGGTGGAAGGTAGTACATTAGAGCGTCTTTTGGAATTAACAAAGTTGTAAAATCTTTTGGGGTTCTTATAAAATTCAACCTTACAGCGAACGATATATATTGTATAATTGTATAATTTGTTTAAAGAAAGAAACTTTAAACGAAGATCCCTATACATACGGCTATAATCAAGCTGCTGGCTGGCACAAGATGGGCAAGTCCAGCGCATTAAGCCAAGCTCAGGCTTAGACACAGACAAAGCAGAAAATTTGTCGTAGTCGCGGCCATTGAGGCCAGCACATTTTAAGTGAATAAGAATATCGCAGAGCCAACACGATATTGCTCTATACTGATCATCAAAACGATCAGAATGCTTGCAAGTTGCAAGTAGATAGACAACAAGCCATTGAAACGCCAAAAGGAACACAAGGCAAAAATATATACAAAATTTAAAATTTAAATACACAGCACAAAGATAATTATCGATATAAAATCAATAAATACAAATAAAACAAAGAGACAGCTAGAGTACACAGCACAAGAAAGAGTGCAAGAACAGTTATAAGCCAAGCTTTGAGAGGCGGCGTTACAAAAGTAATTACGCGGCAGAGAAGCTGAGCACAAGCACAAAGAAGAGAGAACAACAAAAAGAAAATAATAATAAATAAAAACACTAGCACTGATGGTACGATCGGAGCGGTGAGGGGAGCAACTACAGAAGCAATGACGAGAGAGAAAAGGGGAAAAAAAATATATATATAAAATGCACCAAACACTAATCACGAAAAAAAACTAGTTAATTTGGCAAATTCTGCAAATAAAACACACTGGTCTCAAGCAAACCACACCAACGAAAATGTAAACAGACTAAGCACAATTAAAAATTGAGAGAAAACAATAAATATTGATAAAAACTCAGGAGCTATGAAAAAACACGACCGTCACGTCAGAGAGCAGAAGCTGTATGTTAAAAAGTTTCATTTGTTTATACCCAACTTAAAAAAATTTGCAAAATTTTCAAAACAGTATTAGTTTTTATTGTTTGTTATATTTAATGACAATCAATTTTTCCCACAATAAATTTAAATAATAACATAACAATTTTTTTTGAACATACAGTAGCACACTAAGACCTATCAACGACAATTTAGTCACACGCTTTCTCCAATAGCAAGCTTTAGTAGTCACTGGTATGAGACTAAATTAAATTTAATATATGTATGGTTTTCTTAAATTAGGTTGTTGAAATAACAACAATGTGACAAATGACCAAAATTGACAGAACAAAGATATATTCCGCCAACATTTTTCACCGAACCTGAAGTGCTACTATCAATGTATGAGCCATCGCAAATCGATAAATATTTTTCAAAAACTAAACAAATACGGTTAGTTTAATTTTGTTAACATATCTAAAAAAAAAACAAATTTGATTAAATGGTTATATTATAAATCGCAAATTAGATAGGTCTGGTGTCTCTTCTGCTGCCATTGAGCATAATAAATTCTCATATTATGATCAAGATTCCAATAGAAAATTTTCAATATTAGCAAAATGCGAGAAAGAAAACATAAAAAAAATCTGGTCAAGATTCGATTTTTTTTACATTTTGTCCCAATGCTCGGGAACGGATAGATTTAGAGGCTAGATGTCTTAGACCTTTCAATTCTAAGAAACTTTGCTGAAGAAAGTGTGTAAAAAAAATAAATATTTTAGAAGTTAGGAGCAAATGGAAAAAATACCCTTTTCGAAAAAATGGCAACTTTGATGAAAAACTTCCTCAAAATATTTTGTATGAAACTATCGTGATAACTTAAAAAACTAATGATGCAGTTCGATTCGCAAGACCCGAAATAGGGTGAAACCATCGAATTTTACCATGTCTTTTTTTTTGGAAAAAAACTATCGCAGTGATATTGATTTAAAGTTAATGTTCTTTTATTAATAATTGTAGTAATTATTAGAGCATATGTATTGTATAAAGCGTACAGACTACACAATAAATGTGTAACGAAAAGAACCTTAAGCTATGACATGCAAAGCCAAGCCGGAAGAAAAACACATGCTAATGATCTTGATAAGATCTAAACCACATAAGCAACAATTGTTATAAAAGTTCATTTCATTAAATAATATCAAAACAAAAAAAAAAAAAAAAAAAATTTCCAATAATAAATAAAATACATCTTAAAATTAAATATTTTACGAGTATGCTAACTGATTCAGAAAATGACTAAACTAGACAATTATTTCAGCAAAAGTAGTAGATAGGAATTCCAATATAGTATCAGATTTATTTGAAGTTTTTAGAAGCGAGCAGAGTAACTCACCTCAACGCTCGATATGTTTAATACAGATTAGGTTAGCTTACCTTGATATAACTGGAGAAGATTCCTTAGTTCAAGGAGGCACTAGGGTACAGATGAGTTTCATCCTCACAGTACCATATGTTTGCTGTTATTCAAATGCAGCAGGAACGCTTTGCTTCTACCAAATGGATGAAGCCCAACAACAATAAAAAATAATTTTTTTATCCAAGTTACTAAAATTAATTACATATTGAACAATATGAGTGAGATAGAAACAAAATGTCTCCATAAATACATTCCTTTCCTTGATTGCCTGATACACTCAGGAGCAGTAAATAAACGATAAAAGAAAAAAAAGAGATCTTTAAGCAAGGAATGGGAAGAAATTTTTCTCTATATCCAAAGTATAAAGAAACGATATATGGGTCGAGCTAATCATCTTGACAAAGTGTAGAATTTCCCATTATGACAGATTGGGAACATAACCTAAAGGAAGCTCGTGATATTAGACAGGAATTCTACAAATCAATCAAGAGCCTCTCCCAGGATAGGAATACTTTAGAGGGCACCATAGAAAAACACTCCAACATTATAAAAACCCTCTTAGAAAAAATCAGGCTTCTTTTAAAAACACATTACAACAGCCTTTCGAAGTCCCATCAAACAGCTCTAGCCTTCTACAATGATTGCAAGAAAAAAGCAACATTAACATTGAAACGACATCACATAACATTCAAACAAGTTTCTGATTTAAGCACTAGTATAACTTTACATAGTACAGAAGGAGAAATGACGGAAACGGAAACTTTAATTCAGCTAATGAAGCCATCGCTAGATTCACCACTCTTTCAGTAGAGTCGGGCTCCACAGACAATTTCCAAAATAATACCATTTTTTAAGCCCAGCTAATGTCCGCGGTAGACGCCGCTATAACAACAATGGTAACTGGAGAAACAACTCGAATTGGAACAATAACAATACGCACAGAGCCCAACGAGGCAGAAATTATTCACGCCACCGAAGAGGCGGCCGGGACGGTGGATATAATAATAACAGACAGAACCCGAATAACCAACAGAATGGTTATAACAGCACCAATGTCCGAGTAGCACAAAACGCTTCGGGAAACTCCCAAGCACCTTTAGATACCCAGCAGTAAAAAATAGCAAGATTCACGCCATCAGCCTTAGTCAAAATACGTTTGTTAATTTCACAAATGTGGCAACAGGAAAAACGTTAGTACTCTTAATAGATACAGGTGCGAAAATATATATTTTAAATGAAAATTCCGATGCTTTTCAATCTATACAAACAAACCAAATTATAAACAAACAGGGAATTATTAAATGAAGTAAGTAAGTTGTCTCGCCGACTTGGATATACCATACACCAATAAAACAAATATTTCAAATTTATAATAACAAATGCATTTTCGTATTTTTAAAAAAATCGGTTTGCATGCTTTTTACAAGCATATCTTAGTATTTCGCTCACTCAAGCATACGAGCACCCTAGCGCCCCCACCAGCCAACGGCCAACTCCGGCCATATGGAAAAACGTTTATATGCATAACTTGGCTATTTTTATTCCGATTTTGATCAAATTTGGTATTTTGCTGGATATTAGTATCAAGTATTTAAGTGTGCTAAATTTGATTGCACAAGGTTGAAAATTACGGGAGATAATCGAGTTTTTTCAAATTACGGGGGCGGAAAGAGGCGTGGCAAAATCTTTACACATCAGAAATGTGCGCAATTTCTAAGCAAATACTCATACCAAATTTTGTGTCTCTAGCTAGAATAGTTTTTGAGAAAATCGGTTTTATTTAATTTGCGGGGGCGGTAGGGGGCGTGGCAAAATTTTTACAAATACAAAATGTGCACATTTACTTATCAAATATAGATACCAAATTTTGTGTCTCTAGTTGCTATAGTGTTTGAGAGCATCGCTTTTATTTAATTTGCGGGGGCGGTAGGGGGCGTGGCAGAAATTTAAAATAAACTTGATCACTCTACACACTACACGAATCTACATACCAAATTTGGTGGCTCTAGCTCTTATAGTCTCCGAGATCTAGGTGTTCATACAGACGGACGGACGGACGGACGGACAGACGGACATGGCTAGATCGTCTCGGCTGTTGATGCTGATCAAGAATATATATACTTTATGGGGTCGGAAAAGCTTCCTTCTGCCTGTTACATACATTTTGGCGACTTTAATATACCATTTCACCCTATGGGTGTATGGTATAAAAAGTAACCAAATCCAAAGGGTTTACTTCCATTGACATACAAACATACAAACTTCAAAATACTTAATCCCACACGACTTTCACATCGTGAATCGACTTCATTAGAAAATACAACTGCCAATTAGATTTCAATCCGTCCGAAGACTGGCTAATAATTAGACCTAGCAATCTAAAATATCCGATATATGTACCAATATCGTACAGTTCTGGCAACAATTCAGTACTTTTGCCAGCAAGATACAGAGTTGTCCGAAAAATTGAGTTAAATTTACAAGAAGACAGCGTATTGATTCCAAATCAAGAAATTCAGAGTGGTATTTACATTGGAAAAACCATAACAAACTCCCAAAACGCAGTCATAATATTGCTAAATACAACAACTAGGTAGAGCAAAGTATTTTTCATGCCTTGACCTAATGTCAGGTTTTCATCAAATGGAACTCGAAGAAGAGTCACGAGACATTACATCCTTTTCAACATGTAATGGCTCATATCGCTAATAGTCATAGGTTGTTCTGAAAAACATATGACCAATAACTTAACAGATGTTTTTGAGAAATGAAGGCAACACAATTTAAAGTTACATCCTGAAAAATGTTCATTTTTTATGCATGAAGTCACCTTTTTGGGACATAAATGCACAGATAAAGGAATCTTGCCAGATGACACAAAGTATGATGTCATTCAAAATTATCCAGTCTCTCATGATGCGGACAGCGGTAGAAGATTCATTGCATTTTGCAACTATTATCGAAGATTCATAAAAAATTTTGCTGAATATTCTCGTCATATAACAAGATTATGTAAGAAAAATGTTAAATTCGAATGAGCACGCGATTATGAAAACGCTTTAAAATCAGCATTAATGAATCCCACTCTGTTACAGTACCCAGATTTTAGCAAAGAATTTTGCATAATCACAGATGTAAGTAAATACGCATGTGGATCAGTCCCAAATCAAAATAAAAATGGACTACAGCTCCCAGTTGCATACGCATACAGAACTTTTACAAAAGGCGAAAGTAACAAGAGTGCAACAGAACAAGAATTAGCAGCAAGCCCGTGACCCTATTATCAAATAATGATAAAGAAAAAGAAGCAATACTGTTTAAGTTCCACGATGGTCCTATACAAGGAGGTCATACTGGAATATCAAGAACAATGACCAAAATAAAAAGGCATTACTATTGGAAGAATATGACACAAGATATATTCCAATATATAAAAAAAATATAATAAGTACCAAAAAGCGAAAATAACAAAACATACAAAAACTCCACTGACTATAACTGAAACGCCACAACTGGCTTTCGATAGGGTAATTGTGGATACGATCGGTCCACTTCCCAAGTCAGAACAAGAAAATGAATACGCAGGAACTTTAATCTGCGATCTAACAAAATACCTTGTAATAATAGCAATTAAAGACAAAAGTGCAAAAACAGTAGCAACAGCTATATTTGAAGATTTTATTCTGCGGTAGGGTCCAATGAACACATTCATTACGGACATGGGAACAGAATATAAAAATTCAATAATTGAAGATTTATGCAAAAATATGCAAATTCAAAACATAACTTCTACTGCACATCATCACCAGAATGTAGGCACTGTGTAGCGAAGCCACCGAACACTTAATGAGTTCTTCCGTTCCTACATTTCAGTTGACAAAACTGACTGGGATGTATGAATACGATACTTCGCATATTGTTTCAATACAACACCCTCTATGGCACATGATTATTGTCCATATGAGTTGGTATTTGGTAAAACTTCAAATTTACCTAAACAATTTAATAGTATAGACAGGATAAACCCAATTTACAATATAGAAGATTATGCTAAGGAATCAAAATTTAGACTAGAACAGGCCTATAAAAGAGCCAGAATTATGTTAGAACAGCATAAAGCTAAAAATAAGGAGTTATATGAAAGAAAAATAAAAAATATCAAATTAGAAATAGGAAATAAAGTTTTATTAAGAAATGATACGGGCCAAAAGTTAGAACCTAAGTATTTAGGCCCATATACAATAGAAGCAATAGAAGATAGAGATAACATATTAATAAAGGACACAAAGAATAAATAACAAATAATACATAAAGATAGGTTAAAAATTTTTTCCTAATCAGTTAACATATTAAACTACAAAAAAAAAATATAGTACAAAATTTTTATGAAAATATAAGAGGAATATAAAAAAAACAAATTTCCATATTTCATGACTCTATACAGATAGCTGGCAACGCACCATTCTACACTGCGTGCTGGATAGTCTGAACAGTCTCTCAGTTAGTAGTCTCTCTCGTTGGTCCTCAGCCGAAGTAAGAAGTTGTGTAAAAGTTGTGTAAAAAGTCGATTTATAACTATTACGTGCATCATATATATTTACTCTGTATTAACATGAACCTATTAAATAACCATTATAATAAACATTAAATTAATCTAAGCCTTATATATATGTAAAAAAAAATAATATTAGTAATATAAATTACCAAAAAAAGAATAATAATAATAAAGAAGTTTTTTTTATATAATAAAACTAGAAAATAACTTCATAGAATTACGCTATTTTACTAAAGAAGGGAGATGTAACACGCGCGACCACTCTGTCCCAATATGCAGTATGATACATCCTCTGTCCGGACGGACAGACGGACATGGCTAGATCGTCTCGGCTGTTGATGCTGATCAAGAATATATATACTTTATGGGGTCGGAAAAGCTTCCTTCTGCCTGTTACATACATTTTGGCGACTTTAATATACCATTTCACCCTATGGGTGTATGGTATAAAAAGTAACCAAATCCAAAGGGTTTACTTCCATTGACATACAAACATACAAACTTCAAAATACTTAATCCCACACGACTTTCACATCGTGAATCGACTTCATTAGAAAATACAACTGCCAATTAGATTTCAATCCGTCCGAAGACTGGCTAATAATTAGACCTAGCAATCTAAAATATCCGATATATGTACCAATATCGTACAGTTCTGGCAACAATTCAGTACTTTTGCCAGCAAGATACAGAGTTGTCCGAAAAATTGAGTTAAATTTACAAGAAGACAGCGTATTGATTCCAAATCAAGAAATTCAGAGTGGTATTTACATTGGAAAAACCATAACAAACTCCCAAAACGCAGTCATAATATTGCTAAATACAACAACTAGGTAGAGCAAAGTATTTTTCATGCCTTGACCTAATGTCAGGTTTTCATCAAATGGAACTCGAAGAAGAGTCACGAGACATTACATCCTTTTCAACATGTAATGGCTCATATCGCTAATAGTCATAGGTTGTTCTGAAAAACATATGACCAATAACTTAACAGATGTTTTTGAGAAATGAAGGCAACACAATTTAAAGTTACATCCTGAAAAATGTTCATTTTTTATGCATGAAGTCACCTTTTTGGGACATAAATGCACAGATAAAGGAATCTTGCCAGATGACACAAAGTATGATGTCATTCAAAATTATCCAGTCTCTCATGATGCGGACAGCGGTAGAAGATTCATTGCATTTTGCAACTATTATCGAAGATTCATAAAAAATTTTGCTGAATATTCTCGTCATATAACAAGATTATGTAAGAAAAATGTTAAATTCGAATGAGCACGCGATTATGAAAACGCTTTAAAATCAGCATTAATGAATCCCACTCTGTTACAGTACCCAGATTTTAGCAAAGAATTTTGCATAATCACAGATGTAAGTAAATACGCATGTGGATCAGTCCCAAATCAAAATAAAAATGGACTACAGCTCCCAGTTGCATACGCATACAGAACTTTTACAAAAGGCGAAAGTAACAAGAGTGCAACAGAACAAGAATTAGCAGCAAGCCCGTGACCCTATTATCAAATAATGATAAAGAAAAAGAAGCAATACTGTTTAAGTTCCACGATGGTCCTATACAAGGAGGTCATACTGGAATATCAAGAACAATGACCAAAATAAAAAGGCATTACTATTGGAAGAATATGACACAAGATATATTCCAATATATAAAAAAATATAATAAGTACCAAAAAGCGAAAATAACAAAACATACAAAAACTCCACTGACTATAACTGAAACGCCACAACTGGCTTTCGATAGGGTAATTGTGGATACGATCGGTCCACTTCCCAAGTCAGAACAAGAAAATGAATACGCAGGAACTTTAATCTGCGATCTAACAAAATACCTTGTAATAATAGCAATTAAAGACAAAAGTGCAAAAACAGTAGCAACAGCTATATTTGAAGATTTTATTCTGCGGTAGGGTCCAATGAACACATTCATTACGGACATGGGAACAGAATATAAAAATTCAATAATTGAAGATTTATGCAAAAATATGCAAATTCAAAACATAACTTCTACTGCACATCATCACCAGAATGTAGGCACTGTGTAGCGAAGCCACCGAACACTTAATGAGTTCTTCCGTTCCTACATTTCAGTTGACAAAACTGACTGGGATGTATGAATACGATACTTCGCATATTGTTTCAATACAACACCCTCTATGGCACATGATTATTGTCCATATGAGTTGGTATTTGGTAAAACTTCAAATTTACCTAAACAATTTAATAGTATAGACAGGATAAACCCAATTTACAATATAGAAGATTATGCTAAGGAATCAAAATTTAGACTAGAACAGGCCTATAAAAGAGCCAGAATTATGTTAGAACAGCATAAAGCTAAAAATAAGGAGTTATATGAAAGAAAAATAAAAAATATCAAATTAGAAATAGGAAATAAAGTTTTATTAAGAAATGATACGGGCCAAAAGTTAGAACCTAAGTATTTAGGCCCATATACAATAGAAGCAATAGAAGATAGAGATAACATATTAATAAAGGACACAAAGAATAAATAACAAATAATACATAAAGATAGGTTAAAAATTTTTTCCTAATCAGTTAACATATTAAACTACAAAAAAAAAATATAGTACAAAATTTTTATGAAAATATAAGAGGAATATAAAAAAACAAATTTCCATATTTCATGACTCTATACAGATAGCTGGCAACGCACCATTCTACACTGCGTGCTGGATAGTCTGAACAGTCTCTCAGTTAGTAGTCTCTCTCGTTGGTCCTCAGCCGAAGTAAGAAGTTGTGTAAAAGTTGTGTAAAAAGTCGATTTATAACTATTACGTGCATCATATATATTTACTCTGTATTAACATGAACCTATTAAATAACCATTATAATAAACATTAAATTAATCTAAGCCTTATATATATGTAAAAAAAAATAATATTAGTAATATAAATTACCAAAAAAAGAATAATAATAATAAAGAAGTTTTTTTTATATAATAAAACTAGAAAATAACTTCATAGAATTACGCTATTTTACTAAAGAAGGGAGATGTAACACGCGCGACCACTCTGTCCCAATATGCAGTATGATACATCCTCTCCTCCGCTGCGGCGGCATACATAAATACATATTATTATGTATACATTTATACATAAGCAGACCGCTCCTCTGCCGGCGTCACCTCAAACTGCTAAGACCTGCTGGTGTCTTTAAAGCTTCACATTAATATATATTTGGAATGACCCACCATCGGGCATATTACAACGTATATACATGGTTAGTGGCGGTGTGGCTCAAACAAGCTACTGCGGAACTACCGCGAGGTATTGATTTGCAGAGGCCGGCTAGAACTAAACCTCCCTTCTCAGGCACCAGGTTCTCCGTGTTCTATGTGCCTCATGACCAACGCTTAAGTTATGCTCTGATGCAGCCATGGCCGCTTAATATTTGAGTCAGGTAAAACGTCACTTGCCGTGACTTCTGCCTATCCACTGCTGAAGGTTTGGGATAAGGCGGTAAGTTCAACGACCCGTCCCAGATTCCGTCCTTCGTTGCTGCCATCGAGCCACGTGTTCGCATCGAGATTCCTTTCGTAGTCTGGCTAAGGGGAATCGCTCGACCACCGGTGAAGCGGAGATAAGCGGAGTGAAGCGCTCTGACCACCGCGTCTGCCTCGTCGGCCAGATCGGTGATTAGAGACAGACCAGTGATGACATGCGCGGCATCATTTGAGGTTGTGCGGAACGCACTGCAAATTCTCATTGCGCAAAGTCTAAAGAACGATTCCAGCCCACGCCTATTTTGTCCCGCTGGTTAACAGCAGCCTTCGCTCTTGTTTGCGGCCTCTTGTATTGAGCATGATTCTTGCCAGGGTGCGTGCAGAGCCCAGGGCCTTCCGACACGTATACTCCAAATGCTTACGGAAGGAGAATCGTGTATCCAGCACTACACCTATGTATTTAAGAGCCCTCTTAGATGTGATTGTTTTGCCACCTACTTCTATAGAGGCAACCTCGACTTTTTTCCTGCTGCTATTTAAAATGGCTTCAGTTTTACGAGCTGCCAATTCAAGACCTGCTACAGCCAGGCAGCTATATATCATCGGCAAAGCCGATTAGATTATACGTGTGACCGGATGAAAATTTAATCTGAGGACGCCGTCGTAAATGGAATTCCACCTGAAGCCCCTCCGAGAACAATAGGACTGATCCCTGTGGTACTCCAGCAGAAAGGTATTCGTAAAGTAGCTGCCCACTATTTGCAGCAGAACGCCAAAATAAGCCAGATTGGCTATTATAAGACTCCCTTCCGCCGAGTTAAATGCGTTTCTGATGTCAAAAGTCGCCACAATGCAGTATTCTTTGGTTCCCCCTCTTCATCAGTTACCAGCTTTGGCGTCTCTGGCAATATTGGTTAGGAGAAAGTAATCCTCCTTGCTCAATAGCCTTGTTGAGCCTACTTGCTTTGAGCGATTCCAATATTTTGCCCGATGTGTCTAGAAACCAACTAGGCCTTTATGATGAGGCTTCTCCGGGGGCTTGCCAAAAAAACTTTCACTCCTTGCAGAAAACGGACGAGTTTTTTTTGCGCTTATCAAATTTTATTTTTTTCTCGCGTTTAAGAACTTTTCTATAACTTTTAAACTCATTATCGGTTTAATAATAATTTCAGCATCCGAATTTTATTTTCATTTCGCGAATTCTTGCAGTCCCTTTTGTGTTTTTGTTTAAATATAAATAAATCAAAATTTACAACAATATTCGCATTAGCGGTGTTGTTGTCTTGCTTATCTCTTTTGTTTTTATGCCTTTTAATTGTAACTAACTCTCGCGCTCTTACGTACAAAATGTTTCTGCATGTGTTCAATTTGACGCGCTCTCACGCTCTTTCATATTCTTGTTTGATTTGCGCTCTCGTCTTTTGCCTACACGCGACTCTATAATACGTGTTTTTGTTTTTGTGTATTCTTGCTTTTTTAAATCTTTAGTTGTGAAGGCTTACTCTGCACATTAACCATTGTGTTGGAACACAGATTTTTTACTTTCACAATTTTTATTTTTTATTTTTTTATTCCTTTTTTAAAATAAATTTAACTTTTTGATAAAATGGTTGTCTGCTCAAAAAATAATTGCATAGTTGCCACTAATGCGGTTGACTCCCATGATTATATTCTTTGTTGGTTGTGTGACAATGCGGTTCAAGTTAGTGTGCAGGTTACACAGGCAGAATCAAGGAATCTATTGCTAAAGGTGGTGGATTAAAATATGGATGTGATGCTTGCCGTAAGGTCGGGAATGAGATGCGCTTATTCATGAGGCGGACTAGAGATAGTTTTGACACTTTAAGGCAGGTTTTAACTGCGGTGGAAACTCAGTTCAGAAGTTTATCGCTTATGAATGAGTCTCCAAAACGTAAAAGGACCAGTCTTTGGGGTGTTTCTGAATCTGTAGATCCGCCAGCGTCTCTTATCGTCCACGACCGGTCTAATGCACCGTCCACTCCTAATGTACAGCAATTGATATCGTTTAAGAGCCCGGTTGTGAACGCGATTAGTAAGGAATTGCCGGTATCACCTGGGAATTATCTCTTAAAAACGATGCCTATTGTAGTGTCCGATGTGTCCGGGCAATTACCCATTCCAATGGAAATTGCCGATAGTTCTAAAAGTATCGAGGGCCCCGTAAACAAGTTCAAGTTAGGTGATTTTAATTTACCCGCTTTAGCATGGTCAGCAACAGATGAATGTACCATGTTGCTGCCCTCTATGTCACATGACTTTATTAATGGCCTTCTAGGCTTATCTTTACCCCGAGTCAATCCTGTCTTAAATTCTAATGGAAAATCGTTAGATCTTATTTTTGTATTGGATTCTTCTTATTGTGATGTTTCTAGTATCGAACCATTTGTTCTTCCCGAAGACAAATTTCATCCTACATTAAATTTAAAAATTTATCTGCTCTTGCTTTCACCATTACTTGGTTCAAATGAATTACCTCTAACTAGGTGCTCGTCGTTCATCAGATTACGCGCTGTATACAGTCGCTCGTTCAAAATTCACGATGCTTAATACACAATGCTATAAGAATCATCTTCAGCGGTATAAGCTTCAGTTTTCTTCTGACCCTAAACAATTTTATAATTTTGGTTGTCTTTTCAAAATAAAAAAGCGAGCACTGATCAGACAATTGCCGATATCTTTGCGAGTTTTTTCAAAACAACTTATTCCTCAACGGAATATCGGGCAAGTCCGTATCCTTATCATTTAAAAAAGGCTAATTGCATTTTCAATCCAGTGATTGATGAAAGTTCTCTTCTTAGCGAACTTAAACTAGTTAAACCTGTTTATTCTCCGGGGCCAGATGGTCTTCCTGGATGTGTACTCATGTTCTGTGCAAACGCATTATGTAAACCCATTTTAAAATTGTTTCTATTGTCTGTCGAACCTTCCTTTCGGGTTTCAAAATGCTGAACAAACTGATGTCATATACACTGACTTCAGCAAAGCCTTTGATTCTGTTAATCATACTTTATTACTTTCTAAACTGAACGACATCGGTTTTCCACCCCTTTTCCTATCTTGCGTTCGAGAATATTTAACAAATAGAAAACAGAAGGTACTTTTTAAGTCTGATTTTTCCGTTTCCATTCCTGTGACTTCTGGTGTACCTCAAGGTAGTCATCTTGGCCCTCTGCTTTTCACATGTATGCTGACGATGTCGAGCTTTGTCTTACGTATAAAGATACAGATTCATTTAGTCGGCTACAAGCTGATCTTAAAAACTTTCAATCCTGGTGCCAGTTTAATCTACTAAATCTTAACACTACCAAATGTAAGGTAATGACTTTTCTCGTCACTCTCCTCAAATGGTCACTTATTTTCTAAACAATAGTTCTTTAGAACGTCTAAATAATATAAATGATTTGGGCGTACTTATGGACCATAAGTTAAATTTTAACACCCATATTTCCACCACGGTCGCAAAGGCCATGAGTGTTCTGGTTTTCATTAAAAGATGGTCAAAAGAATTTGACGACCCCTATACAACTAAAGTTCTTTTTACTTCGCTTGTGGGTCCTATTTTAGAGTATGGATCTTGCATTTGGTCACTTCAATAAGACTCGCACCAGATTAGACTTGAATCCGTTCAAAAACAGTTCTTGCTATTTGCTCTTCGTGGCTTAAGCTGGGATCGCAATGTCAATTTGCTTTCGTATTCTAGTAGACTTCTCTTGATTAACCTTCCTTCCCTAACTAACCGTAGAATTATGTTTGGTGTTATTTTTATGCACAAGCTCCAAATTGGTGATATCGACTCGCCTGAGTTATTAGCTCAGGTAAATCTCTCGGTATCATGTAGACGGAGTAGACATCCTTTGATACCTTTATCCCTTAGTGGTTGTTCTTCTAACTATGTCATGCATGAACCTTTTAGGGTCCTCTGCTCTGATTACAAATTTCTATTTCCTGTAATCGGCTCAGAGTTTTCTATTTATATACCTTAAACATCTATCCTATCCCATTTAGTTAATAGATAGCTATAGTACTATTTGTTTGTCTGTTTTTTCTATTGTGTATTTGTCCACGAGATTCGTGCCGTGCGTTATACGGCTGCACCCCTCGGTCGGTCGGGTGGGAGGTGGGCAGTTATCGTCTTGGGCTCGCGCATAACAGGCTTTGTCCTGGTGTCGTAGGGGCCAGTTGAACGTACTGCGCATGGTATCGTCAACGTCCGCTAATCAGGGTGCAGGTTAACTGCCAGCCATAAAACTCTGTTCGGAATGTCGTCGGGTCCTGGAGTTTTCTTGTTCATTAGCGTGTTGACGAATTCCAACGTTATATTTTCGTACATGCCGTTATTTCCATCTCATTGCTTCGAGTTGCGAGTGGTAGGCGATCCTGTTTTTGCGGGAAAGGTGAGCTGACGTTTTGGGTTAGGCTCGCTGCATCTGATGGTATTGATGTTTTCCACGGATCGTTCCCGGCAGAATCGCAAAGACGCACGAAGCATTCTCTTTTGCTGGTTCTAATTGCATGCTTTAGATCCAGCCGTTTATTTATTTATTTATTTATTTACGTCAACTAACACAGCAGTCGACAAAAAAACTTAAGCTAAAAGACAGATAACAACTTATTGAAGATGGTAGCTTAGCTTTATGCCCAACTAAACATACCCGATCTGGTGAAGGTGTTTTATTTGATGGATGAGGGATGAGTTGCAAGCAATCCAAGTCCAGTCCAAGTCCAGAATGTTTTTAGCGGTTTCGTTGTAGATGATTAAAACGTATAGCACGAAGAGAAGTGACAGACAGATGAGGAGAGATAAGGTGAGAAAGGTTGTTAAAAGATTGGCAAAGAACACGAAAAGGTTCGTGAAGAGAGTAGTTAGTCAGACATCTACTAAGGTAAATGGGAAAAGAGTTTCTGGTCCGACGTGAGGGAACACAAAAATATAGCGTAGCTAGTAAATTGGTAGAAATCACATCACCGTTGTAAAGTTAAGGTAGATTAATATGGAGAAGTCTGTCTGAATAAAAAGAAAGGCGAAGACTCGGGTCCCAATTAAGACCGCGTAACGCGAACTTAAGGAATTGCTTCTCAACCGATTCAATATTACGCTGGTGAACATCATATTGAGGGTTGCACACTGGCGAGCAATATTCTAGAGTATGGGGAACTAACGAAGTGTATAAAACCTTTGTTACGTAGCGATCATCAAATTCTTTGGCCCAACTTTTTTTTAAGCCAAGAAGACAGCATGCTCTATTGACAATTGAAGATATATGAAAAATGAAGTAAGTAAGTCGTCTCGCCGACTTGGATATACCATACACCAGTAAAACAAATATTTTAAATTTATAATAACCAATGCATTTTCGTATTTTTAAAAAAATCTGTTTGCATGCTTTTTACAAGCATATCTTAGTATTTCGCTCACTCAAGCATTCGAGCACCCTAGCGCCCCCACCAGCCAACGGCCACTTCCGGCCATATAGAAAAACGTTTATATGCATAACTTGACTATTTTTATTCCGATTTTGATCAAATTTGGTATTTTGCTTGATATTAGTATCAAATTTAAGTGTGCTAAATTTGATTGCACAAGGTAGAAAATTACGGGAGATAATCGAGTTTTTTCAAATTACGGGGGCGGAAGTTGTCTCTAGTTGCTATGGTGTTTAAGAAAATCGGCTTTATATCATTTGCGGGGAGGTAGGGGGCGTGGCAAACATTTGAAACAAACTCGATAAGCGTACTTATGACACGAGTCTACATACCAAATTTGGTGGCTCTAGCTCTTATAGTCTCCGAGATCTAGGTGTTCATACAGACGGACGGACGGACGGACGGACAGACGGACATGGCTAGATCGTCTCGGCTGTTGATGCTGATCATGAATATATATACTTTATGGGGTCGGAAAAGCTTCCTTTGCCTGTTACATACATTTTGGCGACTTTAATATACCATTTCACCCTATGGGTGTATGGTATAATAAATGACAGTTTCAGGTCAAAAATTACGCCTAAGTCTTTAAATGATGATACACAATCTAACAGATCAGATTTAATAGAGTAATGAGCTGGATCGGAGACAAAACACTGAATGTCATAAAAGAGTACTTTGAGGCATTAAGGTGTAATTTAGTATCGTGGCACCAATCACAGAAAGCATCGAGATCAGATTGCAAGTACTGTTGGAAAGAAGGATCATTATAGGAATAACAAATCTTGACATCATCCGCAAGCATGAGCACGCGTCAGTGAACCAAGGCCAAGGGAAAATCATTTATAAGCAGCGTAACTCGAACAGTTTTGGATATTGAGGAACGAAAAGACAATAAGATACGATTTTAACAAAGCCAACAGTTTCGGGGAAAAGCCCATAATGTTAAGTTTCGTAAGAAGCATAGAATGATCAACTGTATCAAAAGCCTTACTAAAGTCGGTATAAGTAACATCAGTTTGATACTTTTTACGGAATCCATGATAATCAAGGGTAGTCAATTCTAAAAGGTTGGTAAGCGACGAACGACCTTTCATGCTGACAAGGAGAAATAGTGGATCCGGATAGGTGTTGAAGAGAAGACGTGATAATTTTCTCAAACAGCTTAGGTATTGCCGAAAGTTTGGCAATCCAATCCCACAAATAGGACAAACTTTTCATCAACTTAAATAACATTTACCTGTCTTGTCATTTTTTCAAAAGCAGGTAATTAGCAATCTAACATTGTAGAAAGGCATATATATAAGCAGGTGGTATTTGCAAAACAGCATTACGCAATGTTAACATTTAAATACAAAGAAGCTACAGGCAAATACGCATGCGCTCTTCTTCTTCCTTATACCTGCAGCGCATTTTTATGGCTTACGCATCGGTGTCGCAGGTCTCCGCATATTGGGAGCATATACATCTAACAGGTAAATATTTCACCTAACTAGTGTATGTTGTCCGGCATTGATCCTAGTTAATCCTTTTTATTTGTATTCCACCAAAGTTAAAAAATGACAATACTTAGTGTATTTTTTAAACGCTTCCAGTTCAATAACGATTTAAGTAATTATTAAAATTTATGAAACATGATATTAATAAAGAACATACTTTTCAGATAAAACTTCTTTCTACTTTCAAAAAAATCCAAGATCGATTGTTGAAATCGCCCAATATTCAGTTTTAAAGTTGCGATTTTTTTTAAAAATTATCATTTTTTCCTTTTCACTAAAAATGTCTCAACTTTGGGCGCCTCTAGCACCCATGAATCTCAACCGATTTCAAAAATTTTTCGGATTCATAATCTCTGAAGTATTTCCTATCGATTGCATATAGAATTTTTGCCAAACGCGATCATGAAAAAACGTATTTTGCAACGCTATCCGAGCAGAGGCCCAAGTGTGCGTCGTTTAGAATTAACAAAGTTGTAAAATCTTTTGGGGTTCTTATGGAATTCAACCTTACAGCGCACGATATAATTATTGTAGCATTGAGTATTTAAAAGCCAAAATTGAGATTTCGCTACACAATAATTTGCGTAGTCAAGTCGCGAACCAGTTTTTTTTTAACCTTTTAAAAAATCTCGACTTAATGTTACGGAGATTAGACAGCCTACGTGTGACCCAGACCCGCACACTGGAGACGGTAGAGACATTCACATAAGGAACGCATTTATCAATTAGAGAATTAAGAGCAGAGTAGAAAAAATTCACTGCACAATCTATATCACAGCACTCAAATAGAAATGACCAATCAAAAAAGGAAATAAGGCTAGTAAGAAGATTGAAATTTGTTGTACAAAAACTTCTACGGCGAGAAAATGAGTTGTTATTAAATGAATTAGTAACGGAATTGTAAGAAATAATAACTTCAATGGTAGGGTGATAAGGATCTTCAGGCTTCACAAGGGGCTGTGTTTGAGATACAGAACTAACTGAGGGATCCGAGACAAAAACAAGATCGAGGATTCTTTTAGAAGAGTTAAGTAAAGAATTCAACTGATATAGCGGACATTCAAGTATTAAGCTATTAAGCAAAAAATGTTGAGATGAAGGAATTAAGAAAGATAGATTATCATCAACGAGCCAAGAAATATTAGACAAGTTGAAATCACCTAAAACTATAAGGAAATCACGATCTTTAAGCTATTAAAAATAGTTTTGCAAAGCATAAGCATGGTGCATATAAGTCATGATATCAGAAGCTGGCGGAATATATGAACAAGAAATATATAAGCTAAAGTTGGAACATGTAACTTCGACTCAAATAAACTCATCACCTAAGGGCAGATCAATCGGCACAACACTTGAACACAGATTCGAGTTAACAGCAATGAGTACTCCACCGCCACGACGACCAAAACGATTAAGCCTATAAGAAATAAAGTTATTAGAAAGAATTTCATTATCCAAAACAGAGGAGTTGAGCCAAGTTTCGGAAAAGGCTAAAATGTCAGCCGAAAAGGTTTGGCTATCACAGTACAGTTTCGAGAGCTTAGTAAGAAGTCCTCTTACATTTTGATAATGAATGCAAAGGCTAGAAGTTATAAGTTTTTGAAGCAGAAGATAAATTAAGAAGGTGGACAGGCAACGGACGGGAGCGCTTATTGGGCGCAAACTCGTGTACAACTAAGCCGTCTGATCAAACAATGCAGTCTACCATAGCTGAGAAATACTGAAACTTTAATAGAGAAAATTTCCCGAGGCCTAGAAAATTTAAACTTTTGAATTAAAACCTTAGCAGGGCATATATTACCAATGTAAGCTGCCACAGACGACTCAGAAGTATCTGGAGCAAGCCTAGAAATAAATATTTCTTTGCGATGAGGCACTACAGTTAGTGAAGGCGGAGGAACATTGGAATCCACAAGTGATTGAGAGCCAGCTTGATCGTGTAATTGAGCAGAGTTCCCGTGAGGCCCAGGGCTTGTACTGGGTACTTCAATCCGAAAAGAAGAGCATAAAGAGGGACAAGAAGATGGTGTAAGCGAAAGTAAAATAGAAGAAGATGTAATAGATAGTGCTGGCGACTGCTTATGAGGCAAATTAAGGGTACATTTTTAGGCCAACTTCTCAGAAGATGGAGCGAAATTGAATTGCGACAATAAATGTACGCTAGAGTCACACTCGTTAGACAGCTGTTTGGCCAGTTTGTTTAAAGAGAGAAACTTTAAACGCAGATCCCTATACATACGGCAAGTCCAGCGGTTTAAGCCAAGCTCAAGCTCACACATAAGATTATCGCAAAACCAACACAATATTGCTCTATACTGATCATCAAAATGATCAGAATGCTTGCAAGTAGGTAGACAATAAGCCATTAAAACGCCAAAACACAAGGCAAAAATATATGAAAATATATAGAATATTTAAAATTTAAATATAATTATAAGATAAATTTCGATATAAAATCAATAAATACAAATAAAACAAAGAGACAGCTAGAGTGCACAGCACAAGAAAGAGTGCAAGAACAGTTATAAGCCAAGCTTTGAGAGGCGGCGCACAGTTGGGCCTCTGCTCGGATAGCGTTGCAAAAATACGTTTTTTCATGATCGCGTTATCGTTATATATGCAATCGATAGGAAATACTTCAGAGATTATGAATCCGAAAAATTTTTGAAATCGGTTGAGATTCATGGGTCCTAGAGGCGCCCAAAGTTGAGACATTTTTAGTGAAAAGGAAAAAATGATAATTTTTAAAAAAAATCGCAACTTTAAAACTGAATATTGGGCGATTTCAACAATCGATCTTGGATTTTTGAAAAGTATGTTCTTTGTTAATAGCATGTTTCATAAATTTTAATAATTACTTAAATAGTTATTGAACTTGAAGCGTTTAAAAAATGTACTAAATATTGGCATTTTTTGAACTTTGATGGAATAAAACTAGCAAGACTCAACGAGTATCAATACCGGACTACAGCCATAAAACTAAGGCAACCTAGCCTAAAAAATGCGCTGCAGGTATAAGGAAGAAGAAGAGCGCATGCGTATGGCCTGAAGCTTCTTTGTATTTAAATGATAACATTGCGTAATGCTGTTTTGCAAGTACAACCTGTTTACATATATGCCTTTCTACAATGATAAATTGCTAATTACCTGCTTTGGAAAAAATGACAAGACAGGTAAGTGTTATCTAAGTTGATGAAAAGTTTGTCCTATTTGTGGGTTGGTCGTTTTTATTTCCGTTTACCTAATTGGATGTAAATATTAAGTTGTTTGTTTTATATGCCTTTCTACAATGATAAATTGCTAATTACCTGCTTTGGAAAAAATGACAAGTCAGGTAAATGTTATTTAAGTTGATGAAAAGTTTGTCCTATTTGTGGGTTGGTCGTTTTTATTTCCGTATACCTAATTGGATGTAAATATTAAGTTGTTTACCTAATTAATACAAAAAGGGTAATGCCGATTTTTCGTTCTACCTAGTTAATTCAAAAAATATAACATAAAGAGCTACTTATTCCTCTCGTTTGCGACAGTTTATTTTTAACTTCATAAATGGAAACACCTTCAGGACTGAATAGTATTTGTCAATTTAATTCAAGACAGTTTTATTTAATTGTGCAAAAATGTTGTTAAAGAATGAAAAGATTTTGAAAGTTTTCAAAGAGTGTGAAAACTTAAATGATTTTGAAATGGGATTGCTAAAGGAGATGAGCGTTTCATTCGAAAACGCTAGTACGGAGCTTAAGTTCAAAATCAAATATACATATACATATCAAATATAAATTGCAGGGAAATGGTAAATGGTGAAAAATTTGACGAATATACTTCAAAGACTGCTCATCTTTTGACTGAATTGTATCCGCAAAAAAAACTTACCCCAACGGTACATAGGATTTTGGTTCACGGAAAGGATTTAATAGAATATTAGTGTTTACCACTTGGAGAACTATCCGAAGAAGCACAGGAATGTAAAAACAAGGACTACAAAAGGTTCAGATACACTAATACATTAAAAACTTCTGGTGTTACACAAAATGAAGACCTTTTTAACATGCTAGCAGCCTCTTCGGACCCACTTATTGCATCACTGAGACACGTGCGATCACGAAAGGATTTGGAAAATAGCAACTATAAATTTCAAATTTTCAAAATTAACCTAAAAAAAAATTAAAAAAAAATGTTTTTTTTCTTTTTGTAATTCGGTTAAAAAACCAAATTAAAACATTAAAAAATGTTACATAGTCGTCTAAAACGACTAAAACGCTTGGAAATATTTTCTGACTTTGACCTTGAATATTACAGCACCACGAACACCCAGCACTTTTCACAAACATTCATTTTGAAGCTTAAGGTATTCTTTATCATATGCTTTTTAAATTTTTGAAATCGCTTTATTGGTTTAGACGCTATGATTTTTGCAATGCTAAATGCCAGAAGGCCCCACTGTGCGGCGTTACAAAAGTAATTACGCGGGAGAGAAGCTGAGCAGAAACATAGGGGCGTTTAAAAAGTTTGTGACGTGTCAGGCTAGCGCTGCAGGCTGTCAGTTTTCCACAGAAAGCAGGAATGCTCAAAGTATCCACTCTGAATGCTTCTTCACTCACAGTAGTATAATGAAAAAGTGTAATGCGGCCAATGAAGAACAATATTACCTCGTGATCGCTTGAGGAGTAAATATCGCATACCAGTTGGAAAGTCGCACCAATCGATCGCCACAAAGTCTATAATTGATCCTGTGGGAACCAGCACCAAGATGCTAAGCAGCAATCGACGCCTATAAAGGAGAGTGACTTTACTCTTTTTCGTTTATCTCTCTCTATTCCAATTATATAGTTTTTAGTGTATTCTTGACAATTGAAGGGGCCGCATTGAAACGGATAAATAAAAATCAATAATTGAGTTGAAACTCTTGTGTTATTATTAAGTACTGGTTTATTACATTGGCGATGAGGTAAAAAAAAAATAATAAAGAACAATAAATAAATTATAACATCATAACAAACTAATATAATAAAATATATAGAAAAATAGTATGTATGTGTGTATGTTTTTTTTTTATTTCGTTTATTAATTACTACAAGACAACATTACTATATATACATAAAGTTTTCGCGTTATACACTGCAATTGGTGAAAGGACAGATGTTGAGTTTATTAGATACTGATCCGGGTCAGCAGATGCGGTATCGCCAATTCGGCATAGCTTCGCATGCGGCTTAACCAGATCCTATCCAGGTCCTCTCTCTTTGGCGGCGAACTTGCTGGCCGCCTCCCAGTTTTTAAGGTCAGCCAACATGAGCAGGACCAAATTGTCCGCAGTGACTCTCTGTCCGACCTCTTCGCACAAGCTCTGTTTTGCTGCATCGTAGCGCGGGCAGAGAAAAGCGACATGGTATGCGTCTTTGACTATCCAACTACCACACCGCCCTGTATCATACCCAAACCGCTTCAGGTAGCTTCTAAAACAGCTCGGCATTTTAGGCAGGCTCGTTACAATCCGCTCTAGGATCAGTGGGTAGCGGGGGTATCCAATGGGTCCGAACGCAGTCTTTTGACAATGGTTTGGTACGCCTTGGCCTCGTGATCGCTCGCCGTGTAGAAATCACCGATGCCCCATGATGACGACCTGGAGATAGTCTCGCTTGCGAATGTCAGGTCTATTATGGAGCCAGTTCCCGCTCTGCTGAAGGTATTCTTGCCCCCTGTATTCAGCGTCACAATGTTGAGCGATGCAAAAGCCTCCAACAAGGTACGTACCCGTACATCGGTTCTTGGACAGCCGCAGTCAATTGCCCAGGCGATGACGACTCGTGGCCGTCCTCTGGCGTCCTCTACGATGTCATCCAAGACCTCCCCGAAGCGAACAATTGGTAAACTGGGTGGCAAGTAACAGCTATACAATACCAGATCGTTCACCTTGGCTCTGCTGAAATGATGCAAGGACCTTGTGTCCAGCAGCGGGTTTGATGTCCCACAAGACCATATTGCGGATCTCCTGTCGGCGTCAGTCACCCACTTGGATGACTCTCCTATAGAGTAGGGCTTGCTTAGAAGAGCTGAATTGATTGACTGCTCTCTGATCGTCTGTTGCAGTAGGTCCTGGGCCGCGATGCAGTGGTTTAGGTTCAGCTGCAGGATCTTCAGTGCTGACGAAGTCATTGGAGCAGCTTTGGAGTCCTCGAGTCGCCCCTCGCTGTGCATAGGCGGCTGCCTGCTAGGTGATTTCTTGGACTCAGGCCTTGTCCAGCACATAGGAAGCAGTTGGCATACTTTTGACAATTGGCTGCTGTCCTCCAAGCTGGGGCATCTCGCGGCTATATGGCCGCCGGTAAGACACTTAAAGCACTTCAGTGGCCGTTCTTCGAGTGCTTTAATGGGGCATTTTCCCCAGCCTATCGTAACAAAACCCAGATCTGTTAGCCTTTTGATTATCGCCTCAGGTGCCCTTACTATTGCCGTCTGGCAGTTCCGCAGGCCCGACCGTAGGCTCTTAACTGAGACCGCATTTTCGTCGACCTTAGCCTGTGAGACTAGTTCAGTCAGTAACTCCTCCCGTGTCGCCGCAGCATCTAAGTTATAGATCGCTATGGCCCTTTGCTGTTGGAGAGCCCTTGTCGCCTAGTACCATGGTAATATTCTCTCCGAGTGACTTAATGTCCGTTGTTGGGTCTTTCCGGAGCTCCAGAAGCAGCGCGTCGTTTGCAGTGCGTCGAACTCTGGAGACGAGCTCGCGGTCTTGTAGCAGTTTGTCATCCGTGCGCCTGGTCACCATCGTGAGAACTTGGCTGTAGCTGAGACTGCCGTTGGCCTCGATTATGATCGCGTCCGGAATAGGTTTGACGCGAGGTTTGGGTTGTCTCGAGGAGATACCACTTGGTGGCTTCGCTTTCACAACCGTTGTCCAGCCTTGGTTGTCCATAACTTGTTGCGCTTATAGACTTTATCGCCTTCTTGTGTAGCTATACGCTGTTTCTGCTGCTGAGGTTCTTTGGGCCGCCGGTTGGGTGCTTGAGCCAGGGCATATGGCTGTACGGGCCTCGTACTACCGGGCTCTGTACCTGACTCTTCAGTTGTCCGCTTGGTTAATGCAGACGTCAGAGTATGCTGGAATAACTTTATTGCCGAAGGTGTAGCCTCGGACTGCTGCCCGCGGCTGACTCGATCAGCTTGCCCCTTTGCACACTTTTGGCATGTGTTCGGCACCACTGTCTCGACCACATTTACACTAAGCTAGGTGTAGTATATCCATACCAAAAATCATTCAACACAAAGAGCTCAACTTATAACACTTTGTTGCAAGTATAAACAATCAAATATGTACGCAATAAAACATTAATATATTCACATAAACATACTCACATAAATATACAGCTAAACATGTTCATATATGTATGCACATACATTTAGCAATGCACAGGCGTAACATAAGTTAGGGTCAAGCCAGCGTGTGAACGCTGACCATGCACCCTGGTCAGCCCCAAATAATATGTATGTATGTACTGACACTCTCGCTCTCTTTTGTAGCTGTTGCCTAAGTCACAGCATAAGAATATCTATGTAACAATAGGTTAAGTCAAAGAATATTTTTGGAATAAAAATCAATCGGAAGAAGACCACAAAAGTGAACTGACGTCTTTATTTATTTAATATTCATAACAGTGGAACCCGGTCATTACATGGCGACCGTGACAATAGGCCAAGACAAGGCCTAAGGACATCGAAGGACCCAGGCCTAAGGACATCGAAGGACCCAGGACTAAGGACATCGAGGACCAAGGAGAAAATTTTGTGTACGTATGTGTGTGTTTTAGTAAAATAAAAGAAAGAATATATAAGCACGAAAATGAGAAACGGTAACGATGGATAACTACTTTCAAAGAGTTACCAGACGGAACCCGGGCTTAAGAGAAAACATAATTGAGGTGTTTAGAAGTGAACACAGCCAAACCCCCCATAAAGCTCGCTAACTCTAGTGCAAATAAGAACTATATACTCAGAACAAACTGAAGAAAGATTCCCAGTAAAAGGAGACACAAGAATACAAATGTGCTTCTTATTGAGTGTACCAAATATATGCTGCTACACAAATGCAGCAGGTACTTTCCATTTCTACTTGATGGAATAAAGAAAAAAAAGAGGAATTTAAAAACAAATTCAAATAAATACAAAATAATCAAAAGAAGAGAACACACACACACACATACACATAAAAATTTAAATTAACAATTGGAAAAAAGGCAAGTGCTGATGACTAGCACCGAACCGTCGCCTCCAGAGGACTTGGATTTCCTGACGGCTGTACCTACCGTACAAAGGGACGCACCACTCCTCGAAGAGGTATTAGGGTTGTGTCCAAACGAGGGACCACGCCCACTCACGATAGCTGAGTACCGGGCTCGCCAAGAAAAGAAAAAAGAAGGAAGTCGAGAGGAGGAAAATACGCCAGGCTAAGGCGTGAGAGGAAGCTCCTTCAGGACCTCCTCCACACAGGACTTGACGACAAGGACCGACAGCACTACACAGAGTGTTTAATGAACAACACGGCCCAACTTCGCCAAAGAGCGAAGACACGCAATGAGTAAATAAATTTCTTGCCTCTACTTATAATTGAAATTTCATTTAAATATTAAGATAATATAAGCATGTACGAGTTTGCACTTGTTGCACAGTACAACTACTAACCAACCATCGATAGGCTATTACTAAAAAACATGCGTAGGCATAGATTTAATTAAACCATTGTTCAAGTTGTAAGCCTACGCATGTCTACTCTTCGATCTTTCCACGTCTCTGGCTCACTGTGCGAAATAAAGTCGAGATAATTTTTCTCTCTTTCAAAATTTTTTTTGGAATTATATTAAAACAAAAAAAAAATTTATAATTTATTAAAAATTTAATCGAATCCAAAAAAAAAAAAATTTTTTTTTACTCTATCAAACCAATATAAAACAGGTCTAAACGACCAAGAAAACAACATTTTTTTGCTAGAAAGATGGGTTCTCAAGAATCCAAGATAGACCACCCAACGGCTAATGTCGTTAACAGCGTTAAAAGAGTAGATCACAAGGAAAATTTAGAAGAAATAGGGATATTGTTGTTAGCTATCCTAATATTAGTAGTCTTAAATCTGGCTTTGAAATTATATGCAATGCATAATAAAATAATTAAGAAAAAATATCAGAGTAGAGCGGATGGCTTAAATACAGTAAAAAAATGGGTCGAGTAGAACTTAAATATTTGAATAAATACGTTCCATTCTTAGATTTCCTCTTTAACAGAGGCGAAACCAATCCAAAATATAAAGAAATCAAATACTGGATTGTGAATAATAGAAAAGTTAAATCAAGGATAGCCCACTTGAAAGAAAGATCCTTATTAGAAGCGTACAACCGCCTAAAGCGAAAAAACAAAATTCTACCCACATGGGTACATAAACTATTCGAACAACCCAAAGAGACAATTGATCTCTCGGGGAATTAATTAAAAAAAAAAGAGAGTGTAAATTTTTTTTAACAAAATATGATTAATTGGGACGATATAATAAGAGAAGCTAGAATACATGCACAAGAATTAAATAAATCTCGTAAGTGCCTCTCGCAGAATAGGGAAACATCCCAAAGTACAATAAAAAAACACTCGAAAATAATAATAGAGAGCCTAGAAAATATCAGAGCAGTGTTAACAGAACACTATAGTAAACTAACTGCGGGACAAAAAACAGCCGCAAATGCATTCTATAATGACTGCAAACAAAAGGCAAAATCCGTATTAAAATGATATAATATTGAATATAAACAAACAATTGATTTGGAAATTTCAATATCACTGGAAGACAAAAGTATACACTTTCAGTCGCTACAGAGGCAATAACAAGAACTGCATAAACAATCAAGTACGTAACGTACTAAAAGCAGGTATTTTCCGTGACATTAACGAACTAACAACGAAGTTCGTAGATAGTAGTACAGCAGAAACAGGACAGGCGAACCCTGTCATGCACTACCGTCAATCCAATAGAAGTGGACAAAATAATTACCGAGGTAGAGGTAATTACCAAAATAACGGTTATAGGAATAATAATAATACCGGTGGATATCGTTGTAACTCACGGTACAACAACCGAGGAAGAAATAATTTCAACCGAAACAGCTCGAACCGAGGTAATTCCAACCGAGGTAACTCTAACAACGGAAATGGTAATGTACGACTTACTCAAAGTAATTCGGAAAACCAATAGATCCCCGCAGATATTCAGAAGAAACAGTAAATGTATACACATTCAATCTTAGCCTAAGTATTTTCATCAAAGTTAAAAACGAAAATACATACAACAAATATACCTTCTTGTTAGATACCGGTGCAGACGTATCAATAATAAAAGAAAAAACAGATCCTTTTGAACATATAGATACTTCAAACACAATTGAAATATCAGGAATTGGTGAAGGTTCAATTACTTCCAAAGGTCTAACCCTTATAAAACTAAGACAAAATGAATTCATAATTCCACACAACTTCCATATAGTAGACGAAAGTTTTCCAATTTTATTTGATGGAATTTTAGGACAAGATTTCTTCAAAACATTCAATTGCCAATTGGACTTCAGTGAACCAAACGATTTACTAACATTAAGACCAAATAATTTAAATTTTGCAATAAATATCCCAATATTACACACTTGTGACACAATCCACGGAGCGAGATCTGAAGTAATACGACAAATAAATATTACAAATGAAAACTCAAATATCGTCATCTTAAATCAAGAGGTCGAAAATGGAATATTTATTGGAAGATCGATCTCAAACCCGAACAAAACATTTTTCCGAATTTTAAACACAACAAAAAGAGTAAAAATTTTAAACTTAAAAAACATAAAATATGAATCAATAAAGAATTATGAAATTGTACAGACAACTGATGACCAAAGAAGTCAATCAGTAATACAAAAACTAAAGCCAAACTTCCCACCTATGTTCAAAAACGTACTAGAAGAGCTCTGCACCAAGTATACAGATGTATTTGGTTTAGAAAACGAACCAATTACTACGAACAACTTTTATAAACAAGAACTAAGATTGAATGACAACCAACCAGTACACACAAAATATTACAGAATACCACACATGCATAAAGAAGAAATAACTAGACAAGTCGATAAACTCATTAAAGATAAAATAGTTGAACCGTCAGTGTCCGAGTATAATAGTCCGTTACTACTGGTACCAAAAAAGGGTTTACCAGGATCAGAAAAGAAACGATGGCGATTGGTAATAGACTAACGTTAAATAAACAAAAAATTGTTGTCCGATAAATTCCCATTACCAAGAATAGACGATATTCTTGATCAACTAGGCAGAGCCAAATATTTTTCATGTCTAGATTTAATGTCCGGTTTGCACCAAATAGAACTAAAAGATAAATCGCGAAGCATTACGTCATTTTCCACTAGCAATGGAAGTTTACTAGACTACCGTAAGGTCTGAAAATAGCACCAAATTGCTTTCAAAGAATGATGACAATTGCTTTCTCTGGATTAAATCCGTCACAAGCATTCCTTTACATCGATGACTTAATAATCATCGGCTGTTCGGAGAAACACATGCTCAAAAATCTAAAGGATATTTTTGACATATGCAGAAAACACAACCTAAAACTGCATCCAGAGAAATGTTCATTCTTCATGCACGAAGTGACATTCTTGGGTCACAAGTGTACCGACAAAGGAATATTGTTAGATAACACCAAATACGACGTCATTGAAAAATACCCAGTACCAACAGATGCTGATAGTGCTAGAAGATTCGTAGCCTTTTGCAACTATTACAGACGTTTTATTAAAAACTTCGCAGAACATGCACGTCCGATAACACAACTGTGTAGGAAAAAAGTAGAATTTGTTTGGTCTGAAGAATGCCAAAAAGGATTTCAATATCTGAAAAAAGCCTTAATAGAACCCCCACTGCTGCAGTATCCAGATTTTAGCAAAGAATTTGGCATAATAACAGATGCTAGCAAATATGCATGTGGAGCAGCACTAACTCAAACTTATGATGATAAGCAGTTGCCAGTAGCATACGCATCCCGTTCGTTCACTAAAGGTGAAACTAATAAAAGTACTACTGAGCAAGAACTAGCTGCGATACACTGGACCATTACACACTTTCGCCTATATATATATGGCAGACATTTCAGAGTCAAAACAGACCACAGATCCCTAACGTATTTATTTTCTATGATAAATCCGAGTTCAAAATTAACAAGAATACGACTTGATCTAGAGGAATATGAATTTACAGTAGAATATCTGAAGGGAAAAGATAATTTCGTTGCGGATGCATTATCCCGCATCACAATACAGGATCTAAAAAACACAAAAGCAAATGTCCTGAAAGTCACTACCAGGCAGCAAAGTAGACAAAGTAGACGTCTGGCACCGAAAGCTCGAGCTCCCGAATCATGTGGGTAGAGAGCTTTCAGGCCCGGCTTGGTAGGTCCGGCAACAGCTGGCGTCGTCGACTAATTGCAGGACCACGGAACTATTTACAAACGCGGAAACAGATTCACAGGAAAAAAACGGAGCGCGACGAACACACATCCCTCCGTCAAGGCCTTTGAGTGTCCATCTCTGTATGTGTGTATGCAGAATCAGCTGTGTGCGTGCATGAACAAAGTGGAAAAATTATCTTGCTTACATTTAGACCCGTTAATTTTTTTATTTTTTTTCCTTTTGTCTTCTTTGTGAGCTGTCTGTTTATTTATAAGCTATCTTGCTTGAGTCCGTTAATTTTTCTTGTCTCTCTTGTCTGCGGTCCGTTTGCTTAAAAGAGCGAAGATGATTTGAGTCTGAACACAACAAAAGAGAAGAGACACAGAATCAAGCGATCTGATAAAGGTCAGAGACAAGATGACTATAAAGTATTAAGAAATTGTTTAATGGAAATTATCTAACAGTGGTCAGAGGCAAAATGCCGGTAAAATATTAAACAAATGTTTAATAGATATATAAAAAAAAAATAATAATAATAAATAAAGAAACTATCTGACAGAGATCCGAGGCAAAATGCCGATAAAAATGTTAAACAAATATTTAATAGACAACTATAAAATTAACTGACAGTGGTCAGAGGCAAACAGCCGATGTAAAAAGAATAAAACAAATTGTTCACGCCACCGGGTGAACAGCAGTGAGCGGCGAAGAGCAGTGAGGAGTGAGGAGGGTTTTTTGAGCCTCGGCGGATACGGTCACTCTAAGGAGCGTGACTTGGATTCTGATGAGAATCGCCATCTTCTGATATGAGATTTTGCTTCGAACACCCGTTCTTTTTTATTCCATTCGAAAATCCTGTATTTAAAAAAACGAAACATTCCATGTGTGTCGGGTTATCTGTGAATAAATATAATATAGTAAACGAAGTCCCCCGCGTTTTAATTATTTTCACTGCTCACCATACCACGAAGAAATTGGCACCCGGCAAAAGTTGTATTCCGCCCCTCCACTAACATTGGTCCTTCGAGCCGGATAATATTTCTGCTCCTCCAGCTTGTATCGGCGGAACTTCTGATAAGTACAACATTTCTTTATTTACATTTCATTTACCTCCTACATACTAATAAAAGTGTGAGGTTTCCAGCTCTTCCATAGCGACCTACACACTTTTATATACTTGTATGTACATACCTGACCTGTCCCAAAGGTTATATGGTATTTCCCGATCCTTGGTGTGTTTCTCCAACGTTTTTCCATTCCATTCAAACTCACTTTTTCACTATTCCAATTCCTTTCTATTTTCTCCAGCCACTTACATATCTACATCCATCCATACATATGCAGAACTTATTACACCCATATGTACATGTATTCTCCACAGCTGTTCGCCAAGTCCGCGTAAAAGATCAAAAGAAAAAGAAAAATAATTAAAGTGTTCACCGCGATTTCTTGTGTGTTAAAACTAATTAAATGGTCCAATTAATTACAATTAATTAATTACATTACGCATACCTGTGCTCATACATACGTACATACATCGTCATATGTTGATGTACGCACATACATACATTATTGTATATACATACACGTAATCCATTTTGGTGCCGCGCACTTATTCAAAAAACAGGAAAACCCAACCAATGCATAGAATTTCCTATAATCCGATCGAGTTAGCTAAATAACAAATTACTTACGTTTTGTTTTTTTAACAACACGCGTGCATACATACTGTGAGTCAAAAAAGTATTGGCACACTTGAAAAATCAAACTTCTAAGAGCTGTAACTTTTTTGTTAACACAGCTATATGTAAATGAAAAATTACATTTATTAAATTCATATATTATATTTAATCTTAAACAAAAAAAAATTATATTTCAGCTTTGGTTCATTTGCAAAATACAAAAATGTAAATATAGGCACATATTTTCATCAAAAAAGTTTTGGCGCACGCTTTATTCTAGAACGCTCTTTCGTTTCCACAATGGAAATCTACCGTTATTTTTCATTTTTTCTTTTACTTTTGCGTTCATTTTGGGTGTTGCACGTGTTTGCAATTACTTTTAGTCAGAAAATTAAGAAGACAAGGGCAAAATGGCTAGAAGTGCTGAAATTTCTTTGGAGATCCGAAAACTGAACATTAAACTCTATTTGGAAAATAAATCTTATCGGGAAATTGGCACTCTTGAGGACAGATCATGGTCTAGTGTAAGAAATATTATTATGCATTACACCCAAACTGGAAAAATAGCTCCAGAACCCAGAACAGGCCGGCCAAAAAAATTTTCAGATCGCCAGGAACGGATTGTGGTGTCCACGGTTGCCCAAAATCCTCACCCCCCAAACTGTTCGAAATACCTTACATAAGGCCGGGTATCATGGCCGTGTTCCTCGGCGCAAGCCTTTCATTTCTAAGGTAAACAAGCAAAAGAGGCTAGAATTTGCGAAACAACATGTAAATAAGCCAGACTCATTTTGGAACGCAAAAAATCTGGCGGAAACCCAATAAAGAGCTTCAAGAAAATAACTTGCTCAAAACTGTTAAACACGGTGGAGGCAATGTGATGGTTTGGGGGTGTTTTGCTGGTTCTGGAGTTGGAAACCTAGTGTTTATTGATAAAACAATGGACAAGCACCTTTATAGAGACATTCTCAAAGAGAATTTAAGCCCAAGTGCTGAAAAACTGGGTCTCAGTGGCACAAATTGGCAGTTTCAGCAAGATAATGACCCAAAACATTCGTCTTATCTTGTGCAGGAGTGGCTCATATATCATTGCAAGCAGTTCAAAACACCCCCCCAATCACCGGATTTGAATCCCATGGAACATGTGTGGCACTTATTGGAACGAAAGATCCGTTCCCACCACATAACGTCAAAGGATACCCTCAAAGAGGCCCTACGCGCTGAATTGAGCAAAATCACCACTTCGGAAACGTCCAAACTGGTAAACAGCATGAAGAGACGTCTGCAGGCTGTAATACAGTCGAAAGGAGGACCAACAAAATATTAGCGTGTTTCAGTTGCCTTGGATAGAACTGATTACGTTACGTGTGCCAAAACTTTTTTGATGAAAATTTGTGCCTATATTTACATTTTTGTATTTTGCAAATGAACCAAAGCTGAAATATAATTTTTTTTTGTTTAATTTTTTCAGCTAAGATTAAATATAATATATGAATTTAATAAATGTAATTTTTCATTTACATATAGCTGTGTTAACAAAAAAGTTACAGCTCTTAGAAGTTTGATTTTTCAAGTGTGCCAATACTTTTTTGACTCACTGTATATACTTACCTGTGTACATACGCATGTACATATATACAGACACTTGTCCATATGCACTGATCGTTTTATTTCTTTTGGTCACACATTCGGTTTGTGCTTTCTTTCGCGCACAACACTCGCGGTGTGTGGAAAACGTCTTTTTTCTTTTCCGCACAACAACAAAAATTATAAAACAATCAACAAAAAAATTATAAATGTAAGCATTGCCCGTCAGCTGTTTCGGAGTAGTGGTGACAAGGGAGTCGAGTCGTAATATCGATAGGCGGCTCAAGTGCGCCAATTTCAAATTACATTATTTCCGATTCCTTTATTATACCATACACCCATAGGTTGAAATGGTATATTAAAGTCGCCAAAATGTATGTAACAGGCAGAAGGAAGCTTTTCCGACCCCATAAAGTATATATATTCTTGATCAGCATCAACAGCCGAGACGATCTAGCCATGTCCGTCTGTCCGTCCGTCCGTCCGTCCGTCCGTCCGTCCGTCCGTCCGTCCGTCTGTATGAACACCTAGATCTCGGAGACTATAAGAGCTAGAGCCACCAAATTTGGTATGTAGACTCGTGTCATATGTACGCTTATCGAGTTTGTTTCAAATGTTTGCCACGCCCCCTACCGCCCCCGCAAATGATATAAAACCGATTTTCTTAAACACCATAGCAACTAGAGACACAAAATTTGGTATGTATATTTGCTTAGTAAACGCGCACATTTTATATTTATAAAAATTTTGCCACGCCCCCTACCGCCCCCGCAAATCAAATAAAACCGATTTTCTCAAAACCTATTTTAGCTAGAGACACCATAGTTGGTATGAATATTTGCTTAGTAATTGCGCACAGTTTTGATGGGTTAAGATTTTGCCACGCCCCCCTCCGCCCCCGTAATTTGAAAAAACTCGATTATCTCCCGTAATTTTCTACCTTGTGCAATCAAATTTAGCACACTTAAATTTGATACTAATATCAAGCAAAATACCAACTTTGATCAAAATCGGACTAAAAATAGCCAAGTTATGCATATAAACGTTTTTCCATATGGCCGGAGTTGGCCGTTGGCTGGTGGGGGCGCTAGGGTGCTCATATGCTTGAGTGAGCGAAATACTGAGATATGCTTGTAAAAAGCATGTGAACAGATTTTCTTAAAAATACGAAAATGCATTGGTTATTATAAATTTAAAATATTTGTTTTACTGGTGTATGGTATATCCAAGTCGGCGAGACGACTTACTTACTTCATTTTTAAATAAATATTAAAAATAAATATATAAATATATATTTTTTTCCCGCCGTTATTTTGCCCATATATATATATGCGCCCATATTTATAAATAAATATATTTCTATATATAATTTTTTCCATCCATTATTTGCCCACATATATATGCGCCCATATTGATAACTAAATATATATATACATAATTTTTTCCAGCCATTATTGTGCCCATATATATATACATCCATACACATTTATAAATACATATATCTATAATTTTTTCCGGCCATTATTTTGCCCATATATATATGCGCCCATATTAATAACTAAATATATATATATATATAATTTTTTCCAGCCATTATTGTGCCCATATATATATATATCCGTACATATTTATAAATACATATATATATAATTCTTTCCGGCCATTATTTCGCCCCTATATATATATGCGCCCATATTTATAAATAAACTAGCTGACCCGGCATCACGAAGATCTTTCAACGTTCTGTCCAGTGCCTCCAGTGACCTCTTATGGGCCATTGTGCATTCATCCCAAACAATCAATTTGCATACCTGTAGGATCTTGGCCATTGCGCTATTTTTGGCGAATAAAGCATTAAGTTTTATTATTATTTTCCATACATCATTTTGCTTACTTAGAATTGAAATTTGATATTCACAGACACACGCTGTTAAAATACAGTATGTTAATTAATTTAAAGCTTTCTCATAAACTATATTTTTTGTTTTGTTTTGAGGTGCGTAAATAAACAAAGAAGACGGTTTTCCGACGCGCGAACACGCGACGTATAATTGTCCATGCGCGAAACAGGGAAACTCCAAGTTGATTCCACAAACTTCTAACGACTGTCCTTGCGATTTATTTATGGTCATCGCAAAGGCCAGACGTACTGGAAATTGTAAGCGTTTAAAATCGAATGGTAAGTCCGTTGGAATCATCGGTATCCGCGGGATCAAGACATCCTCTCCTTTGTATTTTCATTTTATGATTGTCGCCTCAATGACGTTATTCATCAGTCTTTTCACAACCAGTCTTGTTCCATTGCATAGTCGAGGTTGATTAATGTTACGCAGCATGATGACAACTGATCCTACTTTTAACTGCGAATTGTGAGGTGGTAATCCAGGAAATTCCAATGAATTTAAGAACTCAGTGGGATAGTTGATTACGTCATCCTGGTTCATTACGGTGTCGACTGATTTGAAGGAAACCAACTGTCCTGGAAGAAAATTCTGAATGGTCGCATTAAGATCCTCGACTTCTTTATTTTTCGCTGCTAATATTGCTCATTCACCCAGCCAATTATAGTTCTTGAACTTTTGCGCTATATCTGGGAAAACTCGCTGAATAAGCTCCACTTTTGAGTCTGTGATATGACAGAAAACTGTAGGTAATGTGATAAATCCGGTCGAGGTTTCCACTGCAACTTTATTATTTCCAATGTCTAACACATTTTATTTAACATTACTCATACGACATGTTTCTGAATCTAAACGTTTCTAAAACTTAAAGGAAAACAATTTTTATCATAATTTTATATTTAATGTTAATTTTCAATCTTAAACTACCAATTCTTAACGCTTTTCTGTTTTTAAATGCAGTACACAGCTAAAAATATGGATCGTTTAATAAAAAGTGTAGCATACTTAACGTTTGTATGGGAAATAGAAAAATGCTGTTTTGAGGATTTTCACGGCAATTATTCGAATTTTTTTCACCTTTTAAACCTCCCTAGACCTCCAAGAATAATTCAAGACCAAGCTAAAATAAATCCGGTCAGCCGTTTTCGAGTTTTAGCGAGACTAACGAACAGCAATTCATTTTTATATATATATATATATCATCTTATCCAGCCATTATTTTTTTTTTTTTTTTTAAGTATAAATCTATTTTATTTTTTTTTTATAGTCAATCCGTTTTGCCTACTTATACATTTCGATCCGTATTCATGCATTCGTGTCTTGTTCCGCATATCCGCGGAACTTCACTTCTCATCTTTGTTTTTTTTAACCCAAAGGTCGCGCAATGTCGGACTTCATCGGTGAAGTCGTCCCCTGAGTATGTCCACGGAGCAATCCCATACTGTGCCGAAGTCTGACAATCTCTCGTCTCCCTCTGTAACTCTGGAAAAAGTTCGGCCTCCGAAGACTTCGATGACCGCGAAGAGTACCGACATTCCGCGCGACATTAATTCCAAAAGACGCTCTAATGTACTACCGTCCACCTTCAGACTTAATGACCAGACTGCTAATAATGAGATCTGTGCAGATCTGTTTGCTAAATTCTTTCAGTCGACTTATTCTACTACTGTTTCGGATCACACCCTATCCCTTTTCAATCCCACATTTAAATTGTATGTTTTTTCCTAGTATTATCTGTATTATCTGTATTATCTCTAGCTTGTCATCTATGACGTCTTTCTTCGTTCCCGGTCCTGATAATATACCTAGTTGCATCCTTAAAATGTGTTCGATTTCCCTATCTAAGCCTTTATCTCGGTTATTCTTTATATCGAGTGAGACTTGTAGCTTTCCCGATATTTGGAAGGAGTCTTTTATTATTCCGCTTTTTAAAAAGGGTAGCAAATCGGATGTTTCTAACTACCGTGGCATTGCCAAAGTTTCGGCAATACCAAAGCTGTTTGAGAAAATTATTACGTCTTCCCTTCAACACCTATCCAGATCCACTATTTCTCCTTGTCAGCATGGCTTCATGAAAGGTCGTTCGTCGCTTACTAACCTTTTAGAATTGACTACCGTTGTACACCATGGCTTCCGTAAAAAGTGTCAAACTGATGTTATTTATACTGACTTTAGTAAGGCTTTCGATACGGTTGATCATTCTATGCTTCTCGCGAAACTTAACATCATGGGTTTTTCCCCGAAACTGTTGGCTTGGTTAAAGTCGTATCTTATTGGCAGAACCCAAAAGGTGTCTTTTCGTTCTTCAATATCTAAAACTATTCAAGTTACGTCAGGTGTACCCCAAGGCAGTCATCTGGGACCACTGTTATTTACCCTGTTTATAAATGATTTACCCTTGGCCTTGGTTCACTCACGCGTGCTCATGTTTGCGGATGACGTCAAGATTTGTTATTCCTATAATGATCCTTCTTTCCAACAGGACTTGCAATCTGATCTCGATGCGTTCTGTGATTGGTGCCACGTTAATAAATTACACCTTAATGCCTCTAAGTGTTCTTTTATGACTTTCAGTCGTTTCTCTCCGTTCCTAGCTCATTACTCTATTAAGTCTGTTCTGTTAGATTGTGTACCATCATTCAAAGACTTAGGCGTTATATTTGACCCAAAACTTTCATTTAATGTTCATATTTCTATAATTGTCAATAGAGCATGCAGCCTTCTTGGCTTTATTAAACGTTGGGCCAAAGAATTTGATGATCCCTATGTAACAAAGGTTTTATACACTTCGTTAGTTCGCCCTATTCTCGAATATTGCTCGCCAGTGTGGAACCCGCAATATGATGTTCACCAGCGTAGTATTGAATCGGTACAGAAGCAATTCCTAAAGTTTGCGTTACGCGGTCTTAATTGGGACCCGAGTCTTCGCCTACCTTCTTATTCTGACAGACTTCTTCTTATTAATCTTCCTTCACTTTACAACCGTAGGCTCGTTTTTGGCATTCTCTTTCTCCATAAACTAGTCAACGGCAAAGACTAGATAAGCTATATTTTTGTGTTCCCTCACGTCGGACCAGAAACTTTTTTCCTATTTACCTAAGTAGATTTCTGACTAACTACTCTCTTCACGAACCTTTTCGTGTTCTTTGCCAATCTTTTAACAACCTTTCTCACCTAATTTCTCCTCATCTTTCTGTCACTTCTCTTCGCGCTATACCTTTTAATGATCTACAGCGAAACCAATGAAAATATTCTGGACTTGGATTGGCTGAAACTCATCCCTGACCACGTTGGCTGTGAATCGGGGCATAGCTGGCACCTTATGCAAATAAAACACCTCCAGCGGGTCGGGGATGTTTAGTTGTGTATATAGCTAAGCTATCTTCTTCAATTAATTACTATCTGTCTTTATCTTAAGCTTTTTCGTCGACTGCTGTGTTAGTTGACGTAAATAAATAAGTAAATAAATAAATAAAGCACCCGTCTGCTCGCAGCCTCAGCGAATTTCCGGAGTCTCGTCCGTCCTCGTCCAGCTTTCCTAAGGTTACCAAATTCTCAGTTAAAGGCTCTAGTGAACACAAAGGTCGGTCCAAGCTTTCGACCCAGTTTCAGATTCCGCACGATATCGTAACGCCCTGTTTTGACATTCCTGTCACCAGATCCGTATCCCAGCAGCGGATACGCCTATGCGCCTATATTGATAACTATTTAGTTATATTTATATATATACATAATTTTTTCCAGCCATTATTGTGCCCATATATATATACATCCGTACATATTTATAAATACATATATCTATAATTTTTTCCGGCCATTATTTTGCCCATATATATATGCGCCCATATTAATAACTAAATATATATATATATATAATTTTTTCCAGCCATTATTGTGCCCATATATATATACATCCGTACATATTTATAAATACATATATATATAATTCTTTCCGGCCATTATTTCGCCCCTATATATATATGCGCCCATATTTATAAATAAACTAGCTGACCCGGCATCACGAAGATCTTTCAACGTTCTGTCCAGTGCCTCCAGTGACCTCTTATGGGCCATTGTGCATTCATCCCAAACAATCAATTTGCATACCTGTAGGATCTTGGCCATTGCGCTATTTTTGGCGAATAAAGCATTAAGTTTTATTATTATTTTCGATACATCATTTTGCTTACTTAGAATTGAAATTTGATATTCACAGACACACGCTGTTAAAATACAGTATGTTAATTAATTTAAAGCTTTCTCATAAACTATATTTTTTGTTTTGTTTTGAGGTGCGTAAATAAACAAAGAAGACGGTTTTCCGACGCGCGAACACGCGACGTATAATTGTCCATGCGCGAAACAGGGAAACTCCAAGTTGATTCCACAAACTTCTAACGACTGTCCTTGCGATTTATTTATGGTCATCGCAAAGGCCAGACGTACTGGAAATTGTAAGCGTTTAAAATCGAATGGTAAGTCCGTTGGAATCATCGGTATCCGCGGGATCAAGACATCCTCTCCTTTGTATTTTCATTTTATGATTGTCGCCTCAATGACGTTATTCATCAGTCTTTTCACAACCAGTCTTGTTCCATTGCATAGTCGAGGTTGATTAATGTTACGCAGCATGATGACAACTGATCCTACTTTTAACTGCGAATTGTGAGGTGGTAATCCAGGAAATTCCAATGAATTTAAGAACTCAGTGGGATAGTTGATTACGTCATCCTGGTTCATTACGGTGTCGACTGATTTGAAGGAAACCAACTGTCCTGGAAGAAAATTCTGAATGGTCGCATTAAGATCCTCGACTTCTTTATTTTTCGCTGCTAATTGTGCTCATTCACCCAGCCAATTATAGTTCTTGAACTTTTGCGCTATATCTGGGAAAACTCGCTGAATAAGCTCCACTTTTGAGTCTGTGATATGACAGAAAACTGTAGGTAATGTGATAAATCCGGTCGAGGTTTCCACTGCAACTTTATTATTTCCAATGTCTAACACATTTTATTTAACATTACTCATACGACATGTTTCTGAATCTAAACGTTTCTAAAACTTAAAGGAAAACAATTTTTATCATAATTTTATATTTAATGTTAATTTTCAATCTTAAACTACCAATTCTTAACGCTTTTCTGCTTTTAAATGCAGTACACAGCTAAAAATATGGATCGTTTAATAAAAAGTGTAGCATACTTAACGTTTGTATGGGAAATAGAAAAATGCTGTTTTGAGGATTTTCACGGCAATTATTCGAATTTTTTTCACCTTTTAAACCTCCCTAGACCTCCAAGAATAATTCAAGACCAAGCTAAAATAAATCCGGTCAGCCGTTTTCGAGTTTTAGCGAGACTAACGAACAGCAATTCATTTATATATATATATATATATCATCTTATCCAGCCATTATTTTTTTTTTTTTTTAAGTATAAATCTATTTAATTTTTTTTTATAGTCAATCCGTTTTGCCTACTTATACATTTCGATCCGTATTCATGCATTCGTGTCTTGTTCCGCATATCCGCGGAACTTCACTTCTCATCTTTGTTTTTTTTAACCCAAAGGTCGCGCAATGTCGGACTTCATCGGTGAAGTCGTCCCCTGAGTATGTCCACGGAGCAATCCCATACTGTGCCGAAGTCTGACAATCTCTCGTCTCCCTCTGTAACTCTGGAAAAAGTTCGGCCTCCGAAGACTTCGATGACCGCGAAGAGTACCGACATTCCGCGCGACATTAATTCCAAAAGACGCTCTAATGTACTACCGTCCACCTTCAGACTTAATGACCAGACTGCTAATAATGAGATCTGTGCAGATCTGTTTGCTAAATTCTTTCAGTCGACTTATTCTACTACTGTTTCGGATCACACCCTATCCCTTTTCAATCCCACATTTAAATTGTATGTTTTTTCCTAGTATTATCTGTATTATCTGTATTATCTCTAGCTTGTCATCTATGACGTCTTTCTTCGTTCCCGGTCCTGATAATATACCTAGTTGCATCCTTAAAATGTGTTCGATTTCCCTATCTAAGCCTTTATCTCGGTTATTCTTTATATCGAGTGAGACTTGTAGCTTTCCCGATATTTGGAAGGAGTCTTTTATTATTCCGCTTTTTAAAAAGGGTAGCAAATCGGATGTTTCTAACTACCGTGGCATTGCCAAAGTTTCGGCAATACCAAAGCTGTTTGAGAAAATTATTACGTCTTCCCTTCAACACCTATCCAGATCCACTATTTCTCCTTGTCAGCATGGCTTCATGAAAGGTCGTTCGTCGCTTACTAACCTTTTAGAATTGACTACCGTTGTACACCATGGCTTCCGTAAAAAGTGTCAAACTGATGTTATTTATACTGACTTTAGTAAGGCTTTCGATACTGTTGATCATTCTATGCTTCTCGCGAAACTTAACATCATGGGTTTTTTCCCGAAACTGTTGGCTTGGTTAAAGTCGTATCTTATTGGCAGAACCCAAAAGGTGTCTTTTCGTTCCTCAATATCTAAAACTATTCAAGTTACGTCAGGTGTACCCCAAGGCAGTCATCTGGGACCACTGTTATTTACCCTGTTTATAAATGATTTACCCTTGGCCTTGGTTCACTCACGCGTGCTCATGTTTGCGGATGACGTCAAGATTTGTTATTCCTATAATGATCCTTCTTTCCAACAGGACTTGCAATCTGATCTCGATGCGTTCTGTGATTGGTGCCACGTTAATAAATTACACCCTTATGCCTCTAAGTGTTCTTTTATGACTTTCAGTCGTTTCTCTCCGTTCCTAGCTCATTACTCTATTAAGTCTGTTCTGTTAGATTGTGTACCATCATTCAAAGACTTAGGCGTTATATTTGACCCAAAACTTTCATTTAATGTTTATATTTCTATAATTGTCAATAGAGCATGCAGCCTTCTTGGCTTTATTAAACGTTGGGCCAAAGAATTTGATGATCCCTATGTAACAAAGGTTTTATACACTTCGTTAGTTCGCCCTATTCTCGAATATTGCTCGCCAGTGTGGAACCCGCAATATGATGTTCACCAGCGTAGTATTGAATCGGTACAGAAGCAATTCCTAAAGTTTGCGTTACGCGGTCTTAATTGGGACCCGAGTCTTCGCCTACCTTCTTATTCTGACAGACTTCTTCTTATTAATCTTCCTTCACTTTACAACCGTAGGCTCGTTTTTGGCATTCTCTTTCTCCATAAACTAGTCAACGGCAAAGACTAGATAAGCTATATTTTTGTGTTCCCTCACGTCGGACCAGAAACTTTTTTCCTATTTACCTAAGTAGATTTCTGACTAACTACTCTCTTCACGAACCTTTTCGTGTTCTTTGCCAATCTTTTAACAACCTTTCTCACCTAATTTCTCCTCATCTTTCTGTCACTTCTCTTCGCGCTATACCTTTTAATGATCTACAGCGAAACCAATGAAAATATTCTGGACTTGGATTGGCTGAAACTCATCCCTGACCACGTTGGCTGTGAATCGGGGCATAGCTGGCACCTTATGCAAATAAAACACCTCCAGCGGGTCGGGGATGTTTAGTTGTGTATATAGCTAAGCTATCTTCTTCAATTAATTACTATCTGTCTTTATCTTAAGCTTTTTCGTCGACTGCTGTGTTAGTTGACGTAAATAAATAAGTAAATAAATAAATAAAGCACCCGTCTGCTCGCAGCCTCAGCGAATTTCCGGAGTCTCGTCCGTCCTCGTCCAGCTTTCCTAAGGTTAGCAAATTCTCAGTTAAAGGCTCTAGTGAACACAAAGGTCGGTCCAAGCTTTCGACCCAGTTTCAGATTCCGCACGATATCGTAACGCCCTGTTTTGACATTCCTGTCACCAGATCCGTATCCCAGCAGCGGATACGCCTATGCGCCTATATTGATAACTATTTAGTTATATTTATATATATACATAATTTTTTCCAGCCATTATTGTGCCCATATATATATACATCCGTACATATTTATAAATACATATATCTATAATTTTTTCCGGCCATTATTTTGCCCATATATATATGCGCCCATATTAATAACTAAATATATATATATATATAATTTTTTCCAGCCATTATTGTGCCCATATATATATACATCCGTACATATTTATAAATACATATATATATAATTCTTTCCGGCCATTATTTCGCCCCTATATATATATGCGCCCATATTTATAAATAAACTAGCTGACCCGGCATCACGAAGATCTTTCAACGTTCTGTCCAGTGCCTCCAGTGACCTCTTATGGGCCATTGTGCATTCATCCCAAACAATCAATTTGCATACCTGTAGGATCTTGGCCATTGCGCTATTTTTGGCGAATAAAGCATTAAGTTTTATTATTATTTTCGATACATCATTTTGCTTACTTAGAATTGAAATTTGATATTCACAGACACACGCTGTTAAAATACAGTATGTTAATTAATTTAAAGCTTTCTCATAAACTATATTTTTTGTTTTGTTTTGAGGTGCGTAAATAAACAAAGAAGACGGTTTTCCGACGCGCGAACACGCGACGTATAATTGTCCATGCGCGAAACAGGGAAACTCCAAGTTGATTCCACAAACTTCTAACGACTGTCCTTGCGATTTATTTATGGTCATCGCAAAGGCCAGACGTACTGGAAATTGTAAGCGTTTAAAATCGAATGGTAAGTCCGTTGGAATCATCGGTATCCGCGGGATCAAAACATCCTCTCCTTTGTATTTTCATTTTATGATTGTCGCCTCAATGACGTTATTCATCAGTCGAGGTTGATTAATGTTACGCAGCATGATGACAACTGATCCTACTTTTAACTGCGAATTGTGAGGTGGTAATCCAGGAAATTCCAATGAATTTAAGAACTCAGTGGGATAGTTGATTACGTCATCCTGGTTCATTACGGTGTCGACTGATTTGAAGGAAACCAACTGTCCTGGAAGAAAATTCTGAATGGTCGCATTAAGATCCTCGACATCTTTATTTTTCGCTGCTAATATTGCTCATTCACCCAGCCAATTATAGTTCTTGAACTTTTGCGCTATATCTGGGAAAACTCGCTGAATAAGCTCCACTTTTGAGTCTGTGATATGACAGAAAACTGTAGGTAATGTGATAAATCCGGTCAAGGTTTCCACTGCAACTTTATTATTTCCAATGTCTAACACATTTTATTTAACATTACTCATACGACATGTTTCTGAATCTAAACGTTTCTAAAACTTAAAGGAAAACAATTTTTATCATAATTTTATATTTAATGTTAATTTTCAATCTTAAACTACCAATTCTTAACGCTTTTCTGCTTTTAAATGCAGTACACAGCTAAAAATATGGATCGTTTAATAAAAAGTGTAGCATACTTAACGTTTGTATGGGAAATAGAAAAATGCTTTTTTGAGGATTTTCACGGCAATTATTCGAATTTTGTTCACCTTTTAAACCTCCCTAGACCTCCAAGAATAATTCAAGACCAAGCTAAAATAAATCCGGTCAGCCGTTTTCGAGTTTTAGCGAGACTAACGAACAGCAATTCATTTTTATATATATATATATATCATCTTATCCAGCCATTATTTTTTTTTTTTTTTAAGTATAAATCCATTTAATTTTTTTTTATTGTCAATCCGTTTTGCCTACTTATACATTTCGATCCGTATTCATGCGTTCGTGTCTTGTTCCGCATATTTGAGTGAGAAAATATCTCGTACTCATACAATCCACTTCTCATCTTTGTTTTTTTTAACCCAAAGGTCGCGCAATGTCGGACTTCATCGGTGAAGTCGTCCCCTGAGTATGTCCACGGAGCAATCCCATACTGTGCCGAAGTCTGACAATCTCTCGTCTCCCTCTGTAACTCTGGAAAAAGTTCGGCCTCCGAAGACTTCGATGACCGCGAAGAGTACCGACATTCCGCGCGACATTAATTCCAAAAGACGCTCTAATGTACTACCGTCCACCTTCAGACTTAATGACCAGACTGCTAATAATGAGATCTGTGCAGATCTGTTTGCTAAATTCTTTCAGTCGACTTATTCTACTACTGTTTCGGATCACACCCTATCCCTTTTCAATCCCACATTTAAATTGTATGTTTTTTCCTAGTATTATCTGTATTATCTGTATTATCTCTAGCTTGTCATCTATGACGTCTTTCTTCGTTCCCGGTCCTGATAATATACCTAGTTGCATCCTTAAAATGTGTTCGATTTCCCTATCTAAGCCTTTATCTCGGTTATTCTTTATATCGAGTGAGACTTGTAGCTTTCCCGATATTTGGAAGGAGTTTTTTATTATTCCGCTTTTTAAAAAGGGTAGCAAATCGGATGTTTCTAACTACCGTGGCATTGCCAAAGTTTCGGCAATACCAAAGCTGTTTGAGAAAATTATTACGTCTTCCCTTCAACACCTATCCAGATCCACTATTTCTCCTTGTCAGCATGGCTTTTAGAATTGACTACCGTTGTACACCATGGCTTCCGTAAAAAGTGTCAAACTGATGTTATTTATACTGACTTTAGTAAGGCTTTCGATACTGTTGATCATTCTATGCTTCTCGCGAAACTTAACATCATGGGTTTTTCCCCGAAACTGTTGGCTTGGTTAAAGTCGTATCTTATTGGCAGAACCCAAAAGGTGTCTTTTCGTTCCTCAATATCTAAAACTATTCAAGTTACGTCAGGTGTACCCCAAGGCAGTCATCTGGGACCACTGTTATTTACCCTGTTTATAAATGATTTACCCTTGGCCTTGGTTCACTCACGCGTGCTCATGTTTGCGGATGACGTCAAGATTTGTTATTCCTATAATGATCCTTCTTTCCAACAGGACTTGCAATCTGATCTCGATGCGTTCTGTGATTGGTGCCACGTTAATAAATTACACCTTAATGCCTCTAAGTGTTCTTTTATGACTTTCAGTCGTTTCTCTCCGTTCCTAGCTCATTACTCTATTAAGTCTGTTCTGTTAGATTGTGTACCATCATTCAAAGACTTAGGCGTTATATTTGACCCAAAACTTTCATTTAATGTTCATATTTCTATAATTGTCAATAGAGCATGCAGCCTTCTTGGCTTTATTAAACGTTGGGCCAAAGAATTTGATGATCCCTATGTAACAAAGGTTTTATACACTTCGTTAGTTCGCCCTATTCTCGAATATTGCTCGCCAGTGTGGAACCCGCAATATGATGTTCACCAGCGTAGTATTGAATCGGTACAGAAGCAATTCCTAAAGTTTGCGTTACGCGGTCTTAATTGGGACCCGAGTCTTCGCCTACCTTCTTATTCTGACAGACTTCTTCTTATTAATCTTCCTTCACTTTACAACCGTAGGCTCGTTTTTGGCATTCTCTTTCTCCATAAACTAGTCAACGGCAAAGACTAGATAAGCTATATTTTTGTGTTCCCTCACGTCGGACCAGAAACTTTTTTCCTATTTACCTAAGTAGATTTCTGACTAACTACTCTCTTCACGAACCTTTTCGTGTTCTTTGCCAATCTTTTAACAACCTTTCTCACCTAATTTCTCCTCATCTTTCTGTCACTTCTCTTCGCGCTATACCTTTTAATGATCTACAGCGAAACCAATGAAAATATTCTGGACTTGGATTGGCTGAAACTCATCCCTGACCACGTTGGCTGTGAATCGGGGCATAGCTGGCACCTTATGCAAATAAAACACCTCCAGCGGGTCGGGGATGTTTAGTTGTGTATATAGCTAAGCTATCTTCTTCAATTAATTACTATCTGTCTTTATCTTAAGCTTTTTCGTCGACTGCTGTGTTAGTTGACGTAAATAAATAAATAAATAAATAAATAAAGCACCCGTCTGCTCGCAGCCTCAGCGAATTTCCGGAGTCTCGTCCGTCCTCGTCCAGCTTTCCTAAGGTTAGCAAATTCTCAGTTAAAGGCTCTAGTGAACACAAAGGTCGGTCCAAGCTTTCGACCCAGTTTCAGATTCCGCACGATATCGTAACGCCCTGTTCTGACATTCCTGTCACCAGATCCGTATCCCAGCAGCGGATACGCCTATGCGCCTATATTGATAACTATTTAGTTATATTTATATATATACATAATTTTTTCCAGCCATTATTGTGCCCATATATATATACATCCGTACATATTTATAAATACATATATCTATAATTTTTTCCGGCCATTATTTTGCCCATATATATATGCGCCCATATTAATAACTAAATATATATATATATATAATTTTTCCAGCCATTATTGTGCCCATATATATATACATCCGTACATATTTATAAATACATATATATATATAATTCTTTCCGGCCATTATTTCGCCCCTATATATATATGCGCCCATATTTATAAATAAACTAGCTGACCCGGCATCACGAAGATCTTTCAACGTTCTGTCCAGTGCCTCCAGTGACCTCTTATGGGCCATTGTGCATTCATCCCAAACAATCAATTTGCATACCTGTAGGATCTTGGCCATTGCGCTATTTTTGGCGAATAAAGCATTAAGTTTTATTATTATTTTCGATACATCATTTTGCTTACTTAGAATTGAAATTTGATATTCACAGACACACGCTGTTAAAATACAGTATGTTAATTAATTTAAAGCTTTCTCATAAACTATATTTTTTGTTTTGTTTTGAGGTGCGTAAATAAACAAAGAAGACGGTTTTCCGACGCGCGAACACGCGACGTATAATTGTCCATGCGCGAAACAGGGAAACTCCAAGTTGATTCCACAAACTTCTAACGACTGTCCTTGCGATTTATTTATGGTCATCGCAAAGGCCAGACGTACTGGAAATTGTAAGCGTTTAAAATCGAATGGTAAGTCCGTTGGAATCATCGGTATCCGCGGGATCAAAACATCCTCTCCTTTGTATTTTCATTTTATGATTGTCGCCTCAATGACGTTATTCATCAGTCGAGGTTGATTAATGTTACGCAGCATGATGACAACTGATCCTACTTTTAACTGCGAATTGTGAGGTGGTAATCCAGGAAATTCCAATGAATTTAAGAACTCAGTGGGATAGTTGATTACGTCATCCTGGTTCATTACGGTGTCGACTGATTTGAAGGAAACCAACTGTCCTGGAAGAAAATTCTGAATGGTCGCATCTTTATTTTTCGCTGCTAATATTGCTCATTCACCCAGCCAATTATAGTTCTTGATCTTTTGCGCTATATCTGGGAAAACTCGCTGAATAAGCTCCACTTTTGAGTCTGTGATATGACAGAAAACTGTAGGTAATGTGATAAATCCGGTCAAGGTTTCCACTGCAACTTTATTATTTCCAATGTCTAACACATTTTATTTAACATTACTCATACGACATGTTTCTGAATCTAAACGTTTCTAAAACTTAAAGGAAAACAATTTTTATCATAATTTTATATTTAATGTTAATTTTCAATCTTAAACTACCAATTCTTAACGCTTTTCTGCTTTTAAATGCAGTACACAGCTAAAAATATGGATCGTTTAATAAAAAGTGTAGCATACTTAACGTTTGTATGGGAAATAGAAAAATGCTGTTTTGAGGATTTTCACGGCAATTATTCGAATTTTGTTCACCTTTTAAACCTCCCTAGACCTCCAAGAATAATTCAAGACCAAGCTAAAATAAATCCGGTCAGCCGTTTTCGAGTTTTAGCGAGACTAACGAACAGCAATTCATTTTTATATATATATATATATATCATCTTATCCAGCCATTTTTTTTTTTTTTAAGTATAAATCCATTTAATTTTTTTTATTGTCAATCCGTTTTGCCTACTTATACATTTCGATCCGTATTCATGCGTTTGTGTCTTGTTCCGCATATTTGAGTGAGAAAATATCTCGTACTCATACAATCCACTTCTCATCTTTGTTTTTTTTAACCCAAAGGTCGCGCAATGTCGGACTTCATCGGTGAAGTCGTCCCCTGAGTATGTCCACGGAGCAATCCCATACTGTGCCGAAGTCTGACAATCTCTCGTCTCCCTCTGTAACTCTGGAAAAAGTTCGGCCTCCGAAGACTTCGATGACCGCGAAGAGTACCGACATTCCGCGCGACATTAATTCCAAAAGACGCTCTAATGTACTACCGTCCACCTTCAGACTTAATGACCAGACTGCTAATAATGAGATCTGTGCAGATCTGTTTGCTAAATTCTTTCAGTCGACTTATTCTACTACTGTTTCGGATCACACCCTATCCCTTTTCAATCCCACATTTAAATTGTATGTTTTTTCCTAGTATTATCTGTATTATCTGTATTATCTCTAGCTTGTCATCTATGACGTCTTTCTTCGTTCCCGGTCCTGATAATATACCTAGTTGCATCCTTAAAATGTGTTCGATTTCCCTATCTAAGCCTTTATCTCGGTTATTCTTTATATCGAGTGAGACTTGTAGCTTTCCCGATATTTGGAAGGAGTCTTTTATTATTCCGCTTTTTAAAAAGGGTAGCAAATCGGATGTTTCTAACTACCGTGGCATTGCCAAAGTTTCGGCAATACCAAAGCTGTTTGAGAAAATTATTACGTCTTCCCTTCAACACCTATCCAGATCCACTATTTCTCCTTGTCAGCATGGCTTCATGAAAGGTCGTTCGTCGCTTACTAACCTTTTAGAATTGACTACCGTTGTACACCATGGCTTCCGTAAAAAGTGTCAAACTGATGTTATTTATACTGACTTTAGTAAGGCTTTCGATACGGTTGATCATTCTATGCTTCTCGCGAAACTTAACATCATGGGTTTTTCCCCGAAACTGTTGGCTTGGTTAAAGTCGTATCTTATTGGCAGAACCCAAAAGGTGTCTTTTCGTTCCTCAATATCTAAAACTATTCAAGTTACGTCAGGTGTACCCCAAGGCAGTCATCTGGGACCACTGTTATTTACCCTGTTTATAAATGATTTACCCTTGGCCTTGGTTCACTCACGCGTGCTCATGTTTGCGGATGACGTCAAGATTTGTTATTCCTATAATGATCCTTCTTTCCAACAGGACTTGCAATCTGATCTCGATGCGTTCTGTGATTGGTGCCACGTTAATAAATTACACCTTAATGCCTCTAAGTGTTCTTTTATGACTTTCAGTCGTTTCTCTCCGTTCCTAGCTTATTACTCTATTAAGTCTGTTCTGTTAGATTGTGTACCATCCTTCAAAGACTTAGGCGTTATATTTGACCCAAAACTTTCATTTAATGTTCATATTTCTTCAATTGTCAATAGAGCATGCAGCCTTCTTGGCTTTATTAAACGTTGGGCCAAAGAATTTGATGATCCCTATGTAACAAAGGTTTTATACACTTCGTTAGTTCACCCTATTCTCGAATATTGCTCGCCAGTGTGGAACCCGCAATATGATGTTCACCAGCGTAGTATTGAATCGGTACAGAAGCAATTCCTAAAGTTTGCGTTACGCGGTCTTTATTGGGACCCGAGTCTTCGCCTACCTTCTTATTCTGACAGACTTCTTCTTATTAATCTTCCTTCACTTTATAACCGTAGGCTCGTTTTTGGCATTCTCTTTCTCCATAAACTAGTCAACGGCAAAGACTAGATAAGCTATATTTTTGTGTTCCCTCACGTCGGACCAGAAACTTTTTTCCTATTTACCTAAGTATATTTCTGACTAACTACTCTCTTCACGAACCTTTTCGTGTTCTTTGCCAATCTTTTAACAACCTTTCTCACCTAATTTCTCCTCATCTTTCTGTCACTTCTCTTCGCGCTATACCTTTTAATGATCTACAGCGAAACCAATGAAAATATTCTGGACTTGGATTGGCTGAAACTCATCCCTGACCACGTTGGCTGTGAATCGGGGCATAGCTGGCACCTTATGCAAATAAAACACCTCCAGCGGGTCGGGGATGTTTAGTTGTGTATATAGCTAAGCTATCTTCTTCAATTAATTACTATCTGTCTTTATCTTAAGCTTTTTCGTCGACTGCTGTGTTAGTTGACGTAAATAAATAAATAAATAAATAAATAAAGCACCCGTCTGCTCGCAGCCTCAGCGAATTTCCGGAGTCTCGTCCGTCCTCGTCCAGCTTTCCTAAGGTTAGCAAATTCTCAGTTAAAGGCTCTAGTGAACACAAAGGTCGGTCCAAGCTTTCGACCCAGTTTCAGATTCCGCACGATATCGTAACGCCCTGTTCTGACATTCCTGTCACCAGATCCGTATCCCAGCAGCGTAGAGAACAATCCAACATGTACCTCTCCATGAGAGTGAAGCTCTAACTTCCGAAGTGCCCTTATTTTCCATTAAAATGTACTTGGGGCAGCTCAAATCCCTTTGGTCAACCGTCGAGATGGAATACTCCCGTTGTCACAAGGCCTTGACGACCCAAAAAGACGGGGAAAGTCTCTGCTTGTCATGACTCAAGCCAGACAACTCCTTGAGATTCCCGCGGTGATACAAGAGTCGGGAGAGAGTCTCCTTGAGAGAGCTGCAGACGGCGTTTCAAGGGTGTTTAACCGCTCTTGAGCTTTCGCGTGTTAGTACTGAGAATTGGGATGTCTTACTTATCGCCATATGTACTAGCAAATTGCCAAATGCCACAATCCTCCTGTGGGAACAATCAGTGCCAAATAAGACTGTCGTCTCCACTTGGTACGATTTGAAGCAATTCCTCAGCGATCGGTATGGTGTCCTGTTGCATCCTAGCGACGTGTCCGTGTCCTTACCGTCCGCTCCACAAGTCCCGCCATTCAGCGCCACCGAGCGTCCGTCCACGAGCGGCCAGCTCACAAATGCTCAAAGTTATTTTGCATCCACCCCAGGCAGAGGGCTCTTAGGCACTGCGATTGTCACTCTTCACCATCGTGGTGTGGAACACCATATTCGTGCGTTGATCGACTCGAGGGCCGATTCCACCTTTCTATCCGAACGTGTCTTCAACATGGTCCAGCCCCCCGTCTATCCAGTAGACGCCGCGGTTACTGGCATGGGCCAGAGTGATGGAGGATGCGACGTCAAAGTGTGTCTGCTGATGCTGTCTCCTCCGTGTGACAATCCGAACAAGATTGAGGTCTCCGCCCTGGTCGTATCCAAATTGTCAGGGGCCATTCCCACGACTCCATTCCTTAACACGGTTCCGACGCAGTGCTTCGATCGCCCCCTGGCTGACCCGTACTACAACAAGCCCACGCCTATTGACATGATTATCGGTGTAGACCTGTTTCCCCACATCCTCGGAGAGCGGATCAAAAAGGACATTGGTGAGTTCGTCGGGCTGAAACCATCTTTGGATGGGTTCTGTGTGGAGCTATCATGCCTGACCCTCTGGTGTCTCGATTAGGTTTCGCTGCGCGAGTCAGTCCGGAAGCAAAACTTGATGTACTCCTCACCAAGTTTTGGGACGTGGAAGACCTTCCCGCGGAGGACGAGGAATTAGGACATATGATTCGCGTGACGCCCGGCGTCATGACGCCGCCTCAGGATGGGAAAAACATCTATCTCCCCCATCACGCGGTGTTTAAGCCCGACAGCACCACCACCAAGCTACGCGTGGTATTTCATGCGTCGAGCCCATCCACACGAGGGGTCAGCCTTAACGATGTCTTGCACACCGGGCCTACTCTCCAGGCCGATCTTACGCTTCAACTACTAAAATGGCGGTTTTTTCAGTTCGTTTTTAATGCCGACATCACGCAGATGTATCGACAAATCCGAGTCGACACCAGGCATACCCCTTTTCAGCGGATGCTCTTCCGAGATCATTGCGGCAGTATTCAGGACTATGAGCTACAAACTGTCACGTTTAAGGTTAACTGCGCGCCGTTCCTGGCGATCCGATTCCTGCTACAAATGGCACGAGCTGTGCGATCGATGTATCCTCAGGCGAGCGAAATCCTTCGTAATTACATGTATATTGATGATGTCCTAGCCGACGCTCATACTGAAGACGGCGCCCGTCTCGCCATTCAAGAGTTTCAAGCAGCCCTTCAATCGGCGGGTCTCCCGCTTCGGAAGTGGACTTCCAGTAAGAAGGAAGTACTTCAGGATATCCCAAGAGAGCATTTACTATGAGAGGACTTTCTCGAGTTGGAAGACGCGAGCACTGCAAAAACCTTGGGCATTCGCTGGCAATCCGCCGAGGACGTCTTCTTCTTCACCGTCGCGGAGTCAACACCGAAGGAATCGATCTCCAACCCAGCCGGCTTATTCGAGCGAAGATCTTCATGCAGCAAATTTGGTTAACCGAACTTGGCTGGGATGATGTTCTGCCGCCTCTCCTGCTGCAGCAATGCCACGAATTTTTGCAGGATTACCCAGGCCTCAGTCAACTCCGCATCCCCTGTTGGCTAAACAACAGCGATACATTCTCGTAGGAGCTTCATGGCTTCTGTGACGCGTCCCAGAAGGACGGAGCAGCCCTATATGTGCGGGTCTATTATTGCGATCAAGTAAGCGTCCATCTACTAACGGCTAAGACCCGCGTGGCCCCGGTGAAAACATTCTCGCTGCCTCGGCTGGAGTTGTGCGAAGCGGTTTTGTTAGGCGATCTCTGGGAGTCGATCGCTTCAAAACTTCCAATTCAGCGTTCAGCCTCCCAGTTTTGGACCGATTCTACCATTGTGTTGGCTTGGCTTAATAAGCCCCCGTGAAGTTGGTCCACATTTGTGACCAATCGAGTAACTAGCATCTCCAAAAGCACCAGTGCCCAGCGCTGGTTCTCGGACTTTGGTAGGGCATTGCGAGTCACCGCATACATCCTTGCTCTCCGCTGAATCCGGAATCCCTCCGGTACGACGAACGTCGCCCTGTTCTCCTCCCTTATAGTACCCATTTGACGCGACTGCTCGTCCAATTCGCCCATCGCATCACGCTGCATGGCGGCAATCAACTAATGCTGCGGTACCAAATTCTGGATTCCACGGATTCAGAATCTGGTGAAATCCCACATCAAGGGGTGTAAAGTTTGCATCGTTCATCGTCGACGGCTACAGACTCCAATAATGGGTGATTTCCCTCGAGACCGCATCACTTACTCCAGGCCTTTCACCCACACGGGCATTGACTTCGCAGGGCCCTTCGAGATCAAGAATTATACCGGGCGTGCGTATCTTATTACGAAGGGTAATGTCTGCGTCTTTGTGTGTTTCAGCACGAAGGCAATCCATCTCGAGACTACCTCCGACCTCACCACTGAAAGATTTCTCGCAGCCTTCTCTCGTTTTGTCGCACGGAGACAATGTCCACAGCGCATTTACTCCGATAATGGCAAAACCTTCGTAGGGGCCTCGAAGGTGCTCGAAATAGACTTTCTGGACGCCATCAAGAATAATATAATGAAGGCATTTCCCCAGCGTAATTTATCCTGGCATTTCATTCCGCCGATCGTCCCCCATATCGGAGGACTGTGGGAGGCTGGGATCAAAAGTTCGAATCGAGTGTCGAATCGAGGCCTGAACTTCAGCCCAATTTCTCCCATGAGCGAGGAACCACAGGATCTGCTGGTATTGAGCCCGCGACATTTCCTTATTGGAGGACCTCTTTTATCCAGAGCCTGACATTCTAGTCGAGCCTATGTCCCTAATCAACCGATGGCAGCGACTAAAGGCAATCCAGCATGCTTTCTGCCGCCGTTAGAAGAACGAATATTTTAAGGAGCTCCACAGACAGGCAGGCGACCTTGTGATCGTGTCCGAAGACAACCTCCCCTCCAACAAGTGGCGCTTAGGACGAATCGAGCGCACTGGTCCGATCACAATTTTTATCGGCCGTCGGTGTCCGTTGTGCTCGGGGCGGCACTCTATCCTGAGGTCCTCCAACCAGGCTGTGTGCCCGGTCATAGCGGTACTCCCGCAGCCTAAAGCACCGTGTTCCGATGGGTCGTCTCCGGCTCCTGTGGCATATAGGCGCTCCAGGACGTTGCCGTCCGCCATCCTCTATATTTCCAGGGTGACAATTGCAACATGTTGCAAGGGGGCGGTATGTTCACGCCACCGGGTGAACAGCAGTGAGCGGCGAAAAGCAGTGTGGAGTGAGGAGGGTTTTTTGAGCCTCGGCGGATACGGTCACGCTAAGGAGCGTGACTTGGATTCTGATGAGAATCGCCATCTTCAATCTGACATGAGATTTTGCTTCGAACACCCGTTCTTTTTTATTCCATTCGAAAATCCCGTATTTAAAAAAACGAAACATCTGTGAATAAATATAATTTAGTAAACGAAGTCCCGCGCGTTTTAATTATTTTCACTGCTCACCACACCACGAAGAAATTGGCACCCGACAAAAGGTGTATTCCTATTGGATCCTTCCGCCCCTCCACTAAAATGTTTTGGAATAGTTGTCGACATAAACGATAGCTGGCTCGACAGAAGCAAGTAATGAATAATTGATTTTTTTTTCTCCAGAACTGAATAACAATTTGCAATGACTGAGAGCGTAATTAAGCCCTTTTTGTGTGAGAGTTTGGCGAATTTATTACTTTAAAGTGAATGGGAGAAATGGCTACGAACGTTCAAGATCTACTTAGAGGTGGAGGAAGTCGAATCAGTGACTCAGAAGAGCACAAAATTATTACACCTGGGTGGTACGCAATTGCAGACGGTTGCATACGCTTTGCCAGGCGCTATATTAGAATTTGACGAGACCGTTAGAAATGATTCAGTACTAGTCGATAAATTAACAGCCTACTTCTCACCCAAACAGAATTCAACTTTTGAAAGACACCTTTTTAGGAAAATTACCCCAGAAGAAGGGGAAACTTTTGAAAAGTTTATTTTGCGATTGCGTCAACAAATTCAAAAATGCAATGTAGGGACTATGAAAGCCAAAATGGAAGAAATATGTATGAAGGATATAATATTATCGACACTTAGGCTAGTACTGAATTAAAGAAGAAATTATTGGAGAAAGCACACCCTTACTGAAATCATTGAAGCCTGCACAAGCCTGAATCATATTGAAGACGAAAACGCCAAAGAAGATAAGATGGTCCAGCGAAATTGTTTTAAAATTGACAGCGAGTATGACGAGCTGATGCAATGTCGAATTGGAGGGACAGAAATTTCTTTAATGATCGATTCTGGATCCCGGTTTAATCTTATATCCCAAGACGATTGGTTAACTCTTCAGGCAAAGAAGGCAACAGTTTTTAATATTCGCGGAAATTCGCATAGTCAATTTAGGGGATACGCCTCAGTTGAAATCCTTAATTGTATTTGTATGTTCGAGGCGCCGATATCGATCAAGCAGAACGCAGAGCTGATTGCATTCTTTTTCGTAATTGAAAAGGGACGGCAGTCACTACTGGGACGAGAAACAACAATGAAGTTAAATGTTCTACGAATGGGACTTCCGGATAGCAACATCGAGATCGTACCACCATTTCCCAATTGGAAAGGTATTAGCGTGAAACTGACAATAGACCCATATGTTGATCCTGTGAAACAGCCAATGAGGCTGTTGCGCTCGAAGATAAAGTCGATGGTAAGTTAGAGGAAGCATACCACATGGATATTATTAAACGAGTTAAGGGTCACAGCCCGTGGATTTCTTCAATAGTGATTGCTTTCAAATGAAACGGTGATATTCGACTATGTTTGGATATAAGACTCGCCAACCGGGCGATCCTTCGGGAAAACTATCCATTGCCTACATTCGAGTCTTTTATGACTAAGTTAAGAAATGCCAAGATAATTTCTTAGATGAAGCAAGTAGACAGATAACCACTTTCATCACAACCCGAGAGTTATTTAGATATAAGCGGTTAATGTTTGGCATTAATGCAGCGCCGGAAATAACGTTATGAATTATATCGACGATGTCATAATTTTTGAAAGTAGCAAGGAGGAACACGATAGAACACTTGAGAAGGTTCGAAACGTATTTAAAGATAATAATGTGCTCCTAATCAACGAGAAATGTATTTGGAAAACAAATAGAATTAAATTTTTGGGACATATTTTAACAGACAAAGGAATTGAAGTAGACCCTGATAAAATTGAATCTATTACAATTGAATTGAATCTATTAGAATGTTTTGGGCACCCAAAAATAAGGAAGAGACGCGTAGTTTTTTAGGTTTGGTAACTTATTTGGGGAAATTCATTGCAGACTTAGCGGAAAAAACAGAACCTTTACGTGAGCTGTTAAAGAAGGATCGGAAGTTTATTTGGGGCCCAGCAGAGGAGACTGGGTTCCAAAAGTTGAAGACAGCTTTAACCAAGATTCCAAGGCTCTCGTACTTCGACCCCAAAAATAAAACGAGACTAATCGCTGACGCTAGTCCGTCCGCGCTAGGTGCAGTACTGCTACAATTTAACACTAGGAACGATCCAAATATAATAGCATTTGCTAGCAGGAGTTTGACGGATTTAGAAAAGCGACACTCACAAACAGAAAAGGAAAGCTTAGCTTAGCACCATGAAATTGTTACGATATTAGGGGTGAGCACAGCATCCTGCAAATTATTGAAAGCGCTACACCAACATCAATTACTAAATCTGATATTGCCAGAAACAGCACGCAAGATGAAGAAATAGTCGACGCTGTGATGTGTCTCCAACAGGGTTCTTGGGACTCGGCACTTTCGAATAAATTATGCCCATTCCGACATGAACTGTCGACTATTGGAATAATTATGCTAAGAGGAGTTCGGATCGTTTTTTCATCTACAGAAAGTGTTGGGTCTGGCACATGAAAGGCATCCGGGCGAATCAGCCATGAAGCGAAGATTGAGATCTAAAGTATAAAGGATTGTTTTGATTGTATTCTGGTATCCCAAGCTACGAATCCACCGGCAATAAAGAGAACAGAGTTTCCGAGCGGGCCATGGATTTCGGTCGCTACAGATCTGTTAGGTCCACTACCCAATAATGAATATATCTCAGTGTTAATGGACTATGTACTCACGATACATGGAGTTTAAATTTCTTCGATCGATTACATCAGAATCAATTATTGGGGCGTCTGGAGAAATTTTGAGTAGCTGGGTTTTCCAAAAGAGTTACGAATCGATAATGGTCGGCAATATGTAAGTGCTGAATTCAGAAATTACTGTACATCATGCGGCATCGTACAAATTACAACTCCTCCTTATTGGCCAAAGGCTAATAGAGAGGTCGAAAATATGAATAAAGCTCTGGTCAAACGTTTAAAGATAGCTCACCAAAACAAAAAGAATCTTAAGGATGAAACTCAAGTTTTCACTTCGATGTATAATGTAACTCCTCATGGGACCACAGGCACGGCTCCAACAGAGCTTATGTTCAATCGAGTGATTCGGGAAAAGATTCCAGGGATACAAGATCTGGTGGAAGACTTTACAGAGTCAGCAGAAAGGGATAATGACCGTATCAATAAACAAAAGGGAAAGGAAATTGCTGATAAGAGAAGAGGAGCTAAGAAAGTAGATATCAATGTAGGAGACAGGTTTGTTCTCAAGAATGTAGTTTTTCCTCATAAACTAACACCGAACTTTGACACGGGTAACAAAACTCTAATAAGAAACTCAAACCACCTTAAAAAGGTTCCTGGTGAGAGGGAATTCTCGAATGCACCCAACAAGGAATCAATCTCAGTTCTTGCCGAAATTCAAACCCCCGATCCTGTAATACAACCCAGGCAGCAAACACCGGATGAGGATGGCACAAGCTCCAAGGAGGGATTGAAGCTCAAGCTCGTGAGAAAAGAAGGGATGTGGGAATCAGCACCATAATACTAAGCAGCATCTATAAAGGAAAGTGACATTATCCTTTTTCGTTTATCTCTCTCTATTCCAATTATATAGTTTTTTGTGTACTCTTGACAATTGAAGCGGCCGCATTGAAGCGGATAAATACAAATCAATAATTGAGTTGAAACTCTTGTGTTATTATTAAGTACTGGGTTATTACAGATCCCATACATGCTCTGTTGAGTAACGAATGTTGAGAGTCGCTAGCGCCTCAAGAAGCAAACGGCCTCTTCTATCTGTGTGACTACTGCCCCATTCTGTAGCCCTTGCATTAAAATCGCCGCCAATTATAACTGAGGTGAGGCCCCTTCCATCGTCCACGAGTTCATCAATGACCTCGCCAAATCTAGCGATAGATAAGCTGGGGGGTAGGTAGCAGCTATATACCCAGTAGCTATCGCAGATTTGTGCTCTTACGAAGCCATCGTATGACCTTAACCAGAGGTGCTTGGAGTGCGCTGCAGGTCCAAATAGAAGCCTTGTTTGTCAAGTCTGAGACCCAGCCTCCAATACTTTCCATTCTGTAGGGTTCGCTGAGAAATGCAATATCTGCTGAAACTTTGCGGATTGTTTGTTGTGGACGCGTTGCGTCTGTATGTACGTTTGTGTGCTCTGCTGTTCTTCTGATTCGAACAATGACGTAGTGGGGAGCAGGCAATACTGCCGGCAGCGTTTGAGCACAGCCGATTTATATTGACTGTAACTTGTGTTCTATTTATCTAATCGGATTGATCTTATGTTTTATCTCCAAAACTATCTAATTAGTAAATTTCATAGAGTTACTCCACCAGCTTCATCGATGTAACACAGAAAAAATTCATCCCAATAACTCTTAAAATGGTTAAGTAAAACGCACACGCACGGATGAACGGACGGAAATGGCTATAAAGGCCATTACTTTTTGGGGATCGAAAACGTCTTCTTTCGTGCGTCACAATCATCTGACCAATTTATTGATACCCTCTGCAAGGGTATAAAACAAGACATTGCAAAAGCAATGTCATTACACGATGTACGACCTTGTGAAGTAGTTGCAAGAGATCAGATAAGGCAGCTGTATACTAATAAAATCTTTGACTTAGGCAAATTTTTCCAACGGCTTGAAAAAATAGACGGTATATTAAAAGTATAGGTAAATATTTACTATAGTTACTCGGGCCCAAAACGCGCTTAAAATACATAAATTTGGTATCAAACGAAAGAGAAAAATTCCATGAGCACGACCTCAGGCGCGCCTTGACGATTTATTTCGTAGTTTTTGTGTAATTAACAAAAGAAAATTAAATTTTTTAGCGGGATTAAAGTCAAAATAGCTCAATCTGACTATTTCCAGCTAAAATAATGTGGCCAAATGTTACGACAATGTTAGAATGCGCGCCAAATGGCGTTACCAGATACCAAATTTTCTGGTTAAAAATTGGCGCCATCTTTAAATTTTTGCGGCAAATTCAAATATATTGTTGATAAAAAAGAAAAAATTTATCTATATCTATGGCAGAAATTTATCTATATAATAATGTGATAATAATAGTTGTTATATTTCAGTGCAATTTGGTTAATTTAATGGTCAATGACGTAAAGTTAAGCGGACGTTGACGATGCTATGCGCAGTACGTTCAAGTGGCCCCTACGACACCAGGACAAAGCCTGTTACGCGCGAGCCCAAGCAGATAACTGCCCACCTCCCACCCGACCGACCGAGGGGTGCAGCCGTATAACGCACGGCACGAATCGCGTGGACAAATACACAAGAGAAAAAACAGACAAACAAATAATACTATAGTTATCTATTAACTAAATGGGATAGGATAGATGTTTTAAGCATATTGATAGAAAACTCTGAGCTGATTACAGGGAATAGAAGGTTGTAATCAGAGCAGAGGGCCCTAAAAGGTACATGCACGGCAAAGTTAGAAGAACAACGACTAAGGGATAAAGATATCAAAGGATGTCTACTCCGTCTACATGGTACCGACAGATTTACCTAAGCTAATAACTCAGGCGAGTCGATATCACCAATTAGGAGCTTGTGCATAAAAATAACACCAAGCATAATTCTACGGTTAGTTAGAGAAGGAAGGTTAATCAAGAGAAGTCTACTAGAATACGAAGGCAAATTGACATTGCGATCCCAGCTTCAGCCACGAAGAGCAAATAGCAAGAACTGCTTTTGAACGGATTCAAGTCTAATCAGGTGCGACTCATATTGAGGTGACCAAATGCAAGATCCATACACTAAAATAGGACAGACAGGGGTAACGACATATCTCCGCCGACGAATCTGCGGAGATATGAACACGCGAATGAACTGATGGAAGATCGTTAATGAATAGTGTGAAAAGCAGAAGGCCAAGATGACTATTTTGAGGTACACCAGAAGTCACAGGAATGGAAACGGAAAAAGAAGACTTAAAAAGTACCTTCTGTTTTCTATTTGTTAAATATTCTCGAACCCAAGATAGGAAAAGGGGTGGAAACCCAATGTCGCTCAGCTTCGAAAGTAATAGGGTATGATTAACGGAATCAAAGGCTTTGCTGAAGTCAGTGTATAGGACATCAGTTTGTTTACCATTTGTGAACCCTGTTCAATGAAAGACGTTAGTATTTCATGAAGTTATTAAATGTTTATTTATTTATATATATATAGGCACTAGCACATAAACCAGTGACTAAAGGTTGTCGCAACCAACACATAAATTGGGTGGACTTCGGAGTGAGATTACAAAGGTAGAGATTGGGGGCCAAAGACACAGCGATGCACACCCGATGTAACTACAATTGGTACCTGATCTTACTAAGAATAATGCATTTCTTTTATAGTAAAAATAGAGAGCTCACCAGTGCATAGTTCGATATATTGTTAGGTCAGCAAAATACGTCTTTATTCCATAGCAGCTTAATTAACTAGGTCTTTATTGTTAACTGCTGACCATCTCAACCCTACTTATGACTGATGAGCCATCGATATCTATAATCGGGTTACATACTAACTTGACATATATTTCTATATTATGATTGTCTTTTTGTTATCTTATTTTATATAGTTTAAACACCAACATACTCCCGGCCGTTGAACACCTGTTCAACGTTATCCAACGTTGACCGCAAAATTGCTGGGGGCTGGGCTTACTGCAGCAGGAGTCGGTATGAGATTGACGATCCTCACGGTTGTCTGATCTGGACCATTGTGTCTTTGGGGTTGTAAGCATCTTCTTATTCCATATACCATCACAGGAACCAATGGTATTGTTAGCGCTACGTAGGAGACGATAACATGGTGAGCCGGCTGGCTGAGGTCTTCTGGCAATTTCCAGTTTTGCTTAGTTTCCAGTTTTCCTTGAATGTTGCTTAATTCGTCGTAGCTAAGCTGCATCTTCGTGAATTGTGTTGTTGTTGGCGCTGCCTTTGTTGGGCCAATGCTGAAGTTGCCAAATCGCACATATGACAATTTCATTGTGTCTGTCGTAGCTATACGGTGAGCTGTTATTCGGATAGCAGAACTTCTTGCTGTACACGTCGGGTCTAGAGTTAACAATCCAGTCTTCTTGATAGTGACATCTTGGATGTTATCGTCACAGGTCACTGTGAGTTCAATTGGTCTGGTGGTGGCAAAAATCCACTGATTTTTGTGATACATGTCGTACCGTTATCTGTCGTTATCTGGAACTGGTAAATCCAAACCAAACGGAAGATGTCTCTTCAGTTGGTTCAGATGTTCACGAAGCTGGCCTGGTGATAGTAGTAACGGGCTTATTTTACTATGATGGGCATCCGTAAATACTCGGGAAATTTCGGTTTGAATTCGTTGCAAATTCCCTGCAATAACTGTCATCTGAGTAGTTAGAGTGATATACCATTGTAATGCCTTTACCGCATTGTCCTGGACCTTAGTTATGTCGTTCATTTGTTGTTTCATTAGTTTCATCTGATTTTCAATTGTGGCTTCGTCTCGCTTGATGATATTTATTGTTGAATCAATCACAGATGTCTGGTTTTGTAGCAATGTCAATAAATAGTCTTCATTTGATTTAACCTTTCGTATGGTGCCTGACATCCCTGTTGCATACTTTGAGTCCAGCACACCAAATAAGCCGTTCGCTATGTTCCCAATTATATCCAAAGGCGATCGTCGAAGGCGTTCTATGTGAAGGAGATCATTTCCTGTTCGTAGCTCTGAGTTGACATGCTCGAAGTGTCTCTGCATTGCTGTGCATGCCTCTGGAACCTTCATTAACAAGCATATTTCTCCAACCTTTACTAATCCGTCTGAAAATGTCTTCAGGTCGGCCCAATATGGTTCGAGATCGTAAAATGCTACGATAGTCCAGTCAGACGTTGCCATTCTTCCTGTGCCAATACTTTCGTAGTATATGCCTGGTTTGGAGTTGAATCGAGTGATGTTGGTCCTTTGAGCAAATGCTATAGGAAGGAACAACAGCATTAGGCAGATCGTTATTGCCAATGGTGGCAGACCGGCTGACAAACGTCTTTTTGTCTTAGGTTCTGCAGTGTCCTCGATACCAGCGTCTTCTTGGGCATTGGTTTCTGTGTCATTGGCTTCGATTTTGCGTTTTATTTTACCACCGGATCATTATACGGCAAGAGATATGGATTCCTTGTTTCCGTTGATACTGGTGCTTGTTGTAGCCGAGTTGCTACTCGTATGATTGAATCTTCATCCAGTATTAGTGGCAATGTTGCCACCGTGCTTTTGCGATCTAGCGGTTGATCAGGTCGTTTCTTTAAGTGCCGTAATTCATATGCAAATCCTGTTTCTTGAATTTGCTTAATGATCACTCTCCGTGCTTGGTCCAACTCTTCCAACTCTATCTGAGCCGTTGGTTTCCTGTTCCGCTTGTGACAAAACCGTAGCACATACGCCACTATTCGCTGTAGCCGGTAAAACGAATTTCTGTGATTTACCGTATATATCCATTCACTCTTGTTGTTTGCCGTGGCAGTCACCATACTGAATACCTTGGTTTTCTTCTCAACGATATCAATCGTGTGCTCTGTAGGCTTAAATGGTGCTGGCCAGCCACGTTGTGGTCCATGCAAAAATAGTGGCCCATATAACCATAATGTATGCCTTGAGACAGAACATCAGCTGCGTTGAGCGCTGATGACACATGACGCCATTGCCTTGGATGTGATACCGCATGTATTTTGGTCAACCGATTAGCCACAAACGTGTGGAAATGTGATGCCCGTGAATTAATCCAAGAGAGTACTACTGTTGAATCTGACCAGAGAAATGATTCCACACCTTCTGATCCGAATTGGAGATCCTGTCTAACTCCATCCGTGAGTTCAGCTCCAAGTACAGCTGCACATAGTTCCAGCCGGGGCAGTGTCTGTTTTTCCAGGGGAGCCACTCTCGACTTGGCGCACAACAATCTGACCGAAATTTGGCCATTTTTATAGGTTGATCGGACATAAACTGCCGCACCATACGCCTTTTCTGATGCATCAACAAATGTATGCAATTCCTTTGTAGTGGGGACTTTGCCATCAAAAATATGCCTTGGAATTTTCATGTGGTTTAGTGCCTGTACATCCTCTCGGTAGGCTTCCCATTGCTTCTCCAAATACGGCGGTAGGTCCTCATCCATCTCAATTCGTTCGGTGGCAACATGTTGAAGAAACATTTTCGCTCTTACCACTACCGGTGCGAACAGTCCTAGAGGATCAAAGATTTGACCGACTTCAGATAGCACCACTCGTCTGGTTATTCCTTTTGTATGTCTTTGAGCCTTTCCACATAATTGGTCTTCTTTGGGTGCCCATATGATTCCCAATGTTTTGACACTAGTTTGTTCCAGTGTGTCACCGAGATTGATGTCAGTAATCGTATCCTCCTTTGCAATTTCTTTTAGAAGTTGACTGCTATTTGAACACCACTTTCGTAAGTTGAAACCCTTAGGTCTCAAGATTTCTAGCAGCTCGTGTCTTATTTGCAGGGCTTCTGGTAAACAGTCTGCTCCTGTAAGACAATCATCAACATAAAAGTTTTTTAGCGCCAAATATTCCAGACACTTTGTCGCTAAATATGGGGCTGATGTTGTTCCATAAGTCACCGTTTTTAAACGATAAAACTTCAGTTCTTGACTTGGATCCTCTCTCCACACAATCATCTGATTGAATTAATCGGCAGGGTTTATCCAAACTTGACGATACAATGTCCGCAGTGAACACATATTTGTGTGTCCTGAACCGCAGTAGAATTGAGAAGAGTTGACTCTGTACAACTGGTCCTGGATATAAAATATCGTTCAGTGATTTTCCTGATGACGTTTTGGATGATGCATCAAACACTACTCTTAGCTTGGTGGTGGTACTTTCGGGCTTTAGTACACAGTGATGTGGAATAAAGTAATGGTTCTTGGGTATTTGCTCCACCATTACCTGCTTCATATGTCCAAGCTGTTCATACTCTGACATAAATTTCACATACTCCTTTTTTATGTCAGGGCTCAATCGCCGCTCTAACGACATGAATCTTCTTATGGCTACTTCCCGAGATTCTCCAAGGGATGAAGCTTCTTCAGCAAATGGAAGCTTTACAATTAGTCGATTGTCAGCCGCTGTGTGTAGGTTATCGAGGAAGAATTTTTCACAATACTCTTCCTCTGGACTCCTATACCTTTTTATTGGCTCTAGTTTGTCTAGCTGCCAAAATCTTTCTAGAGATTCCTCTGGATTAGTTATGCCTAGCATACATGTGATAGAGGCTGACGTTGACATATTAATTCTGCCAGCAACAATCCATCCCAATTCTGAATTTTGTAATGTTGGACGGTTTCGATTTCCCCGTCTCCTTTCTGGTAGCAGTATAGCATAGTGATCATCAGCTCCCAACAGCATATCAATTTTTCCTGGTTTATCAAATGTTGGGTCCGCTAATTGAATGTTGTTTGGTAATGTGACTTTCTCAGTTATCTGTTCTATGGGTTGGTCACCTATTATGTGTGGCAATACAAATGCCTCAACTAGCATTGCGAACTTGTTGTATCTTGACCTTACAACCAAGCTTACTGGCGCCTTGCTTATCTGTGGTTGACCACCCACTCCATTTATGTGCACATGAGTCTCGTTAATTTTCAATGATAACTTCCATAACTACCAGTCTCTCTGAAACGAGATTTACTTGTGAGCCGCTATCCAAGAGTGCTCGAAATTCTCCTGTCCTTTCATTGATTCCTTTTACTACTACCTTGGCCGTTGCCAACAGAGTGTATTTTCTGCCAATTCCATATGCAGACGCTGCTGAAGCAGATGTAGCCATTTGGTTGCCTGTGTCTAAATGCAACATCGTGTTATGTTTTTTATCGCATTTGAAGCATCCCCTCCATGAGCAATTTTTGGCCATATGGTCTGGCTTAAAGCAATTGACACACAATTTGTGTCTCTGCACCCAATTTAGCCGCTCTGCTGCGGATTTGATTTTAAACCTTTCACATTGGAAGAGTTTGTGTTTTGATTTCTCACAGAAAGCACACAAGGTACTGTTTGTCCCAGATGCTGTTGCGCATGTCTTCCTTGGATTTAGTTTTTCAATGCTGCGATTTTCGTTTCTTGGTTTTCCAATCGCCTCTAATGTTAGGAAGCGCTGTTCCAAGAATGATAGGAAAGCCTTTACTTCCTGTAGATCCCTTGTGTTTGAAAGAGATTGCTCATATAGTGCGTGGTTGAATCTATCCAATTTTCTTGTCATATGAAACATTATGACAGCATCTGACGATTCCATATTGCCGCCTACATTTTTTAAAGCTTGCAATGATTCAAAGATGTTATCATGCAAATTCTTTATCGAAGCTGCGTCATTTCCCACATTTGGGTGATCAAACAGCTTTGTCAGTATGGCTGTTACTAGAACTCGTTTGTTATTAAATCGATCCTGCAACACAGACCAAGCAGTGTTGTAATTGGCTTCTGTTAATTCCAGGTACCGTATCAATCTCTCTGCTTCTCCAGAAAGGTTTGATTTTAAGTACCACATTTTCTCTATTGTGGATACATTTGACTCATGAACCACCTTTTTATAGATGTCATGAAATTGTTGCCATTTCAGATAATCCCCATCAAATTTTGGAATGTGAATTTTGGGTAGTTGCAATGATTGTATTGATTGCACTACAGGCGCTGATTGTATCTCTACATTTTCTGCTGGTGCCACACAGAATTTCAGCATTGTATTTTCTGCAGCCACAAACGTAGCTATATTATATCCGGCTTCGACTGGATTGTCAGTTAGTCGATGAATCTGAATTTCTTCAATTTGCATCCATAATTTGTCGACTACCGATTTATAATTCATTTTTTCCTCAGGCACTATTTGCCTTAATGTCCTGGACAATGAATCCAACAGCGCACCTTGCTTGCGAAGCAGTGGTTTGATCATGACTCGCTCCTCCTCTCTTTGACGAGCTTGCCTCTCTAATTTTATCTTTGCCATGTGGTCCTTCCAATCTTCCACAGTATTAGTTACCACCGCCTTCATTCTAGTGAAATAGTCCGTTACAAAGTAGTCATCTTCTGTTGGCACGTTTTTTAATTTGTCCATTAGCTCCTGATGACTTTTTTCGAAGTTCTCCCACATGTATTCCAGGAGCTCAAGTTTTTCCTCGAAATAGGAAGACTTCGTTTTCCAGGCGATAGAATCCTTTTCGGTATTCCGAATGAAGGCCTGAATTGCCTCTCCGCGTTCTGTCTGCTGATTATAGAACTCCTCCATGTTCTTTTATATTCTTATGTACTTGCTTATTTATACTAGTACTTTTTTTTTTTTTTTTTTTTAACGTTTAATATATATTTGTTGAATCTACTCTTAAATTAGAGCCTAACAACAAGTTTGAGATATTTTTCTTAGACTAGTACTTAAGATAAATCCTGGGGATATTGCAGGCGGCCCTAATCACTTGTTATTGGGTTGGTCTGTCATTTCTTTTAAGACGAGTACTATTATTAGTTCGCGTAAGGGAATTGGCAAGAACATTTGGGTGTGCATCCAGTTTCGCAGAATACTTTAGTTGTTGAGTACCTATTTAAGATTTTACGCTAGGTATATTTAGATCATTTTGAATGTTGTCGTTTCGTATATACCACGGGGCCCCCGTGATTGATCTTAAAATCTTCGACTGCGCTCTTTGTATAATATCGACATTGCTGGTACTTGCATTTCCCCATAGTACGGCTCCGTAAGTCCAGATGGGTTTCAGTACGGAGTTGTATAGGAGGACTTTATACTCCAGACGTAAAGGGGACCGAGCATTGATGATCCAATGTAGGCTACTCGCTTTCAGTTTAAGCTGTGACTTTTTTGCTTCGATGTGCTTGCGCCAAGTTAGTCTTCTGTCTAGGTGGATGCCAAGGTAAGTGACATCCACGGCTTGAAGAACTGGTACGTTGTTTAGCATTAGAGCTGGACAGTTTCTTCTGTTAAGCGTAAATGTAACATGTTTGCATTTCTGCTCGTTGACCCGGATACGCCAGGTTGCTAGCCATTCCTCTACCACCTTAAGGTGTTCCTCTAGTTTTGCAGAGGCTTGTATTGGGCATTTGGATCTGCTAAGGATTGCCGTGTCATCGGCAAAAGTGGACGTTGTAAGTCCTAAACTCGTTGGTAAGTCTGCAGTGTACAGCAGGTAGAGCAATGGGCCGAGTACACTGCCTTGCGGTACACCAGCTTTGATTTCAAAATCAGCGGAGACGGAGCCATTACATCTTACAGCGAATTTCCTATTGTAAAGGTAAGATTCCATGAGTTTGTGTGTGTACTGTGGTAGTTTTTGCCGGATTTTGAACATCAGACCCTCCAGCCAGACTCTATCGAAAGCCTGGGCAACGTCGAGAAAGACAGCCGCACAGTATTCTTTTAGTTCGAATGCTGTTCGTATTTCGGATGTTATGCGATTGACTTGTTCAATTGTACCATGTTTTTCGCGGAAGCCAAACTGGTGTGAAGGGATTGTGTTCTCCGATGCCAGAAATGAGTTTAGGCGGATCTGCAGGACCTTTTCAAAAAGCTTCGAAAGACATGGCAGCAAACTAATTGGCCTATAGGATGATGGCTGGGTTTTGTCCTTTCCCACTTTAGGAATCATGATGATAGTGGACTTTTTCCATGTTCTTGGGAAGTAGCCAATTTTTATTATAGCGTTGAACAGTTTGCAGATATATTGTATTGCAATGATAGGGAGTTCTAGGATCATTTTCGGTGTGATTAGGTCATGGCCAGGGGCTTTTTTCGGCTTTATGTGGTTTTTAATAACTGCAGTGATCTCGTCCGATTGGAGTTCCGAGTACTCACTATCCGTTAATGTGTTCGAAGCGGGAAGTACAGATGAGTTTGATGTTGGATTTGGCTGGAAAACCATTTTAAGATGTGTGGCAAATACGGATGCCCTCTCTTCGTCACTGCGGGCCCATCCACCGGTTGGACTCCTTATCGGTGAAATTGTCTCTGTAGGAGCGCTTAAAGTTGGGTGGGCTCTCCACAGAGGATGTTTAGTGCTGGTTGGACTGAGCTTTTCTATGTATTTCCTTTGAGCCCAGCTTTCCTCTTGTCTTAACGCCTTGGAGAGGTTGCGATTAGCTTGCCTTAGGCGAAGTTTTGCTGCTGGTGATCGAGTAATCTGCCATTCTCTTCTTAGACGTCGTTTTTCCGTTACTAATTGTTCTATCCGCCGGTTCGTAGGCCTGTCAACAGGTTTGGTGTAAGAAGAGGCATGTGGAGTAGATACTCTTGCTGCAGCTCCCATCATCGACTCAAGTGCAGAGACGCACATATCAATGTCCTCTGCAGCATCCAGTTTCGGCGAACAGTCAATGTGGGCACTCATGTACATTTTAAATTTAAGCCAATTTGTTTTGTTGTTTGTAAGCCTATATGGGCGATCAAGTACTTGAGGTCTTGTTAATAATGTGAATAGCACTGGAGAGTGATCGGAAGTTAAATCTAGTAGTGTTTCCGCAGTGATCCGATTACGTGGAATCCTCTTGGTTACTGCGAAATCAATCAAGTCAGGCACTTTCTGTGGATCTGTGGGCCAATAACTAGCCCTACCCGGTGAGACGCAATCCATCTTATTGAGAGGGTTGACTATTGTGTTGTACAACTGCTTTCCTTTAGGATTTACCAGGCGAGATCCCCAGTGCGTATGTTTGGCGTTATAGTCCCCTGCTGCAATGAAGCGATCTCCGAGTGTGTTAAAGAAATCGGTAAATTCCTTTTCAGAGATTGAGAAGCGTGGTGGGCAGTACAGGGCGACCAATGTAGTGTTGCCGCAGCTGGTTTGGACGGTTATAGCAGTTGCTTGTAGGTGCTGTGTTTCAAATCTGTTGAGGAACGAGTGTTTTATACGGTTTTTGATTAGGATACCGGTCCCGCCATGAGCTTTTCCGTCTGGATGGTTTGTTGCGTAGAAGGTATATTTTGGTATTTGAAAATTATTTTTTGATGTTAAATGTGTTTCCGAAATCAGCAAAACGTCGATTTCACTTGAGTCTAGGAATAGTTGCAGTTCATTTTTGTGCTTGGAGATGCCGTTAGCATTCCAAAGACATAGACGTAGGGAAGCCATTATTTATTCTCGATAAGCTTCTGGATAAGCAGGTTTTGATTCCGCATCAGTTCGTGCATACAGTTTTGCATGAACGTCATAAAAGTGGTCATGTTTTGATTGAGTGAGATCAATAGGGCCTCTAGACCACTTGGAGTTTGCTGGCCAAGCTCTGGTGCGCTAGGTTGCGGATTCTGTAGATGGCGGAGTGACGGGGTCTCTTTCGCGGGCTCCGTCTGTCCAGTTCGGAGCACACTAGCGAAGGATACACTAGGACTGGTTGTAGCAGTCATGTTGGATGATCTAACAGCCTTGGCGAAGAAAACCTCCGGTGTAGTTTTGGAGGCGTTGAAGATGATTTTTGGTCCGGCTGGGGGTTTGCGCCCGTTTAGGTGTGATTTAAGATCCTTAAAGACAGGACATCCTCTGTAGTTGGCCGTGTGGTTCCCTCCACAGTTGCTGCATAGTCTTAGTGCGACGTTGTTTCTGTCCTTGGTGCAAATTCCATCTTCATGATGTTCACCGCAGCCAACACACACTGACCTAAGATTGCAATTGTTAGAGGTGTGGTTGTATTCCTGGCAGTTTTTACACTGCGGTGGTTGGCGTCTCTTATGGGGCTCCTCTACGGTAATTCTTCTGTGCAGTAGAAGCTGTAGGTTGTAGATCGGGTGCACTTCATTTGGCTTCGACCGCTTTGCATCTGGTTGGAGCTCGATTTTAAAGAGCGGTTGTGCGACTTTATTCCTGTTGATGATGTTGACAACGGACTTGACCGCAAACCCTTTTTCGACCAACGCGTCTGCTATTTCTTGAGTAGGGACCGATGGCTCAATCCCCTTTAACACAACCTGGAGCCCTTTACTGCTTCTTAGTTGGTAGGTATAGAAGTTTATGTTAGCATTACGGAGGTACTTTTCGATGATGCGGAAATTGTCCTCAGTTTGGGTTTAACATTTAATTTCTTTAATGTTACCCCTATTGAGAGGGGTTACAACAAAGTTATTTGCCCCTACTGTTTCTACTAGCTTCGAAATCAGGGCGCTGCAGTTGGCTCCACGGATGTATAAAGGGGGTGGTCTAGCCGATTTAACTTTATCTACAGCGCCGGCTTGATCGTCTTGCTGATCGGCAAGAATTTTAAAACGATTCCCGCTAAGGGGTGCTACTCGTTCATTTGGTTTGGTTATTTTCGGCGTATTGCCACTTTTTTTCTTTTGCGGGCTTAGCTTCCGCTTAGTTATTTTAATATATCTGTCCATTCCAGTTTGGACAGAAGTCGTTGGGTTTACTATTGTGGCTGACTCTGGGCGACTTGTCGTTGACGGCTTGAGGCAGGTCAATACTTCGGCAGACGTTGCAGTAGTTGCTGTCAACGAGCTGACGGTGCTGGTTGGTGCAATCGGTGACCCAGTTATAGATATTGATGGAGAAGCACACTGCTCTCTCCACGGTAGGTTGCTGTTAATTGCTGACTGGCTGGCACTTTCGGTGTTATTGCTTACGTTAGCATTCGGTGGGGTCGGCGACACCACCGAAAAGTACGCGTTGTTGCGTTGGACCGAGAGTCGACGCTCACGTTGTTGTTGTACAATTAGTTCTTGTAGCTGTTGCTGGCGGGGATCGAGAGAGCTTGGGCCCGAATTGGTGGACATGGCTTTTGTAAAAATTACGCACTTTGTTGTTGCAACTTAGTATTTATTGCTATTAGAGCAATCTATCATAATGTCAAATTATGATACTCGTATGTACTACATGGGTTTGGCTAGGTCAGAGATTGCTGACGCCAAATTTAAAATTTCTTTTTTTTGTTTAGTTTTTATGCAACAGAGTTGAAGAAACTTTATTTTACATAAAAAATAACTTATTATGATTTGGTCGCCCTGTTGACTCAAATCGTTGTTAAATGTTTTTGAAAAAGTGATCGCCTAGTTGATCAACTTTCATTCAATGGGTATGCACTGCTACCCTGTTGCGGAAAACCAACCACTAGTTTTCCAATAAATTGTTTTATTTATTTATATTGGTACGCACTGATTGCCACGTTAATCAATTGCGATTCTTTAGTCGGGACCCCAGATTGATGTGGAATGTTCACCAATTTGTGCCCTCGCTTAGGATTGCACTGCGTCCTAAGCGTGAAAAGAAAGTAGTCGCCTAGTTGACAATTTCCTTGTTGTTGAGAGATTGGTCGCCTGAGTTGACCAAATCTTCTCACTTGATGACGGTTTCACCTAGTCTGTTAATCTTTCAACTTGGAGCCGCCAACGTCGGGGTCACCAAAATGTGTTGATAATTATTGATGTAAATTCTAAAAGGTTAGTGGTTGTAGATCTACGTTTTACAAACCCGTGTTGGGATGGCGAAATACTAGAGCTGCAAAAATGTTTTTATGCAGAGGAATGATATACGACTCCTTCCAAATAGATGGAAAAGAGGAAGGTTCGACAGACAATAGAAACAATTTTAAAATGGGTTTACATAATGCGTTTGCACAGAACCTGAGTACACATCCAGGAAGACCATCTGGCCCCGGAGAATAAACAGGTTTAACTAGTTTAAGTTCGCTAAGAAGAGAACTTTCATCAATCACTGGATTGGAAATGCAATTAGCCTTTTTTAAATGATAAGGATACGGACTTACTCGATATTCCGTCGGCAATTCCCTGATCAGTGCTCGCTTTTTTATTTTAAAAAAACAAGAGGTCTTACGTTCAGAATTAACAAAATTATAAAATTGTTAAGGGTCAGAAGAAAACTGCCGCTGAAGATAATTCTTATAGCATTGTGTATTAAGCATCATGAATTTTGAACGAGCGACTGTATACAGAGCATAATCTGATGAACGACGTGTTTTTTTGAAACTTCTTATAATATCGTGTCTTCACATTTTTCAAATTGGACAGCTCACGAGAGAACCAGGGAGGTTTGTTAAGCCGCTCCAGCCTACCAAGAGGCACACAAATATCAAAGAGTGAATTCAGAGTATCATACGAACAGCTGAGTTGATATCTCTACAATTGTACAGATAAAATCACTCGGTAGTAGCAATGTTTTCATTAAGGCTGGCAAAGTCAGTCTTACGAAAGCACCTAGTTAGAGGTAATTCATTTGAACCAAATAATGGTGAAAGCAAGAGCAGATCAATTTTTAAATTTAATGTAGGATGAAATTTGTCTTCTGGAAGAACAAATGGTTCGATCCTAGAAACCTCGCAATAAGAAGAATCCAATACAAAAATAAGATCTAACGATTTTCCATTAGAAATTAAGACAGGATTGACTTGGGATAAAGATAAGCCTAGAAGGCCATCAATAAAGTCATGTGACAAAGAGGGCAGCAACATGGTACATTCATCTGTTGGTGACCATGCTAAAGCGGCTAAATTAAAATCACCTAAAACTATGAACATGTCTTGACTGGAAACCAAAGAGGAGACAAACTGAATTGCCTCTAAATGATTTAAGTAAACCACCATGTCTGACAATGGTGGAATATAGGAACAAGTAATAAAAGCATTAAAAGATTTAAAATTTACTTTAACACCGACAAACTCAATCTCCTGGGTACTAGAAAATTGAATCATTTCAGATGATAAAGCAGCATCAACAGCTATTAGAACGCCACCACCTATGCGAGAAATCCGGTCACGTCTGAATATAGAAAAGTTTGTGGGAAAACCCGATGCATCAGCAATATCAGGTTTTAGCCACGTCTCTGTAAAAACTAGAATGTTATGCTCAAAAGAAAGACTATCTACATAGAGATTAGGAAGTTTAGATTTTAGTCCTTTAACGTTCTGGTAACCCAGGTTAAGGGACGAAGCTAGTTTTTTGACACACCAGCAGATGCTGATGTGGCAGGAATAGTATTAGTTCTTGTTGTTGGCAAGCGAATCGGTTGCCGATTTTTCTTTTTTACAGTATATTCCTTAACTATTATATGTTTCGGCCAAAAATCTTCTCGACATATGGTGTCGAAGATATTGGCAGAAACACTAATTTTAAAGGACGAAATGTCCCGAGAATAAGAAAATTTAAACTTCTCCACCGCAATATTCGAGACGTTAACTTTCTTCCGAATATAGGCTATTACATCATCAGATGTGACAACAGGGTCTAGCCTAGAAACAAATATATGTTTCTTTGGTGGTATGCCAACGAGAGGCCGCGGTCCCGAAGCGTCAGCCGCAGCAGTAACGTTGGACAAGTCACCCACTGCAGCAGTCAACTTGTTTACGGGGCCCTCGATACTTTAGAACTATCGGCAATTTCCATTGGAATGAGTAATTGCCCGGACATATCGGACACTACAATAGGCATCGTTTTTAAGAGATCATTCCCAGGTGATACCGGTAATTCCTTACTAATAGCATTCACAACCGGGCTCTTAAACGATATCAATTGCTGTACATTAAGAGTGGACGGTGCATGAGACCGGTCGGGGACGATAAGAGACGCTGGCGGATCTACAGATACAAAAACACCCCAAGGACTGGTCCTTTTACGTTTCGGAGACTCATTCATAAGCGATAAACTTCTGAACTGAGTCTCCACCGCACTAAACTCCGCTTGGAGTTTGTTAAAACCTGCCCTTAAAGTGTCAAAACTATCTCTAGTCCGCCTCATGAATGAGCGCATCTCATTCTCGACCTCCCGGCAAGCATCACATCCATATTTTAAGCCACAACCTTTAGCAATAGACTCCTTGATTCTGCCTGTGTAACCTGCACACTTAACGTGAACCGCATTGTCACACAACCAACAAAGAATATAATCAACAACAATTATTTTTTGAGCAGACAACCATTTTATCAAAAAGTTTAATTTAATTGAAAAAGGAAATACAAAAAAATAAAAAATAGAAATTCTAAAGGTAAAAATTCTGTGAATAAGAATATACTGACCAGTTCTGACACAAGGGATAATGTGCAGATTAAGCCTTCACAACTAAAGAATTAAAAGAGATGAAAGCACAAAAACAAAAACACGTATAACAGAGTCGCGGGTAGGCAAAAGACGAGAGCGCAAATCAATCAAGAATAGGAAAGAGCGAGAGAGCGCGTCAAATTGAACACATGCAACAACAATTTGTACGCAAGAGCGCGAGAGTTAGTTAAAAACGGTAAAGACACAAAAGCAAAAGAGATAAGCAAAACAACAACACCGCTAATGCGAGTATTGTTGTAAGTTTTGATTTTATTTAAATTTAAACAAAGCGACACCATGTATTCGCGAAATGAAAATAAAATTCTGATGCTGAAATTATTATTAATTAATTAAACCAATAATAAATTTAAAATATCAAAGAAGCTAACTTCGGCTATGCCGAAGTTTATATACCCTTGCAGTATACTTGGCAATAATATTTTTCCTTTTTGAAATTTCTTTCCCTGCAACTCAATTCATCAATACACAAACAAAATATTATTTCTCTTTTTACCACAAGTTTTTCTTCTTCCATCATTTTCTAAGCAAAGCACGGCACGCATACACATACAGTTCATGTAGCGTTGCGTCTGTGTGTGTATGCGTGTGCTCTGTTGATTTGATGATGGCAGTAGTAGGCAGCAAGCAGCGCTGCCGGCAGCGTTTGAACCGATTTATATTGACTGTAACTTGTGTTCTATTTATCGGATCAGATTCAAATTTTGGGATCTGAGATTTTATATCTATTACTATCATATTGGTAAATTTCATGGGGATACTCCAATTTTTGCAAAAATGTTTCTTCTAGAGCTATATGATATAGTGGTCCGATCCCAAAGATTTTCATACTTTATCTCACCCGGGTAAAAAAAAGCTCCCAAAAAAAATTTCATCCCGATAGCTCTTAAGATGGCTGAGTAAAACGCATACGCACCGACGGACAGACGGACAGACGGACAGACGGACATGGCTATATCGACTTAGCTTCTCATGCTGATCAAGAATATATATACTTTATGGGGTCGGAAACGTCTCCTTCTGTGCGTTACAAACATCTGACCAATTTTATAATACCCTCTGCAAGGGTATAAAGATATGGAAAAGTATTTAATCGCGAGAAAAAAATAAAAGTTGATAAGCGCAAAAAAAACACGTCCGTCGTCTGCAACGAGTGATAGTGAATTAAAGGTTAAAGGTTAAAGGTGTTTACCTACATATGTATTTACCTAAATGGAATATTGAATTTAAATAAGAAAAAATAGGGAATAGAAAACAAGCCACGAAAGAATTGAAAAATCGTTAAGTTCTTTTAATCACTATAGGGATTTATAAAGAGGGCAGCAACATGGTACATTCATCTGTTGGTGACCATGCTAAAGCGGGTAAATTAAAATCACCTAAAACTATGAACATGTCTTGACTGGAAACCAAAGAGGAGACAAACTGAATTGCCTCTAAATTATTTAAGTAAACCACCATGTCTGACAATGGTGGAATATAGGAACAAGTAATAAAAGCATTAAAAGATTTAAAATTTACTTTAACACCGACAAACTCAATCTCCTGGGTACTAGAAAATTGAATCATTTCAGATGATAAAGCAGCATCAACAGCTATTAGAACGCCACCACCTATGCGAGAAATCCGGTCACGTCTGAATATAGAAAAGTTTGTGGGAAAACCCGATGCATCAGCAATATCAGGTTTTAGCCACGTCTCTGTAAAAACTAGAATGTTATGCTCAAAAGAAAGACTATCTACATAGAGATTAGGAAGTTTAGATTTTAGTCCTTTAACGTTCTGGTAACCCAGGTTAAGGGACGAAGCTAGTTTTTTGACACACCAGCAGATGCTGATGTGGCAGGAATAGTATTAGTTCTTGTTGTTGGCAAGCGAATCGGTTGCCGATTTTTCTTTTTTACAGTATATTCCTTAACTATTATATGTTTCGGCCAAAAATCTTCTCGACATATGGTGTCGAAGATATTGGCAGAAACACTAATTTTAAAGGACGAAATGTCCCGAGAATAAGAAAATTTAAACTTCTCCACCGCAATATTCGAGACGTTAACTTTCTTCCGAATATAGGCTATTACATCATCAGATGTGACAACAGGGTCTAGCCTAGAAACAAATATATGTTTCTTTGGTGGTATGCCAACGAGAGGCCGCGGTCCCGAAGCGTCAGCCGCAGCAGTAACGTTGGACAAGTCACCCACTGCAGCAGTCAACTTGTTTACGGGGCCCTCGATACTTTAGAACTATCGGCAATTTCCATTGGAATGGGTAATTGCCCGGACATATCGGACACTACAATAGGCATCGTTTTTAAGAGATCATTCCCAGGTGATACCGGTAATTCCTTACTAATAGCATTCACAACCGGGCTCTTAAACGATATCAATTGCTGTACATTAAGAGTGGACGGTGCATGAGACCGGTCGGGGACGATAAGAGACGCTGGCGGATCTACAGATACAAAAACACCCCAAGGACTGGTCCTTTTACGTTTCGGAGACTCATTCATAAGCGATAAACTTCTGAACTGAGTCTCCACCGCACTAAACTCCGCTTGGAGTTTGTTAAAACCTGCCCTTAAAGTGTCAAAACTATCTCTAGTCCGCCTCATGAATGAGCGCATCTCATTCTCGACCTCCCGGCAAGCATCACATCCATATTTTAAGCCACAACCTTTAGCAATAGACTCCTTGATTCTGCCTGTGTAACCTGCACACTTAACGTGAACCGCATTGTCACACAACCAACAAAGAATATAATCAACAACAATTATTTTTTGAGCAGACAACCATTTTATCAAAAAGTTTAATTTAATTGAAAAAGGAAATACAAAAAAATAAAAAATAGAAATTCTAAAGGTAAAAATTCTGTGAATAAGAATATACTGACCAGTTCTGACACAAGGGATAATGTGCAGATAAAGCCTTCACAACTAAAGAATTAAAAGAGATGAAAGCACAAAAACAATAAATGAAGTAAGTAAGTCGTCTCGCCGACTTGGATATACCATACACCAGTAAAACAAATATTTTAAATTTATAATAACCAATGCATTTTCGTATTTTTAAAAAAATCTGTTTGCATGCTTTTTAGAAGCATATCTTAGTATTTCGCTCACTCAAGCATTCGAGCACCCTAGCGCCCCCACCAGCCAACGGCCAACTCCGGCCATATGGAAAAACGTTTATATGCATAACTTGACTATTTTTATTCCGATTTTGATCAAATTTGGTACTTTGCTTGATATTAGTATCAAATTTAAGTGTGCTAAATTTGATTGCACAAGGTAGAAAATTACGGGAGATAATCGAGTTTTTTCAAATTACGGGGGCGGAAAGGGGCGTGGCAAAATCTTTACACATCAAAACTGTGCGCAATTACTAAGCAAATATTTATACCAACTATGGTGTCTCTAGCTAAAATAGTTTTTGAGAAAATCGGTTTTATTTGATTTGCGGGGGCGGTAGGGGGCGTGGCAAAATTTTTATAAATACAAAATGTGCGCGTTTACTAAGCAAATATACATACCAAATTTTGTGTCTCTAGTTGCTATGGTGTTTAAGAAAATCGGTTTTATATCATTTGCGGGGGCGGTAGGGGGCGTGGCAAATATTTGAAACAAACTCGATAAGCGTACATATGACACGAGTCTACATACCAAATTTGGTGGCTCTAGCTCTTATAGTCTCCGAGATCTAGGTGTTCATACAGACGGACGGACGGACGGACGGACGGACGGACAGACGGACATGGCTAGATCGTCTCGGCTGTTGATGCTGATCAAGAATATATATACTTTATGGGGTCGGAAAAGCTTCCTTCTGCCTGTTACATACATTTTAGCGACTTTAATATACCATTTCACCCTATGGGTGTATGGTATAAAAATATGTTCGTTCAAAAAGTTTCCGAATCAAAGCGGTTTGAATTTGTCCGATCGGATTAAAATTTGGCACCTTGTGTTTGTTCCAAAACTATCATATAAGTAAATTCATAGCGACACTCCAACTCCTTCACCGATTTTTCGTATGTCGCTATATGATATAGTGGTTGGATCCTTTTGATTTTCATACTTCATCTTACCCGGGTTATATGTAGCTCAAATACCAAATTTTATTTCAAGATGGCTGAGCAAAATGCATACGCACAGACAGACATGGCTATATCGACTCAGCAGCTCATGCTGATCAAGAATATATATACTTTATGGGGTCGGAGTCGTCTCCTTTTCTGCGTTACAAACATCTGACTAATTTTATAATACCCTCTGCAAGGGTAAAAAAACGAGATCGAAAATTTGTCTGGCCAGAGAGACCAAAAGATAAAAAAATGGGTAATTTTGAAAAATTAGTACGAAAGATAATCATTGAAAATAAGTAATTTGGCACTGTTCAAAATTAAAAGTTTGTATATAAAAAAGGCCTCAATTAAGACAACAAGCGGAGTCAGTAAACAAATCTTATACATATATAAAACTAGCTGTACCCTGCCACGTTTCGGTGTGGCATATAGTCAGTGGACAACAAGGCCCAACTTTTAAATACGTTGAATTCTGTAAGTAATACTTCTGGGTATACAATATTTATTGTTTCTCCATTCTCCGCATAAATATATAGGCTATCTGGTTTACCGACACGGGAACACGCAACATACAATTGTCCGTGTGAAAAGCAATCCGCATGTAAATCTAAACCACATAATTTCAGAGATTGACCTTGAGCTTTATTAGTTGTCATGGCGAATGCCAATCGAATGGGAAACTGGAATCTTCTGAATTGAAACGATGTATTAGTCGCGTTCATGGGAGTCCTGGGAATGACGACATCTTCACATTTGAATGGTACAGTTAAGATCGTTGCTTCCACAACGATGTTCATCAATTTTTTGACCGCGTGTCGCGTGCCATTGCAGAGTTTTGGCTGATTAATATTCCGGAGCACACATATTTTCAATTTTAATACGTGCGGTGGCATTCATCTGTTTCTATGCTGGATTGGATGACATGATTAAGTTGATAAACTCCTTTTTTTTTCTTGGCAGCAAATATCGTTTGATGCAACTAAATTACAAATTATTACAATTGGAATACTTTTTCGATCAGTTCTTCCATTGATGCAAACATTTTCGAGAAATGATATTTTTCTTGACGTCTCATCGGCTCTCAGCTTCCCGTTCCCAATGTCCAGTAACTGTTGTGAGAATACCTGATTCATCATTCTGCAACTGGACACGCATATTTGTCGTCAGCTGCAATGTACGTACGTGTCGCCACAATGTTGAATATTTCAGGCAAGAATTTATTTCGTCGGATGGTGTCGAGAAGCTACAGGCAACGTTTGCCTGAAATCTCCTGCCAGCAATATCAACGCACGCATTCCCGAATGGTTGAGCGGTTCTACGTAAATCCCGCAATGATCTATCAAGAGCCTCAAGCGATTTTTTATCTGCCATCGTGCATTCATCCCAAACAATGAGTTTACATTTCCGCAATTCTTTTCCCATACCTGATCCTCTGGAAATGTTGCACATAGGAGTCTCGATGATTTGCATGTTCAATGGCAACTTCATCGCTGAATGAACAGCCCTTCCACCAGGCAGCTATTCCAGATGAAGCAAGAGCTAAAGCTATGTCCTTTTTTGCTCGAACCGTCGCCAGAACCAATCTGATGAGGAATGTTTTCCCAGTTCTCCCTGGAGCATCTAAGAAGCAGATGCCTCCACTATTTATTCACTATTTATCATTTGCACAACATGATCATAAACGCCCTTCTGTTCACGATTTAATTTGAGTGAGTATCCGAGGGCATCATATCAAGTGCTGTTTTGAACAAACACAACAAATTGTTTCGATTGTGGAGAAACTCTTGTAGCTGCGAAATGATGGACCTCCTTAGGGACTTATGTATTCTAGATCGTGCATTGGCTTCGTCTCTATCATCACCGATGAAGTACATTTGAAGAAACTTATGTTCACTATCTGGGAAGGGGAGCTTTTTGATAGATTTGCCATTTGACTTTGAAAGTTGGCATGAATTGGGCATTCACAATTTCCGCCCCAAATGACGTCATTTGGAAGCAGGAATTATATTTCCTAATGTTTCATAGGAAATGTTTCGATTCAGTAGTGGATCCGAAAAGTAGAGTTCGCAGTGGCTATGGTGGTGCTTCAAGTTGAGGTAATTTGATTTGATTTCGAAACAATTGCGTTGCTGCAGACCAGGCTCGGAAACGCTCATGCTCAAGCGTGGCTGCACGGCTTTCGGCTGGTTCCATAATAATCCTCTGCGTTTGCCTTAGCCGCTCCGTCTCCCGTACCAATTCCCGCGCTTTTTCAGTCCTATTCGAAACATTTCTTCTGATTCCTTCTGCGCCGCAAGTACGACGACTCAAATTCGCTTTTTTTAGAAGGCATTATTTCGTTTGTAACTGAAACACGAGAATTTGTATTTTAATGAATGCCCCGCCTGCTGCGGTCGATACACGGAAAGCCATTTTATTAGCCCTCGCGAGTATGATATCGACATAAAAAGTAGACAAAAACCAAGCTTGAACCTAACTCCACAGTGTCTCAAAATTTGAACGCAATCGGTTCAGTAGTTTCTGAATGCATAGCGATTGTAGGTACTCACACAACATATTTATATACATATATAGATCAAGTCGGGTTTTCCTTCCTGACGCTATAACTCCAGAACGCACAAATCGATTTCTATGGTTTTGCATTCGTTGGAAAGGTCTCAAGCTCCGTGAGGTTTATTGCGAAGGAAATCCAGGAAAAATTTTAACAGAAAAGCAGCAAAACAGGGAAAATCATTTTTCAGATAAGAGCCTTTGATTTTTTTCACTTTAATTTTTTTTTCTAGAGAAGTTCAAACGGAGTTGGCCGGGTTTGAAATTGAGGTTAAAGTTTAAATTATGTGGATAGTGCATTTGAGATTAAATTCACCAGTCTGTTAATAGTCCATTCTGCATTCTGAGTTTAAGTTGCTACTCGATTTACACACAATTGAAACTCCAACATACAGTATTGCCCGATCCAATGCAATGGGAAAATTGTTGATGCAATGCAAGCTTATTGCTTGGGATGATTGCAAATGACATAAGAAATCACTTGAATCACTTAACTTCACACTGAAGAATCTTTAGCGAAATAACAACGATTTCAAGCAGCCGTTGCCAGTAGTTCCCTTTAAAACTTCTGCAGATGAATAAAATGCTTGCCTGAAGGCATCACCTTTGTGGAATAACGTAAAAATATTATCTCTAACGAAATGCTACAGAAAACGGCGAAACGGAGTTCTCCCGGTTTACTAGTGTTTTATAAATATAACGAAAACAAAGCATTTTATTTCGTGTAGCTTGTCATTCACAAAAGGATTGTAACGATCCTTTTTCGTCCCTCGGGATATTTACAATATCTCTTGGGCTAGGTTCGGCACAACAAATTTATTTTGTGCCCCGGTGAAATTAAAAACGCGTTTGATTTCAGTTGCTAATGCTTATACGTATGTTTATTCAAATCATTAGTGGGCTCGGTTGTATATGACGGTTTCTCTACGGTAGTTCTGGACTTGGACAGCGTTGGTGAGTCACTTCGAATCCCTCGTCGTCCCTTCTTGCCTTCCTCTTGCTCCGGTTGCTGGTTATTGTCTCGGTCTGTATCGTGTGCTTGATTTGTGCTCCACACCTCTGCACCCCTTTCGCTATGCTCGTTGAGATGGCCCTTGCTTTATGGCTTTGGGACGAATCCCGTAGCTATTATCACTCAACAGGATGTTCCTCAGCAATTGGTACTCGTCATAGATAGATCGTGGAATTTCGGCAGTAGGATATATCCTCGTGCCTACTACTGACTTTGGATACTCCTGGAAATGCTTGGCTTCTCTCCAATTTACTCTATCTTGGGTACGGTGTATGTTATCCTTATTTAAGGACTTGTTGCTATCGGATGAACTGCACAGGTTACTCGTAAAGCCTGTATAGTTTTTCTGTTGCTCCTTGTGTTTCCTTGATAAGTTCTTAAGGTTACTCGTAAAACCTTAATTACTTGTTACTTGATCACGACTTGATGACTTGATGATCTTTCTTGACGGGCGTTGCCTTTATATAGGCAGCTCCCGCGGCCTCAGGAATAGCTTGGTGTAGTACCGCTATACAGCTGGTACATTTCCATCGGCCCTCTGCTTTCACCCACGCATCCACTTGTTGCTATGCGTGGTAAAAGTCCCGTAAATCTTTGGCGCATATGTCCATTTTCTTTGTGGCTGCGCGCCCATTTATTTTCTTGTCCTTGTCTAGCTCCCTTGCATCTATGTGCTTTCATCACTTTCACCCATTGGCGTCGCCTTTCCATTGGCCGCCCATCGTATCCCGTTCTTTCTCTGCATTCTTTCTCTGTCAGCGCTGCCGTCGCCCGTCGCTCCCTTTGATCCACTCGTCATACCCAATTTCGCCCATATTCGCTCCATATTATATTTATATACATATATACTAATTGTATTGACTTAAACTATTGTTTAATAATAATTAGCCTGATTAATTTAATATACAACATCGTTTAATTTCCCATGCAATGCACTTTCATCCGCATATCGTATCTATCAGATAGAGGGCTTCCCCATTGTTCATCCCTCCCCCTTCGGTTCGCATATTCCCCTATCCAATCCACATACCATTATCGTTTCATATAATGCATGCATGCCCCGCACCCGTCTCGTGGGCTTGCTTAGCCCTCACTTTCGTTCGCATAATTTCGGCAGTTCATGCTCTCACTGCTTTGATCTCTTATGTGTGACGTAGGCAGAGAGCACCCATAGGCCACCGGTACTCCCTCTCGCGGTCATACACGCATAGCATACGTGTATTGTGAATGTATGCTTGTTCATGCATTGTACGTCAATGCATGCATCTCTATTATGGCCTCTCTGTGCTCTTAAATTGTCTCACTGGGCCAATGCCATTTTTCGCTTGCCCTTGTTTGCTCTTACATAGCCGATTTTGTACATTATGCCTCCCACGCATCTTCCCGCTTGTACGAAATTGCCAGCGGTCGCATGCGGTTCGATCGGTCATGCTTGATCGTAAGTCATGGGTTCGAGTTGGTTCGATCGAGCCATGTTGGACCTGGTTGCCCATCGCATGTGTGTGCATATCGGTTTTTGCATTATGCTTCCCACGCATCTTCCCGCTTGTACGAAATCGCTCGCGGTTGCGTGCGGTTCGATCGGTCGTGTTTGATCGTAGCCGTATCGTATGTCGTGCAATTGCCGACTTCTTGCATTATGCTTCCCACGCATCTTCCCGCTTGTACGAAATCGCTCGCGGTTGCGTGCGGTTCGATCTATCGTGTTTGATCGTAGCCGTATCGTATGTCGTGCAATTGCCGACTTCTTACATTATGCTTCCCACGCATCTTCCCGCTTGTACGAAATCGCTTGCGGTTGCGTGTGGTTCGATCCATTGCGTTTGATCGTAACTTATTTGCGTTGCACTGGTTCGATCGACCAGTGCCAATATTGGTCGTATATCGTACATCTGGTTTGTGTCTCGGCTATATCTTGTATCTGGTGCGTTATTTACACCTTTGGATTGCTTCGCTGTCGGTTTGTTGTGTGGGATATTATTATGATTTATAATATTCCTCACACTCCCTCCCTTCTTCGGGAGGGATTTGCCATCCCCTGTCCATTGTTCCTTGTGTTTGTTTCCTGTATGTGTATTTCTTGCATTTCCGTATTTGTGCATTTTTTTTTTTTATGTATTGCCTTTGTTCTTCTTTTTTTTTTATTGTAGTTTTTGGCATGTGTTTTGCTTATTTTTGTTTTTGGGACTCAGCTCGCATCTTTTATTGGCCATTTGGCGTCTTCTATTGTTGGCGATTACTGAGTATCTTTTCATTAATGTTGGCGGATTAGGGCATTTTTTCTTTGTATATCCCTTGTGGGTTTTTTCTTTTGGCCCGTTCCGCATCTTTTCTTATCAGTGTCTTTCATCTATTTACCCTACTTATTATATCTTCCTCTTACTCTGAGATGCGGTTTGTGACTTTGCTAGTTTTCGATACGATGTACTTTGAGATTTTCATGTTTTTGAGTTCTCTGTTCAGCCGGCCGGTCTGTGCAGACTTCTCGCCGCCATGTCATTAGAGTCGTCCATACTCATTGCTCATCAATTTTCATGCCATCCTCTTCCTCGCATATTTGTTGCTTCAATTGGCTGATGTGTGCTTGTCTGCTTTTTTTTTGTTTCTTTGTGCCGTAATTTGCATATTTATTTATTTATTTATTTATTTACGTCTACTAACACAGCAGTCGACGAAAAAGCTTAAGCTAAAGACAGATAGTAATTAAATTGAAAAAGCTAGCTTAGCTATATACACAACTAAACATCCCCGACCCGGTGGAGGTGTTTTATTTGCATAAGGTGCCAGCTATGCCCCGATTCACAGCCAATGTGGTCAGGGATGAGTTGCAGCCAATCCAAGTCCAGAATATTTTCATTGGTTTCGCTGTAGATGATTAAAAAGTATAGCGCGAAGAGAAGTGACAGAAAGATGAGGAGAAATTAGGTGAGAAAGGTTGTTAAAAGATTGGCAAAGAGCACGAAAAGGTTCGTGAAGAGAGTAGTTAGTCAGACATCTACTAAGGTAAATAGGAAAAAAGTTTCTGGTCCGACGTGAGGGAACACAAAAATATAGCGTACTTAGTAAATTAGTAGAAATGACTTCGCCGTTGACTAGTTTATGGAGAAAGAGAATGCCAAAAACGAGCCTACGGTTGTAAAGTGAAGGGAGATTAATAAGAAGAAGTCTGTCAGAATAAGAAGGTAGGCGAAGACTCGGGTCCCAATTAAGACCGCGTAACGCAAACTTAAGGAATTGCTTCTGTACCGATTCAATACTACGCTGGTGAACATCATATTGCGGGTTCCATACTGGCGAGCAATATTCGAGAATAGGGCGAACTAACGAAGTGTATAAAACCTTTGTTACATAGGGATCATCAAATTCTTTGGCCCAACGTTTAATAAAGCCAAGAAGGCTGCATGCTCTATTGACAATTGAAGCAATATGAACATTAAATGAAAGTTTTGGGTCAAACATAACGCCTAAGTCTTTAAAGGATGGTACACAATCTAACAGAACAGACTTAATTGAGTAATGAGCTAGGAACGGAGACAAACGACTGAAAGTCATAAAAGAACACTTAGAGGCATTAAGGTGTAATTTATTAACGTGGCACCAATCACAGAACGCATCGAGATCAGATTGCAAGTACTGTTGGAAAGAAGGATCATTATAGGAATAACAAATCTTGACGTCATCCGCAAAAATGAGCACGCGTGAGTGAACCAAGGCCAAGGGTAAATCATTTATAAACAGGGTAAATAACAGTGGGCCCAGATGACTTCCTTGGGGTACACCTGACGTAACTTTAATAGTTTTAGATAATGAGGAACGAAAACACACCTTTTGGGTTCTGCCAATAAGATACGACTTTAACCAAGCCAACAGTTTCGGGGAAAAACCCATGATGTTAAGTTTCGCGAGAAGCATAGAATGATCAACCGTATCGAAAGCCTTACTAAAGTCAGTATAAATAACATCAGTTTGACACTTTTTACGGAAGCCATGGTGTACAAGGGTAGTCAATTCTAAAAGGTTAGTAAGCGACGAACGACCTTTCATGAAGCCATGCTGACAAGGAGAAATAGTGGATCTGGATAGGTGTTGAAGGGAAGACGTAATAATTTTCTCAAACAGCTTTGGTATTGCCGAAAGTTTGGCAATGCCACGGTAGTTAGAAACATCCGATTTGCTACCCTTTTTAAAAAGCGGAATAATAAAAGACTCCTTCCAAATATCGGGAAAGCTACAAGTCTCACTCGATATAAAGAATAACCGAGATAAAGGCTTAGATAGGGAAATCGAACACATTTTAAGGATGCAACTAGGTATATTATCAGGACCGGGAACGAAGGAAGACGTCATAGATGACAAGCTAGAGATAATACAGTCTTCAGTAATACTAGGAAAAAACATACAATTTAAATGTGGGATTGAAAAGGGATAGGTTGTGGGATCCGAAACAGTAGTAGAATAAGTCGACTGAAAGAACTTAGCAAACAGATCTGCAATATCTGAGTCATTATTAGCAGTCTGGTCATTAAGTCTGAAGGTGGAAGGTAGTACATTAGAGCGTCTTTTGGAATTAACAAAGTTGTAAAATCTTTTGGGGTTCTTATAAAATTCAACCTTACAGCGAACGATATAATTATTGTAGCATTGAGTGTTTAAAAGACAAAATTGAGATTTGGCTATACAGTAATTTGCATAGTCAAGTCGCGAACCAGTTTTTTTAAATCTTTTAAAATATCTCGATTTAATATTGCGGAGATTAGAGAGCCTACGTGTGAACCAGACTGGCGCGCTGGAGACGGTAGAGACATTCACATAAGGAACGCATTTATCAATTAGAGAATTAAGAGCAGAGTAGAAAAACTTCACTGCACAATCTATATCGCAGCACTCAAATAGAAATGACCAATCAAAAGAGAAAATAAGGCTATTAAGAAGAATGAAATTTGTTTTACGAAAACATCTACGACGAGAATTTGCGATGATATTAAGTGATTTAGTAACGGAATTGTAAGAAATAGTAACTTCAATGGTAGGGTGATAAGGATCTTCAGGTTTCACTAGGGGCTGTGTTCGGGATACAGCACTAACAGTGGGATCAGAGACAAAAACAAGATCAAGGATTCTTTTAGAAGAGTTAAGGAAAGAATTCAACTGATATAGCGGACATTCAAGTAGGCAATCAAGAAAAACATGTTGAGATGAAGGAATTAAGAAAGATAGATTATCATCAACAAGCCAAGAAATATTAGGCAAGTTGAAATCACCTAAAAATCACCATATGACCGGAGATGCAAAACCTATTACTTCATATGGGCCTCCAAACTTTGGTGCCAGCTTTGCTGCGAATCCTTCTGCAGCATTTGAAAGGTGGTGTTCTTTCGCCCATACTGTTGTTCCAATTGTTGGTCTCCACTCTCTCCTCCTTAGGTTATAGTGACGTGCCTGATCTTGTGCCGCTGTTTCTAGATTACGCCGTATTAACTCGAATAGTTCTTGCATTTGTTTTACCTTCGCATCTGGTGGTATCATTTGCTTTCCTGTGCCTGTCGTGACGCTATCATATACCGCGCCTGGCATTCTTGGTTCACGCCCCTGTATTATGTATGCTGGCGTAAATCCTGTTGACTCTGATTGGCTCGTATTTACTGCTAGTGTTATTTCTGGCCAGCTCTCATCCCAGTTGCGTTGATTTTCCCCCGTAAATTGAGCAATCATTGTCTTTACTGTTCTGTTTGCCCTTTCGGTTGGATTTTCTTAGCGTGTGTACGGTGCTGTTAGCTGGTGTTGGCATCCCCATTCATCTAGCATTTTCTTGAACGTTCTACTAGTCAATTGAACTCCATTGTCCGAATCTAGATGGAATCCTCTCCCGAAAGGCCTTAATTAAATTCTCTGCAGTTGCCTTGCGCATATGTATCAGTTCTGTCCACTTAGAAAATCTGTCCATGATTACTAGTAGCATCGAATTTCCGCTTTTTCGATCTTGGCAAAGGCCCCACAAAGTCAGCGCATACTGTGGCCCGTCTCTCTTCCGGTATTTGTGTCAGCATTTTTCCTGCTGCTTGCTGTTAACTAGGTTTGTATTGTTGACATATGGTGCACTTTCCCACAAACGTCCTGATATCTCGTTGCATTCCTGGCCAGTAATATCTCGATGCAGTTCTGGCGTTAGTTCGCCTGTTTCCCGTATGCCATGCCGTTGTTGAAGTATGGTTATCGATCATCACTTGGTTCCGGAGTGCTTTTGGCACTCATAATTTCCATGATACCACCTCTTCCTGGCCCGCTCTGTGCGGAATGTTCCTGTATACCTGGCTGTTTTCTATTATGTAATTCGGATATTTCTGTGGTTGTTGTTTTATTTTTCCCATTATGTCTTGAATCCACCCACACACTTTGTTTGCTTGTCGTAATCTGGCACCATTGTCTACTATTCTTTTACACCCTTCCATTAGTTGTCTTGACAAGGCATCGGCGACAATGTTTAATTTACCCTTTCGATATGCTATTTCGAAATCATATTGTTGCAGTTCCAGTGCCCATCGGGTTATACGGCCCGTGGGGCTCTCTATACTATTCAACCACTTCAACGCCATGTGGTCTGTCACCACCTTAAATCGATATCCCTCGAGATATGGTCTCAGCTTGCGTACTGCCCACACTATTGCTAGGCATTCCTTTTCTGTTGCCGAATAGTTCTTCTCCGCTTGATTCAATTCTCTCGACAGATATGAAACCACTCTTTCCCCCTCTTCGGTGTTTTGTACTAGTATGGCCCCTAATCCTATGTTGCTTGCATCTGTCTGGAGTACGAACATTTTTGTGAAATCTGGGCATGCCAATACTGGGTCACTCGTAAGTTTTTCTTTTACCGATTCGAATGCTGCCTGAAGCTCTTCGCTCCAATGCCATTAGGTTTTTTTCCTGAGCAGTGCGTTTAACGGGTGTGTTATCATAGCAAAATTTGGTACGAATCGTCTGTACCACGAAGCCACCCTAGATATTGCCGTAATTCTTTTGTGCATGTGGGCGGCTTCAATTGAGCTATTGCTGCCACCTTGTCTGGGTCCGTTGCAATACCGTTTTCTGTTACCAAGTGGCCTAGAAACTTTAGCTCTTTTCTGAAAAATTGGCACTTTCCAGCATTTATTCTTAAGTTTGCTTCTTTCAATCTCCTGAACACTTCTTGCAGGTGGTCCATGTGTTCTTTGATTGTTTTGCTTACTACCACTATTTCATCTTGGTAGGCGAACACGTTTGGTATCATTTCTGGGCCAATGACTTGGTCCAGTGCCCGTTGGAACGTTGCTGATGCGGAGTGTAACCCGAATGGCATCACTTTCCATTGGAATAAACCTTTCCCTGGGACTGTGAATGCTGTCATTGGCCTGCTGTTTTCTTCCAACGGAATTTGCCAATAGCCGTCCTTCAGGTCTAGGCTGCTTATAAATTTCGCTTCACGTAGTTGATTCGAGTGGCATTGGGTATGCATCTTTTATGGATTTTGCGTTAATCTGTCTAAAATCTACGCATAATCTCCATTTGCCCGTCTGCTTCTTTCTCACCATCACTATGGGTGAGCTATATGGGCTTTATGATGGTTCGATGCATCCCATTGTCAACAGTTCATTGACCTATGTTGATTTCTCCCTGTATTTTTGGATTTTTTGGGTAATAGCTTTGTTTTATTGGTATATCATCCTTCATTGTGATCCTGTGTATCCCTACTTTTGATGATCCCTTGATTTTCCCCAATTCCATCAGTTCGTGTTCTAGAAACCTTTGTATTTCTGTTTGCTCTTCCTTCTGTGTCACCACGATCGATATGCGTTCGGTTATCCTGCCCTGCATCCTCTTCACCGTTGGAATTTTTATCCTGTGGCCTCCGCATGCTATTTCGGTATTCATCAGCCTTAAGAAATTCCATCCTAAGATTATAGCATCTATTCCGTCTGGCATGATGAGAAATGTTATGTTCATTTCTTTGTTTCCGAATCGAACGTATCCTGTCCACTGCTCGTTGATGTCTCTCACCTTCCCGTCCGCCATGTATACTTGCATGTTCGTGGTCTCTCGGTCTCCTTTGTTTTCCACCGTTTCCAACATTTGTTTGCTGATAAAACTGCTCGTGGCTCCGGAGTCAATTGTCGCTTTCATCTGGACTCCTGCTACTTCGATAATTGCTGACAATTGATCCTCTTCCTCTATTAGTTGGCCTATTAGTGGTGAGGAGCTTGTTGGCTGGGTCCCTGCTCGCCCCTGATAGGCTGGAACCGCCTTTCGTTTCCCGAACTCCAACAACATTCTTTTGTTCTTTTCCCAATCCTTCCACACTGCCAACAGAAATTGAGTCTCTGATTGTTGCACTCCCTTGCCCAGTATCCGGCTCCCCCGCATCTGCGGCATGCCTGGTTTGGGTTTAAGACTCTTCCTTCTTGGATGTTTTTATTCTCTTGGCTTGGTCTTGAATTGTTCTCCATGCTGTTGTCTTGGCATCTTCGGCACTGTGTGACTGGTGGCCCGTAATTATTTCCTCCTCTGTGGCTTGATTGGTTTTTGTTTGTTCTTTGAGCATTGTTTGGGCGATGGAAATCTGATCTTTCTTGTTCAAGCATCTCATGTTCTTCCGCCAACTGCATCAGCTCATCTAGGTTTCTGACTCTGTGCGGCCGAACGAATATCCTCAAATCTGGAGTGCAATTTTCTAATATAACCTCCAATTGCTCGTACTCTGGTATTTTAAGGGGTCTCATCATTGTTTGCATGTCGACCATATAGTCCTTGAAATACTCGTTTCTGTTTTGTTTGCGATTTTTCACTTGATCGGCCAATTTGTTGAAGAATCCTCTTGGCAGGAAGTATTTCTTGAAGCCCTCAACGAACTCCTTCCACGATCGCCACTGCTTATTGTTTGCGACGTACCACTTGAGTGCTTTGTCTTTCAGTAGTTCTGGCATTGCTCTTGTGATCATGTCCAGCTCGATGCCATACATGTCTGCTGACCACTCGATTTGTTCTATAAACTCTAGCGGTCTGGAATTGCCATCGAATCTGAAAGTCCACTCCCTCACTTGTTTTGCCACCTTGGCGTATTCGGTGGTCCTGTTTGTTGTGTGTGGTGCTGCTTTCTTGGGGTCTATCGTTTGTCTCCTTATGTCCCTCTTTGTCTCTGCGCTATCTAGGGCTCCTTCGCTTCCCCATCTTGGTGGTAAATATGGAGGAATTGCTTGTGTGGCGATGTTTATTTTCTGGAATTCCTCAGCCTCCTTGTCTATGCCATTTTCGCATGTTTTTGACGTGTTTGCTATTGTTTTCATTTTTAGATTTTTCGAGTACTTTGTTTCCAATCTATTTATTTCCTCCTTCCAGTCTGGGTCCGTTTCATTCCTTTCTACCCACTCGCCTAGCTGTTTCCTCATTTCCTCCACTGTGCCGGTTATCTCGATACCGATCCTTTGGCCTGTCTGTACCAAATCCTCCTTCTTCATGTGGTAAATCCATCCTTTTCCCATTTTGATCTTTTTATGATTTATAAACTGCAGTTTTTATTTCTAAATTTCACCAGTATAGCACGTTGGGCGCCAGTTGTTACGATCCTTTTTCGTCCTTCGGGATATTTACAATATCTCTTGGGCTAGGTTCGGCACAACAAATTTATTTTGTGCCCCGGTGAAATTAAAAACGCGTTTGATTTCAGTTGCTAATGCTTATACGTATGTTTATTCAAATCATTAGTGGGCTCGGTTGTATATGACGGTTTCTCTACGGTAGTTCTGGACTTGGACAGCGTTGGTGAGTCACTTCGAATCCCTCGTCGTCCCTTCTTGCCTTCCTCTTGCTCCGGTTGCTGGTTATTGTCTCGGTCTGTATCGTGTGCTTGATTTGTGCTCCACACCTCTGCACCCCTTTCGCTATGCTCGTTGAGATGGCCCTTGCTTTATGGCTTTGGGACGAATCCCGTAGCTATTATCACTCAACAGGATGTTCCTCAGCAATTGGTACTCGTCATAGATAGATCCTGGAATTTCGGCAGTAGGATATATCCTCGTGCCTACTACTGACTTTGGATACTCCTGGAAATGCTTGGCTTCTCTCCAATTTACTCTAGCTTGGGTACGGTGTATGTTATCCTTATTTAAGGACTTGTTGCTATCGGATGAACTGCACAGGTTACTCGTTAAGCCTGTATAGTTTTTCTGTTGCTCCTTGTGTTTCCTTGATAAGTTCTTAAGGTTACTCGTAAGGCCTTAATTACTTGTTACTTGATCACGACTTGATGACTTGATGATCTTTTTTGACGGGCGTTGCCTTTATATAGGCAACTCCCGCGGCCTCAGGAATAGCTTGGTGTAGTACCGCTATACAGCTGGTACATTTCCATCGACCCTCTGCTTTCACCCACGCATCCACTTGTTGCTATGCGTGGTAAAAGTCCCGTAAATCTTTGGCGCATATGTCCACTTTCTTTGTGGCTGCGCGCCCATTTATTTTCTTGTCCTTGTCTAGCTCCCTTGCATCTATGTGCTTCCATCACTTTCACCCATTGGCGTTGCCTTTCCATTGGCCGCCCATCGTATCCCGTTCTTTCTCTGCATTCTTTCTCTGTCAGCGCTGCCGTCGCCCGTCGCTCCCTTTGATCCACTCGTCATACCCAATTTCGCCCATATTCGCTCCATATTATATTTATATACATATATACGAATTGTATTGACTTAAACTATTGTTTAATCATAATTAGCCTGATTAATTTAATATACAACATCGTTTAATTTCCCATGCAATGCACTTTCATCCGCATATCGTATCTATCAGATAGAGGGCTTCCCCATTGTTCATCCCTCCCCCTTCGGTTCGCATATTCCCCTATCCAATCCACATACCATTATCGTTTCATATAATGCATGCATGCCCCGCACCCGTCTCGTGGGCTTGCTTAGCCCTCACTTTCGTTCGCATAATTTCGGCAGTTCATGCTCTCACTGCTTTGATCTCTTATGTGTGACGTAGGCAGAGAGCACCCATAGGCCACCGGTACTCCCTCTCGCGGTCATACACGCATAGCATACGTGTATTGTGAATGTATGCTTGTTCATGCATTGTACGTCAATGCATGCATCTCTATTATGGCCTCTCTGTGCTCTTAAATTGTCTCACTGGGCCAATGCCATTTTTCGCTTGCCCTTGTTTGCTCTTACATAGCCGATTTTGTACATTATGCCTCCCACGCATCTTCCCGCTTGTACGAAATTGCCAGCGGTCGCATGCGGTTCGATCGGTCATGCTTGATCGTAAGTCATGGGTTCGAGTTGGTTCGATCGAGCCATGTTGGACCTGGTTGCCCATCGCATGTGTGTGCATATCGGTTTTTGCATTATGCTTCCCACGCATCTTCCCGCTTGTACGAAATCGCTCGCGGTTGCGTGCGGTTCGATCGGTCGTGTTTGATCGTAGCCGTATCGTATGTCGTGCAATTGCCGACTTCTTGCATTATGCTTCCCACGCATCTTCCCGCTTGTACGAAATCGCTCGCGGTTGCGTGCGGTTCGATCTATCGTGTTTGATCGTAGCCGTATCGTATGTCGTGCAATTGCCGACTTCTTACATTATGCTTCCCACGCATCTTCCCGCTTGTACGAAATCGCTTGCGGTTGCGTGTGGTTCGATCCATTGCGTTTGATCGTAACTTATTTGCGTTGCACTGGTTCGATCGACCAGTGCCAATATTGGTCGTATATCGTACATCTGGTTTGTGTCTCGGCTATATCTTGTATCTGGTGCGTTATTTACACCTTTGGATTGCTTCGCTGTCGGTTTGTTGTGTGGGATATTATTATGATTTATAATATTCCTCACAGGATCATCCGAGAGGGAGAGTCGTTTCGTCTCGTTTTCACCCACAATCAATGCTTCGAGGGACTAATTTAGCATGCACATAAATAACACGAGAAGTCTGTATGTATTAGTGGTCTTTGCTTGGGAGAAAAGTGAGCTCGCCTATGCCTCTCACTGGCCCCCACAGAATCCAATGAAACGGTCAACAATTTTAAAATGGGATGCGGTGTCATCGAATTACTAACGATATCACGTCAAAAAAAATAATACAATTTTTATTCCAACCACAAAATAACTTCATTATATTACGTTATTTTTCTAACAAGGTGGGGGGGGTGTAGTATATCCATATCCAAATCATTTAACATTTAACACTTTGTTGCAAGTACAAATAATAATGTTTATGCATATACATATATTCATGTATGCTTATAAAAATATTCACATAAACTCAAGCGCCGCCGTGTGCAGACGTGTTTTTAAATGCACACCGCAAAAATTTAAGTGTACAAAAAAAAAACAGACCACGTTCGCAAAAATTTGTGTAGAGCTCTCAGTCGCCTCAGAGACGCCTATTTACAATTATATTGCTATTAGTGTGTTCTAATAGCAATAAATACAACAACAAAGTGCGTAATTTTTTCAAAAGCCATGTCCACCAATTCGGGCCCAAGCTCTCTCGATCCACACCAGCAGCAGCTACAAGAACTAATTGTACAACAACAACGTGAGCGTCGACTCTCGGTCCAACGCAACAACGCGTACTTTTCCGTGGTGTCGCCGACCCCACTTATTGCTACCGTAAGCACTAACATCGAAAATGCAAGCCACCCAGCAACTAACAGCCACTTACCGTGAAGAGAGCAATTTGCTTCTCCATCAATATTAATAAATGCGTCACCGATTGCAACTACTGCAACGACTGCAGATGTATTGACCAAGTCGCCCGGAGCCAGCGACAATAATAAATTCAACGCCTTCTGTCCAAACTGGAATGGATAGATATATTAAAATAACTAAGCGGAAGCTAAGTTGTGAACGAGTAGCACCCCTAAGCGGGAATATAAGATGCTCAAGCCGGCGCTGTAGAAATCGGCTAGACCACCCCCACTATACATCCGTGGAGCCAACTGCACCGCCCTGATTTCAAAACTAGTGGGTTAGAAACTCCAAGTGGGTTAGAGGCCCTTTTGACCTCACTCAATCAAAACATGACCACTTTTATGACGTTCATGCAAAACTGTATGCACGAACTGATGCGGAATCAAAACCTGCTTATCCAGAAGCTTATCGAGAATAAATAATGGCTTCCCTACGTCTATTTCTTTGGAATGCTAACGGCATCTCTAAGCACAAAAATGAACTGCAACTATTCCTAGACTCAAGGAAAATCGACGTTTTGCTGATATCGGAAACACATTTAACATCAAAAAATAATTTTCAAATACCAAAATATACCTTCTACGTGTAAACGCTCTACTTTTTCGGTAATTAATCCCTTTTGGATTGTCTTTATATTTTCCGATTTTTATTTCATTTCAAAAAATTGCACATGTGGTCTTATTGACTATATTTCGAGAGAGTGTGCCCGTACCCCGCCTTAGTGTATTATACCCTTTTAGTGTGACCAAATTCGTTTATCGGGGAAATTCACTAAGACGAAGAGCGGGCTTATTTAAAATATTCTTAATGTTTACATTCGGCCAATGCTGACATTTGATCGACCTCGATCATACAATATAACATACAACTTACAATATACATATACAAATACTGCTTATCAAATACATATTACAAACAGAAACTCACAGTTTTATCACACGCATGCATCCACGGCTTGAGTCGGGCTGATTCTAAGATACCTTTGTAGGGCAATTGAGTAAGTTGACAATCGTCAATATCAGTGACTTCGTAACGGTCATTTGGAAGAACTCGATTTATCTTATAAGGACCACGGTACTTAGGAGCGAATTTTTTGTGACCCGGGAGTGACATCAACATTGCGAATGGCAACAAAATTATTGACTCTATAGGATAAAGGTGCCTTATGGCTTAAGGCGTACCGCTTTTCATTGCGCTCCTGCGATAATTGAATTTTCGCACTTGCCTCTTGCCTAGTGCCCTCAAGCTTACAGGGGTTTTCTGAACAAAATTTCTAGTCAAGATACTCGGTTAATTCGTCTACTAAGGGGCCTCGCTGATCGCAACCAAACAACAACATTGGCGGAGTTTTACTGGTACTACACTGCACTGAGTTATTATTAGCGAACTCTACACGATTAACTAATTTATACCAATTGGCTTGGGCTAAAGGTTCTGACAGCTTTCACAACATTGGGGTCAACACACGGTTCACACGCTCGACCTGCCCATTGGCTTGACGGGCAGCAGTCGCTACTTTAATGTGGTCAATATTTCGGTTTTCTACAAATTCAGCAAACGCAAACGACGTACAACACGTGCCTCTATCGGATATAACTCTTCTTGGTCGGCTATTATAATCAAAATATTTTTCTAATGCAGCGGTAACTTCTTTGGTACTAGTGGAATTTACGAGATACAATTTTACAAGCTTTGTAAATGCGTCAATCGCTACTAAAAGGTGCTTTCTTTTTGATGTAACACTCGGTAAGGGACCTAAGTGGTCAACATGAATAGTATCAAATGGAATCGGACTTTTCGGAATACTATGCAAGGTTCTATTATGTATAGTTCTTGGAACACTATGTAGAATACACGTCAGACAATCTTTTATAATCACCTCAACCTTTGGATTCATTAACGGGAACCAGTACTTTTCTTTCAAATTGTTTACACATTTCTCAACGCCTAAGTGACCCAGTTTCTCGTGACACCTTCTTATTAATTCCCCTTGCATGCGAGCCGGTGCATACAAACACAGTCTTTCCTTATCATTTCTTTTGTACACTATACCATCAAATCCAATATCATTGCCTTTTTCTACATTTTCTTTTAGTTTACGGATATCCGGATCTCTTATTTGTTCTGACTGCAATAATAAATCAACATCTTGCGGAGACGCACCCACTACACCAACTAGGTTTGCGGACTCATTTCGATCGAGTTGGTCACTTCTTTCGCTTTGGTTACTCAATCTCAATCAACAGAACTTTCATTTAAAGAAACGCAAGGTTTATTCTTAACCAGTTTTTACCGACTTTTTTTTAAACATAGTTCACACGGCCTGAAACAACTCTTCGCTAAATGAACACACGGGTTTGTCCAAACGGTCCTAAATAATTCTTCCTAAAGGAGCACATGGTTTTATTTTACACGGGTTTATCTCACACGGTTTTGTCTCAAACGGGTCTATCTCACAAGGTTTTATCTTACACGATTCGGAACAACCCTGTTCTAAAACGGCATACGGTCTAATCAAATCTCTTTCCGACCCCATAAAGTATATATATTGTTGATCAGCATTAACAGCCGAGACGGTCTAGCCATGTCAGTCTGTCCGTCCGTCCGTCTGTATGAACACCTAGATCTCGGAGACTATAAGAGCTAGAGCCAAGTTATGCATATAAACGTTTTTCCATATGGCCGGAGTTGGCCGTTGGCTGGTGGGGGCGCTAGGGTGCTCATATGCTTGAGTGAGCGAAATACTGAGATATGCTTGTAAAAAGCATGTGAACAGATTTTTTTAAAAATACGAAAATGCATTGGTTATTATAAATTTAAAATATTTGTTTTACTGGTGTATGGTATATCCAAGTCGGCGAGACGACTTACTTACTTCATTTACTTAAGGTTTGGACCAATGAATTGCAATGTGTAACGATCAAAAATGGTCTGTGTTCTAAATAAACGTGAAATCGGCGCACGGCATATATTATGGCCAAAGTTTCAAGTTCAAAACTGTAAGAACTCGGCGGCTGTCGCCTTTCGGGAATAATAAGAGACTGGATGCATTTTGCCATCAGTCTGTCTTTGCATCAAAGAGGCACCAAAGTCATCTGAGCTGGCGTCAGTATGCAACTCAGTTCCGTAGTTAGGGTTAAAGATAGCTAATACGGGCGGACTGGATAAGGCGGATCTTAACGTAAGAAATACGTTTTTAGCGGTTTTGTTCATCGGGAATGGACCACCTTGTCTAAGCAACTCAGTTAACGGTTTGGCTATGCGGGAGAAATTCGGAACAAATTTGCGAAAATAAGAGAATAAGCCTAAGCACGAGTGTAATGCTTTGCTGTTAAGTATTTCTGGGTTTTCTTGAATGGCTTTTAAGTGTGTATTATTTGGTAAAATTCCCTTATTACTGACTTCATATCCTAAACAATCTATGCTCTTCTGTAGAAAAATGTTTTTTTTTTCAAATTGAGCTCTAAATTGTACTGAATAAAACGATCTAACAGTTTTGCTAACAACTTAAGATGTAGATGCACCTACGGTGCGGGTGGCAAGAATAATATCATCCATATATACTACAAGTTCTCGATCTCTAATCATATCACAAAGTATGGTCGATATAAATCTCTGAAATACAGCTGATCCGTTCTTAAGACCAAAAGACATTGCGGTGGATTTAATTGAATCCTCTTCCATGTCTACATGGTAAAACCCACATTTCAAATCTATGACGGAGAAAACGGTCTTGCCCTCCAGGTATTCTAGGCAATCTTCTATCAAAGGCAACGGAAAATTATACCTCACAGTCTTCTTATTTAAACCTCGATAATCAACACACATTCGTACATTGCCATCCTTTTTCCGCACTAGGACGATGGCGGACGCATAGGGGGAATTGCTTGGTCGGATTACATTATTGGCTAACAACTCACTAACTGTTTTAGAAACGATTCCTCTTTCATAATATGATAATCATCTAGGACTACTATGAAATGGTGTTGTATCTGTCAGACATATACTTATAATATATTTGGGCAACCCGTAATTAATTGAAAATCGGTCAATGTAATGCTCATGCACAATGTCTCGGCACTCACGCATCGCGCCTAATCCAAATTCACTGCCAACAGTAGTATTCCCGGTATCTGACAGCGTTACACAAACGGTTTCCAATTCTGTTAGCCATTCTCGAAACGGGGATGCATTCGTGTTTACATTAGAGTTATTAAAATTATTATCTAGATCAGTGATATTATTACTAATGGTATTATGCTTAGGATATTTAGTAAACAGGGATGCACAGAAGGATTTGTAAACAAAAGCAATGGTACTCTTTAATAATGCGGAATTTTTTTCATACTTTCTTACATTTTCAATCAATGAGAACTTAACACCTATTTTATTCAAGGCGTCTTTACCAAGAAGTAGTTGCGTCGGCATAATATTATCGGGAATAACTAAAAATTGGATTTCGTAATATTTTTTGCAAAACAGAACTAAACATTTGACTGTTCCAAAAGTCAGAATAGAGCCACCGCTCAGTCCATGAAAAGAACTTTTAACTAATTTATCTCATGGCGGCGATCTGGGTTCGCATTGGACAATTCCGGTTCTTTTGGCCCACTTTGAAGCACTGATAGCAACTTCCTTTTGGTCTTTCCGGGCGTGGACAGTCAAACATTAAGTGACCAATCTGGCGGCTATTGAGACATCTCTTCTCTTTTGCAGCAGGCGTAATGGCCTGCGCACGGTCTGAAGTCTGACGAGCCTGAGGAACGTAGTTTTTGGCTGGTGGCTGAACTGTCTGAAAACGCATCATCTTCTCTCGCAACTCGTTCAGAGAAGTACAATCATACAAAGGAGCGGACAATCCGGATCGATCTTGTAGTCCGTCAACAATGTATTTGACCACATCGGTGTCTTCAAAATTGCCCTGCTGAGCAATATTTCGCATAATGATGAAATACTGCAAGAATGACTCTCCTGTGCCAATCGGACGCTTCCTCATCTGGTTAGCAATCTCGTAGTTTGTCATTTGTAGACCAAATACCTTCAAAAGGGCATCCTTCAGCTCGTTCCAGGTAGTAGTCTTTTCATATGTCATGTATGCTTTAGCAGATCCCTCCAGCAGTCGGTTGCCCAACGACCAACATTGGGCATCACTCAGTACATAGACTCTAGCCGCTTTCTCCAGCTCACGATCCATACGTGAATGGACGGTAGTTTCGACATCCTTCAAGTTCATGCGGCAATTATATTCCGGTCTGCTTAAGTTCTCCTCCAGCTCCATAACACGTGTTTTTAGCTCCACTAGGTTTTTACGTGCTGTATACAATTCGATGCTACTAAAAATCGAAGCCAATTCGTCGGTTTCGCTCGCTTGTGTGCTTTCACGAACATGCACGTTCGCGTCTGGCCCTACAGAGGACTTACGAGACATCTTTCGCCAGACTGATTCTCTGACATGACTGCTGTTACCAGTGCTCGCAATTGGTAAATTGACGCTTCTCTGTCGCAAGGTACTTCCTTGGCCGCTAGCAACTCAAACAATGCGGTTTTATTTAGTTTAATAATTTCGGTGTATTTCATGAAAATACTTTCTTTAGAGCAAACTCCACACCTGTAAACTCTCTACTTTTTCGGTAATTAATCCCTTGGGATTGTCTTCATATTTTCCGATTTTTATTTCATTTCAAAAAATTGCACATGTGGTCTTATTGACTATATTTCGAGAGAGTGTGCCCGTACCCCGCCTTAGTGTATTATACCCTTTTAGTGTGACCAAATCGGGGAAATTCACTGAAACGAATGTTTACATACGCAACGAACCATCCAGACGGAAAAGCTCATGGCGCGACTGGTATCCTAATCAAAAATCGTATAAAACACTCGTTCCTCAACAGATTTGAAACACAGCACCTACAAGCAACTGCTATAACAGTCCAAACCAGCTGCGGCAACACTACATTGGTTGCCCTGTACTGCCCACCACGCTTCTCAATCTCTGAAAAGGAATTTACCGATTTCTTTAACACACTTGGAGATCGCTTCATTGCAGCAGGGGACTATAATGCCAAACATACGCACTGGGGATCTCGCCTGGTAAATCACACTCACACTCTCAATAAGATGGATTGCGTCTCACCGGGAAGGCCTACTATTGGCCCACAGATCCACAGAAAGTGCCTGGACTTGATTAATTTCGCAGTAACCGAGAGGACTCCGTGTAATCGGATCACTGCGGATACACTGCTAGATTTAACTTCCGATCACTCTCCAGGGCTATTCACACTATTAACAAGACCTCAAGGAACCACGGCAAAACGACGTCTAAGAAGAGAATGGCAGATTACTCGCTCGCCAGCAGCAAAACTTCGCCTAAGGCATGCCAATCGCAACCTCTCCAAGGCGCCAAGGCAAGAGGAAAGCTGGGCTCAAAGGAAATACATAGAAAAGCTCAGTCCAACCAGCACTAAACATCCTCTGTGGAAAGCCCACCCAACTTTAAGCGCTCCTACAGAGACAGTTTCAACCGGTGGATGGGCCCGGATGGAAGAGAGGGCATCCGGATCCAACATCAAACTTATTTGTACTTCCCCCATCGAGCACATTAACGGATAGTGAGTACTCGGAACTCCAATCGGACGAGATCACTGCAGTTATTAAAAACCATTTGAAGCCGAATCCCTATCATCGCCATACAATACATCTGCAAACTGTTCAACGCTATAATAAAAATTGGCTACTTCCCAAGAACATGGAAAAGGTCCACTATCATCATGATTCTTAAAGTGGGAAAGGACAAAACCCAGCCATCATCCTATAGGCCAATTAGTTTGCTGCCAAGGTCCTGCAGATCCGACTAAACTCATTTCTGGCATCGGAGAACACAATCCCTTCACACCAGTTCGGCTTCCGCGAAAAACATGGTACAATTGAACAAGTCAATCGCATAACATCCGAAATACGAACAGCATTCGAACTAAAAGAATACCTTGGCTGGAATACAGGCTTTCGATAGAGTTTGGCTGAAGGGTCTTGTTTCTGTAGGGGGGTCGAACTTCCTTCTGGTTTGGGGCAGCTAGATGAATTTTCCCTTTTTTCCTCTTTTCCTCCCAGTAAAATGTTGACAGAAATTTCACTTCACTTCTATGTATATTCAGGTATAAAATTCAACTAACTCTAGCTTACTTAAGAGCAGGGCACCAAGCCCCGCTTGGAGCGAAGTGTGGGGAGTTCTTTTGTGGGGAGAGCGATGGGCATCATCGGGAGAGCGGCGCGAGGTGAAAGCTTCCGCCTACTTTAACCCTTGTGTTTCCCGGTTGGGCATAAACATGCTCCCCCCCTTGCAGGAGTGCAAGACCCAGGCAGTCTCCGGACAGGGTCCAGCCAAAGACTGTGCGCATCGCAATTGGCCGCCCGCCAACCCCGGGTAGACTCCCCTCCAACATGACCTCCGTGATCACATCCGCGCCCAGGATCAAAGACACTGACGACGGTCGGTAGAACGTATCATCCACCAGGACGATGCCCTCGAACTTTTTGGCGATCTGCGGGTCCACCGGAGCGCTTGGAGTGCGGCAGCACAAGCCATCGACCACCTTCAGGATCGCCTCCAATCGCCATCCTTCACTGATTGGGGACCGGATCACTGCTGCCACCGCTTTCTCTGCCCCTATATTGACGGCTGTCAACTTAAAGGCCGTGGCCAGTGACGTCGCCATCGACGATACCGCAGAACAAGGGTCCACCAGGGCCCTCACGTCGAAGGTTTTTCCCCCCGTCTCAAGACGCACCATCGCCGTGGGCATCAGATGCGGATTGCGGTGCTGCAGCAGTGTGGTCAAGGTCAGTTTTGGATCGGAGGCTGGCGTTGGTGCGACCCTTCGTCTGGAGGACTTAGGGGTGACTCGGCGTACGACGGAGCTGGGAGTGCGTCGACGTGGCTGTTCATGGAAGTGGAGCAGCGTGTGGCGATCCTCCTCACATATTCGGCACTTATCACCGCTTAAGAAGCTTCCTCCGGAATGTTGGTGGGCCAGGCAATTGGCGCAGTACTTATTCGCAAGCACTGCCCTCATCCTCTTCTCCACATTCAGCCGCAGGAAGCGACGGCATCGCTTCAGAGGATGGATTCCGCGACAGACTCGGCAACGGAAGGACTCAGTTCCTCGCGAACATCTGCGCTCCTCTTTCGATGCCTGTACTGAACGCGGTCTCGGAGCCATGGAAATGGGGTCTAGGTTGACGAATATCAGGAAGCTGCCGGGACAAAAAATGAAGAAAGCGGATTAATGTAGGACGATAGAATACACATATTACTACTGGGAGCTCGGCCCTTCTTAATTGGGAGGAAGGACCAAGTGCTGTACGCTACTGTAGTTTTACATAATGGGTTTGAATTCTTTCTTCTGGAGGAAGAAAGATCAACTTTGCGACGGGACGCTTCACAATGCCGCAAGCGGTAAGCAGTTCGACGACGCGGACATTGCCGTCACTGCCAGGGTGTGTTTGGTGGATTCGCCCGAGACGCCATTCATTAAATGGAAGATTGTCGTCTTTGAGTACCACCAGATCGCCCACTTCAAGGTTTTTAGAAGGGAATCGCCACTTATTGCGCTTATGTAGCTCCTTCAGATACTCGCCTTTCCATCGGGTGCAGAAATGCTGACTCACGGCCTTCAGACGCTGCCACCGGTTAATGATAGACGGTACCTGATCCTTGATTTCAGGTTCCGTCACGGATAGCAATGGACCGCCCACTAGGAAATGGCCTGGGGTCAAAGCTAAAGAGTCGGTGGGGTCTTCAGACATAGGAGAAATCGGCCGCGAGTTCAAACACGCCTCTACCCTAGCCAGCAGCGTATAGAACTCTTCAAAAGTATACCTTTGGTTGGAGGTGGCCTTGTAGAACAGAGTTTTAAAACTCTTAACTCCCGCCTCCCACAACCCTCCCATGTGTGGTGCCCCGGGAGGGATGAAATGTAGGACAGATTCTGATGGCTGTAGTGGGATAAAATTTTTACTGGGTAGACCTTAGGAAATCTTTTTCAAGCACTCTGGATGCACCTACGAAGTTTTTTCCGTTGTCGGACTGCACTTGCTAGGGACACCCTCGCCTCGATACAAAGCGAGCGAATGCTGCCAGAAATGCTTCGGTACTCAAATCCGAGTTGCTTCAAGGTGAATGGCTTTGGTGGAAAAGCAAACAAAGACACGCACATATCCCTTTGATATGCGGCAAGCGCGGCCGGTGAAACTCTTGATGTCGAAAGGACCTGCGAAATCTATCCCGGTGGTCGTGAAAGGACGTGCGAACGTAGTTCGCTGGGACGGAAGGGTGCCCATTAGCTATGATTGCAGCCTTCTTTTGTAAATCACACAGACTTTGCATGAATTGACCACCGATTTTACTAGATTCCGCAGTCTTGGAATCCAGTATCTCCGTCGGATGAGACGGACTACCAGTTGGCTGCCCCCATGGAGAGAGATCTGATGCGTGAAAAGCACCAGCAGCCGGGACAATGGACTTACTGCTGGCAACAGAATGGGGTTACGCTCATCGTAACTAAGGGCCGCTGCTTGTTGCACGCGCCCACATGCTCGGATCACACCTGATGCGTCAATGAAAGGATTCAAATTGAGAATGGTGCTAGACGTGGGCAGAGATTTCTTCTGCTGTAGACACCGATGTTCCGTCGGAAAGTAATCACGCTGAGTGACTCGGATCAACGCCTGGAGTACTTGATTGATCTCGCTAGAGGTCACCTCCCTGGAGTAATCGTTTGGGAGTTTACGACATCTTCTGCCGAAGCGGATCACATATGCTATCACTCGTAAGGCACGTGCCAGATTGGAAAAACGAAATAGTATCTCGTTGGCTGGCTTAGCGATCGCGACGTGGACCTTCACTACCCGCTTCTCCAAGGTAGTGTCTAGTGGGAGTGGTGTCGCTCGCTGCCAGGACTCTTGTGGTTCCCGTAGCCATGGTGGGCCGTGCCACCACAAATCCTTGTGTACCAGTTCCTGCGCACTCAGGCCGCGGATAGGGAGATCTGCTGGATTGTCCTCTGAACGAACGTGATTCCATGGGGCGTCATTTGTTGCCGTCACAATTTTTGCTACCCGATTTGCGTCATTTGTTGCCGTCACAATTTTTGCTACCCGATTTGCGACAAATTATTTAACCACGACAGTACGACGGTGGAATCTGACCAATAAAAAGCCTCCGCATTATCAACTGGAAGTTGCGGAAGAACTGCAGCTGCCAGTTCAGCTAAAAGTGTGGCTCCGCATAATTCAAGTCGGGGCAATGAAACCGTTTTAACCGGGGCTACTCTAGATTTCGCTGCAAGAAGGCAGCATGATATGCCTTGGTCATTGCTAACGCGCACGTAAATTGCGGCACCATAAGCCCGCTGTGACGCATCGCAAAAACAATGGAATTGGATGTCGGAATTTTGGTCATGAAGAACCCATCGTGGAATTCGTATCTGGTCAAGGAAGGAGTAGCTCTTTGTAAAATCCTGCCACCTGTGATGGAGTTCACTGGGCAATTGATCATCCTACTCTAGCTCTTGTAGCCACAGCTCGAAATCAGGAAATCAGCATTCAGTAAATGACTCTTTGGAATGCAACTGAGCACGCTCTTCACATTCGATGTCCACTTGCGCAAAGGAAAGCCAGCTGAACCAAGAGTGTCTTGAAGTTCATTGACCATTGCGATTGCCGTTGCTTCATTATGAGCCCCTGCCAGGACATCATCGACATACATATAGGACTTGATAATATCGCTAGCCAAAGGAAATTTGGATTGTACATCACTTGCGAGTTGCTGAAGTACTCGGATGGCTAAGAACGGAGCACAGTTAATGCCAAACGTGACGGTATTCAGCTCGTAATCACCAAGTTGTCCCTCTTTATTTCGGAACAGGATCCTCTGAAATGGCGTATGGATTGGATCGACCATAATTTGGCGGTACATTTTTGTGATGTCGGCATTGAAAACTACTCGGAAAAAACGCCACTTGAGAATCTGAGTAGTGAGATCGGACTGAAGTACCGGACCAGGGTAAAGTATGTCGTTGAGACTTACTCCGTTGGTGGACTTGCTAGAGGCGTTAAAGACTACCCGTACCTTTGTTGTGGTGCTGTCGGGCTTGAAAACCGCATGGTGTGGCAAATAAAAATTGTTATTAGTGCCGTCAAATGGAACCTGACGCATGTGGCCCAAGTCCAAATATTCTTGGATGACGGCGTCATACTCAGTTTTGGCCGGAATATTTTTAAGGAGCCGACTTTCGTTTTTTAGGAACTGAGCCAATGCCCCTGGTCTGGAATGACCAAGGTTGATGTTGGTTGGATCTCGAAACGGAAGTGAGACCGTATATCTCCCCGAAACATCTCTTCTTGTGGTCTTTTGGAAATTGACCTCGCAAACAGAGTCAGAATCTTCTACCGGTTTGCCCGGTAGATCCTCCACCTTCCAAAACCTTGTGAGAAGAGTTTCAAGTGCCTCCTCTCTGCTAACAGCGATCCTCGTGGTAAACGCGGCACACGAACTAACGGGGACCCCTTGCAACGGGCCTGAAATGACCCAACCGAATCTCGTCTCTTGAGCCATTAAAGATCCGCACACTTCGGTCTGGATGCCGGAAAGTGTCACCGCTGGTATGACATCAATGCCAAGGAGTAGATCGATCTTTGCCTTTAATCTGAAGGAGGGGTCGGCTAGAGGAATATTGGGCATTCCTTCCAGTGTTGCTTGGGCTATCGTACATGACGGCAAATCATCAGCAACTTGGGACAAGACAAAAGCTTCTATCTCTATCTGGACTGGAGGTCCATGCGATGACCGAATGCTTATGTGACAGACCTTCAAGGTTCTATTGACCTTTCCGTTAATGCCTGTCACTTCGGCCCTGACAGTCTGGAATGGAAACTTCATGAGTCGGAACATTCTTTCGGATATGAAATTGGCTTCCGAAGCCGGATCTAATAGCGCCCGTGAAGCATAAGTAGTGCCCTTGTGCCAAAAGTCCACGATGGCTGTACCTAGCAACTTATCTCGTGAGGACCTTGCCTCAGAGGTAAAGTAAGTCCGGACAATATTGTGCGAACTGGGCTGAGCTGGGCCCGGCGTTGGATTATTCTTCGGTCGGGCGTCCTTGTGCAAGAGCGTATTGTGACGCCCCTTGCACGTGAAGCAATTGTGCTGACTCGGACTTTTACTTGATATCCTCTTGCGAAACAGTTCAGACAAAGGGACTTTTTCTTTATGAATGCCACCCTCTCTGGCACCGTCATCTGAAGGAAGCGGGGACATCGACGCACCGGGTGATTCTCCTTCATACAGAGATCACAGGATTTTTGTTTGGTGGTCACCTTGGCTTCAAATGTATTAGCCTTTCGGGTGGCTGGAAGCGGATTTCGTGGAGGTTTCGGTGTGGGAACTGAAATAGCCATTGCAGTTGTATTTTCCACTGCTTCAAAATACGGCAAAAACTCCCACAGCACACCCACCAAATCATGGAAACTTTAACTTTTACAATCGGAAATTCGCTGTAAGATATAATGGCTCCGTCTCGGCTGAGTTTGAAATCAAAGCTGGTGGTCAAGGCAGTGTACTCGGCCAATTGCTCTTCCTGCTGTACACTGCAGACTTACCAACGAGTTTAGGACTTACAACGTCCACTTTTGCCGATGACACGGCAATCCTCAGCAGATCCAAATGCCCAATACAAGCCTCTGCAAAATTAGGGGAACACCTCAAGGTGGTAGAGGAATGGCTAGCAATCTGGCGTATCCGGGTCAACGAGCAGAAATGCAAACATGTTACATTTACGCTTAACAGAAGAAACTGTCCAGCTCTAATGCTAAACAACGTACCAGTTCCTCAAGCCGTGGATGTCACTTACCTTGGCATCCACCTAGACAGAAGACTAACTTGGCGCAAGCACATCGAAGCAAAAAAGTCACAGCTTAAACTGAAAGCGAGTAGCTTACATTGGATCATCAACGCTCGGTCCCCTCTACGTCTGGAGTATAAAGTCCTCCTATACAACTCCGTACTGAAACCCATCTGGACTTACGGTGCCGTACTATGAGGAAATGCAAGTACCAGCAATGTCGAGATTATACAAAGGGAGCAGTCGAAGATTTTAAGATCAATCACGGGGGCCCCGTGGTACATACGGAACGACAACATTCAAAATGATCTAAATATACCTAGCGTAAAATCTGAAATAGGTAATTAACAACTAAAGTATTCTGCGAAACTGGATGCACACCCAAATGTTCTTCATCTAACTGAACCAATAACTACTGATTAGGGCCGCCTGCAATATCCACAGGATTTATCTTAAGTACTAGACTAAGAAAAATATCTCAAACTTGTTAGTCGCCCCGCAAAAAAGGACACAATCGTCGCACAATACCTGGAAAATAGAATGGAAGAGTAGGAAATGTCGCCAAGAGACTGTCCACTCACCTGGATTGCGAACGGCTGCCCAGCTGGCTGTATTTGTTGTGCTGGAGAATTTATTTATTTCCCATCAGACTCAGCTTGATAGCCAACCGGGAGGGGCAGCGAGGGTGTTGACCATTTCCCGCGCTTTCTCCTGTGGTGGGAAAATTGCAATTTTTCATTTTGCCTAAAATTCGACTTCTTAGCTTTTATTACTTTGCCGATTGTAATTAATAAGCTGGTAACTAGTGTTGAGAACCGTCGATCGATAAATCGCGCTTAGCAGCGATTTTCAAAATCCCCCTAAAGGCAGAGTAATTCTTAATCCTTAATCCTAAAGGAAGCAAGATCGCCAGGACACCGCAACAGGCCCTTCACTCGGCCCCACCAGCCGTTCGAGGAATACTCGTTTCACGTGGTTCCGGAGAAGAGACACCCAAACTGGCAAGGGAAGCAAGCGCTGGTAATACCGAAAGTGGAACCTCACCGAAGAAGTTAAAAGGACCACCGCAGGTACTAAACACACTGATGGCCAAACTGGGCAAAATCCTAGACGAGTTTATAGATGGCTCGGTCAACAAGAGGGCTCCTCCGACGCGCAACACAACCCAATGGATGAAGGAAGCACACGTTAAGATAAAATCCATTCATCTACAGGTACTTGAGCAAATGCAGGAATATCCGGTGAAGGGTGGACCATGCCTTGCATGCGCAACGCGCAATTCTGCCGCCAAAACCACCAAAGAGGATGCGAAAAGGAAGGAAACCAGGACGGAAGACCCACCGGCGGTAAATAAGAACGACAGGAAGAGGAAAAGGATGTCACCAATTCAGGAGCGAACTCCAAGGAACGGGAGCCCCCCAGCAACAGCAGCATCACCAGAACCAGTAGCAGCAGAACCAACACACGCAACCTTCACCGCTGGAGAGAAATGGCACAAGGTCAAAAGCCAGCCGAGACCCGTTAAAAAGAAGAGGCCGGACGTCATCATGGTGAAATGCAAGGACCCAGCAAATTACGCGATGGTACTGAAGTCAGTCCAAACAGACGTCGGAATCCAGCAGTTCAAGGAAAACGTATGTGCCGTTTGACGCACAGCAGCCGGGGAACTGCTCCTACAGCTGACCAAACCTGCGGATGAAGCAACTGGCAAACTGCAGAAGGCAGTGAAGCAGGCACTTGGAGACTCTGCTGATGTCAAGGCGATCAGCGATAAGGCCATGGTCGAAATAACAGTTCTCCCAGAATACCACACTGCAGACGATCTTCTGTGCGCCCTCCTGGAACTGATAGACGAGGATCTGCCGGCAGAATGTCACCCAAGGATGCGCATGGCGTACAGTGATACACAGACTGCAACAATGATGGTGAACCCGAATCTGGCGAACAAGCTGCTGAAAGCGGGCAAAATACGAGTAGGCATATGTATAAGCCGAGTGCGCTTTAAGACTGAGCCGAGATGGTGCCAAAAGTGCCTGCATTTTGGACACACAGCAGCACGGTGGAGAAGCAAGCACGACGCATCCAAGCTATGCTTCAACTGCAGTAGCAAGGAACACGCTTCAAAGCAATGTGACCAGTCAGCAGCATGCATACTTTGTACAAAATACAAGCGGGGCAACACGGCGCATAACACGCTCAGCAGAGCTTGCCCGTTATTTTTGGAGGCTGGCAGCAACAGGAAGGATTAAGTTTTTACAGCTCAATCTAATCCACAGGACCTCCTAAGAGAGCCATATTCCCATATGCAGGATCACAGCTGGACGCAAAACCATCGTTATGGCGCGGCAATTTAGACGAATACAGCTGCTATATTGCACCGAGCATACTGTAGCATTTTTTATAATATCAAACGATCACTGTACTCAGTGAAACACATTAATAAAATTATAAACATATTGTATCACTTTGTTACAATATTTATGTATACAACATTCAATTGCCATGCCCCCATAGCATGGTGCTGGACATAGCTGAGTCGGCGAATCTAACACGCGCGACCACTCTGTCCCCAATATGTAATATGATACCTCACTCTTCCACTGCGGCGGCATACGTATATACAGTGGTGCTCATAGACTTAAGCCACAAGACTTCAACCAAAAATTTAAACGAAAATTAAGAAAAGTTTTTATTTCTCAGCACAAATTTTTGTGTCAAATTAGTTCTATATATCATTGTCAAAAAAGTCTGAGACCATCTCCAAAATGTCCTGCTCATATAATTAAGCCACCTGGAAAAAAATGTTTGAAAAAGTTAACATTTGCCCAATATTCCTTACAATTTTAATGAATTTACTTTAATATTGAGTTGGATGACCTTTCTGCTTAAGAACAGTGGAGCAACGCTTTGGCATTGAGTCGACAAGACGTGCGCACTGTTGAGGGGTTATTTTCTTTCGCTCTTCTTCCAAAATTCGCCACAAATCCTTTTTATTTGCTGGATTTTTTTGGCCAACGACTTGTTTGATAATTCCCCACAAGTTCTCTATAGGGTTCAAGTCGGGGCTCTGCGGTGGCCATTGCAAAACTTGGATTGCCTCTTGGTTAAGCTTGACTTGATATGCTGCAGAGTTTCGGGTCGTTGACCTGTTGAAATATCCAGGCAAGTGGCAAATTTTCGGCATATTCTCCAGATAAATTGTTAATAAGGATGTCCCTGTACATTTCGCCGTTCATCTTCACTAGCGGACCTACGCCCGATGCGGTGAAACAGCTCCAGACCATAATCGAAGCGCCGCCATGTTTAGCAGTCTATTTACAATTATATTGCTATTAGTTTGTTCTAATAGCAATAAATACAACAACAAAGTGCGTAATTTTTACAAAAGCCATGTCCACCAATTGGGGCCCAAGCTCTCTCCATCCCCACCAGCAACAGCTACAAGAACTAATTGTACAACAACAACGTGAGCGTCGACTCTCGGTCCAACGCAACAACGCGTACTTTACGGTGGTGTCGCCGATCCCACTGAATGCTACCCTAAGCAATAACACCGAAAGTGCCAGCCCCTCAGCAATCAACAGCAATTTACTGTAGAGAGAGCAGTGTGCTTCTCCATCAATATCGATAACTGGGTCACCGATTGCACCGACCAGCACCGTCAGCTCGTTGACAGCAACTACTACAACGTTGACAGCAATTACTGTCACGTCTGCCGTAGTACTGACCTGCCTCAAGCCGTCAACGACAAGTCGCCCAGAGTCAGCAACAATAATAAACCCAACGCCTTCTATCCAAACTGGAATGCATAGATATATTAAAATAACTAAGCGGAAGCTAAGCCCGCAAAAGAAAAAAAGTGGCAATACGCCGAAACTAACCAAACTAAATGAACGAGTAGCACCCCTAAGCGGGAATCGTTTTAAAATTCTTGCCGATCAGCAAGACGATCAAGCCGGCGCTGTAGATAAGGTTAAATCGGGTAGACCACCCCCATTATGTATCCGTGGAGCCATCTGCAGCGCCCTGATTTCGAAGCTAGTAGAAACAATAAAGGCAAATAACTTTGTTGTAAACCCTCTCAATAGGGGTAACATAAAAGAAATTATATGTCAAACCCAAACTGAGCACAATTTCCGCATCATCGAAAAGTACCTCCGTAATGCTAACATCAACTTCTATACCTTCCAACTAAAAAGCAGTAAAGGGCTCTAGGTTGTTAAAGGGGATTGAGCCATCGGTCCCTGCTTAAGAAATAGCAGACGCCTTGGCCGAAAAAGGGTTTGAGGTCAAGTCCGTTGTCAACATCATCAACAGGAACAAAGTCGCACAGCCGCTCTTTAAAATCGAGCTCCAACCAGATGCAAAACGGTCGAAGCCAAATGAAGTGCACCCAATCTACAACCTTCAGCTCCTATTGCACAGAAGAATTACCGTAGAGGAGCCCCATAAGAGATACCAACCACCGCAGTGTAAAAACTGCCAGGAATACAACCATACCTCTAACAATTGCAATCTTAGGTCAGTGTGTGTTGGCTGCGGCGAACATCATAAGGATGGCATTTGCACCAAGGACAGAAACAACGTCGCACTAAGACTATGCAGCAACTGTGGAGGGAACCACACGGCCAACTACAGAGGATGCCCTGTCTTCAAGATCTTAAATCACACCTAAACGGGCGTAAACCCCCAGTTGGACCAAAAATCACATTCAAGGCTGTTAAATCATCTAACATGCCTGCTACAACCAGTCCTAGTGTATCCTTAGCTAGTGTGCTCCGAACTGGATAGACGGAGCCCGCGAAAGAGACCCCGTCACTCCACCATCTACAGAATCCGCAACCTAGCGCTCCAGAACTTGGCCAGCAAACTCCAAGTGGTCCAAGTTTAGAGGACCTTTTGATCTCACTCAATCAAAACATGACCACTTTTATGACGTTCATGCAAAACTGTATGCACGAACTGATGCGGAATCAAAACCTGCTTATCTAGAAGCTTATCGACGCTTAGCTTATTACGGCATCTCCAAGCACAAAAATAAACTGCAACTATTCCTAGACTCAAGAGAAATCGACGTTTTTCTGATTCCCGATATCACACATTTAACATCAAAAAATAATTTTTAAATACCAAAATATACCTTCTACGCAACAAACCATCCAGACGGAAAAACTCATGGCGGGACTGGTATCCTAATCAAAAATCGTATAAAACACACGTTCTTCAACAGATTTGAAACACAGCACCTACAAGCAACTGCTATAACAGTCCAAACCAGCTGCGGCAACACTAAACTTCTCAATCTCTGAAAAGGAATTTACCGATTTCTTTAACACACACGGAGATCGCTTTATTGCAGCAGGGGACTATAACGCCAAACATACGCACTGGGGATCTCGCCTGGTAAATCCTAAAGGCAAGCAGTTGTACAACACAATAGTCAACCCTCTCAATAAGATGGATTGCGTCTCACTGGGTAGGCCTACTTATTGGCCCACAGATCCACAGAAAGTGCCTGACTTGATTGATTTCGCAGTAACCAAGAGGATTCCGCGTAATCGGATCACTGCGGATACACTGCGAGATTTAACTTTCGATCACTCTCCAGTGCTATTCACACTATTAACAAGACCTCAAGTACTGGATCGCCCATATAGGCTTACAAACAACAAAACAAATTGGCTTAAATTTAAAATGTACATGAGTGCCCACATTGACTGTTCCGCGAAACTGGATGCTGCAGAGGACATTGACATATGCCTCTCTGCACAAGTGCATTGTCTCAACAGTCGATGATGGGAGCTGCAGCAAGAGTATCTACTCCACATGCCTCTACTTACACTAAACCTGTTGACAGGCCTACGAACCGGCGGATAGAACAATTAGTAACGGAAAAACGACGTCTAAGAAGAGAATGGCAGATTACTCGCTCACCAGCAGCAAAACTTCGCCTAAGGCATGCCAATCGCAACCTCTCCAAGGCGCTAAGGCAAGAGGAAAGCTGGGCTCAAAGGAAATACATAGAAAAGCTCAGTCCAACCAGCACTAAACATCCTCTGTGGAAAGCCTACCCAACTTTAAGCGCTCCTATAGAGACAATTTCACCGATAATGAGTCCAACCGGTGGATGGGCCCGCAGTGACGAAGAGAGGGCATCCAAATCCAACATCAAACTTATTTGTACTTCCCCCATCGAGCACATTAACGGATAGTGAGTACTCGGAACTCCAATCGGACGAGATCACTGCAGTTATTAAAAACCATTTGAAGCCGAAAAAAGCCCCTGGCCATGACCTAATCACACCGAAAATGATCCTAGAACTCCCTATCATTGCCATACAATACATCTGCAAACTGTTCAACGCTATAAAAAGAATTGTCTACTTCCCAAGAACATGGAAAAGGTCCACTATCATCATGATTCTTAAAGTGGGAAAGGACAAAACCCAGCCATCATCCTATAGGCCAATTAGTTTGCTGTCTTTCGAAGATTTTTGAAAAGGTCCTGCAGATCCGACTAAACTCATTTCTGGAATCGGAGAACACAATCCCTTCACACCAGTTCGGCTTCCGCGAAAAACATGGTACAATTAAACAAGTCAATCTCATAACATCCGAAATACGAACAGCATTCGAACTAAAAGAATACCTTGGCTGGAATACAGACTTTCGATAGAGTTTGGCTGGAGGGTCTGATGTTCAAAATACGGCAAAAACTCCCACAGCACACCCACCAAATCATGGAAACTTTAACTTTTACAATCGGAAATTCACTGTAAGATGTAATGGCTCCGACTCGGCTGAGTTTGAAATCAAAGCTGGTGTACCGCAAGGCAGTGTACTCGGCCAATTGCTCTACCTGCTGTACACTGCAGACTTACCAACGAGTTTAGGACTTACAACGTCCACTTTTGCCGATGACACGGCAATCCTCAGCAGATCCAAATGCCCAATACAAGCCTCTGCAAAATTAGGGGAACACCTCAAGGTGGTAGAGGAATGGCTAGCAACCTGGCGTATCCGGGTCAACGAGCAGAAATGCAAACATGTTACATTACGCTTAACAGAAGAAACTGTCCAGCTCTAATGCTAAACAACGTACCAGTTCCTCAAGCCGTGGATGTCACTTACCTTGCCATCCACCTAGACAGAAGACTAACTTGGCGCAAGCACATCGAAGCAAAAAAGTCAAAGCTTAAACTGAAAGCGTGTAGCTTACATTGGATCATCAACGCTCGTTCCCCTTTAAGTCTGGAGTATAAAGTCCTCCTATACAACTCCGTACTGAAACCCATCTGGACTTACGTACTATGGGGAAATGCAAGTACCAGCAATGTCGAGATTATACAAAGGGAGCAGTCGAAGATTTTAAGATCAATCACGGGGGCCCCGTGGTACATACGGAACGACAACATTCAAAATGATCTAAATATACCTAGCGTAAAATCTGAAATAGGTAGTCAACAACTAAAGTATTCTGCGAAACTGGATGCACACCCAAATGTTCTTGCCAATTCCCTTACGCGAACTAATAATATAACTCGTCTAACTGAACCAATAACTACTGATTAGGGCCGCCTGCAATATCCCCAGGATCCCCAGAGTAATTCTTAATCCTTAATCCCAAAGGAAGCAAGATCGCCAGGACATCGCAACAGGCCCTTCACTCGGCCCCACCAGCCGTTCGAGGAATACTCTTTCACGTGGTTCCTGAGAAGAGACACCCAAACTGGCAAGGGAAGCAAGCCCTGGTAATACCGAGAGTGGAACCTCACCGAAGAAGTTAAAAGGACCGCCGCAGGTACTAAACACAAACTGGGCAAACTGGGCAAAATCCTAGACGAGTTTAAAGATGGCTCGGTCAACAAGAGGGCTCCTCCGACGCGCAACACAACCCAATGGATGAAGGAAGCACACGTTAAGATAAAATCCATTCATCTACAGGTACTTGAGCAAATGCAGGAATATCCGGTGAAGGGTGGACCATGCCTTGCATGCGCAACGCGCAATTCTGCCGCCAAAACCACCAAAGAGGATGCGAAAAGGAAGGAAACCAGGACGGAAGACCCACCGGCGGTAAATAAGAACGACAGGAAGAGGAAAAAGACGTCATCAATTCAGGAGCAAACTCCAAGGAACGGGAGCCCCCCAGCAACAGCAGCATAACCAGAACCAGTAGCAGCAGAACCAACACACGCAACCCTCACTGCTGGAGAGAAATGGCACAAGGTCAAAAGACAGCCGAGACCCGTTAAAAAGAAGAGGCCGGACGTCATCATGGTGAAATGCAAGGACACACAGACGTCGGAATCCAGCAGTTCAAGGAAAATGTATGTGCCGTTTGACGCACAGCAGCCGGGGAACTGCTCCTACAGCTGACCAAACCTGCGGATGAAGCAACTGGCAAACTGCAGAAGGCAGTGAAGCAGGCACTTGGAGACTCTGCTGATGTCAAGGCGATCAGCGATAAGGCCATGGTCGAAATAACAGTTCTCCCAGAATTCCACACTGCAGACGATCTTCTGTGCGCCCTCCTGGAACTGATAGACGAGGATCTGCCGGCAGAATGTCACCCAAGGATGCGCATGGCGTACAGTGATACACAGACTGCAACAATGATGGTGAACCCGAATCTGGCGAACAAGCTGCTGAAAGCGGGCAAAATACGAGTAGGCATATGTATAAGCCGAGTGCGCTTGAAGACTGAGCCGAGATGGTGCCAAAAGTGCCTGCATTTTGGACACACAGCAGCACGGTGGAGAAGCAAGCACGACGCATCCAAGCTATGCTTCAACTGCAGTAGCAAGGAACACGCTTCAAAGCAATGTGACCAGTCAGCAGCATGCATACTTTGTACAAGATACAAGCGGGGCAACACGGCGCATAACACGCTCAGCAGAGCTTGCCCGTTATTTTTGGAGGCTGGCAGCAACAGGAAGGATCGGCACAGGACCTCCTAAGAGAGCCATATTCCCATATGCAGGACCACAGCTGGACGCAAAACCATCGTTATGGCGCGGCAATTTAGACGGATACAGCTGCTATATTGGACCGAGCATACTGTAGCATTTTTTATAATATCAAATGATCACTGTACTCAGTGAAATAAATTAATAAAATTATAAACATACTAGATGGCCCGGCAAGCGTTGCTCTGCCCCCTTTTTTTTTGTAATGCGTAACAACGATGGAGTTCAGAAATACGATTTAGTTGCTCATTCCTACGATGCAAAAGAATATATCTTTGATGAAATTGTTCTACAACTATTACGATTGCAACTTCATCGATTGTTGGTGCATTAAATCGCCTGGCATGTTGTCCGAGTGGTGTTCTGTCAGCACGTATTATGATTTTATGGTCATCGGTGGGCATCTGATCCAGTGCATTCTTGAATAATTTGACCAATTCATTGTGCTGATGGAAAAATCTTTGCAGCTCACTCAAGATTTCTCTTCTAACATTTGTAGCGATTGCACAGCGCTGGTTCAATTCTCTATCAACATCACCAATGAAATATATTTATAAAAACTGATGGTCAGCATCTGGGAGTGGCAACAGTGACCCAGCCATATGGTATTTCTGACCTTGAATCTGGAATTTTTTTTCTCATAAATAAAATTGCATAGTAAGTACTAAGAAGTAATTACCTTAAAGGTCGGCATAAAGCCATCTCTTATAATATTTGTAGCCCCAAAAGATGTCATTTGAAAGCACGAATTGTACTTTTGAATATTTTTCAAAAACTCCTTTGACGCTTGTGAATTGCCATAAATTAATGAGTGCAAAGGGTCTGGTGGAGGTTCTAATGCAGGCAATTTAACTTTTCCAGAAGCACAGCACATGGCAGGCGTTTCGTTCATAAATTTCAATGCTCTGCAATGCACACATTCTTTATTCATTTGTCCAATATTGGAATATATGCTATAATCAATTGTGTTATCATAATTATGAGCCGCCAATTCCATGTTGTTGTCAACCGTGTTCGCATTGCGTCTACGAAATTCTCTAACAACTGTGGCGTTTCGTTTTCGTCTACCAGTATTTGAACGTCTTGGAAGCGGCATTTTGAATGTGGTTTATATACAATTCACTTAATTTTTTAAATTCTAACCTCACTTTTCTTATTGAATTATCAGTCATTAAATGTATGGCAGCACCACTGGTATATTAAAGCTATATGTTATATAACACTATACGTTAGAGGTTTACATTGTATTGAAATGAATTCTTTTTATTCATTCGTTTTAAAACGCCTTAAGTTAATTGGTTAAATTCAAAATTAGCTTTCTTTTGGAAAAACAAACCTTCCTTGGGCCATAACGAATATTTAAAAAAAAAATGGTATACGTTGTACAGCACTGTTTCGTTATTTGAATTCATTTTATTCATTCATTTTAAAACGCCTTTAGTTAATTGGTTAAACTGAAAATTAACTTTCTTTTGGAAAAAAAAACCCTTCTTTGGGCCACAACGAACATTTACAAAAAAAAATGGGCAAAATTGGTTGATTTCTGAATGACTTATTAAATTACAAAAAAACCGCTTACAATTTTATATATATAGATTGTATCACTTTGTTACAATATTTATGTATACAACATTCAAGTGCCATGCCCCCATAGCATATATGTATATACTTATATACATACATACTTTTATGCAAGCATGCATACTTATATACATTCATACATAAACAGACCGCTCCTCTGTACGCAGCCCAGATCTGGGTCTAGCCTCATCCCCAATATTGAGGCCTGGGTCGGAAGGAAGCATGGGCAGGTGAACTTCCACCTCACACAGGTGTTGAGCGGACATGGCTGCTTCCGCCAATACCTCAATAGGTTCGGCCATGATCACGCTTCAACGTGTCCAGCATGTCCTGAAGGCGCAATTGAGGACGCCCACCACGTTATATTCCGCTGCGGACGCTTCGTCGTGGATAGAGAGCGGGTCGAGCGGGCGATTGGCCACGCCCTAAGTGAGACCAGCTTCGTACCCAGCATGCTGGGCAGCGGTGTGTGCCTACATTGGAGTCATCATGCACGAGCTTAGAAGACTGGAGCGGGAAAGATCCGGTTCAGCATAAAAGAGGCCATAACCCTGGCGAAGCAATTCCCACTGGGGCGTACCGCCGGGCAAGCTTCTTCTATGTATTCATGATCGTTTATTTCTATTGTCAGTTTGTTTGTTTATTTTTTCTGTTGTTCTTATAATGTTAATAAAGGAATTAAAAAAAAAAAAAAGACCGCTCCTCTGCCGGCATCACTGGCAGCGCAGCTACGCGGTCTTAGCTATACTTGGTCATTGTTAGCGAAATTAAGAATCATTCAATAAAGAGAACTAAAATTAAAAACGAGTAAAACGGCTCCCTTTATTTTGGATTGAGCGGGGATAACTTTACATGGCGACCGTGACAGTGGTTACAAAACAAAAGTGACCAGAAGACCAAAAATCTGCATTGGAGGAGTAAAGGATTTTTCTACAGAAGAAGCAGCAAAAAAAAAAACGAGTGGACACACATGGTCTGGATTGGACAGTTGAAAAAAATGAAATTTTGCCATAAAAATGTATCTAAACCCAACGTACATGACGTCATTACAACTGATGAAGTACGGAAAGTAGTGACCTTGCGCATAACAGAATCTAAAGGTTTATTTAAAGGTGGAAAGAAAGTTATAGCAAAAATTGACATTTGCGATATGTATACCAATGAAACTCTCGACTTAGGTCAATTTTTTCAAAGGCTCGAAAAAGAAGCCGGTATACTTAATATCAGCCATGTCAAAGTGGCACCGAGCGAAATGTTCTTTGAATCAATTTCAATAGTTTTAAATATATGGGCAATAAATTAGTAAAATCATTACGAGTAGCGCTACTCCAGCCGGTGATCCAATTAAAAGAAACAAAAAAATACAAAAATATAGTCTACATATCATGATTATCCAATGCAATGAGGTCATGGTGGCATAACAAGAACGCTAGCGAAAATCAAAAGACACTACTGCTGAAAAAATATGACACGTCATATAAAAGAGTACGTACGTAGATGCCAGACGTTTTAAACGACACAAAAAAAAAACTCCAATGTTCCTTACCGAGACAACAGTAAATGTTTTCGACACAGTGATAGTGGATACAGCTGGTCCACTACCCAAATCGGAACATGGCAACGAATATATAGTCACACTAATATGTAACCAAACAAAATAGTAGCCATTCCAATCAAAAGTAATAGTGCAAACAATGTCTCAAAAGCAATTTTTGAAGACTTCATACTCAAGTACGGTCCAATAAAGACGTTCATTGGAACAGAGTATGTAAACCAGATAATAACAAATTTATGCAAATACATGAAGATCCAAACATTGGGGACAATAAGACGAAGTCATCAAACATTTAACGAATACATTCGTTCATATATCTCTGCGGACAAAACTTATTGGGACATTTGGATTCAAAATTTCATTTACTGAACCAACACGACACCATCAGCATCGCATGAGTATCAATATCATTATAATTAATCAATAAATAACTCCATAATAGTACGTTATTTTCTAAAAAGGGGAGGTGTAGTATATTCATACCAAAAATTACTTAGTACAAAGAGCTCAACTTGTAACACTTTGTTGCAACTATAAACAATTAAATATATACGCAATAAAAGATTATGTAATATTATATTATTATATTATTATGTATATACGCACTTGAATATGTTTATATGTATACACTGATGTATGTAGATAAACATATTCAGATAAATATACAGCTAGGCATGATCATATATGTATGTACATATGTACATTTGTATATGCACATACATATATTCATATAAGCAATGTATGCACAAGCGTAACATGAGCTAGAGCCAGGCCAGCGTGTGAACGCTGATAAAGCACTTTGATGTAAGGGCTCCAACAATATGTATGTACTGACACTCTCCCTCTCTTTTGTAGCTGTCGCATAAGAATATATATGTAAACATAGGTTAAGCAAACGAATATTTTTAAATAAAGAAGAAATCTAAAAACAACAATGAATGGACACGGACGTGTCCGTCTTGACAATTAAATTAAATATAAAAGAACCCGGTAATTTCATCTTTACGTGGCTAGAACTAGAAAATAACTTCATAGAATTACGTTATTTCTCTAAAGGAGGAGGATGTAACATGTTCTATAATATCAAGTGATCACTGTACTCAGTGAAATAAATTAATAAAATTATAAACATATTGTATCACTTTGTTACAATATTTATGTATACAACATTCAATTGCCATGCCCCCATAGCATGGTGCTGGACATAGCTGAGTCGGCGAATCTAACACGCGCGACCACTCTGTCCCCAATATGTAATATGATACCTCACTCTTCCACTGCGGCGGCATACGTATATACAGTGGTGCTCATAGACTTAAGCCACAAGACTTCAACCAAAAATTTAAACGAAAATTAAGAAAAGTTTTTATTTCTCAGCACAAATTTTTGTGTCACATTAGTTCTATATATCATTGTCAAAAAAGTCTGAGACCATCTCCAAAATGTCCTGCTCATATACTTAAGCCACCTGGAAAAAAATGTTTGAAAAAGTTAACATTTGCCCAATATTCCTTACAATTTTAATGAATTTACTTTAATTTTGAGTTGGATGACCTTTCTGCGGTGAAACAGCTCCAGACCATAATCGAAGCGCCGCCATGTTTAGCAGTCTATTTACAATTATATTGCTATTAGTTTGTTCCAATAAATACAACAACAAAGTGCGTAATTTTTACAAAAGCCATGTCCACCAATTGGGGCCCAAGCTCTCTCCATCCCCACCAGCAACAGCTACAAGAACTAATTGTACAACAACAACGTGAGCGTCGGCTCTCGGTCCAACGCAACAACGCTTACTTTACGGTGGTGTCGCCGATCCCACTGAATGCTACCCTAAGCAATAACACCGAAAGTGCCAGCCTCCAGCAATCAACAGCAATTTACTGTAGAGAGAGCAGTGTGCTTCTCCATCAATATCGATAACTGGGTCACCGATTGCACCGACCAGCAACGTCAGCTCGTTGACAGCAACTACTGCAACGTTGACAGCAACTACCGCCACGTCTGCCGTAGTACTGACCTGCCTCAAGCCGTCAACGACAAGTCGCCCAGAGTCAGCAACAATAATAAACCCAACGCCTTCTATCCAAACTGGAATGGATAGATATATTAAAATAACTAAGCGGAAGCTAAGCCCGCAAAAGAAAAAAAGTGGCAATACGCCGAAACTAACCAAACTAAATTAACGAGTAGCACCCCTAAGCGGGAATCGTTTTAAAATTCTTGCCGATCAGCAAGACGATCAAGCCGGCGCTGTAGATAAGGTTAAATCGGGTAGACCACCCCCATTATACATCCGTGGAGCCATCTGCAGCGCCCTGATTTCGAAGCTAGTGGAAACAATAGAGGCAAATAACTTTGTTGTAAACCCTCTCAATAGGGGTAACATAAACGAAATTATATGTCAAACCCAAACTGAGGACAATTTCCGCATCATCGAAAAGTACCTCCGTAATGCTAACATCAACTTCTATACCTTCCAACTAAAAAGCAGTAAAGGGTTCTAGGTTGTGTTAAAGGGGATTGAGCCATCGGTCCCTGCTCAAGAAATAGCAGACGCCTTGGCCGAAAAAGGGTTTGAGGTCAAGTCCGTTGTCAACATCATCAACGGGAACAAAGTCGCACAGCCGCTCTTTAAAATCGAGCTCCAACCAGATGCAAAGCGGTCGAAGTCAAATGAAGTGCACCCAATCTACAACCTTCAGCTCCTATTGCACAGAAGAATTACCGTAGAGGAGCCCCATAAGAGATACCAACCACCGCAGTGTAAAAACTGCCAGGAATACAACCATACCTCTAACAATTGCAATCTTAGGTCAGTGTGTGTTGGCTGCGGCGAACATCATAAAGATGGCATTTGCACCAAGGACAGAAACAACGTCGCACTAAGACTATGCAGCAACTGTGGAGGGAACCACACGGCCAACTACAGAGGATGCCCTGTCCTCAAGGATCTTAAATCACACCTAAACGGGCGCAAACCCCCAGTTGGACCAAAAATCACCTTCAAGGCTGTTAAATCATCTAACATGCCTGCTACAACCAGTCCTAGTGTATCCTTAGCTAGTGTGCTCCGAACTGGACAGACGGAGCCCGCGAAAGAGACCCCGTCACTCCACCATCTACAGAATCCGCAACCTAGCGCTCCAGAACTTGGCCAGCAAACTCCAAGTGGTCCAAGTTTAGAGGCCCTTTTGATCTCACTCAATCAAAACATGACCACTTTTATGACGTTCATGCAAAACTGTATGCACGAACTGATGCGGAATCAAAACCTGCTTATCTAGAAGCTTATCGACGCTTAGCTTATTACGGCATCTCCAAGCACAAAAAGAACTGCAACTATTCCTAGACTCAAGAGAAATCGACGTTTTGCTGATTTCCGATATCACACATTTAACATCAAAAAAAAATTTTAAAATACCAAAATATACCTTCTACGCAACAAACCATCCAGACGGAAAAACTCATGGCGGGACTGGTATCCTAATCAAAAATCGTATAAAACACACGTTCTTCAACAGATTTGAAACACAGCACCTACAAGCAACTGCTATAACAGTCCAAACCAGCTGCGGCAACACTAAACTTCTCAATCTCTGAAAAGGAATTTACCGATTTCTTTAACACACTCGGAGATCGCTTCATCGCAGCAGTTGACTACAACGCCAAACATACGCACTGGGGATCTCGCCTGGTAAATCCTAAAGGCAAGCAATTGTACAACACAATAGTCAACCCTCTCATTAAGATGGATTGCGTCTCACCGGGTAGGGCTAGTTATTGGCCCACAGATCCACAGAAAGTGTCTGACTTGATTGATTTCGCAGTAACCAAGAGGATTCCGTCTAATCGGATCACTGCGGAGACACTGCTAGATTTAACTTCCGACGACTCTCCAGTGCTATTCACTTTATTGTCAAGACCTCAAGTAATTGATTGCCCATATAGGCTTACAAACAACAAAACAAATTGGCTTAAATTTAAAATGTACATGAGTGCCCACATTGACTGTTCCCCGAAACTGGATGCTGAAGAGGACATTGATATGTGCGTCTCTGCACTTGAGTCGATGATGGGAGCTGCAGCAAGAGTATCTACTCCACATACCTCTACTTACACTAAACCTGTTGGATGGTGGATGGGCCCGCAGTGACGAAGAGAGGGTATTTGCCACACATCTTACAATGGTTTTCCAGCCAAATCCAACATCTAACTCATTTGTACTTCCCCCTTCGAGCACATTAACGGATAATGAGTACTCGGAACTCCAATCGGACGAGATCACTGCAGTTATTAAAAACCATTTGAAGCCGAAAAAAGCCCCTGGCCATGAACTAATCACACCGAAATTGATCATAGAACTCCCTATCATCGCCATACAACACATCTGCAAACTGTTCAGAGCTATAATAAGAATTGGATACCTTCCAAGAACATGGAAAAGGTCCACTATCATCATGATTCCTTATGTGGGAAAGTACAAAATAATGTTCAAAATCCGGCAAAAACTCCCACAGTACAACCACAAACTCATGGAATCTTACCTTTACAATAGGAAATTCGCTGTAAGATGTAATGGCTCCGTCTCCGCTGATTTTGAAATCAAAGCTGGTGTACCGCAAGGCAGTGTACTCGGGCCATTGCTCTACCTGCTGTACACTGCAGACTTACCAACGAGTTTAGGACTTACAACGTCCACTTTTGCCGATGACACGGCAATCCTGAGCAGATCCAAATGCCCAATACAAGCCTCTGCAAAATTAGAGGAACACAGAAATGCAAACATGTTACATTTACGCTTAACAGAAGAAACTGTCCAGCTCTAATGCAAAACAACGTACCAGTTCCTCAAGCCGTGGATGTCACTTACCTGGGCATCCACCTAGACAGAAGACTAACTTGGCGCAAGCACAAAAGTCACAGCTTAAACTGAAAGCGAGTAGCTTACATTGGATCATCAATGATCGCTCCCCTCTACGTCTGGAGTATAAAGTCCTCCTATACAACTCCGTGCTGAAGCCCATCTGGACTTATGGAGCCGTACTATGGGGAAATGCAAGTACCAGCAATGTCGACATTATACAAAAGGGCGCAGTCGAAGATTTTAAAATCAAACACGGGGGCCCCGTAAAATCTGAAATAGTAGTCAACAACTAAAATAAACTCGTCTTAAAAAAAATGACAGACCAACCCAATAACTATTGATTAGGGCCGCCTGCAATATCCCCAGGATTTATGTTAAGTACTAGACTAAGAAAAATATCTCAATCTTGTTGTTAGGCTCTAATTTAAGAGTAGATTCAACAAATAAATTAAACGTTAAAATAAAAATAAAAAAATTGGGACCTTTTTGGAAATGCTCTGTGGCGAATTAAAGGCGCTTTTTAACATTTTTAATGGACAGCAATGGTTTATTTTTAGGCATTGCGTCCATATAGCCCAAACTCATTTAGCCGGTCTGTAAATGTAAAAATGTAAAGTCTTACAAATTTGTAGAATTCTTGTGTTCTTTTCGTAATATTCCCATATTAGCTTCCTATAGGCCGGATTTGTATTTTTATTTTTAGCCATAGCGGTCAAATTGTTTTGGGAAACGTATTTAGTATTCAATATTTTAGTTTAGAAAACAAATAACAGCTGCTTGAATTACGCGGTCTTAGCTATACTTGACCATTGTTAGCGAAATTAAGAATCATTCAATAAAGACAACTTAAAGTAAAAACGACAAGTAAAACGGCTCCCTTTATTTTGGATTGAGCGGGGATAACTTTACAATACACATCGACGAAGACCAGACGACGCACAGTGGGGCCTTTTGGCATTTTACATTGCAAAAATCATAGCTTCTAAACCAATAAAGCGATTTTAAACAAGAAATACCTTAAAGAATACCTTAAGCACTAACCATAGAATACATAGATGCGTCAAACTCAAGATTTTTTGATTACAAACGCTAGCCAGAGCCTGGAACCCCAGAGAACTTCGGCAAAAGCCGAACAGCCTAGAACCCCAGAGAGCGGCCGCAGCAAGAGCGAAAACCGTTCGCTCGCAGCAGTGTCGCTACGCATCGAAAATAATTCAGTCTGCCACAGATCGCAGAACGATGAACGCATGTCTGTGTCGCTGTGTTCTCGTTTTGCATATGTATGTGTACACTCGTCGGTACATGCTCAGGCTTTGTAGTGTGTGTGTGACGTGAAGTTGTACAACATCGCATTTCAATCGCTCGCTCGCAGACTTTTTGAGTTTTCGACGAGCTAGCGACAATGCAAGAATGAGATGCGTGCTTAACTACAGAACTCGACGGCGCTTCTCAAAGTGTCGACGTGGCTCTGTTGTTAGTGTGCTCGCTTGGCGATCGGGCGGCCGGGGTTCGACTCCCATCTTGGTCGAAGTTTTTCATAATGCTTTATATATTTTTTTGATACATTTTTATTTACTTTTTATACCCTTGCAGAGGGTATTATAAAATTGGTCAGATGTTTTTTTGTTTTTTTTTGCGGATACAATTCACTCAAAAGATGAGCAGTTTTTGAAGTATATTCGGAAATTTTTTCACCATTTACCATTTCCCTGCAATTTATAACATTCAAGATAACAGCCACCCTTTTAATGATCTCTTGACTAACACCTGTTATTAAAGATGTCATTTCATCATTTTAAAAAAATCTCCTTGAAGTGTTTCCATCATTCGTGTTTCCGTATCCGTACTTTGAGCAGTCAACTTTTAGTCCCAGCTTCCGAGAGAATTCAGCTTGTATAATCTCCTTTTTAGTCGAATAGGACTGGCGATCTGCACAGCTTTCGTAATGCTCGCCTTTGCCCTATCTTGTTCCTTTGTATACTTTAAAGAAAGTGCTTCTGAAAGATGCTCCGTTGTAATGCTTTCAGTAGCACCCTGAAGCTTTCGTTTCCTTGTAGACGTTGAACAATCTTCCACATCTTTTAGTTGATGGTTGATCATCTTCGTGCTCCGAATCTACGAATGTCGTATACTCCTCAAGCCAAACTTCATTTTTTTTCACGAAATTTGCCAGTTTTCTGCCGCTTGCGATCCATTTTCGCCTTAAGTTACATTGTGTATATTTGATTTTTACCTTAAGCTCCGTACTAGCGTTTTCAAATGAAACGCCCATTACCTCCAGCAATCCCATTTTTCACACTCGTGAAAAACTTTCAAAATTCTTTCATTCTTTAACAACATTTTTGCACAAATAAATGAAACTGTCTTGAATTATATTGACAAATACTATTCAGTCCGGATTTAAGGTGTTTCCACTTATGGATTTAAAAATAAACTGTCGCAAACGAGAGGAACAATTAGCTGTTTATGTTATATTTTTTTAATTAACTAGGTAGAACAAAAATCGGTATTACCCTTTTTGTATTAATTAGGTAATAAACTTTATATGTACATGCAATTAGGTAAACGGACCATGGTAAATATACATCTGATAGGTAATACACTATCTACATAGTGTATGTAGATCGGTAGTGATACTATGTGATACTTGTCAGTTGTATTCCACCAAAGTTCAAAAAATGCCAATATTTAGTACATTTTTTAAACGCTTATAGTTCAATAACGATTTAAGTAATTATTAAAATTTATGACACATGCTATTAATACAGAACATACATAAAAATACAAATTTTGGACTCACGAGTTCCGAAATGTAATTTTTTCAGACGAGAAAAAATTTAATTTAGACGGTCCAGATGGGTGCCACAAGTATTGGCGAGATAATCGACTGCCACGGCAAACGCGTCACAAACGCAACTTCGGAGGAGGGTCTTTAATGGTATGGGCTGCCTTTGGATACGCCGGAAAGTCCCGAATATGCTTTATTCCGACAAAAACAAATGCGGAAATGTATATTCAACTTCTAGATATAGAGCTCGTTGATTTTTCGGAAAAATTTTATCCTGACGATATGATTTTTCAACAGGACAATGCTCCAACACACACGGCAAAGTCTACAAAAGAGTTTTTTTCCTCACGTAATATTGATGTTTTAGAGTGGCCAGCTTTAAGCCCAGACCTTAATCCAATTGAAGACATTTGGGGCATTTTAACGGCCAAGGTTTACAAAAATGGACGTCAATTTGGCTCAATAGTGCACCTTAAGCAAGCTGTGCTCGCTGAGTGGGAAACAATTAGCAAATCCACTCTGGAGAAATTGGTAGACTCAATGCACAGTCGCCTAAACAAGGTTATTCAAGTAAAAGGCCATCATATTAATTACTAATCATAAATAGATTAGTTGAAATCATTGAAATCGGCTAAAATTTCGCCAAAAGTGAAATATGCACATATAATTTTTTCCTATGAAGATTTTTTTTTCTTTCAATATTTTCATGAGTTTAAAAAAAAAAATGAATTTTTGTTATTGTTTTTTGTTTCTTTTAATTATAATTACAAGCTACAAAAAAGTTATTATTTTTCTTTCATTTGAAATATAATTTTTTTCCAAAAATTGTCTTGCACATATACTTATTTCCATGAGGTACTTTTCAGATAAAACCAAAAGATCGATTGTTGAAATCGCCCAATATTCAGTTTTAAAGTTAAGATTTTTTTTTTTAATTATCATTTTTTCCTATTTACTAAAAATGTCTCAACTTTGGGCGCCTTTAGCACCCATGTATCTCAACCGATTTCAAAAATTTGTTGGATTCATAATCTCTGAAGTATTCTCTATTCCCGATTGCATATATCATTTTTGCCAAGATGCTCAGCCCCATGGGACTGCCTACAAATTGGTTATGGGCAAATTCGCTAGGCGAACAATGCCAACGGATCCAACCAAGCTGGGTCGGTCTCAAGTAGCAACGCTATTCATTTCAAGGCCGACTAGGAACTTACATAGCAGCGAGCGGAAAATGCACATGGAACCGAAATTCACAAATGTTTGTGAAGTCATGGAAGCAGGGAAGAGGATAAACGTAAATAAAGCCCCGGCCCGGACTGGTCCCGGCTCTTGTAATCAAAACTGCTAGTTTGCAAATACGCGTCGACGTTTGTGGAACTTTTCACTTTGTGATTGGAAAACTCTTTGAGCGTATAATTTGCAACACACTGGAAAAGGAACTGGAGCAACATCATGGACTGTCGGACCGGCAATTCGGATTCAGGAGGAAGCGCAGCACTATCGACGCCATCAGTTCGGTGGTAGAGATCGCCGCTAAAGCCATCGAAGGGCAACGCAGGAAAGGCAGCAGCAAAAATACTGCCTTATATTAACGTTGGATGTTCGGAATGCTTTTAATTCGGCCAGCCCACCTGTAGTATAACGCAGATAAAGCCGCAAAAGCCGGAGCAGCTATAACTCAGCTTATGGCTAATGTCGGCGACCCCAAGCAACGGAGTAGATGGCTTATCTCGACGGTGGTACGGTCCATCATACAATATGCCGCCGCCATATGGGCACCAGCGATGTCGTCTCCCACCTACAGTCGGGACTGCAGATCGTCGTACCGAACATGCGCATTCAGGACCATGAGCGCGTTTCGAACAGTCTCTGAAGACGCCGCCCTGGTGCTGTCTGATATGGCCCCACTAGACGTCTGGGCTAACGAGGCTAGAAAAAGAGCTCCGCCGCCAGTTATTAGAGAGACGACTCTAGCTAACTGGCAACGCAGATGGCGTGACTCAAACCATGGGAGCTGGACAAGGGAGCTGCCTTCTCCCAGACATTCGGCCATGGCTTAATCGTGGCCAGACCGACTTCTATCTGGCACAGTTACTGACGGGACATGGGTGCTTTAAATCCTATTTGCATAGGTTTAAGCATGAGACAGATCCCTTTTGCACACACTGTGCGGGGAACATAGAAGACGCAGAACATGTCCTGTTTGTCTGTCCCAGATTTTATGCTGAACGGTAAGAGCTAAGCCTAGGCATTGGGAGGCCATTTATAGTCAACGACTTTATGGATATCCTACATAGCTCGCAAAACAATTGGCTAGCTGTTAGCCACATGGCAGCAGTCATCATGCAATCCTTGCGTCGCGCTGAACGTCAGAGTAACCAAAACTTCAGTTCTAGGTAAACTCTAGACGAGGCATACGTGCCATCTCCCCTTCGTGAAGTAGTACTTCAGCGTTGGTTCCGCAAGACGGATATGGAGCATAGGGTAGGTTTTAGTGCGGTGCAGTGTCCCACACTTCGGCTTTCAATGCTGTCGCCCCTATTTAAAAAAAAAAACATACATACATATATACATGTGCACATATGAGCTAGTGCCAAGCCAGCGTGAAACCGCTGAGCCAGCATTTTGGTTACCCAAAATGCCCCTCCCTTTTTTGTAGCTGCCGCTCAGCGACAGCATAGAAGTATATATCTAAATATCAAAACAAACGTATATTAATTTGACCATATTAAGTGGAAACAGTATGTATATGCGCGCTGCGGCATTTATCTACTGTGGGACCAAAACAAAAACCTGACCTCTTTAATGATTTTTTTTATCACTAGAATAAGATTATATAACACCGAATTTGTCAGTTCATTTTGTGTCCACTATCAGATTGAAGCTTATAAATAAAAGTTGTACTGCATTCCAATTATTATTATAATTATTCTACTATTAGATATTGCCGCTTTTTTATTTTGTCATGTAATAAATACAATAATTATTTCATCATATGTTCAGAAAACTGATTCTTAGCATTTTCAAAATCAGTACTTTTTATACCATGCACCCATAGGGTCAAATGGTTTATTAAAGTTTTTGTGAGGGTGAGCGAGATAGAATATGCAACATTTTCGAAATTTAAGATATTTTTTCACTTGGTGCATGGTATACCGAAGTCGGAGGGACGACTTACTTCATTTTTATATATGTACATCAATTTAGTCAAAGTAGTAATCTTCAATCAATTAAAATATTATAATATAATGCTTTAGATAATTCTAATACATAGTATTCATATAATTAATAGGATCAACCAAGCCCTTGCGTTCTGTATAATGCAAATGAATCATAGACATGCTGCAACTCTATCAATCGGTACTCTTCCAAGCAAACGATTCCTTGTAGCGATGGCGACAATTTCAATGCGCATGGCAGACAATGAACTACATGTCGCTTTTCCTGTTCTTTTATGAACAAAACGTTGAAGACTTCAACCTGAAAAAAACAAGAAATTTTATTAAATTAATTATTCAATATATTAAAGAGTATTCTTGGTTGAGAAAATTTTTTTGGTCAGAAGTGTGCAACGCATAGAAAGAAACATCTCAGACCATATAAAGTATATATTTTCTTCATATATGTAGCCATGTGCGTACGTCCGTCCGTCCGTCTGGATCAACGCAAATATGTGAGCATGTGAGCTTCGATATATGTACTGCAGGTGTTGAATGTCTCGGATTCAGCAGAATCGGATCACTTTGTCATATTCTAAGCTATTTTCTAAGCAATTTTTATGAACGCTTATATTTGTCAGTTTAATATGTGTGTTTGATCAAAATCGGGCGACAACATCATATAGCTCCCTTAGGAACGATCGCCCGAAAACAGCGATGGCTATAAAAATTGATATTTGGCAGTTTAATATAAATGTTAATAATTGTGCCAAATTTCATAAAGATCGGATGTAGATGTTATAAGTATAACAAGCAAATCAATATATGATATAATAGCATGAAACATGCCCCCCATTGCTCCAGCCTAAGATTGTGGGCTGTTACTTCGTTTAACTTTGAATTTTGAAAAAACTTTCATGATTACGGCACGGCCGAAGTTTGCCTTTTGGTTGAGACATTACAACGAATGTTTTTGGCCTACTCTTTGAAGAAATTTTAACCCTGCGGCTGTTCCCTGCTCCAAAATATTTTTTTCTATAGCCTATTTAATATCTTCTTCTCATTGCAGTTCCTGCCACAGTTACTCAGACACAAAACTTATCCATTGCTCGTCCATAGATCAAAAGTCGAAAAGTATATCACAAACTGTTTCGACAAAATGATCACAAACTTTCTCGTGAATTTTCATACTTCTTGTTGCCAAACAGTTTTCTTGAGTTGCAACGGTACGTTTTAAAAATTGCATTCAAAATACGAACACGTTTTACGTGTTTGCAAAGTAATGCGATCAACCGCTAAAATACAAACCGATCGACACGCATGGGAAATGTTGAGCATGCACTTTGCAGCTCAAGTGGACAGCCCATACGTAACATATGCATGCCTTCTGCACGTACAATATATATATACATATGTACATAGATATCATTTCATCTAATCTAAGTGGATTCGGTGTGCCGAAGTTTTAATACCCTTGCAGTCCATGGCCATAATATTTTTCAATGTTCCAAACTCTTTTTCTGTAACTCAACTCATTAATGCACAGAACCTTTCAAATATCATTTCGTTTTCTTGTTTTTCTTCTTCCACATCGCCTTTTACGTGCATGGCGCGATTGGCACGCATACACATATAGTTTATGTCGCCTTGCGTCTGTGTGTGTATGCGTTTGCTCTGATGATTCGAGCAATGACCTAGTAAGCAGCAGGCAGCGCTGCCGGCTGCGGTTGAGCAGAGATGATTTATATTGACTGTAACATGTGTTCTACATATTTATCCGTTCAGATTGAAATTTTGGAATCTGATGTTTTAACTCAATTACTATCACATTAATAATTTATTATAATAAAAATTTTATAGCGATACTCCAACTGCTTCACCTACTTTTCGTATATGATAGAGTGGTCCGATCCCAAAGATTTTCAAACTAGATCTGACTACGGTAATAAAAAGCACAGAAAAAAGTTTCAGCCCGATAGCTTTAAAGATGGCTGAGTAAAACGCATACCCACAGACGGACAGTCGGGCAGACGGACATGGCTATATCGACACAACTTCTCATGCTGATCAAGAATATATATATTCTTTAACGTCTCCTTCTGTGCTTTACAAACATTTGACCAATTTTATAAAACCCTGTGCAAGGGTATAAAAATTAAAGAAAAAAGGTTTTGGGGGAAAAGAAATCATCAGAGTCCAGACATATGTGACGATCTTTTATTCTTAGATATTGGTACCCTAAATTAAAACTTTAAAACCGTATATGACAGCTACATAATATAATTATCCGATTTTAATAAAATTTGGCACAGTCATTAACAGCCATATTAAACTGACAAATATTACATTTTACGGCAGTATTCTCAAAAGTTATAAAGTTATTGATAAAAGTCTCTGTTTTCAAACGATCGTACTAAATGATTTAGTCGCCCGATCTTGAATTTCACACATTCACAGTCAGAAGATAATGAAATTAATAAGATGGTCTTCTGCTCTCTGACGTGACGGTCGTGTTTTTTCATAGCTCCTGAGTTTTTATCAATATTTATTGTTTCTCTCAATTTTTAAATGTGCTTAGTTTGTTTACGCTTTCATTGGTGTGGTTTGCTTGACACCCGTGTGGTTTATTTGCAGAATTTGCCAAATTAATTAGTTTTTTTTCGTAATTAGTGTTTGGTGCATTTTATATATATTTTTTTTCCTTTTCTCTCTCTTCATTGCTTCTGCAGTTGCTCTCCTCACAGCCCAGATCATACCATCAGTGCTAGTGGTTTTTTTTTTATTTTATTTTTGTTGTTCTCTCTTCTTTGTGCTTGTGCTCAGCTTCTCTCCCGCGTAATTACTTTTGTAACGCCGCCTCTCAAAGCTCGGCTTATAACTGTTCTTGCACTCTCTCTTGTGCTGTGCACTCTAGCTGTCTCTTTGTTTTATTTGTAATTATTGATTTTTTATCGATAATTATCTTTGTGCTGTGTATTTAAATTTTTCTATATATTCTTTATATATAAATTTATTAATTTTTATACAATACACCCATAGGGTGAAATGGTATATTAAAGTCGCCAAAATGTATGTAGCAGGCAGAAGGAAGCTTTTCCGACCCCATAAAGTATATATATTCTTGATCAGCATCAACAGCCGAGACGATCTAGCCATGTCCGTCTGTCCGTCCGTCCGTCCGTCCGTCCGTCCGTCCGTCCGTCCGTCCGTCTGTATGAACACCTAGATCTCGGAGACTATAAGAGCTAGAGCCACCAAATTTGGTATGTAGATTCGTGTAGTATGTAGAGTGATCAAGTTTATTTCAAATTTCTGCCACGCCCCCTACCGCCCCCGCAAATTACATAAAGCCGATTTTCTCAAACACTATAGCAACTAGAGACACAAAATTTGGTATGTATATTTGCTTAGTAAATGCGCACATTTTGTGTTTATAAAAATTTTGCCACGCCCCCTACCGCCCCCGCAAATTACATAAAACCGATTTTCTTAAACACTATAGCAACTAGAGACACATTATTTATATGGTGTCATATGGGTACATATGTGCTGAGAGATGGCAGCCCTGGATGCGGTGCGACAATGTGGCATCATCAGTCGTTAAGAAGAGAGAACGAGAGAAGGAACGATAGAGACCAGACGTATAGGCCGAAGGTGTACAAAAGTTGCTTAAGTTGTATTTCAAGTTGTTAAAGTCGTAAAGTTGCTAAAAGTTGTCACCTAAAGTTGTTAAGTCTAAGTTCTTTTTATCCTAAATTCAACTGACTATTTTGCTATATATCTAACTATTAATAAACAATAATTATGGTATACACGCAATAATTCTTACATGGGGGCTCAACCGCTCAACCGTTGAAAAAAAGAAGAAAAGGATGATGGTCAGACGGACAGACGGACATGGCTATATCAACTCAGCTTCTCATGCTGATCAAGAATATATATACTTTATAGGGTCGGAAACGTCTACTTCTGTGCGTTACAAACATCTGACCAATTTTATAATACCCTCTGCAAGGGTATAAAAAGGTGAAAAAACTGAAAAGAAGAGACAGAATAAAGTTGATAAAAATGTTGCGTTCTGGAAAGAACGAAAAATCAAAAAGAGTCTAAATACCAAGTTCAGATGGACAGTGTAAACAGCACATTTACGTCGAATGTTGAAATAACGGAGCAACCCGATTTAAAAGTGGTAAGCGCAAGAGAGACAGATATAGTATACCCATGTGCTTCCAGAAACGACGCAGACGAATCGCGGCAGACTGGCGCCGAAGAAACGAAGAGTGAAGATGGAAACGCAGAGAGCATGTGCACGAGTGTGCGTAGCAGCGAATTGGAGACGCTAATCAGAATTTTGGCAGTTAAATTTGAAGACAGCGGTTCGCAACGTAACGATAAATTTTCAAACGTAACAGTCGATAGTTTTGCGAAGGTGGTGCCAGACTTCGATGGGACATCAATTCCATATCATCAATTGCATATCAGCTGAGCGAGAAACAAAAATATGTTAATGCACGTAATAAAATGATGGGCACTGCAAAGTTATTTTTAGAAACGATTGTAATTGCCAATTATGAAGAATTGTGTATAGCTCTGATGGACGAGTTTGACCAGAGATTCATAAACAGTTGAGAAGTCGCAAAAAGTTACAGTCAGAAAATTTTCATGATTATGTATTACAGATGCGTAAAATTGCTGCTCTTGGTGAAATCGTTGAGGTACGGGAGGATTTGAAATACCCATTATACAGTTCAACGTCTTTTAAGCAGCTAAGAAAGTGCTACGATCTAGTAGAAACGATGACCAGAAACGCCCAAAACGAACGTCGCCAGATTGTCCATACGAAGCCAGTTGTTCAAGTTGATTCAAACTATAAAGGTAAACAGTTGCATTGCCTCAGCTGTGGAGCCACAGATCGTAAAAAAGCTGATTGCAATGTGGGTACTAAATGCTTTAAGTGTAACAGCATAGGCCATATATCAAAGGATTGTGTTGAAAGGAAGCATCATGTAAATATAGTATGAAAGTCCGATGAAGACAGCCGATTAAAGGAATTTTTGATTGATGGCAAAAAAGTTATTTGTTTGGTGGATACCGGCGCAGACGTTACTATCATGAGACGAGACAAATACGAGGAACTTTTTCTGGATCGTCAGATGCAAAATCACGTCGAAAAATTGTTTGGTCTTGGAAATGTTGTTACAGCGGTTATAGGCGAGGTTACTACTACAGTCAAGGTGGATGGATTGAGGACAGAACACAAAATACTGATCGTCCTTAACTTCAAATTAGAAGCTGATGTACTTATTGGATACGACTTCGTCAAAAAGTTTACGGTGATGATGGATCCCAACGGATGTACATTTAGCCTTCACGCTGATGAGAAAAACCAATTGAACGTTTTAAATGTGGTAAGCTCTGTAAATTAAATTGATGTAGAATTAAGGACTATAAGCCGAAAGATAACCCGTTAAGTTGCCCGATAATGTTAAGTATATTGCCAAACTGTAATAATATGGTATTTAGAGAAAGCCCTAGTCGTCTATCGGCAAATGAACAGACAGTCGTAAAAGACCAAGTAGAAGAGTGGCTAAAACAAGGAATCGTTCGTCAGTCCAACTCAGACGTGGCAAGCAGAGTAGTGCTAGCAAAAAAGAAAGATGGATCGCACAGACTGTGCATAGATTATCGAAAATTAAACACGCTCGTATTGAAAGATAGATTTCCAGTTCCAATCGTTGAAGATGTGTTAGAGAAAATACTTTACAGTCATGGATCTTAAGAACGGATTTTTCCACGTTGACATAGAAGAAGAAAGTCGTAAATGTACAGCATTCGTGACAGAGCAAGGGCTTTTCGAATTTTATAAAGCGCCTTTTGGGTTTTGTAATTCCCCAGCAGTTTTTGTAAGATTCATTTACTATATTTTCCAGAGGTTGATAAATGCAGGAATTATGGAAATTTATGTTGACGATATTGTGGTATTCGGATCTACAGCAAAAGAATGTTTGGACAATGTTAAGACTGTTTTAAATGAAGCACGAAAATATGGTTTACAGATTAAATGGTCGAAATGGCAGTTTCTAAAAAGAAGAATCAATTTTCTGGGCCACGAAATAGAAGATGGCGTAGTATGTCCGGGTAAAGAGAAAGTCAAGGCAGTCAAAAATTTCCAATTGCCGAAAAATATCGAGGTGTTCAGGCATTTTTAGGACTAACAGGCTACTATAGAAAATTCATTCGTGATTATGCAATAATAGCAAAACCGCTGACCACGCTGCAGAGTTTAGAATGGACAGTCCTCAAGTAAAAGCGATTGAAAAATTAAAAGAGAGTCTGATGAATGAACCTGTTTTGAAAATTTTTCAACACTCAGCTGTAGATGTAGACTCATGTAGATGCATCAAAAAACGGGTTTGGTGCTACGCTCTTGCAGCAACACGATGATAAGTGGCACCCTGTATTTTATTGGAGCAAGAAAACAAGCGATCAGGAGGAAAAGTTAGAGTTATTTTCTCGAGGTCAAGGCAGCATCCCTAGAACGAAGAAGTTGCGCCATTATTTGATGGGGATCAAGTTTGTTCTGGTTACAGACTGTGCAGCTTTCTAAATGACAGCGGCGAAGAAGGATATGCCCCGACAAGTCGTACAACGGTTGATGCACTTAGAAGATTTTTCCTGTAAAATAGAACATTGTACCGGCGGTAGGATGAAGCATGTCGATAGCTTAAGTCGCTTTCCAGTAATGATTGTCACAACAGAAGTACACGCGCAGATGCTAAGAGCACAAAGTAAAGATGAAAAGTTCGCAGCAGTATTCGAGATTTTACAACACAAGTATGCCGATTTTAAAATTAAAAATAAACTTTTATATAAGCAGGTCGATGGATTGGATTTGTTAGCAGTCCCAAAAGCATGGAAAAGGAGATCATAAGGAATGCTCACAACTTTGGACATATGGGTGTTCAAAAAACAAAGCATGCTATTCAACAAGATTATTATATTCCACATTTGGACAAAAAAGTTGGTCAGTTCATCGCAAACTGCGTTCAGTGCATAACACACAACAGAAAGTTGGGCAAGCAGGAGGATTTTTTACATTGCATTGATAAAGGAGAAGTTCCACTGGAGTCGCTACACGTTGATCATTTACAAGTACATATTCGCAGTCGTAGATGGGTTCTCTAAATATACATGGCTATATCCTAGATAGACAGATGCCTCGGAAGTTGTTAAACACTTGACTGATTGGGTCACAATTTTTGGAAATCCACGTCGTATCGTCAGCGATAGAGGTGCAGCATTTACGTCTAAGCATTTTAAGGAATTTTGTACGAACCATAAGATCGAACACGTCGATCCACTACAGGAGTTGCAAGAGGAAACGGACAAATAGAGAGGGTCAACAGAGTCATACTTTCTGTCTTAGCCAAGATGTCAGCTGCAGAGCCTCAGAAGTGGTACAGGTACACCGCACAGATACAACGTACTATAAACTCGAATGTTCACTCGTCGACCAGGTTTACACCTTTTAAAGTTATGTTCGGATTGAAAATGAGAAACGAATCAGATCTTGAGTTATAAAGAATTTTGGAAGAAGAACTACTACATGGACTTCAGAATGAGCGAAATCAAATAAGAGCAGAAGCAAGACAGCAAATACTAGAGGCACAGACCAGATACAAGCGCCATTACGACCAGAGACGCACGCCATGCCACGGTTATAAACTATAATGATCCTATAATGATCCTTCTTTCCACCAGTACTTGCAATCAGATCTCGATGCGTTCTGTGATTGGTGTCATATTATAAATTACACCTTTATGTCTTAAAGTGCTCTTTTAGCTCTAGTTCATTATTCTATTAAGTCTGTTCTGTTAGATGGTGTGCCATCATTCAAAGACTTAAGCGTTATGTTTGACCCAAAACTTTCATTTAATATTCATATATCTTCAATTGTCAATAGAGCATGCAGTCTTCTTGATGATTTGATGACCCCTACGTAAAAAAGGTTTTACACACTTCGTTAGTTCGCCCTACTCTAGAATATTCCTGGTTAGTGTAAAACCCTCAATACGATGCTTACCAGCGTAATATTGAATCGGTTCAGAAGCAATTCCTTCGCGTTACGCGGTCCTAATTGGGACCCGAGTCTACGCCTTCTTATTCTAACAGACTTCTTCTTAGTAATCTTCCATCACTTTACAACCGTCGTCTCGTATTTGGCATTCTCTTTCTCCATAAACTAGTCAACGGTGATGTCATTTCTACCAATTTACTAGATACGCTATATTTTTGTGTTCCCTCACGTCGGACCAAAAACATTTTTTCTATTCACCTTAGTAGATGTCTGACTAACTACTCTCTTCACGAACCTTTTCGTGTTCTTTGCCAATCTTTTAACAACCTTTCTCACCTTATCTATCCTCATCTGTCTGTCACTTCTCTTCGAGCTATACTTTTCAATCATCTACAACGAAACCGCTAAATCGCTGTGAATCGGGGCATAGCTGGCACTTTGTGCAAATAAAACACCTCCACCGGGTCGGGGATGTTTAGTTGTGTATAAAGCTAAGCTACCTTCTTCAATATGTTGTTATCTGTCTTTTAGCTTAAGGTTTTTCGTCGACTGCTGTGTTAGTTGACGTAAATAAATAAAATAAATAAAATAAAAGTCACTATTCGTAACTTCGGCATTTTTATGATACAGTGGTGCAATCCGCCAGTAGATGCTAACAAAGATTCCAAAATTTTTCACATATTCCTTTTTAATAGATTTAGTTTTTTGACTTTGGTGTTGTAAAATGGTGTATAGGCATAGAAAAACCGAAAAAGTTCCGTTAATTTTGCTAATTTGTTTATCGTTTTTCAAATTTTTATGCTTATCCCGACAAATTCGGATGTTCACAAAAATTGCAGTGTTTCGTTTAGTTGCAAAAAAGCAAATAAAAAGTTTACAATTTTGTCAGTAGTAAGTGTAAGTAAGAGTAACGCATTACTCTGATGGAGTCGATCCAGAACCTTGGAAAACAAGGTAAAATGTATAAAAAAAATCCAAAGATTACTTGCATGTTTTGCATAGATGGTATCTGCTGCCATAGATATCCAATAATAATACCCAAAAAAGTGGCGTAAAAAGTGCAAAAACGGTTTCAGATGACGGAAAAATTGTTCGTTACAGAATATCCAATCCGTTTGCATCTTCTAATTTTGTCAAACAAGATCTAATCCTGTGAGTAACGGATTTCACTTGTCATCGTAGACTCCAAGAGGCTCCAAGTTAGGGGAATGGGGAATGATTTGGGCATGTTTCTCATATATTGGACTTGGTTCAATTCAAAGGATTGATGAAGGTATGGATCGAAATGTCTACATGAACTGGGATTGGTAACCCATTGAACATTTTTAACATTCAGAAAAACGTCACAAAGAAAAAATCGTTCAATAAAGCTTAGCATTGGGAAGTTATCCAAGAACCATTGCAGCAGATCCGAGTTCAGCTTTGCTGTATTCGGTGCTGCGCAGGTGCCAGGTGGTTCACAAAATAAGTGAGCAGTTTAAAATGTCCTTTTTTCACTATCTTGCTCGTTTCTGAAAATGGGGGACTTTTTGTTTAGTCCAAAATTGTAGTAATTATATTATATATAAATATAGATTATGAATTTAAAAAATATTGGTGCATTTATGGTCATTTTAATATGATTTAACAACTTTGAAGTCAAGCTTAAGGATACTGCTATTTTTATGAACACAGCTGTACTACCCTTGGAGTATATAGGAGTCCCAAATAGTCCATATTAATGGTCTGTAGTGTTGCCGGATTTGTGGAATACATAGCGGGAGCTTATATCTGTCAGGATATGCGTGTTGGTTTGGCCACATCCTGAAGCGATATCAGTTGATGGGATCCCAGGTACCTATGCCTAATCGCTGCCAAGCCTTCGTATAGCAGATGTTCAAGAACATCCGTAACCTTTAATTTCCTAATGTTTGTTCGCATGAGTTGCTGTGAGGCAGTGTGCGGAGAGTATGCCTGTAAGCAACCTAAAATCCGTGAGATTACATCTATTTTTGGTGGGATCCAGTGCAAAACCTTGTATCTCTTGGTGATCCCAATGGGAATAGTTAATGGGAGAACTAAATGTTAAGGGACATCTCCCAAGATGATGGTTCTTATGTCATCCGCATATTCAGTAATTCCACAGGAAGTCCTCTCACACCTGTTGAGCAGATCATTTACCGCAATCTTCCATAGTAGAGGGGATAAAACTAAAACTCCAATGGTTACAATCCTCTAAGTATCTGTCGAAACGTTGTTAAAGGCGCCGAAGATATCTATGGTGAAGCGCTTCCTCCGCGGTTGCAGTTACCGTATGGAGAGTGGTTTCTACCGATTGTCTTTTGGTGTATGCGTGTTGGTTGCCATTTAGGGGAAACTAGCTTTCTGCCTGAAGTACAGATCCAAAAACTTTTTGAGAGTTTTGAGAATAAATGAGATTAGACTTTGCAGCCAGTAGTGTAGTCAGCTCTTAAACATTTCTTGCAGTTGTTTCCGGGTTCTCTAAAGTTACGGATTTTACCAGGGTATCTTGCTCCGCCTTCTATGTGTCAAGATTGAGAGAGCTGTCTTCACTTCTTCTTCGGTTGTACTTCTAGTACCACAGTTCGTGTTTCTGGGGTTTTTGCGAATGTTTACTATCATGTTTCGGTCGAAGCCGACTTGAAAGCGCATATACCTATAATCGGAAAAGAATGGCCTGCTTAGGACCCTTTATTCTTTACTCTTTGCCGCTTGTTAGTGTTAGATCTAGCATATTATATGAGGTGGGGCCAACATAAATTGGCTCATTCCCCACATTAGCTACTATATTGTTAGTTAAAAGGATAAAATCTGCAAATGGCTCAACCCTTGTGATGTTGTGGAAAGAGTTGGGATCTGTACTGATGATTAAAGGCTGCTCCACGGTTATCGCCCATTGGACCCGACTACTCAGTTCTTTTGGTGGCGCCTCTCTCTCGTGTGCCATATAGCTATAGGCCACAAGAATTGGTCAGTGCCCTCAATAGCCAAAGCCGTGAGTTCTTCAGTGCAATATTGACAAATTAAATAAGCATGCGTACGAAGACAGCCGTTCTTGGTTCTGTTTACTGAGGTGTTGTAATCGTGTGGTGTTGAATTAGAAGCTTAGCGATCTCAACCCGAAGCTATACACGGTTCCTCGGATAGCACGACGATAACACTTTGCTTTTAAGCGTGGAGTGGGAGAACTCTCAGTTCCAAGGCTGCGAGAGCCGACTGCAATGGTCTCTTCCTCCGCGAACTCCGTTTCTAAGAGAGACCTTGTTCCGCGTCGGTAATATTCTTGAGAACTAGGTCTCTTGGGCACAGCATTGAGTCCTTGGCAATAATATTTCACATGTTCAAAATCACAAGTCAAAATCTTTCAACGGACGCAGCGTGCAGACGTGTTTTTTAATGCACTTCGCAAATTTTAGTGTACAACAAGACCGCGACAGAGACGCCTATTTACAATCATATTGCTATTAGTCCTATCTAATAGCAATCAATAGTTAGTTGCAATAACTGCGTAACTTTGGAAAAGCCATGTCGACCAATTACCACAGCTCTCTCGATCCCCACCAGCAACAGCTACGGAAACAAATTGTACAACAACAACGTGAGCGTCCACTCTCGGTCCAACGCAACAACGCGTAAACTCAACGCCTTCTGTCCAACCTGGAATGGATAGATATATTAAAAAAACTAAGCGGAAGCTAAGCTGTGAACGAGTAGCACCCCTAAGCGGGAATCGTTTTAAAATTCTTGCCGATTAGCAATAAATAAATATAAAACCCAAACTAAGGACAATTTCCACATCATCAAAAAGTACCTCCGTAATGCCAACATCAACTTCTATACCTACCAACTAAAAAGCAGTAAAGGACTCTAGGTTGTGTTAAAGGGGATTGAGCCATCGGTCCCTGCTCAAGAAATAGCAGACGCCTTGGCCGAAAAAGGGTTTGAGGTCAAGTCCGTTGTCAACATCATCAACGGGAACAAAGTCGCACAGCCGCTCTTTAAGACCGAGCTCCAACCAGATGCAAAGCAGTCAAAGCCAAATGCAGTGCACCCCATCTAAAACCTTCACCTCCTATTGCACAGAAGAATCACCGTAAGAGATACTAACCACCTCAGTGTAAGAACTGCAAGGAATACAACCACACCTTTAAGAATTGCAATCTTAGGTCAGTGTGTGTTGGCTGTGGCGAAAAAAGCACACCTAAAAGGGCACAAACCCCCAGCTGGACCAAAGGTCACCTACACCGCCTCCAAAACAACACCGAGGATATCCTTCGCCAAGGCTGTTAGATCATCTAACATGCCTGCTACAACCAACCCTAGTGTATCCTTCGCTAGCGTGCTCCGAACTGGACAGACGGAACCCGCCACCTAGCGCTCCAGAACTTGGCCAGCAAACTCCAAATGGTTTAGAGGCCCTGTTGATCTCGATTAATCAAAACATGACCACTTTTATGACGTTCATGCTTCAAGTGGTTTAGAGGTCCTATTGATCTCACTTAATCAAAACATGGCCACTTTTATGACGTTCATGCAAAACTGCATGCAGGAACTGATGCGGAATCAAAACTTGCTTATCCAAAAGCTTATCGATAATAAATAATGGCTTCCCTACGTCTATGTCTTTGGAATGCTAACAGCATCTCCAAGCACAAAAATGAACTGCTACTATTCCTAGACTCAAGTGAAATCGACGTCATGCTAATATCGGAAACACATTTAACATCAAAAAATAATTTTCAAATACCAAAATATACCTTCTACGCAACAAACCATCCAGACGGAAAACCCCATGGCGGGACTGGCATCCTAAACAGAAACCGTATAAAACACTCCTTCCTCAATAGATTAGAAACACAGCACCTACAAGCTACTGCTATAACTATCCAAACCAGCTGCGACAACATTATATTGGCTGCCATGTACTGCCCTCCACGGTTCGCTATCTCTGAAATGGAATTTAACGATTTCTTTAACACACTCGGAGATCGCTTCATTGCAGCAGTTGACTACAACGCCAAACATACGCACTGGGGATCTCGCCTGGTAAATCCTAAAGGCAAGCAGTTGTACAACACCCAGTAAGGTTGATTGCGTCTCACTAAGTAGGCCTACTTACTGGACCACAGACCCACAGAAAGTGCCTGACTTGATTGATTTTGCAGTAACCAGGAGGATTCCGTCTAATCGGATCACTGCGGAGACACTGCTAGATTTAACTTTCGATCACTCTCCAGTGCTATTCACAATATTAACAAGACCTCAAGTAATTGATTGCCCATATAGGCTTACAAACAACAAAACAAATTGGCTTAAATTTAAAATGTACATGAGTGCCCACATTGACTGTTCCCCGAAACTGGATGCTGAAGAGGACATTGACATGTGCGTCTCTGCACTTGAGTCGATGATGGGAGCTGCAGCAAGAGTATCTACTCCACATGCCTCTACGTGCACTAAACCTGTTGACAGGCCTACGAACCGGCGGATGGAACAATTAGTAAGGGAAAAACGACGTCTAAGAAGAGAATGGCAGTTTACTCGCTCGCCAGCAGCAAAACTTCGCCTAAGGCATGCCAATCGCAACCTCTCCAAGGCGCTAAGGCAAGAGGAAAGCCGGGCTCAAAGGAAATATATAGAAAAGCTCAGTCCAACCAGCACTAAACATCCTCTGTGGAAAGCCCACCCAACTTTAAGAGCTCCTACAGAGACAATTTCACCGATAAGGAGTCCAACCGGTGGATGGGCCCGCAGTGACGAAGAGAGGTCATCCGTATTTGCCACACATCTTAAAATGGTTTTCCAGCCAAATCCAACATCAAACTCATTTGTACTTCCCCCTTCGAGCACATTAACGGATAGTGAGTACTCGGAACTCCAATCGGACGAGATCACTGCAGTTATTAAAATCCATTTGAAGCCGAAAAAAGCCCCTGGCCATGACCTAATCACACCGAAAACGATCCTAGAACTCCCTATCATCGCCATACAATACATCTGCAAACTGTTCAACGCTATAATAAGAATTGGCTACTTCCCAAGAACATGGAAAAGGTCCACTATCATCATAATTCCTAAAGTGGGAAAGGACAAAACCCAGCCATCATCCTATAGGCCAATTGGTTTGCTGCCATGTCTTTCGAAGCTTTTTCCGGCATCGGAGAACAGAATCCCTTCACACCAGTTCGGCTTCCGCGAAAAACATGGTACAATTGAACAAGTCAATCTCATAACATCCGAAATACGAACAGCATTCGAACTAAAAGAATACCTTGGCTGGAATACAGGCTTTCGATAGAGTTTGGCTGGAGGGTCTGATGTTAAAAATCCGACAAAAACTCCCACAGTACACCCACCAACTCATAGAAACTTTAACGTTTACAATCGGAAATTCGCTGTAAGATGTAATGGCTCCGTCTTGGCTGACTTTGAAAACAAAGCTGGTGTACCGCAAGGCAGTGTACTCGGCCCATTGCTCTACCTGCTGTACACTGCAGACTTACCAACGAGTTTAGGACTTACAACGTCCACTTTTGCCAATGACACGGCAATCCACAGCAGATTCAAATGCCCAATACAAGCCTCTGCAAAATTAGGGGAACACCTCAAGGTGGTAGAGGAATGGCTAGCAACCTGGCGTATCCGGGTCAACGAGCAGAAATGCAAACATGTTACATTACGCTTAACAGAAGAAACTGTCCAGCTCTAATGCTAAACAACGTACCAGTTCCTCAAACCGATGATGTCACTTACCTTGGCATCCACCTGGACAGAAGGCTAACTTGGCGCAAGCACATCGAAGCAAAAAAAATCACAGCTTAAACTAAAAGCGAGTAGCTTACATTGGATCATCAATGTTAGCTTCCCTCTACGTCTGGAGTATAAAGTCCTCCTATACAACTCCGTACTGAAACCCATCTGGACTTACGGAGCCCTACTACGGGGAAATGCAAGTACCAGCAATGTCGACATTATACAAAGGGCGCAGTCGAAGATTTTAAGATCAATCACGGGAGCCCCGTGGTACATAGGGAACGACAACATTCAAAATGATCTAAATATACCTAGCGTAAAATCTGAAATAGGTAGTTAACAACTAAAGTATTCTGCAAAACTGGATGCACATCCAAATGTTATTGCCAATTCTTTTACGCGAACGAATAATAGAACTTGTCTTAAAAGAAATGACAGACCACCCCAATAATAAGTGATTAGGGCCGACTGCAGTACTCCAGGATTTAACATAAGTACTGGACTAAGAAAAATATCTCAAACTTGTTGTTAGCCTCTAATTTAAGAGGATATTAAACGTTAATGTTTGTGGTTAATCCAATAAGTATTAATAATTGGCGGGTGCGAATTTCTTGTGATATGGTGACCTGGTAAATAATTAAAACCAACATCTTTTAAAACTATGATTTTATTTACAGAACAATCTCACACACACAATAGTTCGATTTAAACGAAACTATGTTTTTCTATATAGAGAACAGTGCGGGTGGTTGTGGAAAATTTTCGGACTCGAAAGATGTCGGTATACAGGAGAACTCCTCGTCACTCTCCTCAGTATCACCGCATTCCGTTTTGGGAAAAATATTACCCATCACTCTCTGCTGTTCACCCGGTGGCGGGAACATACGGCACCCCTTGCAACAAGTTGCAATTGCCTCGCTGGACATGTCTAAGGATGGGGGATGGCAGCGTTCTGGATCGCCAAGGCACGGGTGGAGATGGAAAGGGAACTTTGGATGCAGATGGAGTAGGCGGCGCGATGGCTGATGACCTCTGGATAGAAGTCCGAATGAAAGGCGGGTGCCTTTCGGGTCTTTGCTCTTTGGGCGGATGTACGCGACTGAGCTGTCGATGTGCAAGAGCGTGTGGTGTTGCTTACCACAACGATAGTATCCTGTGGTGCTCCTGCAGGAACCAATGGAATGCTTATGAGCCAAACAGTTCGGGCAGTATCCGTTGCTCAAGACTACTAGACTAGTCCTCGAAAGTGTCGGCACTGACGGAGCGCGTGTGCCCCTTGACAAACGCGGCACCTGAAGCAATTGGAACTCCGTTCTAAATCGGATGGTGCTGCTGTCTTTAGAGACATCTTCGGACTGCTGGAGGAGGTGGACCGAGACCTTCTGGATTTTACAGTAACGGATCCACAGAGAACCCATCCGAACATCGTCTCGATCCCCACGAAAGAATCACCAAAATCCTTGATGATTCGTTCCCCAAGGATAGTGGGAAGGAGCTCGGCTCCAAGCACCAAATCCACACAAGCCCTTTGGTGAAATTGCGGATCAGCGAGCGGAAGGTCAAGCGAATCCTGCTTCACCTTATTCGGCACGGCGCGGGACGGAAGTGCTTCAGCTACACTAGGCAGCACCACGGCGACTGCTTGGAACTGTTGCAGCGGTTCGTCAGGAGGAGAAATCTGTAAGCGGCACACTTTGTCGCCGCTACCAGCATCGCACTGCCCAATGTCGCGAATGCTAGTTGATACTTTGCAGCTTGGAGGATTAATCAATTCAAACATTCGTTGGGAAATAAAGGACGCTTCAGATCCCATATCAATCAAAGCGCGGAAACTTCTTGCCACGACGACGAATGGTTACCCTCGCAGTACCGAGGAGGCTCGTATTGCGAGTGGAGGCGAAGTAACTTCCCACGTTTACATGAGGGCTGCTGGAAGAATCGGAGTACGCAGGATTCGGAATTGTACAAGCATCAGGTGAGCTCTCTTGCACTTGAGCGGGGAAGGCCTGAGCTCTTGTCGTAGGTTTTCGGCTTACGGATGTAAAGGTCTGACCGCTAGAGCTTGGTTGAAGCACATTTTCGGCCTCGAGTACACGGTGGCGATCAGTTAGGAATCGATTCAGGTCGTCCCAGGATGAGACGGCGGTCTTATTTGGAACGGACTGTTCCCACAACAGCAGGGTAGATTTGGGCATTTTGCTCGTACAGATGGCTATGAGAAGGATTTCCCAATTGTCTGTACGAGCCCCGGAACGCTTAAGACCGGTCAAGCAACCTTGAATTGACGTCTGCAGTTCTCTCAAAGGCTTGCCAGACTCTTGGGATAAAGCTGGGATCTGTACTAGCTGCTTAGCTTGGCTCATAATCAATAATCGATTATTTTCCTACCGCGCAGTGAGGTTATGAGGGCCAAGCCAGGCTGTCCCCGTTGAAGATTTCGACTTCGCACGGGGGAACTGTGTGGCTTTGATCGGTGGAATTGACGGAGAGCCTGACTGGTGGGGGAGCCATTTTCGCTCTCCAAACAAAGTCCCGCCTCGCACAAATACCATATAAGAATATTCACGTTTAGCTTTGATTGTAGCTATGTGCTTCGGACTATCTTCGTTCCTCTGAGCCGTCAAGGCCTTATGGCATGGTAAAAACTCTGCTTCGACTTTTGCCCAAAGTGACTTAAGCTGATCTAAGTGTATTTTAATTGAGACGAGTGGCACATCGTCAGCCGAAGCCTGGTCCTCGCGAGCCTCGAACGCCGTTAATGCCTCGCACACGGCAACAAAGTCGGAAAGAGACATCATAGAGTGTTTTCTGAGCTATTACGAATCGAATGGGAACAAATAACTTCGTGGAATTAGAGCTCTCAAGCGAGGAGGTCGAAACGAAGCTGTAAGTGGACTGTGTAATTTAAGGATAGAGGAGTGAGAAGAAAAGTGTCTCCTCTTTTTAATAAAAACAATGAATAAGCAGCATAGACACCATAAATGAAATTATAAGGATTTATAATTTTCTTTGCAGTTGTATGAATAATTATAAAGAAAAAAAACTCTGAATTAATTTTCATTAAACGAACTAGGTCAATTTCATGGATCTGTGAGGGAAAAATAAAAATGCACCGAGACAAGACAAAATATTAATTCCTTACACACATATGCAATTATTCTTATTTTTCTTTAGAAAATATTTTGCGAATAAATACTGACTGATTAAAATATTTTTTGGGCACAATACGAAAATCACGATGGAAAAAATGTAAAGTCGTGACTGAGTCACTGAGACTGTTAATTTTCATACTTTATTTTTCCCAGGTAATAAAAAGCACCCAAAAAAAATTTCATCCCGATAGCTCTTAAGATGGCTGAGTAAAACGCATACGCACAGACGGACGGACAGACGGTCAGACGGACAGACGGACATGGCTATATCAACTCAGCTTCTCATGCTGATCAAGAATATATATACTTTATATGGTCGGAAACGTCTCCTTCTGTGCGTTACAAACATCTGACCAATTTTATAATACCCTCTGCAAGGGTATAAAAACACCGAAACAAAGAAAATTTTCTTATTTGTGATATATTGAGAGATTTAATAAATGTCAGTCTTCGACTAGCTCTCTTTGCGGGCAGACGTCAGTTTTCGTATCAGCAGAGTCTAATCGGTGTATTTCTTTCGCGACCCACGTGGTCTATCATTATTTGCTTTCATACATTCTTTCGTGAGTGCAGTTCTCATAACTAAAGCTTATTTCATAAGACTATTGGGCCTCCCCCTCGACCCCCTATTCTGAGGGGCAATCAGTTTGCGTTGCTCTCTGATAGCCCCCCGGCGAAAAAAAGAGACAAATAATCGAATTGACCTTCCCCCAACTCCCAACGATAACCCTCGAAAACCCGAAATACATTGTAATCGCATCAAAAAACAATGTAAAAAAAATCTCAGATTTGTCCGTGTACAACGCCCTACGACTAATATCTAAAAACATCTCCTCCATCAATAACTTGCGTGACGGCAACCTGCTGATGCTGGTTAAAAATCAAACCGAGGCTGAAAAATTCATCAACAACTCACCTTCTCTACCGGGCATTTGCGACATCACATGCAAAATGAACGAAACTCTAAACCAAGTAAAAGGCACAATATACGCTCCGTACCTCTCCGACGTTCCCAACGAAGATATTATAGAAGAACTGCGATCCCAAAAAGTCTTAGATATATTTAAATTCACCAAAACCACGGATACTGGCATTAAACCCTCCGGAGTCATTCTGGTTACATTTGATTTATACAATCTCCCCAGCAAAATCGACATTGCATGGCATTCGGTAAAAGTACGGGAGTATATACCAAACCCAATGAGGTGTACAACTTGCCAGCTGCTTGGCCATACTGCTAAACACTGCAATAATGAACCACTCTGCGGTAATTGCGCTTTACCTCCCCATTCGCCTAAGAACTGCACACAAACGAAATGCGCCAACTGCTCAGAAGGTCACCCAACTTCCTCTCGCCTATGCCCTAAATATCAGCAGCAAAGAGAAATTCTGTAAATCAAGACAGAAAAAAAATGTACAATGCGCGAAGCTAAGTTAATCTTCAATGCAACAACAACAAACAATCCAACCCTTCTTCCTACGCTGCAGTAACGATGGCTGGACACAATAGAAACGAAAAAACATCTTATCAAAATAACAACAAAAACTACAACTCAAGCCCAAATCACAACAAACTAAGCAAAGATAAGACAATTACTGTCACAAATTAGGGAACAACAACAACAACATCATCAAACACCTCTACGCCGCTGTCTTATCAGCAAAAACAACACGAAAATAACAAAAACGCATCAGCCGATTTCGACTATGCTACTCTGGGCTGCTCGCCTAAAACCACTGAATATTTAAAACAACCCCAAACTAACAAAATTACCAAATTTTCTAACACAAACCTCCCAACTACCTCCACAAAATTAACTTAAAAAGAATATAACACCACATCAGAAGAGTCTATGGATGACTCTGATACGTAATTAGATATAAACTTTTTCCACTGCATATAGTATCCACTTTACGCCTTCCAAATAATGACCCTTACAATTCTGCAATGGAATATAAACGGTTATTTCAACAATTACATTGATCTAGTATTATTAATTAAACAAACAAAACCGGATATTATATGCCTACAAGAGACTAATCTCAAATCTAACAATACTAATGTTGCAACTCCCAAACCATTCATTGGTTATTTTTTCAATAATTCTCCCAATACTCATGCGAAGCATGGCGTGTGTATACTTATACGTCAAAACATCCCACACAAAACTCTCAACATAATCTCTTCCACTTGCTCCATGGGCATTGAGGTTTTATACCACCCTAATATTATAATATTTAATTCCTATATACCCTCCAACCAAAGACTAATAGCCTCAGATTTAATAAATATTGTAGAGTCAGCTCATAAGCCTATAGTCTATGTCGGGGACTTCAACGCTTGGAGTCCTCTTGGGGGGTCCAGCTCTCGCAATCCCAAAGGTTATCAAGTTGAAGATTTCATAGTCAGAACAAACTTAGCTATTTTAAATGACGGCTCTGCCACCCACCATTCAACTCACAACTCTTTTACTAACATTGATCTGAGTATGACTTCCGTATCGCTAGTACCATACAGCAAATGGTCGATTTCCCAAAATTTACACGGGAGCGATCATTTTCCTATTACTATTAACCTTCTGACTCATTTAAAACCTGAAAAGGTCCCACCTATAATTAGGTTCAAAACTGACTACGCCAACTGGAATATCTTCCAATCGGTTTGTAAAAAACACTTCCAGTTCCCTTCGACCAACGACTTGAACCTCTTCGTTGCCAAAATTACGAAAAGCATAAAAACAGCAGCCAACGTAGCCATTCCACAAAGTAATCCTAAAAAACAGATGAGAAACCCTGTTTGGTTCAGCCCAAGTCTCCAAGATCTAAGAAAACAAAAGCAGACTCTCTGGCATAACTATAAAACCTTTCGAAACTCCACCAATTTAGTAGCCTACAAAAAAGCGAGAGCCCTGTTTAAAAGAGAAGCTATTAGAGCTAAACGAGATTCTTTTTGCAATTTTACTTCTAACATTAACCCACTCTCCACAACAAAAAAATTATGGGCGGATATCAACAAATTAGTCGGAATTTTCCCACGGCCTCTTAAATCCATCAGAGATAATAATGTTGAGCTACAAAATTCGGTTGACATTGGTAATGCTTTTGGAGCTATGTGGTCCAATTATTCCAACGATGAAAACTTCTCTAATGTGTATAAAGTAAATAAAGAAAACTTCCTCTCTCTAGCATACTCGCCCAATCACATCTCCGCAGATGCTAAGTATCTTGATGCTCAGATCACATCGTTTGAGCTAGAGTCAGCCCTGCAGCACGCTAAGGGGAAATCTCCTGGTTATGACCGCATCTCATACCCTATGCTTCGAAAATTGCCAATAGAAGGAAAGCAAAGATTGCTAGAAATTCACAACAAAATGTTAGATGCAGGTACCTATCCGCATACATGGAGAACGGCCATAATAATCCCAATCCTTAAGCCAAACAAACCTTCCCACGAATTATCATCCTTCCGTACCATATCCCTACTCTCTTGCTTGAGCAAAACACTGGAAAAAATTCTTGCCAAAAGGATCTTGTGGTTTATTACCAAAAATAAACTTATCAGCCCCAACCAAACTGCATTCAAACAACAACACAGTACCATGGACTCACTATTGCATATCCATCATTACGCGTCAGATGCTCTTTCCACCAAAAATCATGTAACCATTCTGGCTACTGATTTTGAAAGAGCTTTTGATCGCGTTGGTGTGCACACCGTACTGGAGCAACTTTCCCGATGGGGGTAGGTCCTAAGGCCTTCTACCTAGTGAAGGCTTTCATGACTAAGCGATCCATCCGTGTTAGAGCTAATAATACTTTAACTAACTTCTATAAATTACACAACGGCATTCCACAAGGATCACCACTCTCAGTGGTATTGTTCATGATTGCCTTCCACTCCCTAGACAATATAATACTAAAACACAAAAAAAATACAACTATCTGTTTACGCGGATGATGCTATAATATACAGCAACTGCAAAAATACAAATTCACTATTTCTTACTTTTAAACAAATACTCATGGATATCGTTGAATAGGGTAATTTCTCAGGGGCCACTCTTGCCTGAAACAAATGTAAATTATTTCATATTTGTAAAAAACATCGTTGTACATATCCAACTCTAACGGTAAATAACACAACATTAGAATATACATCTAGTCTTAAAGTTCTCGGCCTTACGCTCGACAGTAGACTCACGTTTAAGCAACATTGTGTTAATCTTAGAGATAGTCTTAACAAGTCTCATTAAGTTTCTTGGGTCTAAGCGTTCTCTTGTCCATCCAACATCTCTAATTCATGCGACAAGAGCCCTAATACTGGCCAAAATCGACTATGGGCTGGCAATCTATGAATGGTGTGCGCCAACCAACATCAAATTGTTCTCCCCCGCATACCATGCAGCAGTACGGCGTAGCATTGGCGCCTTCCCCACAACTCCGACGAAATGCCTTTTAGCGGAAGCTGGGCTTCCTGAAGTACAGACGAGAGCCGCGCAACTGACTTTTAAACTTATACCTAAAATTCTCTGCTCGACCAACCAAATTCTGCTAAAAGACTTCAATACAACGGTTAAACAGCGACGAAGGTTCAAAGTCATGTCTACTATACGCAGATGTTCCAGTTTCTTCAAAACACATCAACTGGATATGCCATATCGTTGGAACAAAATCAGCCCATCTCCTCCTTGGCAACTTCCGGGCCACACCGTGAACACGTCTCTCAACTTATTAAAAAAATCAAAAACACAAAAAAATGTATTTCAGCTAGCTGCCGAAACGGAAAAAGTCCCCAACTGGACCTGGCTTTACAGTGACGGATCCAAAACAATTGACTCCACGAGCTTCGCAGTCGTTAGCCAATCTGGAACCCTCGTCTCATCTGGAATTCTCCCCTCATATTTTTCAATATTTTCTGCCGAAGCGGTTGCAATCCTTAAAGCAATTATGCACGCTATCGAACTTAAAGGCGAATTCATAGTATGCAGCGACAGTCTTTCTACACTCAATGCAGTTAATAACATATACAACCAAACTAGCCTGATATGTGAAATTCGACATCTTTGCATAAAACAGGCTAGCAAAATAAAACTCCTTTGGGCTCCTGGTCACATGGGCGTAAAAGGTAATGACCTTGCAGATGCAGCGGCCAAACAGGCAGGACATTCTCCTTGCCTAACTGTCATCCCTGGTGTCAGAGAAGACTTATGGCGCAACATTAAGGAGATACTACGAAAAAAGGAAATCACTCAATGGGACAGTTACGATCATAGGCTTAAACAATTTAACCCAAGCAAGGAACCAGTCCGATATCCACATTCATGCCACAGAAGACATTGCAATATCATCACCCGCCTCAGAACGGGTCACTCCGCCTTAACCCACGACCATCTGCTGAATGGAAAAGCTATGCCCAGATGCCCGAAATGCGAGGGAGAATTATTAACCAAACACATATTGGATACCCACCCACAACTGCATAATTCAAGGATTTGTCTATTTGGCCAAATCCAACCCACCTCTCTTCTTATTTCACACACACTCAATAACATAAAATCAGTAATCAGATTCCTAGATGTAAATAACTTACTCAATAAGATATAAGTTAACGGTCGAGTCGATGGTTATTATTTTATTTTGTATAATAATTAATAATAAATAATAATAATAAAAAAATAAATGTATGTTTTAAGAAACAAACATTTTTATCAGAAAGTTACAAGTATATTTTTTTGCTCCATTGAATTTTACTCTAACGAAACATGCGCGCATATCCTAGAGAAAATTAAATTTCAGATCAATTTTTATTATGAAATAGTTGTCCAATTTATTTAAATTTTTTTGAAGATGTTTTAAATAATAATACTAAGCAAACAATTTTGAAAATTTGTAATAGTTAAGATGGAGCAAAACCGACCAGACATCAAATAGAACAGGTTTACACTATCATAAAACAAATAGAAAAAAACAAATATTTGCAATAAATGAACCATTTTTATACCATACACCCATAGGGTGAAATGGTATATTAAAGTCGCCAAAATGTATGTAACAGGCAGAAGGAAGCTTTTCCGACCCCCATAAAGTAAAGTATGATCAGCATCAACGGCCGAGACGATCTAGCCATGTCCGTCTGTCCGTCCGTCCGTCCGTCCGTCCGTTGTTGCTGTAACTTTTGCTTTGACCGTTCATAGATTCCGAAGCAGAAGCATCAGCACACACCAAAACTGTTGACAGTTTTCGCAGTTTTCAAACACTGAATTTAAGCATTAATTGTTTGCAAATTGCGAAGTCTCTGTTTGTCCTAGAAACAAGCTATAATGGCTAATATTTTGCATGTCCTCCATTAGAATCCAGTACTCCTTGGAAATGTCGCGAAATCGACGATACCAAGGCATTCATGTCGTAATGTTGGGGTGTTTTTTGCCACTTCTCGTTTGTACAACGGATTTAATGTGCTTATGAAGTAGGGTATGGTTTCGATACTCTTTTCTTGAGCAATGCCCACAAATGCTCAATAGGATTTAAATCCTGTCTCTGTGGGAGAGTGTCAATCACTTTGTGGCACTTATCCAACAGCCAGTTGCGACATAAAAGATATTTATCGATTGGAACATTGTCGTTCAGTTTGTATTCAAATTTGCTGGTGTTTTCAAAATCCACATAGCCAAAATTGTGCACACTTGTTGAATGTCTAAATAAAACGGATATCCGTCTGAACCGACGCGAACTGCTGCTGAAACGTTGAAGCTACAGAGATGAAATTTTTTATGCGTGCTTATTTATTCTGTATATCTGGTATTCAATACCCACGGCAAAGTCACAGACTTTTCTCAAGATCGTTTTTTTCTGATCTATAGTCGTGAAATTTAATACTTGTGAGTTCAATTTACCTACAAATGACTGTGCCAAATTTAATCAAGATCGGATGACTTAATCGCATGATGAAATAACATACGGTGACATACACACAAAGTATGCTTGCAATAAGTGCGAGTGAAAGAAACATAACAATGAGTGGAGGCGAGTACTGAATACTGAAGTACACCTTCTCGAATGTCATGATGCCGTAAGCACTTCCGTGTGTCGTAGTTTAATATGCAGTTCAGGAAATAGTCCTCTATTGTGAGTAGGAGGTTCTCCGTTGCCTGTAATCTGCTGATTGCTCTACAATCGCTCGATAGTGCATGCATGCAACGTTGATTTGGCCTTTCTCAACCCAAATTGCATGGACGAAAGCCTTGTACTGATGGTTTTTCTAGCAACTTCGCCGCAGAGACAAGCATGCACAGCAGTCTGTAGCTAGAAGGGTGTTTGAGCGACTTCTTCGGCATCGGAAACAGCACCAAGTCCTGCTTTTTCCCGATGTCAGGAAAGGTGCATTTATTAGGACATTTTGTAAATACCTCCTCAAATTTTTCACGGCTGTAAACGAACAGTTAGCTTAATGGCTTTGTTTGGAATTACATCAGGTCCAGGAGCTTTGTTGACGTCTTGCGAGTGCTTTGCTGCCATTAGCACCTCTTCTGAGCTTACCGACTGTCATCAAGCTGCTGGCTTTACAGCCTATATTATTAGTTTGTTTAGCATTTTTGAACCCCTTGTTAATCAGAGAGGTAAATTCTAAAAGGTTAGTGGTTGTAGATCTACGTTTCACAAACCCATGTTGGGATGGCGAAATAATGAAGCTGAAAAAATGTTGTAATTGCGAAGTTATAATTTTCTCAAAATCTTTCGGAATAGCGGCCAATTTGAAAATACCCCTATAGTTAGAGGCTTCGGAATTTTTCCATTTTTATGTAGAGGAATAACATACGACTCCTCTTCCAAATAGAAAGAAAAGAGGAAGATTCGACAAACAATAAAAACAATTTTAAAGGGGTTTACATAAAGCATTTGCACAGAAACTGAGTACATCCAGATAGACCATCTGGCCCCGGAGAATAAGCAGGTTTAACTAGTTTAAGTTCGCTAAGAATAGAATTTTCATCAATCTCTGGCTTAAAAATGCAATTTGACGTTTTTAAATAATAGGGATACAGATTTGCTCGACATTTTGTTGAGGTATAAGTTGTTTTAAAAAAACTCACAAAATATCGGCAAGGGCCTGATAAGTGTTAGGTTTTTATTTTGAAAATACAAACACGATGAGTGCACAGAGGTCTTACGCTTAGAATTGACAATATTGTAAAATTGCTTAGGGTCAGAAAAAAACCAAAGATTACAGCTCTGAATATAATTCTGATAGCATTGGGTATCATAGCATCGAGTCTTCATATTTTTCAAATTGCATAACTCTTGAGACAACCAGGGAAGTTTGTCTACCAAGAGGCACTCACATTAAAAAAAGGAACAGCTGAGTTCATATCTCAACTGTACAGATAAGACCAATCAGTAGTAACAATGTTTTCATTAAGGCTGGCAAAGTCAGTTTTTCCAAAGCACCAAGTAAGAGGTACCTTATTAGATCCAAGTAATGGTGATAGCGAGGGCAGATCAATTTTGAAATATAACGTAGGTTGAAAATTGTCTTCGGTAAGAACAAATGGTTCAATCCTAGAAACATCACAGTTAGAAGAATCCAAGGCGAAAGATTTTCCATTAGAATTTAAGACAGGATTGACTTGAGATAAAGATAAGCCTGGAAGGCCATTGATAAAGTTAGTGAAAATGCTAAAACAGATAAATTAAATTCACCTAAAACTATAAGCATGTCTTGACTATTAACTAAGAGGGACGCAAACTGAATAGCCTCTAAATGATTTAAATAGACAATAATGTCTGACAATGGTGGAATAAAGGAACAAGTAATAAAAGCATTAAAGGATTTATAATTTACCTTAACACCGACACTTCCTGAGTATTAGAAAACTTAATTATTTCGGACGGATAAAGCAGCATCAACAGCTATCAGAACGCCACCGCCTATGCGTGAAATTCAATCCCGTCTAAATATAGAAAATTTTGTGGAAAAAACAAATGCATCAGCAATGACAGGTTTTAGCCACGTCTACACAGCTAAAATATTATGATTAAAAGAAAAATATCTACATAGAGATTAGGATGTTTAGATTTTAGTCCTCTAACGTTCTGGTAACTCAGGATAAGCGAAGAATGTAGTTTTCTGATACACCAGCAGTTGCTGTTGTGGCAGAAATAGTGTTAGTTGTGTTAGGCAGGCGAAATTTAAACTTTTCCACCGCAATATGTGACAACAGGGTGTAGCCTAGAAACAATGAAAAGGATAATGAAATCTCCTTGTCCTCGAGCTTTCTTGTAGTGTCGACTCGCCCGCAGGCATCTTTTCCTTGCCTCAACAATTTTAGTATTACACCAGTACCAGACCTTTTGTATCTCCTGTGAGTCCAACTTAAAGCCTTACTGCCGCAGTGATGGCGGCCATTAGCATTTCAGAAAGTTTATTAGTATCACCTTCAATGGCCGGGATGCATAATGACGATGCAAAGGTTAGGTGTATCAGCATTTGTTGCTGGACTGGAATGGCCTGAAATATAGCACATGATTGTTGTATAGTGCCTGGCTGACAGAGCCAGAGAACTGACTGCCAGATCTAAGGTTGCGAATGCTAATCTGCTGCCCCATTCCGCAGACCAAGCGGTAGCAATCCCACACACATTTGAAACAAGTTGATCGAGCACTGTCTAGAATTCGCGTATTTCAAGGAATGGTACCATATAGCAGCTATAGAGCCTCACTTTATCAATTTTTTCCCGCACAAAGAAGTTGGTGACTGGATGGGTAGTGGGTTTCTGCCACATGTCTAAATAACCGCTTTACCAGTTATATCAGCTGCCCTACCTTGTAGGGCTAAGAATGGCGACGTCCACATTCAGCTCTCTGAGAGACTGTGCGGATTTTTTTCTTACTCTCAGTAACTCTCTCTTATTATTGACACTGTATAACGCTTACTAACTCTTTTCTTCCACGTCAAATCGTAAGATTTTAATTGTCTCTTTTTAAGAGTTGCATCGAGTTTCAAGTCACAACCGTCCTAGTTTCCACTTTAAAACCCACGGTGCTGACTGCTTCTTTTAGGTCTTTTCTTCTATGCTTCTATGCAGGCCTACAAATTAAATCTCGGTTTGCTGTACTTTTTAACCATTTGTCTTTTTTTAAAACAAAATTTGTTCGGCTTCAAAAAAAACCACTATCTGTTTTGATTATATTGCCGGCACGGAAGAAAGCATTACCAATTGTATCTTTTTTTTTTAGATAAGTTTTTATTGCTTATTTGGATTGATGTTTTTTTATTTCTGATTTCCTGATTTCATAGCACATGTCATACTCGATGTCAGATTCATTTTTAAAACTATTTCCCCCAGCGAGGATTTTCTAAGCTTAATCTTATATACTTACTTCGCACTGTCCGCAATAATGGGACGCTTCGTTTTTTCCTCTCCCATTAAAACGTATTTCTATTCCCTTAGACTTAACAAATTCCTGAATGTGAAACACATTTTTTAACGTTTGCAACAAGCAGATTCTGGAAAACACAAAAATGTTATAATTAGATATTGTATGTTTAATGTGGGAAAAGAACTAAAAACACCAAAGAGTATTGTCAACATTTATGACACAAATGCCAAACATATTATAATCCTAAAAGTTAATATAACAGCTATTAAATATCGTCATCCGATCTTGATAAAATTGGCACAGTTATTAACAGATATATTAAACTAACAAATATTAACTTATGTAACGAAGGTATTGTGAAGTCACTGTTCGTGACTTTGCCATTTGTACGGGAGCTATATGATATAGAGATCTGATCTGACTGAATCTGAGATTTACCACACCTGCAGTAAATAAAAGCACAAATGCGAAATTTTAGCTCTGTAGCTTTTACGGTATAGGAGTTTGTGGTGACGCCGACGAACGGACAGACTGACGAACTATTTGAAATTGTTGCGTCGTGTTAATATAGAATATATGTACATACATATATGCTTTATATGGCCGGAGATGGTTCTTTCTATTCGTTGCACACTTCTCATCAAAATTAATATACCCTTTTTGCAAAGGTATAATAAAGTTACACCATACTGTTTAACGGTTTGTTGAAAGAAATAATAGAAACGGCAACCTTTTTATACCATGCAAAAAAATGGTAAAATGGTATATTAAAGTCGCCAAAATGTATGTAACAGGCAGAAGGAAGCTTTTCCGACCCCATAAAGTATATATATTCTTGATCAACAGCTGAGCCGATCTAGCCATGTCCGTCCGTATGAACACGTAGACCTCGGAGACTATAAGAGCTAGAGTCACCAACTTTGGTACTTAGACTCCTGTAATACCTACACTGTTCAAGTTTATTTAAAATTTTTGCCAAGCCCCCTTACGCCCCCGCAGATTTAATAAAACTCATTTTCTCAAAAACTTACAAAAATAGAACCATTAAATTTGGAATATGTGGTGGCTTAGTATACGCGCAGATTTTGCTCTTTTCAAATTTTTGGCACGCCTACTTCCGTCCCCGAAAATTAATTAAAACTGATTTTCTCGAAAACTAACAAAGCTACAATCGCCAAATTTGAAAATTAGATTTCTGTAGATTTCGGAATCCGGAATCTAGAAAAAACCGATTACCTCTTGCAACTTTTTGATTATCGAAACCAAATTCAGCACACTGGTGAGCCCTATCATTATCTACCACCCTACCAAATTTTTTTTTTAACTCGAACTACAAACATAGAAAATATACGTATAAATGAGTTTTACCAGGCGGTCCATAAGGGCGGAGTTAGCCGTAGGCTAATGGCGGCGCTAGAGTGCTCGTGTGTTTCTGTAAGGCTGAGCGAGATGGCTGTGAGACGAAGTAAATAGACATATTCAAAATTGAAAATATTTTTCACCTGGTGCATGGTATACCGAAGTCGGCGAGACGACTTACTTACTTCATTTAATTTTAAAATCATTTTTTTCAGCGTTGGAAATCGCGGCCCGAAAATTAGTGTTTTAGAATGTGGAATAGTAGTTCTAATATTTTCATTCTTTTCAACACCTATTTTCGCGAAACTTTTTCGTCTACGCTCCAATAGAAACATTGGACTTTTTACAATTTAGGGCTCATAGAAGTAAATTTTCTAATATAATATTCTACATTAAAGGTTTTTTAAGTCCATTAAATTTAATAACATTGTATGCAGTATTGGTCGTGGCCCGCAGTCCTCAGAGAAAGAAAGGAAAATTATAAAAAACCAAAAAATTCTAATCGTTCAATTGCAGAAATTGGCAAATTAATAAATAAAGGAAAATCAAGGTCGAAAAGGCGTCACAATGTCAAACTTTGCACATATTATTCTGCTGTCAGTTTTTCAGATTTAATCACTGGGTCAAAATATACAAAAAAATCTTTTAAATTTGTTCCATACTTATCATATAAAAATTTATAAACGTCAAACATCGGTTGACTTTTTCAAATAGCTGTTATAGCATTATTGAACTTTCACATTAAAATATGCACTGACACCTATAAGTGTATCATCTACAGTTATAGATGAAGTAAGTAAGTCGTCTCGCCGACTTGGATATACCATACACCAGTAATAATAATAACCAATGCATTTTCGTATTTTTAAAAAAATCTGTTTGCATGCTTTTTAGAAGCATATCTTAGTATTTCGCTCACTCAAGCATTCGAGCACCCTAGCGCCCCCACCAGCCAACGGCCAACTCCGGCCATATGGAAAAACGTTTATATGCATAACTTGGCTATTTTTAGTCCGATTTTGATCAAATTTGGTATTTTGCTGAACATTAGTATCAAATTTAAGTGTGCTAAATTTGATTGCACAAGGTAGAAAATTACGGGAGATAATCGAGTTTTTTCAAATTACGGGGGCGGAGGGGGGCGTGGCAAAATCTTTACACATCAAAACTGTGCGCAATTACTAAGCAAATATTTATACCAACTATGGTGTCTCTAGCTAAAATAGGTTTTGAGAAAATCGGTTTAATTTGATTTGCGGGGGCGGTAGGGGGCGTGGCAAAATTTTTATAAATACAAAATGTGCGCATTTACTAAGCAAATATACGTACCAAATTTTGTGTCTCTAGTTGCTATGGTGTTTAAGAAAATCGGTTTTATATCATTTGCGGGGGCGGTAGGGGGCGTGGCAAACATTTGAAACAAACTCGATAAGCGTACATATGACACGAGTCTACATACCAAATTTGGTGGCTCTAGCTCTTATACTCTCCGAGATCTAGGTGTTCATACAGACGGACGGACGGACGGACGGACGGACGGACGGACGGACGGACAGACGGACGGACAGACGGACATGGCTAGATCGTCTCGGCTGTTGATGCTGATCAAGAATATATATACTTTATGGGGTCGGAAAAGCTTCCTTCTGCCTGTTACATACATTTTAGCGACTTTAATATACCATTTCACCCTATGGGGGTATGGTATAATAATACATCTGTGGGATAAAATGCCAAAATGTTTTTCCAACCAAAATAATTTATTTGCCGATCATTCCCATCTGAGTTATGTATATGAAATAGTTACCCGACTATTGGTTCAAATGACACAGCCATTAATATTGTCGCAACGGTATACAAATAATATTTTATTCAGAAGCTATCAATAACATTTTAAGTTTTTGCCAACATATTCAACATCTAAAAACAAGAACACTTAAATAAATTTTTGTTTTAAATTTGTTTTATTAAATAATTGGTAAGACATGGTATCTGCTCATAATCAACAGTCGGGACTATCCCATAATGAGGTGTCATGTTCCACTATTGTAATACGGCCGAAAAGAGCAATGCTTTTCAGGTAACCCGCGGCGGCCTTTTTGAATTTGCCTTCGTTTTCCACAGTGCACTGTGGGAAGTCACTCACACGTCTTTCGAAGGCACAATAAAATTTTATTTGTGAAATAAATCAAAGAAAATCGTATTTTTTGCAATTCATTACTGATAGTGTTTTGAAGTACAAAAGAAGGTTCACTCACGCCACATAAAATGTTCATGGCTTTTGACGCTTGTTTAAATAAGAAATGTCAACCTTTTTTTTTACTGTCCAAAAATATCAAATTCTTACACTTTTATTTTATTTATATGATAATTTTGGATTTTTGTATCGTTGCAAAAAGTGTATAACATTTTTGGTATGAAATATGCAATGCCTAGAAGGAAGCATCTCCGACCATATAAAGTATACATATTCTTGGTCAGTGTGACGAGATGAGTTCATTTAGCCATGTCCGTCAGTCCGCCCATCCATCATGATCGACGCGAACTCCTCCTAGACCGTTAAAGCTACCGAGTGCACGGGTGTATTTCTCGTATTTAGCCGAATCACGAAATGTGACTTTTCTTAATAACTTCGATATTTTGTGAGCTACTGTTATAAAATTTAATTTAAATTTGCTCAAGATCGGGGTACAATATTATATAGCTCCCGTAGGAACGATCGTTCGAATACAGTGACTTTTATCAATAAATTCACTATTTTGGAAGCTATTGTCACACAATAAAACGGCATTCCACATTGCCCGCATTGCTCCAGCCTAAGATTGTAGGACGTTCTTTCGCATGTGAATTTTTATGGCAAAACATTTTTCCCGTTAAAAAAAAAAAAAAAAAAAAAAAAAACATGCAAAGGTATACAAACACTCCGCCACAAAAACTCCACCACAATACCGCCGGCCACAATCCAGCAACAAGAGGGCAGAGAAATTTATCAACAGAAAAATGAAAAAGTAAGTGGGTTTTTTGTTGTCTTGGATTGTGCAAAAACTCAATAAATCGCTTGGCATTAGAGGTCGTTATTAAACTAAAACGTTGAGGTGGACATTCTTTGTTTTAATTGAATCAAAAACTAAATTTTACATCAACTATTGCAGAAAAACAATTTACACTATTAAACGAAATATTTGTTCCCGTCTGTTCAAGTGGAGGGATAACCGGAAAAATAGTGATAGTAGTGACGAAGTATTACTAAAGGTTATAGAAGGCAACAGTGAAGGTTCGGGAAACAAGTCCACAAAATCTGGTTACGGGTCAAAAAAGAATCAACAGGTTCATTTCACGTCTCAAGATTCCCCTGGGGAAGAAGCCTAAGATACAAAAGCAGAGGCGAGCGTTCTGGCAGCTAGTGATGACTTGTCAGATGCTGAAGAATCTTGTAATTTTTTAGGGAACACTCCTTTCTACCGTTCATCACAAGAACAGTAGGAGGAAAAACAATAAAATTACTTATCGATACGGGGGCCTCAAAAAATTATATTCGACCAATGGCGGTACTAAAATTCATGACCACCGCAGAAAAACCATTTAATGTCAGATCCATACATGGGACCTCAGAGGTAACGGAAAAATGTACGATACATATTTTCGGTCTTAAAGAACACTTCTTTTTGATAAATATCCCAGAAGATTTTTTTATATAGCGGACGTTGACGATACTATGCGCAGTACGTTCAAGTGGCCCCTACGACACCAGGACAAAGCCTGTTACGCGCGAGCCCAAGCAGATAACTGCCCACCTCCCACCCGACCGACCGAGGGGTGCAGCCGTAAAACGCACGGCGCGAATCGCGTGGACAAATACACAAGAGAAAGAACAGACAAACAAATAATACTATAGTTATCTATTAACTAAATGGGATAGGATAGATGTTTTAAGCATATTGATAGAAAACTCTGAGCTGATTACAGGGAAAAGAAGGTTGTAATTAGAGCAGAGGACCCTAAAAGGTTCATGCATGGCATAGTTAGAAGAACAACGACTAAGGGATAAAGGTATCAAAGGATGTCTACTCCGTCTACACGGTACCGACAGATTTACCTGAGCTAATAACTCAGGCGAGTCGATATCACCAATTAGGAGCTTGTGCATGAAAATTGCACCAAGCATAGTTCTACGGTTAGTTAGGGAAGGAAGGTTAATCAAGAGAAGTCTACTAGAATACGAAGGCAAATTGACATTGCGATCCCAGCTTAAGCCACGAAGAGCAAATAGCAAGAACTGCTTTTGAACGGATTCAAGTCTAATCTGGTGCGACTCATATTGAGGTGACCAAATGCAAGATCCATACTCTAAAATAGGACGGACAAGCGAAGTAAAAAGAACTTTAGTTGTATAGGGGTCATCGAATTCTTTTGACCATCTTTTAATGAAACCCAGGACACTCATGGCCTTTGAGACCGTGGTGGAAATATGGGTGTTAAAATTTAACTTATGGTCCATAAGTACGCCCAAATCATTCATATTATTTAGACGTTCTAAAGGGCTATTGTTTAGAAAATAAGTGACCAGTTGAGGAGAGTTACGAAAAAAAGTCATTACCTTACATTTGGTAGTGTTAAGATTTAGTAGATTAAACTGGCACCAGGATTGAAAGTTTTTAAGATCAGCTTGTAGCCGACTAAATGAATCTGTATCTTTATACGTAAAACAAAGCTTGACATCGTCAGCATACATAAGCACACGCGAATGAACAATGACTGATGGAAGATCGTTAATGAATAGTGTGAAAAGCAGAGGGCCAAGATGACTACCTTGAGGTACACCAGAAGTCACAGGAATGGAAACGGAAAAAGAAGACTTAAAAAGTACCTTCTGTTTTCTATTTGTTAAATATTCTCGAACCCAAGATAGGAAAAGGGGTGGAAACCCAATGTCGTTTAGCTTTGAAAGTAATAGGGTATGATTAACGGAATCAAAGGCTTTGCTGAAGTCAGTGTATATTTTTTTTTTTTTTTTTTTTTTTTTTTTTAACGTTTAATATATATTTGTTGAATCTACTCTTAAATTAGAGCCTAACAACAAGTTTGAGATATTTTTCTTAGACTAGTACTTAAGATAAATCCTGGGGATATTGCAGGCGGCCCTAATCACTTGTTATTGGGTTGGTCTGTCATTTCTTTTAAGACGAGTTCTATTATTAGTTCGCGTAAGGGAATTGGCAAGAACATTTGGGTGTGCATCCAGTTTCGCAGAATACTTTAGTTGTTGAGTACCTATTTCAGATTTTACGCTAGGTATATTTAGATCATTTTGAATGTTGTCGTTTCGTATATACCACGGGGCCCCCGTGATTGATCTTAAAATCTTCGACTGCGCTCTTTGTATAATATCGACATTGCTGGTACTTGCATTTCCCCATAGTACGGCTCCGTAAGTCCAGATGGGTTTCAGTACGGAGTTGTATAGGAGGACTTTATACTCCAGACGTAGAGGGGACCGAGCATTGATGATCCAATGTAGGCTACTCGCTTTCAGTTTAAGCTGTGACTTTTTTGCTTCGATGTGCTTGCGCCAAGTTAGTCTTCTGTCTAGGTGGATGCCAAGGTAAGTGACATCCACGGCTTGAGGAACTGGTACGTTGTTTAGCATTAGAGCTGGACAGTTTCTTCTGTTAAGCGTAAATGTAACATGTTTGCATTTCTGCTCGTTGACCCGGATACGCCAGGTTGCTAGCCATTCCTCTACCACCTTAAGGTGTTCCTCTAGTTTTGCAGAGGCTTGTATTGGGCATTTGGATCTGCTAAGGATTGCCGTGTCATCGGCAAAAGTGGACGTTGTAAGTCCTAAACTCGTTGGTAAGTCTGCAGTGTACAGCAGGTAGAGCAATGGCCCGAGTACACTGCCTTGCGGTACACCAGCTTTGATTTCAAAATCAGCGGAGACGGAGCCATTACATCTTACAGCGAATTTCCTATTGTAAAGGTAAGATTCCATGAGTTTGTGTGTGTACTGTGGCAGTTTTTGCCGGATTTTGAACATCAGACCCTCCAGCCAAACTCTATCGAAAGCCTGGGCAACGTCGAGAAAGACAGCCGCACAGTATTCTTTTAGTTCGAATGCTGTTCGTATTTCGGATGTTATGCGATTGACTTGTTCAATTGTACCATGTTTTTCGCGGAAGCCAAACTGGTGTGAAGGGATTGTGTTCTCCGATGCCAGAAATGAGTTTAGGCGGATCTGCAGGACCTTTTCAAAAAGCTTCGAAAGACATGGCAGCAAACTAATTGGCCTATAGGATGATGGCTGGGTTTTGTCCTTTCCCACTTTAGGAATCATGATGATAGTGGACTTTTTCCATGTTCTTGGGAAGTAGCCAATTTTTATTATAGCGTTGAACAGTTTGCAGATATATTGTATTGCAATGATAGGGAGTTCTAGGATCATTTTCGGTGTGACTAGGTCATGGCCAGGGGCTTTTTTCGGCTTTATGTGGTTTTTAATAACTGCAGTGATCTCGTCCGATTGGAGTTCCGAGTACTCACTATCCGTTAATGTGTTCGAAGGGGGAAGTACAGATGAGTTTGATGTTGGATTTGGCTGGAAAACCATTTTAAGATGTGTGGCAAATACGTTTGCCCTCTCTTCGTCACTGCGGGCCCATCCACCGGTTGGACTCCTTATCGGTGAAATTGTCTCTGTAGGAGCGCTTAAAGTTGGGTGGGCTTTCCACAGAGGATGTTTAGTGCTGGTTGGACTGAGCTTTTCTATGTATTTCCTTTGAGCCCATTTTTCCTCTTGTCTTAACGCCTTGGAGAGGTTGCGATTAGCTTGCCTTAGGCGAAGTTTTGCTGCTGGTGATCGAGTAATCTGCCATTCTCTTCTTAGACGTCGTTTTTCCGTTACTAATTGTTCTATCCGCCGGTTCGTAGGCCTGTCAACAGGTTTGGTGTAAGAAGAGGCATGTGGAGTAGATACTCTTGCTGCAGCTCCCATCATCGACTCAAGTGCAGAGACGCACATATCAATGTCCTCTGCAGCATCCAGTTTCGGCGAACAGTCAATGTGGGCACTCATGTACATTTTAAATTTAAGCCAATTTGTTTTGTTGTTTGTAAGCCTATATGGGCGATCAAGTACTTGAGGTCTTGTTAATAATGTGAATAGCACTGGAGAGTGATCGGAAGTTAAATCTAGTAGTGTTTCCGCAGTGATCCGATTACGTGGAATCCTCTTGGTTACTGCGAAATCAATCAAGTCAGGCACTTTCTGTGGATCTGTGGGCCAATAAGTAGGCCTACCCGGTGAGACGCAATCCATCTTATTGAGAGGGTTGACTATTGTGTTGTACAACTGCTTTCCTTTAGGATTTACCAGGCGAGATCCCCAGTGCGTATGTTTGGCGTTATAGTCCCCTGCTGCAATGAAGCGATCTCCGAGTGTGTTAAAGAAATCGGTAAATTCCTTTTCAGAGATTGAGAAGCGTGGTGGGCAGTACAGGGCGACCAATGTAGTGTTGCCGCAGCTGGTTTGGACGGTTATAGCAGTTGCTTGTAGGTGCTGTGTTTCAAATCTGTGTATATGACATCAGTTTGTTTACCATTTTTGAACCCCTTGATAATTATTGATGTAAATTCTAAAAGGTTAGTGGTTGTCGATCTACGTTTCACAAACCCATGTTGGGATGGCGAAATAATAGAGCTGCAAAAATGTTGCAATTGAGAAGTTATAATTTTCTCAAAAGCTTTCGGAATAGCGGACAATTTTGAGATACCCCTATAGTTAGAGGCTTCAGACTTTTTGCCATTTTTATGCAGAGGAATGATATACGGCTCCTTCCAAATAGATGGAAAAGAGGAAGATTCGACAGACAATAGAAACAATTTTAAAATGGGTTTACATAATGCGTTTGCACAGAACCTGAGTACACATCCAGGAAGACCATCTGGCCCCGGAGAATAAACGGGTTTAACTAATTTAAGTTCGCTAAGAATAGAACCTTCATCAATCACTGGATTGAAAATGCAATTAGCCTTTTCTAAATGATAAGGATACGGACTTGCTCGATATTCCGTTGAGGAATAAGTTGTTTTGAAAAAACTCGCAAACATATCGGCAATTGCCTGATCAGTGCTCGCTTTTTTATTTTGAAAAGACAAAAAAGATGGGTGCACAGAGGTCTTACGTTTAGAATTAACAAAATTATAAAATTGTTTAGGGTCAGAAGAAAACTGAAGCTTACACCGCTGAAGATAATTCTTATAGCATTGTGTATTAAGCATCATGAATTTTGAACGAGCGACTGTATACAGAGCATAGTCTGATGAACGACGTGTTTTTTGAAACTTCTTATAATATCGAGTCTTCACATTTTTCAAATTGCACAGCTCACGAGAGAACCAGGGAGGTTTGTTAAGCCGCTCCAGCCTACCAAGAGGCACACAAATATCAAAGAGTGAATTCAGAGTATCATAGAAAAAACGAACAGCTGAGTCCATATCTCTACAATTGTACAGATAAGACCAATCGGTAGTAGCAATGCTTTCATTGAGGCTGGCAAAGTCAGTCTTACGAAAGCACCTAGTTAGAGGTAACTCATTTGAACCAAGTAATGGTGAAAGCAAGGGCAGATCAATTTTTAAATTTAATGTAGGATGAAATTTGTCTTCTGGAAGAACAAATGGTTCGATCCTGGAAACCTCACAATAAGAAGAATCCAATACAAAAATAAGATCTAACGATTTTCCATTAGAATTTAAGACAGGATTGACTTGGGATAAAGATAAGGCTAGAAGGCCATCAATAAAATCATGTGACAAAGAGGGCAGCAACATGGTACATTCATCTGTTTGTGACCATGCTAAAGCGGGTAAATTAAAATCACCTAAAACTATGAACATGTCTTGACTGGAAACCAAAGAGGAGACAAACTGAATTGCCTCTAAATGATTTGAATATACCACCATGTCTGACAATGGTGGAATATAGGAACAAGTAATAAAAGCATTAAAAGATTTAAAATTTACTTTAACACCGACAAACTCAATCTCCTGGGTACTAGAAAATTGAATCATTTCAGACGATAAAGCAGCATCAACAGCTATCAGAACGCCACCACCTATGCGAGAAATCCGGTCACGTCTGAATATAGAAAAGTTTGTGGGAAAAACCGATGCATCAGCAATATCAGGTTTAAGCCACGTCTCTGTAAACGCTAGAATGATATGCTCAAAAGAAAGACTATCTACATAGAGATTAGGAAGTTTAGATTTCAGTCCTCTAACGTTCTGGTAACCCAGGTTAAGGGACGAAGCTAGTTTTTTGACACACCAGCAGATGCTGATGTGGCAGGAATAGTATTAGTTGTTGTTGTTGGCAAGCGAATCGGTTGCCGATTTTTCTTTTTTACAGTATATTCTTTAACTATTATATGTTTCGGCCAAAAATCTTCTCGACATATGGTGTCGAAGATATTGGCAGAAACACTAATTTTAAAGGACGAAATGTCCCGAGAATAAGAAAATTTAAACTTCTCCACCGCAATATTCAAGACGTTAACTTTCTTCCGAATATAGGCTATTACATCATCAGATGTGACAACAGGGTCTAGCCTAGAAACAAATATATGTTTCTTTGGTGGTATGCCAACGAGAGGCCGCGGTCCCGAAGCGTCAGCCGCAGCAGTAACGTTGGACAAGTCACCCACTGCAGCAGTCAACTTGTTTACGGGGCCCTCGATACTTTTAGAACTATCGGCAATTTCCATTGGAATGGGTAATTGCCCGGACTTATCGGACACTACAATAGGCATCGTTTTTAAGAGATCATTCCCAGGTGATATCGGTAATTCCTTACTAATAGCATTAACAACCGGGCTCTTAAACGATATCAATTGCTGTACATTAGGAGTGGACGGTGCATGAGACCGGTCGGGGACGATAAGAGATGCTGGCGGATCTACAGATACAGAAACACCCCAAGGACTGGTCCTTTTACGTTTCGGAGACTCATTCATAAGCGATAAACTTCTGAACTGAGTCTCCACCGCAGTAAACTCCGCTTGGAGTTTATTAAAACCTGCCCTTAAGGTGTCAAAACTATCTCTAGTCCGCCTCATGAAAGAGCGCATCTCATTCTCGACCTCCCGGCAAGCATCACATCCATATTTTAAGCCACCACCTTTAGCAATAGACTCCTTTATTCTGCCTGTGTAACCTGCACACTTAACGTGAACCTCATTGTCACACAACCAACAAAGAATATAATCATGGGAGTCAACCGCATTAGTGGCAACTATACAATTATTTTTTGAGCAGACAACCATTTTATCAAAAAGTTTAATTTAATTAAAAGTTAATACAAAAAATAAAAAATAGAAATTCTAAAGGTAAAAAATCTGTGAATAAGAATATACTGACCAGTTCTGACACAAGGGTTAATGTGCAGAGTAAGCCTTCACAACTAAAGAATTAAAAGAGATGAAAGCACAAAAACAAAAACACGTATCACAGAGTCGCGGGTAGGCAAAAAGACGAAAGCGCAAATCAATCAAGAATAGGAAAGAGCGGGAGAGCGCGTCAAATTGAACACATGCAACAACAATTTGTACGCAAGAGCGCGAGAGTTAGTTAAAAACGGTAAAGACACAAAAGCAAAAGAGATAAGCAAAACAACAACACCGCTAATGCGAGTATTGTTGTATGTTTTGATTTGATGAAAATAAAATTCGGATGCTGAAATTATTATTAATTAATTTAACCGGTAATAAATTTAAAAGTTATGGAAAAGTATTTAATCGCGAGAAAAAAATAAAAGTTGATAAGCGCAAAAAAAACACGTCCGTCCTCTGCAACGAGTGAAAGTAAGTTTTTGACGGCATAATTGGTTTTGACCTCTTAAAAAAGGTCGGAGCAACTATCGACCTATTAAACAACCTCATAATTACCAAAAATGGATCTGAGTCCATTAATTTTACTCGTTGTCCACAAGTAAATTTCATTTATGTATATCGACGATGCAGACGTCCCGGCTGCTGTAGTTAAGTCTTTCAACAAGATGATGGACGAAAGAGTAGGAGCGTTCGCAGACCCTGACGAGGCTATGCCACATAACATAAACACTGTAGCAACTATACGAACAAATGGGGAACCGGTATACTCTAAACTGTATCCACTCCCAATGGGCGTTACGGACTTTGTCAACGCAGAAGTTAAACAACTTCTAGCCCACGGCATAATTCGACCCTCAAAATCTCCCTATAATAATCCGACCTGGGTGGTCGACAAATAAGGGACAGATGAAAACGGCTTCCATAAAAGAGGCTAGTAATTGACTTGAGAAAACTAAACCAAAATACAACAGATAACAAGTACCCTATTCCAATGATACTGCCGAACATAGGAAAGGCCCAATGTTTTACAACATTGGACCTTAAATCGGGGTTTCATCAAATAACACTTGCAGAAAAAGACAGGAAGGAAACCGCTATTTGTCAATAATGGGAAGTATGAATTCTGCAGACTTCCCTTCGGGCTCAAAAATGCTCCCAGTATCTTCCAGAGGGCTATCGATGACGTCCTTAGGGAAAATATACATAGACGATGTTATTATTTTTTTACGAAACAAAAGAAGATCATGTTAGGGATCATGGAATGGGTCCTTAAAAGTCTTCAGGACGCGGGTATGCGAGTATTACAGGAAAAATCCAATTTTAAAAAAAAAAAAGTGTGGAGTATCTGGGATTCATCGTATCTAGGGATGGTATTACAACTTCACGCGAAAAAGTTTAGGCAATCAAAAATTTTCCAATGCCAAGTACCCTTTTTGATCTCAGATCATTTCTTGGCCTTGCCAGCTATTATCGCTGCTTCATAAGAGACTTCGCGAAAATCGCAGGTCCCCTTACAGATATTTTAAAGGGCGAAAATGGAAAAGTTAGCAAAAACATGTCCCGGAATATAAAAATCGAGTTTACTTCAGAACAACTGCAGACATTATCCAAGCTAAAGGATATTTTAGCATCAGAAGAAGTTTTTTTTAGATTACCTAGATTATCGACAACCATTCGATCTTACCACAGACGCATCTGGTGATGGGCTAGGCGCTGTCCTTTCACAAAAAGGCAGACCCATTACCATGATATCCCGTAAATTACGTAATAACGAAAGAAATTTTGCAAACAACGAAAGAGAGCTTCTTGTTATAGTGTGGTCACTAAAGAACTTGAGAAACTACCTTATGGGGTAGTACATGGGAAAATTGACCACAGAAATTGCAGCCAATGAAAGATCTGCTCTGTCGCAAAATATGACAGGCATCCAAAAAAACATAAGCTGGGTACCACACCAGTACCGGCTTACGCAGTAGAATTTTTACACATCGACGTTTTTTCCACAGATGAAAGATTCTTTCTGACTTGCATAGATAAATTTTCTAAATTTGCGATAGTCCAACCTATAGCATCAAGAGCCATAGTTGACGTAAAGCCATTCTAAGACAATATATTGCGATAATGAAAGGTCACAGTAAATCTAATGGTCAAGTGGAAAGATTCCACAGCAGGTTACTTGAGATCGCACGGTGCGACAAAATAACAGCTCAGGCTAGCGACACTATCGATGTTATACTATTAGCAACAGTAAAGTATAACAGGTCAGTCCATTGAGTCTTGAACAAAAAACCAATTGAAGCAGTTCATGAAACTACGGTAGAAAAGGGATTGCAAATTGCCAAAAAGATAAAAGACGCTCAGAACAAACAAAACAGAACAAGAATAGACAAAAAGTACCAAGAGGTGACAAAGTCTTGGTAAAATCAAATAAACGCATTGGTAACAAACGTACTCCTTTGTACAAGGAAGGAATTGTAGAGGGTGACCTGGGAACTAAAGTTCTTATGAAGGGGAGGGAGGTCCATAAGGATAATTTAAAATAGAACCTCTAAAAATTGTTTTTCTAAAATTAGGTTTGCACACTTCTACAACTATTAGAGTAATAAGACTACGAGACCAGGAAAACTATTGAATTCTTTAAAGAAGATCATAATAAAAGAATCATTTTGACAGACATTAGAAAAATCGACACGCTAATAGAAACAATGACAGTTCATCATAGAGGATCTAGAAGCTTAAATATTTTAGGCACTGCCTTGTAGTGGCTGGAACTCCTGATTTAGACGACTGGGAACAGATCAAGTTTAAACAAAATTAATTAATAGAGTCAGAAAATAAGTAAGTCGAGATCACGGTGTGGTAAGCTATTCGTATATGTATATGTATATGGGCATTTCCAGAAAAAGGTCCACCATGACGAAAAAATTAAAAGTTGTTAAACAAATGATTTTTTCTTTTAAAATGCTTAAGAAATATTTGAATTGAAAGAATTTAATAAGTTTTCAGCATATTTTTGATGTTGTTGTAAAATATTGACACAGAAAGTTACAAACATGATTTTTTCCATTTTGGGCTACTTTTGGTGCAGGTTTTGCTTTTTGTTTTTATTTATTATACATTCGTTTTATGGTGGCAATCTTCTTACGAGATTTTAAAAACAACAACAAACTATTGCAAAAATAGAAATATAGATGAGGCAAGCATCGATGAACGGTAAATTTTTGACTTTCTTTCATCTGCTATTCCATTGTCACGTTCGCGAGCAAAAAAATGCATTTTTCGTCAGTACTGCATTTCTAATCGAAGGAAGTTGATGAAAATTAATGTGCAAAAAAAGTTATTCGTACTTAAGTCAAAGAAAAAAAAAAAAGTGTTTTCGCTTGGGAAATTTTTTTTATTTAATTTAAAAGTTTGTCACGTTCGCCATAGTAAGTTTGACTTATTAGAAAAATATTATTGTTTTTCGTTCATATAAGCTTAATCTTATGCAGATGAGTATAAATAGCAATAAAGAAGCCTTACGACGGTATCTTGAAAAAATTAACGCTGATGCCATCAAGCGCCGAAAATACCTGGACAATGCTGCAATGAGAATGAGAATACGGCGAGCGAAATCGAAACAACTAACAAGCGAAAATATGAGGTTTTTGGAAAATAAGCGTGAAAAGGATAGAGTGCGTCAGCAAAACCACAGGAAAAAAATGAAGAACGCAGCAAATCAAAACGAAAACATCATTGAACCCTATGGTTGTAAGCAAACGCTTGGAAAAGCTGAGATGGGCTTACCTCAGGCGCTAGATAAAAAAATAATAGTCATAAAAGAGCAGCGCGCAATTTAAAAATAAGTTTATTATTAATAGCTTAGCTGATTTTATAATTGAATTTGAATGCAATGAACTTGAGTGGAACTTTTTTGCATCTTCGCATGGCAAGGGAGCCGTCGATGGGGTTGGAGCTGTACTAAAGAGAAAAGTGTGGCAAATAACGAAAACCAAAAATGTCATACTTCATAATGCATTTGATTTTTATGAATGCGCGAAAAATAATGTTTTCGGGATTCGCATTTTGTATGTTGAAGCAGGTGAAATTATAATAACATCAAACATAAAAGAAAAATGGAAACAATCGGCAAATATTCCAGGGATCAGAAAAATTCATCATGTTTTTTGCAATGATAGTTTTGTATTACAATTAGCTCAAACAGCATATTCCAAAAAAATATATATTTCCTAATATTCTCATTTAAAACCAGTTTCCTTATTATTATTATTGCTATATTTTAAGTTTTGAAGTTATATTTTTAGTTTTTCTAAATAAAATTTTAGGAAAAATTTCTTTCACCACTTCAATGAAATTTTGTCACGTTCGCCATGTCACGTTACAAATTTTTGGAAAAAATTGTAAAAAAACAAAAATGTAAGTAACGTATTAACTGCAATATTTAGTTACCGTTTAAAATAATTTTCAATCAAATAACTTGCCAAAATTCGCAGACTTTCGCATTTATCAAGACAAAGTCAAACAAGACTTCCATTTTTTGTCACGTTCGCGATGCATTGTTTTCTGTTTATAACTCGAAAACGGCAAGGCTTTAAGGGTTATCTTTTATAATAGAAATTGTGTTAATAATATGTTATAAACACGTGAAAAAGTTTTTTAAAAATGACAACTTTTGGCTTTTTTTTAACATGTAAAGGCGTACAAATGTCGCGTTCGCGATCCTGGAAATACCCATATGTATATGTATATGTATATGTATATGTATATGTATATGTATATGTATATGTATATGTATATGTATATGTATATGTATATGTATATGTATATGTATATGTATATGTATATGTATATGTATATGTATATGTATATGTATATGTATATGTATATGTATATGTATATGTATATGTATATGTATATGTATATGTATATGTATATGTATATGTATATGTATATGTATATGTATATGTATATGTATATGTATATGTATATGTATATGTATATGTATATGTATATGTATATGTATATGTATATGTATATGTATATGTATATGTATATGTATATGTATATGTATATGTATATGTATATGTATATGTATATGTATATGTATATGTATATGTATATGTATATGTATATGTATATGTATATGTATATGTATATGTATATGTATATGTATATGTATATGTATATGTATATGTATATGTATATGTATATGTATATGTATATGTATATGTATATGTATATGTATATGTATATGTATATGTATATGTATATGTATATGTATATGTATATGTATATGTATATGTATATGTATATGTATATGTATATGTATATGTATATGTATATGTATATGTATATGTATATGTATATGTATATGTATATGTATATGTATATGTATATGTATATGTATATGTATATGTATATGTATATGTATATGTATATGTATATGTATATGTATATGTATATGTATATGTATATGTATATGTATATGTATATGTATATGTATATGTATATGTATATGTATATGTATATGTATATGTATATGTATATGTATATGTATATGTATATGTATATGTATATGTATATGTATATGTATATGTATATGTATATGTATATGTATATGTATATGTATATGTATATGTATATGTATATGTATATGTATATGTATATGTATATGTATATGTATATGTATATGTATATGTATATGTATATGTATATGTATATGTATATGTATATGTATATGTATATGTATATGTATATGTATATGTATATGTATATGTATATGTATATGTATATGTATATGTATATGTATATGTATATGTATATGTATATGTATATGTATATGTATATGTATATGTATATGTATATGTATATGTATATGTATATGTATATGTATATGTATATGTATATGTATATGTATATGTATATGTATATGTATATGTATATGTATATGTATATGTATATGTATATGTATATGTATATGTATATGTAGCGTTGCATAAGAAGCGCTTTATCGGAGTTCTGTTTGTTCTGTCTGTAAGATGTCAAACGTTAAAATATGAAATTTTGTAAAGAAACTGTTGTTGACGGATGGACAAAAAGACTTTATCTCTCGCTACACTTTTCAAACATTGGACAAACTTTTTGAACCTAAATTATTTAAAAACCAAATAAATCGTAAAAAATATTGTTGTTGCTCGCGAAAAATTTGTCAGTTAAACGTACGAGTATTTGTAGACAAGTAAAAGGAAAAAGGGAACGTTACAATTAGTTGAATTAGTTGCAGTACACATTCTAGAAGTAAACACATGCACGTAGTAATAAAAATTAGCTTAGTGAGCAAGCACTAAAATCTATTTTCAAGGTATCTTTTTAGGTTTTCTAATAGTTTCGTCAAAAAAAAGTTGTTAGTGTGAAATTTCATTAAAACTTATAAAATTTATATGCATAATATACGTACTTTATCAGTTCAAAAAGCTTTGCATCAGACACTTTAATATTTCTGGCTAGATTCCAGCTTAAATGAACCATGGGAACAATACTTTTAAAGTTTTGCAATTTATTCCACTCATATCGTTCAATAGCAAGAGAATACTGGCGCGCAGTCAACGGGCCAACATTCCAGGCAATGTTATTACACCAGCCTATTGACTGGACCCAATGTACACACCTAAAATGAAAACAAGAAACATGTTAAGAGTGCATATAAAACTTATTTTGAGTAGTGTAGAGTCTCTACACAGAACAATTTTTATAATAGGTTTTAGTTGTTCTAGTTCACTTGTGCATTGTGTTTTTTTTTTATTCCTTTATTGATTAAATAGTTATAGATAGAAAAGTATATACAAAGGAAAAAGATGTCATAGAGGGAGCTTGATCCTAGGGGACGTCCTCGTGGGAATTGCTTCCTAGGGTCGGTGGCTCTCTCTACGACGCACAGTGGGGCCTTCTGGCATTTAGCATTGCAAAAATCATAGCGTCTAAACCAATAAAGCGATTTCAAAATTTAAAAAGCATATGATAAAGAATACCTTAAGCTTCAAAATGAATGTTTGTCAAAAGTGCTGGGTGGTCGTGGTGCTGTAATATGCAAGGTCAAAGTCAGAAAATATTTCCAAGCATGTTTTTCCTTTAAAAATGGATCGAAACCCGGTTTTTTTTAATCACAAATGGAATTTTTCATTGTTTTAGACGACTATGTAACATTTTTTAATGTTTTAATTTGATTTTTTAACATAATTACAAAAAGAAAAAAAAAATTTTTTTTTTAGGTTAACTTTAAAAATTTGCTATTGATGGCTGATTTTTTTCAAAATAATTTTCAATATTTACATCAGTATAGTTGCTATTTTCCAAATCCTTTCGTGATCGCACGTGTCTCAGTGATGCAATAAGTGGGTCCGAAGAGGCTGCTAGCATGTTAAAAAGGTCTTCATTTTGTCTAACACGAGAAGTTTTTAATGTATTAGTGTATCTGAACCTTTTGTAGTCCTTGTTTTTACATTCCTGTGCTTCTTCGGATAGCTCTCCAAGTGGTAAACACTGATATTCTATTAAATCCTTTCCGTGAGCCAAAATCCTATGTACCGTTGGGGTAAGTTTTTTTTGCGGATACAATTCACTCAAAAGATGAGCAGTCTTTGAAGTATATTCGGAAAATTTTTCACCATTTACCGTTTCCTTGCAATTTATAATATTCAGGATAACAGCCAACCTTTCAATGATCTCTTGACTAACACCTGTTATAAAAGATGTCACTTCATCATTTTCAAAAAATCTCCTTGAAGAAATAACATTTACCTGTCTTGTCATTTTTTCCAAAGCAGGTAATTAGCAATTTAATATTGTAGAAAGGCATATATATAAACAGGTAGTATTTGCAAAACAGCATTACGCAATGTTATCATTTAAATACAAAGAAGCTACAGGCCAATACGCATGCGCTCTTCTTCTTCCTTATACCTGCAGCGCATTTATTAGGCTAGGTTTATGGCTTACGCATCGCTGTCGCAGGTCTCCGCATATTGGGACCATATACATCTGATAGGTAAATATTTCACCTAACTAGTGTATGTAGTCCGGTAGTGATACTAGGTGATACTTGTTAGTTGTATTCCACCAAAGTTCAAAAAATGCCAATATTTAGTACATTTTTTAAACGCTTCTAGTTCAATAACAATTTAAGTAATAATTAAAATTTATGAAACATGCTATTAATAAAGAACATACTTTTCAGATAAAACCAAAAAATCCAAGATCGATTGTGGAAATCGCCCAATATTCAGTTTTAAAGTTGAGATTTTTTTTTAAAAATTAGCATTTTTTCCTTTTCACTAAAAATGTCTCAACTTTGGGCGCCTCTAGCACCTAGGATTCATAATCTCTGAAGTATTTCCTATCGATTGCATATATCATTTTTGCCAAACGCGATCATGAAAAAACGTATTTTTGCAACGCTATCCGAGCAGAGGCCCAACTGTGCGACGCTCCCGCTCTCATACGTTCGGATTGTCGCATATCCCGCATTACGTATGCTGCAATGCTGTTGACCGCTTCCCAGGTTTGTGGGCTGTCAACCATTGAATCTACCAAGTTGTTTACCGATAAACCAGCCTCTGCAATGTGTTCTAGGCGCCTTCTTTGGGACTCATAGCGCCGACACCTGAAAAGAATATGTTGTGCGTCTTCTACGCTATTATCACTGCAGGCAGTGCACATAGGCGATTCTTCGTGCCCAAAACGATGGAGATATTGCCTAAAGCATCCATGACCGCTTAGTAACTGGGTTAGGTAGAAATTCACTTACCCATACTTTCTGCCTATCCACTTCTCAATATTTGGGATCAGCAGGTGGGTCCATCTACCCTTCTGTGACGCATCCCATCTTCTCTGCCATGTTATTAGGCTTCTGCCTCTAGCCTGTGCGCGGGCCAGTTTTTCGAATCTCTAGGTGCTGCAGCTACGGCTGTGTCTTCATCCGCCTGAATGTCAATTGGCAGCATCCCCGCTAACACTAATACTGCGTCGTCAGATACGGTTCTAAACGCGCAGCAGACTCTGAGTGCACAAAATCTGTGGGTTGACCGTATGCCCCTGCTGTAGCTTTCTACTAATAAAGCCGATTTCCAGATCCGAGCCGCATAGAGTACAATGGAGCTGTGAACTGTCGTCAGCAGCTTTCTCGTCTCTTGTTTTGGGCCCCTCGTGTTTAAGAGGATCCTTGACAACGAACGCACGCATACAGATGCCTTCTCCTGAATGTTGGCTAGGTGTTCTCGAAAGGTTAGTCGAGTGTCTATCCACACGCCAAGATAGCGGATAGATCTTTTGGACTGGACCGTAGTCCCCTCAACAGTAATTTGTGCTGTCTCAACAAGTTTCCTGCTTGAAATTAGAACGGCCTCTGTTTTTTGCGCCGCTAATTTGAGTCCCACGGAGCCCAGCCATTCTACTATCTTTGCGATGGCCGTGTTTGCTGCAGCCTCTGCTTGCTTAATCTCTTTTTTAACAACGACTAGTGCAACATCATCTGCATAGCCAATTAGTTGACAGCTATCACAGAGTGTCAACCTCAGGACGCCATTATACATTATGTTCCATAGCAAAGGGCCCAGAACGGATCCTTGGGGAACCCCGCCAGATATGGAATGCAGCACGCTTCCAGCATCGGATGTATACTCCAACTGCCTCCTTCCGAAGTAGCTCCAGGTGATGGCATGAATGTGGGCCGGGACTCCAAAGTTTTGCAGTGCGTCAAGAATAGATCCCCAATCGGCAGTGTTAAAAGCGTTCTTTATGTCGAGGGTGACCAGCAGGCAATATTTTTTTGCACCTCCTTTCCATCTCTCACCTTTAATAGCTTCTGAGGCAATATCGACCACTCTTGAAATGGCATCAGTTGTGGACTTACTTTTTCTAAAGCCATATTGATTTGGTGATAACCCGCCGCCTAACCTGATGGCTGACTCTAGCCTCGCACATATAATTGATTCCAGGACCTTGCCTATGGTGTCTATTGAGCAAATTGGCCTGTATCCTGATGGCTCATCTAGGCTTTTGCCTGGTTTTGGTAGCAGGACCAACTTTTGCAGCTTCCATATGTCCGGAAAGCAGCCCTCCCGGAGGCATTGGGAATACACCTGTGCAAATATCTCTGGATTCAACGTCATTGCCAGCTTTACGGCGCGATTTGGTATGCCGTCTGGCCCTGGAGCTTTGCTAGGGTTGAGGCGTCCAGCCGCGGCCTTTATCTCCTTATTTGAGACTTCATCAACAGCAAAATGTGTCTGCATCGGTCTTCTGGCCGTAAGTGTGTCGCTTCTAGCTGGAAACAGTGATTCTACAATATCCCGCAGCTGCTCCGGATTTGTTGGTGCAGTTTTTTTATTTGCATACACACTTTTGACTACAATCTTATAGGCCTTGCCCCAGGGGTGCTTATCTGCTGAGTCGCACAGCTCAAGAAAGCATTCCCGTTTGCTGGAATGTATGGCCCGTTTTAATGCCTTGCGAGTTCTTGCAAATACTACATGAAGAGAGGGCCAGCTACCATCATTCCTTTTGGTAACACCTTCTTGCCCTAAAGCAAGCCCGCCGTGCTTCTGAAATGTTGTCATTCCACCAAAATACCGATCTATGGTGGCCTCGGTAAGCTTTACGTTGCTGCATGCTTTTGCCACACGCCTCGTCTATCTTACGATCCAATTGGTTTGCCATACTCTGGGCTGACTCCGTTGCCAACTCTATACCAGTTATAGCGGCAGTAAATTGGGGTATATTCAGTGTATCCGCTTTGTAGGTTTTACATGCCACTGGATGCGCATCTCGCTGACGGATTGATCCTCCGATCTCGAAAAGGATCGCCTCATGGTCGCTAGCCGTGTAGAATTCGCCGATTTTCCAAGAGGAGCGCCGAAAAATGCTGCTGCTGACAAAAGTGATGTCAATAACCGATCCTACACCCGCTTGGCTGAATGTATTTTGATTGCCACTGTTTAGCAGGGCAATATCAAGTAGGGCAAAAGCCTCCCATAAGGCACGGCCTCTAGCATTGTTCGAGACGCTGCCCCACTCTAAGGACCACGCGTTGAAATCACCAGCTATAATGAGTGGGCTGTGGCTTCTTGCGTCGGTAGCCAGCTCATCCAGCGCTGCGCAAAATTCTTGGTGATTGATGCTAGGTGGCATGTAACAACTATACACCCAGAACCGGTCTATCTTAGCCCGTACAAAATGTGCAAAAGCCCGGGTTTGAGACATTTGCAGCGGTCGCACGCTAGTTAGCAAAATCGCCGCTTTTCTTTGCGTACTACAGGTCGTGTTGTTGCCGCCATGGAGTCTGTATGGCTCGCTTACGATGACTACATCAATGTTTTGTTCCCTCGTCGTTTGCTTCAGCATATCATGTGCTGCTTCACAGTGGTTTAAGTTAATTTGCATGAACTTAACCATGATTAACATTTTTTGTAAGAGCGTTCTGGCCACAACGGGGCCCATAAGGACAACGCTGGCTCCCGGCAACATGACCCGCTTCTTTTATGCCATTTGCAGTATATAGGAAACACTTGGCTGCGTCTTTACAAACTCTGGCTTTATGCCGCTTTTCTCCGCACCGTAGGCACCAGTCGCTTCTGTCTTCTTGGCAGTTGCATTTTGCTGAAACATGCCCAAATTCGTGGCATTTGAAGCATCTAACAGGTGTATTGTCTATTCTAATGCGGCTTTCGTTCAGCCTAATCTCGATTCTGCCCACATTAAGGATATCTTTGGCTAGTGCTGCCTGGACGCTAATGGTCGCCCGCTGTGTACCAGCATATGCTGGTCGTAGACTCTTTATCGCCAAAGTAGTAATTTAGACGCCAAACTGGCTCGAAATTTCAGCCGCTAGCTCGTCCTTAGACACCATCTCATCCAAGTCTCTGACATCAAGCTTGATGAAATCTGAAAGGGCTTTGGCCTCAATCTGAGCACCAAGAGCTACCTCAATATCTTTCGTAAGCTTCTGGAGGTTTTCAGCCATCGGCTTGTTCATCTCCAATAAAAGGTCGCCTTTCGCTGTGCGTCTTGCCTTGCGTACATTAGCGCCAATCGAGCGCACTTTGTCATCTTCACTCGACGTTACCATTTTTAGCATATCGCTATACGACAAGTTGGCTTTATTTGCTAACAATATAGCGTCTGGCCGGTGCCTAGGGAAATCCTTTTTCACTGGTGGTTTTTTGTTCGCACGGCTGTACGTAACTTGTTGCCATTCATGGGCAATTTGGTCTGGATCGCGGTCATTGCCTACCTGCCGTGGGGTTAATGTTTGTTCCCGCATTATTTTTTCTCTGGGAATTGTCGCTCCTCGGTGTTTTTTTGGGGTAGTATTTCGACTTGGTATTATATCATCTCTGCGGCGCTTGGCGGAGTCATGATCACTCCCCATTATAGGCCTATTTGGCTTAGAGCCCGATTTCGCTGGCGTAATTTGTGTTCTTTTATCGCTGTTATGCGGGGTTTTGCGAAACTCACCCGCAAGCACTCTGAGGCAGAGCAGTTCCTGCAGCTCCTTCATTCGCACAATGGCTTGTTTAGTGCCCATGTTCACGTGTCGGACTGGCTTTCGTGGCTTATCGTCCGCCGAGATGCCTTTGTTAAAGGTGTTGTCCAGCTGCCATATCAGTAATCCCAGTTCATCCAGCTCTGGAATGTGCGAGACCACTTGAACAGTTGGGCCATTCGGTGCCAAACATGGACTGTCTGCATGCCGCCGCTGCATGCCGATGTTGTCGCTGACGGTAGCGATCGCATGAGCAGCGGCCGATTACCGAAAATCGTCTCTTCTGGTGCAGCAGTGCCTAGAAGCTCTTCACCAATACGGGATTGATGATCCAAGGATGCCGCGAGCTTATCCATGGGGACAGGCTTGGAAACAAACCAGATTTGAATTCAGAATTTAAATTTTAGATTTTTTAATCCAAATTTAAATCGGCCGCCAGGTATGCCCGAAGGCGCCGCCTGCCGAATTCTAGGTAGGGGCTCCCCTTTGCTCTACTCGTTTACCAACACTGGCACGATGTTGGTGCAACAACAAGACGCACAATTCTGGAAGTAATTCGGATAAATAACTCTCACCCACACCAGGAAATATTTGGTGATGAGAGGCGGGAAAAGAGGAAAGAGAGGCAAGCAGCCGTCACCCTTCGCCCCCTCCACCGACAGTGGACCGGCCTGCCGTAGAAGCAAAGATTGCTACTCGGCCAAATATTGAGGGCTGCAGCAAGGCTCCAACGACGTGGTATGTACTCAGGCTCCCTTGGAATCAAACTGACTCCTTTTTTGACTTTTACAGGTGTTCCGGACACCAGTTTATGTAAGTTGAGACGGAGCAAAAATATATACAGACAGTACCGCGGTTCACTCACTGTTTTCACTTGTGCATTGTGTATTTTGGTTCATGTTTCAGCCCCGCAATTTAAAGAAAACTGATTTTGATTTATGTAATTTAAAGACAGTTAGAGACCAACAATTTGGCTTGATAAACATTTAGAAAGTTTGTAACACTAAAATCTGTCATTAACATGAAGCAACACATGAATAAAGCAGACTGAAAATAGCCAACTAATGCATATAAACGTTTTCCTCTTGGCGGGTTGTAAGGGCGGAGTTTGCAATTAGCAGGTGGCGGCGCTACAGTGCTTATGTGCTTGCTAGAGAGAGCAAAATAGTGAGGTTTGCTTGCTATATATTTATTATTATAAATATAAAATATCGGCGAAACAACTTTCCTACTTTGTTATTAATAACACCGTATATTTTTTATATTTTTATTTGTTAGTTTAGTTGATTTAAACAATTAATCAAAATATAAAAAAAAATAAAAAATCTATCGGCCGATCATTCCCATGTGAGTTATGTATATAAAATAGTTACCCGAAAATGACACAGCCACTTTAATTCACAGCCGCCGTGTACAGACGTGTTTTTTAATGCACTCCGCAAAAATTGAGTGTAAAAAAAAAAAAAGACCGCGTTTGCAAAAATTTGTGTAGGGCTCTCAGTCGCCTCAGAGACGCCTATTTACAATCATATTGCTATTAGATTGCTCTAATAGCAATAAATACTAAGTTGCAACAACAAAGTGCGTAATTTTTTACAAAAGCCATGTCCACCAATTCGGGCGCAAGGTCTCTCGATCCCCACCAGCAACAGCTACAAGAACTAATTGTATAACAACAACGTGAGCGTCGACTCTCGGTCCAACGCAACAACGCAGAGAGCATTGTGCTTCTCCATCAATATCGATAACTGGGTCACCGATTGCACCGACCAGCACCGTCAGCTCGTTGACAGCAAATACTGCAACGTCTGCCGAAGTATTGACCAGCCTCAAGCCGACAACGACAAGTCGCCCAGAGTCAGCCACAATAGTAAACCCAACGACTTCTGTCCAAACTGGAATGGATAGATATATTCAAATAACTAAGCGGAAGCTAAGCTGTGAACGAGTAGCACCCCTAAGCGGGAATCGTTTTAAAATTCTTGCCGATTAGCAAGACGATCAAGCCGGCGCTGTAGATAAGGTTAAATCGGGTAGACCACCCCCACTATACATTCGTGGAGCATACTGCAGCGCCTTATTTCGGAGCTAGTAGAAACAGTAGGGGCAAATAACTTTGTTGTAACCCCACTCAATAGGGGTAACATTAAAGAAATTAAATGTTAAACCCAAACTGAGGACAATTTCCGCATCATCGAAAAGTACCTCCGTAATGCTAACATAAACTTCTATACCTACCAACTAAGAAGCAGTAAAGGGCTCCAGGTTGTGTTAAAGGGGATTAAGCCATCGGTCCCTACTCAAGAAATAGCAGAGGCGTTGGTCGAAAAAGGGTTTGTGGTCAAGTCCGTTGTCAACATCATCAACAGGAACAAAGTCGCACAGCCGCTCTTTAAAATCGAGCTCCAACCAGATGCAAAGCGGTCGAAGCCAAATGAAGTGCACCCGATCTACAACCTACAGCTTCTATTGGACAGAAGAATCACCGTAGAGTAGCCCCATAAGAGACACCAACCACCGCAGTTTAAAAACTGCCAGGAATACAACCACGCCTCTAACAATTGCAATCTTAGGTCAGTGTGTGTTGGCTGCGGCGAACATCATGAAGATGGCATTTGCACCAAGGACAGAAACAACGTCGCACTAAGATTATGCAGCAACTGTGGAGGGAACCACACGGCCAACTACAGAGGATGTCCTGTCTTCAAAAATCTTAAATCACACCTAAACGGGCGCAAACCCCCAGCTGGACGAAAATCACCTTGAACGCCTCCAAAACTACACCGAAGGTATTCTTCGCCAAAACTGTTAGATCATCTAACGTCCCTGCTACAACCAGTCCTAGTGTATCCTTCGCTAGTGTGCTCCGAACTGGACAGACGGAGCCCGCGAAAGAGACCCCGTCACTCCACCATCTTCAGAATCCGCAACATAGCGCACCAGAACTTGGCCAGCAAACTCCAAGTGGTCCAAGTTTAGAGGACCTTTTGATCTCACTCAATCAAAACATGACCACTTTTATGACGTTCATGCAAAACTGTATGCACGAACTGATGCGGAATCAAAACCTGCTTATCCAGAAGCTTATCGAGAATAAATAATGGCTTCCCTACTTCTATGTCTTTGGAATGCTAAAGGCATCTCCAAGCACAAAAATGAACTGCAACTATTCCTAGACTCAAGCGTAATCGACGTTTTGCTGATATCGGAAACACATTTAACATCAAAAAATAATTTTCAAATACCAAAATATACCTTATACGCAACAAACCATCCAGACGGAAAAGCTCATGGCGTGACTGGTATCCTTAATCAAAAAGCGTATAAAACACTCGTTCCTCAACAGATTTGAAACACAGCACCTACAAGCAACTGCTATAACCGTCCAAACCAGCTGCGGCAACACTACATTGGCTGCCATGTACTGCCCTCCACGCTTCGCTATCTCTGAAATGGAATTTAACGATTTCTTTAACACACTCGGAGATCGCTTCATTGCAGCAGTTGACTACAACGCCAAACACTGGGGATCTCGCCTGGTAAATCCTAAAGGCAAGCAGTTGTACAACACCCAGTCCCCACCTAGTCAACCCACTCAGTAAGGTTGATTGCGTCTCACCAAGTAGGCCTACTTACTGGCCCACAGACCCACAGAAAGTGCCTGACTTGATTGATTTTGCAGTAACCAAGGGGATTCCGTCTAATCGGATCACTGCGGAGACACTGCTAGATTTAACTTCCGATCACTCTCCAGTGCTATTCACTTTATTGACAAGACCTCAAGTAATTGATTGCCCATATAGGCTTACAAACAACAAAACAAATTGGCTTAAATTTAAAATGTACATGAGTGCCCACATTGACTGTTTCCAGAAACTGGATGCTGCAGAGGACATTGACATGTGCGTCTCTGCACTTGAGTCAATGCTGGGAGCTGCAGCAAGAGTATCTACCCCACATGTCTCTTTTTACACTGAACCTGTTGACAGGCCTACGAACCGGCGGATAGAACAACTAGTAACGGAAAAACGACGTCTAAGAAGAGAATGGCAGATTACTCGTTCACCAGCAGCAAAACTTCGCCTAAGGCATGCCAATCGTAACCTCTCTAAGGCGTTTAGACAAGAGAAAAGTTGGGCTCAAAGGAAATACATAAAGCTCAGTCCAAGCAAGACTAAACATTCTCTGTGGAATCACCGATAAGGAGTCCAACCGGTGGATGGGCCCGCAGTGACGAAGAGAGGGCATCCGTGTTTGCCACACATCTAAAAACGGTTTTCCAGCCAAATCCTACATAAAACTTGTTTGTACTTCCCTCTTCAAGCACATTAACGGATAGTGAGTAACGCCAATCGTATGAGATCACTGCAGTTATTAAAAACCACTTAAAGCCGAAATGATCCTAGAACTCCCTATAATCGCCGTACAATACATCTGCAAACTGTTCAACGCTAAATTAAGAATTGGCTACTTCCCAAGAGCATGGAAAAGGTCCACTATCATCATGATTCCTAAAGTGGAAAAGGACAAAATGCAGCCATCATCCTATAGGCCAATTGGTTTGCTGCCATGTCTTTCGAAGCTTTTTGAAAAGGTCCTGCAGATCCGCCTAAACTCATTTCTGGCATCGGAGAACACAATCCCTTCACACCAGTTTGGCTTCCGCGAAAAACATGGTACAATTGAACAAGTCAATCGCATAACATCCGAAATACGAACAGCATTCGAACTAAAAGAATACTGTGCGGCTGTCTTTCTCGACGTTGCCCAGGCTTTCGATAGAGTTTGGCTGGAGGGTCTGATGTTCAAAATCCGGCAAAAACTGCCACAGTACACACACAAACTCATGGAATCTTACCTTTACAATAGGAAATTCGCTGTAAGATGTAATGGCTCCGTCTCCGCTGATTTTGAAATCAAAGCTGGTGTACCGCAAGGCAGTGTACTCGGGCCATTGCTCTACCTGCTGTACACTGCAGACTTACCAACGAGTTTAGGACTTACAACGTCCACTTTTGCCGATGACACGGCAATCCTTAGCAGATCCAAATGCCCAATACAAGCCTCTGCAAAACTAGAGGAACACCTTAAGGTGGTAGAGGAATGGCTAGCAACCTGGCGTATCCGGGTCAACGAGCAGAAATGCAAACATGTTACATTTACGCTTAACAGAAGAAACTGTCCAGCTCTAATGCTAAACAACGTACCAGTTCCTCAAGCCGTGGATGTCACTTACCTTGGCATCCACCTAGACAGAAGACTAACTTGGCGCAAGCACATCGAAGCAAAAAAGTCACAGCTTAAACTGAAAGCGAGTAGTCTACATTGGATCTTCAATGCTCGGTCCCCTATACGTCTGGAGTATAAAGTCCTCCTATACAACTCTGTTCTGAAACCCATCTGGACTTACGGAGCCGTACTATGGGGAAATGCAAGTACCAGCAATGTCGATATTATACAAAGAGCGCAGTCCAATATTTTAAGATCAATCACGGGGGCCCCGTGGTATATACGAAACGACAACGTTCAAAATGATCTAAATATACCTAGCGTAAAATCTGAAATAGGTAGTCAACAACTAAAGTATTCTGCAAAACTGGGTGCACACCCAAATGTTCTTGCCAATTCCCTTACTCAAACTAAACTAATTATGATCAGTTCTGCTATCTGCAAATAATCAACAGTCGGCACTATTCATAATGAGGTGACATGTGGAACATGTAATTGTTGTAAGACGGCCGAAAAGAGCAATGCCTTTTAGGTAACCCGTGGTGGTCTCTTTTGAATTTGCTTCCGTTTTTCACCGTGCATTGTGGGAATTTCCGAAGTCACCCACACGACTTTCGGAGGCACAATAAAATTTTATTTGTGTGAAATAAATCAAAGAAAACCTTTTTTTTTTTGCAATTCATCACTGATAGTGTTTTGAAGTACAAAAGAACGTTCACTCACGCAACATTAAATGTTCATGTCTTTTGACATCATTGCTAACAATTGTAAAAATCAGCGAATCGCTTGATTAAATAAGAAATGTCAACCTTTTTTTAAAAAATATCAAATTCTTACTCTTTTATTTTATTTTGCAAAAAGGGTATAACATTTTTGGCCTAAAATATGCAACGCATAGATGGAAGCATCTCCGATTATATAAAGTATTCATATTCTTAATCAGTGTGACGAGATGAGTTCATTTAGCCATGTCCTTCAGGATCGACGTGAACTTCTCCTAAATCGTTAAAGCTACCCAGTGCACGGGTGTATTTCTCGTCTTTAGCCGGATAACAAACTGTGACTTTTCTCAATAACTTTGATACTATTACTAAGGTGCGCGCAATAAGTAAGTAGGACAAAGACTTATCGCATTATTATATACAAAATATGTAGTTTTTCGATTTTTCTTTTCCTTCTATATTTTAGTTGTATTGTTCTTCAGCGATGACCAAAAATTTGTTAAAAAGTTTCACAGGGTTATCCAAATACATTAATTTTTAGAAGCCAACGTTGAGTTTTGCGAAAGAAATAAGTAAATGGGACAGATTGCTTTGCTGTCATTTGTGGTTAGATAAGCACATGAAATTGGTACTTTAAATAACAAATTTTTTTTATATTTTTTAAAATTAACAAAAAAAAGTGATTTTCAGGTTTTATTATATTTGTTGCTATTCGTAACTGTTTTTTTTATTGAAAAAACGCCAAGTTTCGCACTCTTATCCGATGAAGAGCGTGGAAGATTTGTGGCACCGTGTGATGTGGAGATCTCAATTAGCCAAATTGCAGAACATGTTGGCGAAAATAAAAACACAGTGAAAAATGACTTAAAGACGGGGAAAATTATGAAAGAAACCCCCGTTCTGATAGCCCAATATTGAGTGACAACTGAATATGAAATCTAGCGATCAAATAAAATATCACCGCATCCAAAATTGGGAGCAAATTTTCTCTATCGATATCCACGAGACGCGTGCATAAATCCTGCAGTGATCACATAATGCTTTATATTGATAAAGAATACAAAGTTTGTACTCTTAGTTTGAACTGAGTGGAAAAATATTGTTTTTAGTAACCAGAAATGTTGAATTTAGATATATGATTATATAGACGGAATTCCCGTTTATTAAAAGGACTCTAAAGTGTTTTATAACGCATAAAATAAATGCACAAAACTATGTTGAGTTGTCAGAGATCGTTTTTGTGCCATTTGGACATGATACGTACATTTTCTAGCGCGTTAATGCACCCAATCATACAAAAGAATTCACAGAAGCTTATTTTATTCTTATTTTAGACTGGCCAACAAGCAGACTACACTCAAATCCGATAAAAAATCTTTTAGGCATCTTAATTTAACGTCTTCATACCCACGAAAAGCAATTTCCGAATATAAAGGGCTTATAAGAAGCCATTTTTCAAGAATCGGACAACTCGGACATCCAAACGCTCCAAAACACGCTTAATTACATGGCAGCTCGTATACTGCAATTGGTGGTAACAGAGGAGAGGTATATTCAATCGTTTAAAGTTGTTTCAGTTGGTTTTTATTTTTCATTTTAAAATTAGGACACAAATTAACAATTTGTCCCAGTTACTTATTTCGTTTGAAAATAAATTGTTTAATTTTTTTCTAATTTTGCCAGAAGCTTCTTCCCATTTTAATGGGCTAAAATATACTTATAAATTTAAGAAGTTTAAAGATAAATTTATTTTATTTTAATATCTTTATCGGTTTAGTTGGTATTGATAGTAATGTAGTGTCCCACTTACTTATTTCGCGCACCTTATTGATATGTGAGCTACTATTATAAAATTTAATTGAAATTTAAATTTGATCAAGATCGGGGTTCTATATTATATAGCTCCTGTAGGAACGATCGTTCGAATACAGTAAGTGGCTTTTATCAATACATTCACTATTTTGCAAGCTACTGTCACACAATAAAATGGCATGCCACATTGCTCCAGTCTAAGATTGTAGGACGTTCTTTCGCCAACATTCGAATTTTTATGGCAAAACGTTTTTCCCGTGTGGCAACGGTATACAAACTTCGACAACCCAGGCAGCCCTGTGGTTTCTCCATTCATTGTTCTATTTAAAAAGTTTAATGGACCTCGTGTATTGTAAGAAAATTATTGCTATATCATTTCGCTCTGTGGAAACTTGATTATTTTTACTATGGCTTTCATCTGACCATTCAACATTTCGCCCTTGCTAAAGTGTTCAATTCTTATGGCTTTTGCCCAATTCAAGGCAACAGTTCTGTCCTAATAGTAACTGTACTTTTGAACCGATCTGTAAGACGCAATTTCTTTATTAGGCCATCCATATCCCTGGTTAGGCTTGGAACCAAATTTCTGTTTTTTCTTAATGTCAGCACATAGGCAATCCTTCAACCAAATGAACCCCTTTTTTTATGCAAACGCATGGTCAATTTTAGAAATTTGTTGTTTATTTGGCAGGGCTGCAAGTGTAAAGCATTTTAATTTTTTTGTTCAAAAGATTTTGTGACATAGCATCGTGCTCATTGCAACATCATTTTTTTCATAGAGCCTCCGAAGATTCGCTGCCACAGATCGAAAATATATATACATAAAATTTAAAATTTTACCAATATCACGTCAAATGTCAATTAACAACATATATAAAAGAAATGAAATACAAATTGCACAAAAATATGCTATCAATCAATAATAAAAGTCAGTCCTAAGTTTCATATTTAAAAAATTTTTTTTTTTTTTTTTGAGTTAACGAATAGTGAAACTTATAGCCCATAATTAGCAATGTAATTAAGGCTAAGGATGATTACGATAAACTTTTTCTCTCATTCTGTCTCATCCGAACCTGATTAACACTAAATTAAAAAATACTCAATAAGTTTGAAGCAAACAAATAAATCATCACGATATCTCAATACATGATATTTTAAAATTATTCGAAATAATTTATTGCTTATTGAACTGGTTATTGAATCAATCTCTTTCGTTTTTTCTAAGCTATTACGATTAAAATTAATATTTGTCAGTTTTGTATTACTAGTTATGACTATGCCAAATTTGATCGGGTGACTATATCATATAGGACCAGTCGGTCGGAAACAGTAACTTTTATCAATAACTTTGTTACTTTCCCCGCGATGGTCATTAAAATTAATAGTTGTCAATATACGTATTGATAGGTGCGCCAAATTAAATCAAAATCAGATGACTATATTATATAGCTGTCATGTACATGCCCAGATTGCTCCAGCATAAGATTGTAGTCTGTTCTTTCGCGAACATTAGATATTTTAGATAAATCGTTTTTCACCTTGACTCCTGAAGGTAAGGAACGAGTAACAAAAAAGGGTATACAAAACTTCTGAACGGCCAAAATTAGGCCCGGCCCTCCACTTTTTTTTTTTTTTTTTTGTCAAAACGGCAGCCCTTCTTTAATTAAAAATTGTAGTCATTTTAGTTTTGTATACCCAAGGTCTACTGAGGTCAAGGTCTGCTACTGACTGCATTGCTAAATTTTCTATAGAAGTAACTACACTTGGCTAAAAGTATTCCCTTGTCTATATAATCTGAAACTCTGATAGAGACTACGTAAGCCATTTTCATTTTAAATAGGTCATGTCGTTTTTTTCAATTGCTATTCTGATGTCCTCGTTGAACCATTCCTGCCTATGCTGTGTTGCAGTTTTTATTTCTACTGATGCACAGATATTATATTGCCAAATAATGGCCGTAAAGTCGAACATTTTTTTGGGGCAAATAATATTTACAAACAAATTTTACTTTACATAATTTCAAAGTCATGTTTACATACCCTTGCAGTCCTTGGCCATAATATTTTTACATGTTTCAAACTCTTTTTATACCATACACCCATAGGGTGAAAATGGTATATTAAAGTCGCTAAAATGTATGTAACAGGCAGAAGGAAGCTTTTCCGACCCCATAAAGTATATATGTATATTCTTGATCAGCATCAACAGCCGAGACGATCTAGCCATGTCCGTCTGTCCGTCCGTCCGTCCGTCCGTCCGTCCGTCCGTCTGTATGAACACCTAGATCTCGGAGACTATAAGAGCTAGAGCCACCAAATTTGGTATGTAGACTCGTGTCATATGTACGCTTATCGAGTTTGTTTCAAATGTTTGCCACGCCCCCTACCGCCCCCGCACATGATATAAAACCGATTTTCTCAAAAACTATTCTAGCTAGAGACACAAAATTTGGTATGTTTATTCGCTTAGTAAACGCGCACATTTTGTATTTGTAAAATTTTTGCCACGCCCCCTACCGCCCCCGCAAATTAAATAAAACCGATTTTCTCAAACACGATAGCAATTAGAGACACAAAATTTGGTATGTATATTTGCTAAGTAAATGCGCACATTTTGTATTTGTAAAAATTTTGCCACGCCCCCTACCGCCCCCGCAAATTAAATAAAACCGATTTTCTCAAAAACTATTCTAGCTAGAGACACAAAATTTGGTATGAATATTTGCTTAGTAATTGCGCACATTTTTGATGTGTAAAGATTTTGCCACGCCTCTTTCCGCCCCCGTAATTTGAAAAAACTCGATTATCTCCCGTAATTTTCAACCTTGAGCAATCAAATTTAGCACACTTAAATTTGATACTAATATCCAGCAAAATTTGATCAAAATCGGAATAAAAATAGCCAAGTTATGCATATGAACGTTTTTCCATAAGGCCGGAGTTGGCCGTTGGCTGGTGGGGGCGCTAGGGTGCTCGAATGCTTGAGTGAGCGAAATACTAAGATATGCTTCTAAAAAGCATGCAAACCGATTTTTTTAAAAATACGAAAATGCATTGGTTATTATAAATTTAAAATATTTGTTTTACTGGTGTATGGTATATCCAAGTCGGCGAGACGACTTACTTACTTCATTTTGTAACTCAATTCATTAATGCAAATATCATTTACATATATTAATTCAAATATTATTTCTATTTCTTGTCCTTCCTTCTTCTTCCCCATCCCATTTTACATGCATGCCGCGATTGGCACGCATACACATACACTCATGGAAAAAATAATAAATGTGACCCTACGACTCTAAGATATGACGGAATAAATAGGGCATGGCATCACCTAGTAACGCGAAACAAATTTTATTTTGGTACGCTAACACAGAATAAAATCGCCTCAGAAAGTTCACTTGTTAAAAAGCTTTGGCTATTTTACCTTCGCTACCCAAAATTTTGACCTGGACACATAAATAGGTGTGTTTCAGTAAACAACCACATAAAAAAAATAAAGAGTTTTTCAGTTCTTGGAGTTCACTGCAGTGCAGAGGAAAGAAGAATTGCACATCAACTTCGGGGAGAGGGTAAAACATATAAATAAATTGCCACACTAATGGGACGATCGCAAAATTTTGTAACAAATGCCCTAAAGCCACAAAAAATGATTGAGAAACGGGGTGCACCTGGGAAAACAACCAAAACAGGCGATTATCATATAGTCACCTTGGCTAAACGGGACTCTTTCAAGTCGTCGAAAACTATTTCCAGCGAAATAGGGAATTGTGTGTCAACCCGAATTTGGGAGAATTTGTTTTAAAGTTTCACTACTGCGCCGAGCTAATATACAGAAGAGGAAACATTTGGCTGAAATTCACAAAACCTGGTGCGGCTTAGAGGAGGAACGTAAATGGATAAACATACTCTGGAGCGATGAAACCAAAATAAATTTGTTTGGGAATGACGCAAATAGGAATGTTCGTAGACCGCGATCCAAAGAATTGGAACCCAGGTACACGAAAAAGACAATAAAGCACGGAGGAGGCAGCCTTATGAATTGGGGCCTGTTTTTTATGGTAAGGAGTTGGTCCGATTCATCGAATTGACGGCATCATGGATCGATTCAAGTACAGGGAAATATTGATTAGTGTTATGCAACCATACGCCGAAGATGACATGTCACTACAATGGAAATTCCAGCAGGACAACGATGTAAAGATTTGGTTTGAAGAAAACAGTATTGACGTTCTTGAGTGGCCAAGTCTGTCCCCGGATCTCAATCCAATTGAGAATCTGTGGGGACACCTTAAAAGAGAAATTGCAAAGACTAGTTGCACTAATAAGGCCCAGCTATGGGAAATTATTAAGAAAGAAAGGTATAATATTCCAGTGGAAATGTGCAGAAAGTTAATATCCTCTATGCCCAAAAGGATCAAGAAAGTCTTAGAGAATAAGGGCCGGTATACAGGGTATTAGAGCAATTTAACAAAATATACCGAAATACTCGAAAATATTTCAAAAGATTTTCATGTTTTCTCAAAATTTTATAAGCACACCTATTTTTCTGGCCAACCAAAAATGGAGTATTTTGTGAACCATGCCAAGATTATGTAAACTATTTTTATTTTTACAACTTTTTTTTCGTGTAATAATTCTAAGATATGCCTTTTTTTTAATAAAAGTTATTTTTTTACGTTACGTGAAACGAAGTCCATCGTTATCTCTTAAAAAAAAAAAGGTCACACCTATTATTTTGTCCATGAGTGTAGTTTACGAGCGTTGCATCTGTGTGCTCTGATGATTCAAGCAATGACATAGTAAGCAGCAGGAAGCGCTAACGGCAGCGGTTGAACAGAGACGATTTATATTGACTGTAACTTGTGTTCTTTCTATCCGATCAGATTGAAATTTGGGATCTTGGTATTTTATAAAATTGGTCAGATGTTTGTAATAATGCACAGAAGGAGACGTTTCCCCATAAAGAATATACATATATATTCTTGACCAGCATGAGAAGCTGAGTCGATATAGCCCTGTCAGTCTGTCCGTCCCACGTTACTCAGCCTTCTTAAAAGCTATTGGGATGAAATTTTTTTGTGCTTTTTATTACCTGTGTGAGATCAACTATGAAAATCTATAGGATCGGACCACTATATCATATGGTGACATACGAAAAATAGTTGAAGGAGTTGAAGTATCGCTATGAAATTTACTAATATGATAGGTTTGGAGATAAAACATCAGATCCACATCGGATAAATAGAACACAAGTTACAGTCAATATAAATGGGCACTTCTCAAAAGCTGCCGGCAGCACTGCCTGCACCCTACTAAGTTATTGCTCGAATCAACAGAGCAGCAGAGCACTGGATAGAAAATGGGAAGAAGGGAAGAAGAGGAAACAAAATTGCAGTTGTAGCAGAATAAAAGGGGACAGAGTAATAATTTGTATGTTTTTGTGTTTGTGTATTGATGAATTAAGCTAGAGAAAAAGAATTTTTAACATGTAAAAATATTATTACCAAGGGTATATAAACTTTGCCATAGCCGAAGCGATTATCTCAAAAACTGTGCTTAAGAAAAATAAACGAATTTTACCATCAAGCTCCTCGACTTCAGGTTATTTTAGACAAGTCTTCAATAAACACTTCAATATTCACTTCTAGTCTAAACTTGTGATATAGGCAGATTTTAGTGGTTCCGCCCATAGTCAAAAATTCGAAAACATCATCATAAAATATTGAAAAAAATGCACACTATTTATCTCATAAATCTCCATTCTTAACTAGTGCAAACTGTTTTTTGCTGAAACGCTTCTTTCTAAGAACAGCTGCACAATTAACGGCATTAATCTGTAGCAAAGTGAACTTGCAATTTGTGTGGTAAACGATGGAGTGCACCTAAATTAATTATTTAAAATGGATTTTCAAGTTAAAGGTATTTACTTTTTACTTAAAAAAAAAAAATAAATCTGAATTATTTTTTGTAACTCCAGTATATTTATTGTTTAAAGAAACCTATATGTTTGTACCGTTTTTTGCGTGTTTTTTATGTTTACTTGACCTTAATAGATTATTAGAGAAGATAATTTTTTTTTTTATTTTGTCTGGACGTTGACGCGTACAATGCGAAGTACGTTCAAGAGGCCCATACGACACATAGCCTGTTTCGCGCGAGCCCAAGCAGAGCGCTGTCCACCTCCCGCCCGACCGACCGTGGGGCGCAGCCGCATATCGGACGGCACGATCGCGTGGACAAATACAAATAAAACGGACAAACAATTAAAAATATGATTAACTACAGCTAAATACGAGCTAAATGTGCTAAAATAGAAGTTTTCACAAGGGAAAGAGAGGCTTCCGATCTGATTACGGGATACAGATGATTGTAATCAGAACATAGGACTCGAAAAGGTTCATGCAGAGAATAGTTAGAACTACAGTGTTTAAAGGATAGAGGAATAAAATTTATAGTAGGTCTACGGGGTACAGATAGGTTTAACTGGTTCAATAGCTCAGGAGAGTCTATTTCACCTATTAAGAGTTTATGAATAAAGATAGCACCAAGCATTACTCTACGATTAATTAAAGAAGGAAGGTTGATTAAAAGAAGCCTACTGGAGTATGATGGCAAATTGACATTGCGATCCCAATTTAGACCGCGGAGAGCGAAAAGCAGAAATTGCTTTTGAACAGATTCAATTTTACTTTGGTGCGTCTCATATTGACCATCGTTTCACAAACCCAAGAACATTCATAGCTTTACTAACTGTAGCAGAAATATGAGGATTAAAAGTTAATTTATGGTCCATAAGAACACCTAAATCATTGATAATATCTAACCGCTCTAAGGCAGTGTCGTTAAGATAATAAGTTGCTAAGTATGGAGTGCATCTATAAAAAGACATAACTTTACATTTAGAGCCGTTAAGGTTTAATAGGTTTGTTTCACACCAACTCTGAAGATCATTAAGATCCGATTGAAGTAGGCAAGAAGACGATATGTCTTTAAAACTGAGGTAAAGCTTGACATCATCCGCGTACATAAGCACCCGAGAATGTGACACTACCAATGGAAGATCATTTATAAAAAGAGTGAATAGCAATGGACCCAAATGACTACCCTGAGGTACTCCAGAGGTCACTTGGATGGTCTTAGAAAATGAAGACTTACCTTTTGTGTACGCTTAGAAAGATATTGAAGAATCCAATCTAGCAAAAGGCTGGGGATGCCAAGTGCGTTTAATTTATATAAAAGCAGAGTATGATTAACAGAGTCAAAGGCCTTGCTGAAGTCAGTATAAATGACGTCAGTTTGCACGGCAGTCTTGAACCCTTTGATTGAGTGAGATGTAAATTCTAATAGGTTAGTAGTTGTCGATCTACGTTTTTTAAACCCATGTTGGGATGACGAAATGATTGAGCTACAAAAATGCTGCAATTGAGATGTTATTATTTTCTCAAATGCTTTGGGTATGGCAGACAATTTAGAAATACCCCTATAATTGGAGGCTTCGGACTTCTTCCCCTTTTTATGAAGAGGAATAATATATGATTCCTTCCAGATAGGCGGGAAGGCGGAAGATGTGACGGACAGTGTAAACAACTTAAGTATTGACTTACATAGGGCCTCCGCGCAAAACCTTAATACGCAGCCTGGTATTCCATCAGGGCCAGGTGCATATATTGGTTTGACGGAACTGAGCACGCTAAGAACCGAACTTTCATCAAACACAGGGTCTAAAATGCAATTAGACGATTGCAAGTGATGAGGATAAGGAGGATTTGCTTGATAAATCGAAGAGAAATAAGTTGTTTTGAAAAAATCAGCAAACATGTCGGCAATTACCTGATCATTGTCAGCTTTATTGTTTTCGAAAGACAAGTAAGACGGGTGCACTGATGTTTTACGTTTAACATTTACAAATTTATAAAATTGCTTAGGATCGCGAGAAAACCTGAGTTTACATTGCTGAAGATAATCCTTATAGCAATGTGAATTCAGCACCATAAAATTTGATCGAGCAACTAAATATAGGGAAAAATCCGATGCTCTACCGGATTTTTTAAATCTTTTATAAATCTATAAATCTCGATTTTACGTTCTTCAAGTTACATAACTCACGTGAGAACCAAGGAGGTCTATCAGGCCATCCTAGAGTCACACTCGGGACACAAACATCAAAGAACGACTCAAGAGTTTTATAGAAGACAGAAATGGCGGAGTCCATATCAGTGCAAGTATACAGATATGTCCAATCATTTGTTAACAAGAGTTTTTTAAGTTTAGTAAAGTTTGTCTTGCGAAAACATCGGGTTGGAGGCATCGAGTTATTATGTCGAGACATAACACCAAAAGGAAGGTCAATGGTTATATCCAGAGTTGGATGAAAGTTGTCTTCGGGGATAACTAAGGGATCAGTCCTGGAAACATCGCAGTTGGAGGAATCCAACACAAATACCAGATCTAGTGATCTGTTACGACTATTCCGGACAGGATTTATTTGAGTTAGGGACAACTCAAGCAGACCATCTATGAAACAATGTGACAAGGAGGGCAACAGTAATAAAGAGTCAAATGAAAGGGTCCAGGCAATCTCAGGTAAATTAAAATCTCCCAGAACAACGAGCAAGTCTTTGTCAGAGAGATATGAGGAAATTAGTTGAATAGCTTCCAAATGGTGAGTGTATACTGCCAAGTCGGACTGTGGTGGAATATACGAACAAGTAATATAGGCAGAAAAAGAATTAAAGGAAATTTTAACACATACAAATTCAATCTCCTGATTGGAGGACTGGACAATTTCAGACGAGAACGCCGAGTCAACAGCGATCAAAACGCCACCACCATTACGGATAGTCCGATCATGTCTATATATTAAATATTTTGAGGGGAAAATTGAAGCATCGGCAATATCAGGCTTCAGCCAAGTCTCAGTAAAGGCAAGAATATGAAAGTCAAAAGCTAGACTATCTACATAGAGTTTAGACAGTTTAGTCTTTAGTCCCCGTACGTTCTGATAGGCCAGAGTTAGGGACGAAATTAGTTTTTTGACTCGCCAACAGGGGCAGACGAGACGGAAGGAACGTTATTCACAGAGGCAGGTAGCAAGCTAATCGGAGGCCGATTCTTCTTTTTTATTGTATACTCTTTTACAACAAGGTGTTGCGGCCAAAAATCTTTATGACATATTTGGCCAAAAAGATCTGGGGAGACACCTATTTTAAAGGACGAAAAGTCCCGAGTATATGAAAAACGGAACTTTTCCACAGCAATGTTTGGTGCTTGAACTTTGCCCTGGATGTAGGCTACTACTTCTTCAGAAGTAGTATTGGGGTCAAGCCTTGAAATAAAAAATTGCTTTTTGGGTGGAACTACAACAAGGGAACTAGGAATACTAGGCACAGCAGTAGCGGCTACAGTAGACGCAGCAGCAGCTGAAGCAGCCAGCACTTTACTAGCTCCTCTTGTAACTACTTTATTGGCAATATTCCTGGAAACGGATGTTTGCCCGGACGGTTCGGAAACTACAACCGATATCGCGTTAGTAGGTGGGATACTGTCTCCAGGGAAAATGGGAAGAGACTCCACACCTGCCAAAGCCGGACTCCTAAACGATATCAGCTGCTGTGCATTTGGTGACATAGGGTCAATGTCGAGAGCCGGAACTGGTAGAGACGAATGTGCCGACGGACTGAGGGACGCGCCCTGAAATCTGGCCCTCTTTCGCGTCGGAGATTCAATCAAAAGTTTAGAACTTCTGAATTGAACCTCCATCGCCAAAAGCTCCTCTTGGAGCTTATGAACGCCAGCTGACAGGGTTTTAAATGCATCCCCAGTCCGTTTCGTAAAACTTCGCATCTCGAGCTCCAAGCCACGACACGAATCACAGCCCCATTTAAGGCCGCCACCCTGTGCAATACTATCCCGCACCTTGACTGTGTAACCAGCACATTTAAAGTGCATTACATTGTCACACAGCCAACAGTAAAGAAAGTCTTCACTGGTCTTGCTGGGATTATTGCAATTATATTTGCAACAGACAGACATTATTAAATAATTGATTTATACAAAAACAAATTATAAATCAATATGTAAATAAAAAGGGAAAAATGTATATATATGTTAAGAGAGACGTATACAAATAACTGCAATATGCAAATTAGAAAGAGAAAACAAAAAGAGAGAATATTTGTTTGGCAATGAATTTAGATTGAATATTATAAATTAGCTTCACGAAAGAATGAAGGATAAAAATTAAGCGAGAGCGCAAAAAAAACACGACCGACTTCGATGAGTGACAATATGTTAAACTTACTTGCAGAAATTTGCGTATGTGCTTGCAATATTTAAAATAATAACTAATCATCGTCTAGTTTTTCAAGGGTAGCGAAAGCGTCTGTGTCATCTTGTTATTGTGTTTTGTTCCATCTATCTTGTTTGTCTACAATTTTCAATGGTCATTTAATTTATGTTGTTTAAATAACTCTAATTATTTTTAAATAATTCTAATTATTTTTAAATTTATGTTCTTAATACGATACGAACTGTGTGATTACACGCCTGTATGAATTTCATTTATGGTGCACAAAATAGGTACTAAAACCGAAAAAAATAACAATTAATCAATTCTGTGCAATTTGAAATTGAGAAGGAGGGCTACAAAGCTGACTTAAGCCAATTAATGTAATCAGTTGGTTACATATGCAAGAAGCTTGAAGCGTTTTGGACTTATCACAACCACAAAAAATCATCCGTTCTCCAATATCAATGCGCTTGGTTGATTTGCACTTGTCAATTTTAGTAAATTCATCTAAGCAAACATTGAAAAGTGCTCAACGTGGCCGTCCTAGCCTCGGGTTTTCCGAATCTTCAGCGAGAACAAAACGAGATTGGTGAATCTGTTGTTTCTGTTTTACGCAATGATAATCAAACGCAAAATTTATTTTAAGCAGATTCTATCGAAGTTATTTCGCTTTTAATGGATACCGGCATGTCCAAAAGCCAATATTTGCTGATAAGGGACTTCGTTAATAACAAAATATCCTTTGATTTTTTCCAAGTTATCAAATTATAGTCACTGCGAAAAAAAAAGAGATATCCCGAGAATATTTCTGTGGACGAATCTTAAGCTGATGTTGTCAAAACCACCAGTGAGGGTTCGGTTGATAATTTTATATTAATTTGAAAGCGGGGATTTGGTGGAAGTACAGGCCATAGCCAATATAAGCAAAAGTTTTCCAATGACGGCTTAGAAGACAAAAGCTTATTTGTTACCGAGCTTTTTTGTAAACCAGCAAAGTGTCACTGGAAGAAGAAAAATATTTTAATGATAAAATCAACCTTTTAAAGCCAACGGAACTATCTATCAACAAAAGAAATATTAACGTTAGACATACATAGTTCACAACTGACAATGGTGGATGGAAAGGTCTGCAATGCTTTAAGCGAGTCGTCTTCTGCCAAGTGCTACATATGCGGTGCCAATCCAAAACAGATGAATAACTTGGCCTTTTGTTTAAACAAAGTCGCTTTAAAGAAATATTTTAAATTTGGTCTTTCGCCTCTTCATGCAAAAATACGTTTTCTAATACTTTTTGCATACATCTCATAAGTCCGTCATTAAAATGTGGCAATCTAGAGGAAATTAACAAAAACAAAAAGTCATGGAAAGAAAAATCAAAATTCAAAAGGATTTTCGTGAAAAACTGGGTTTAATTGTAGACAAGCCCAGAGATGGAGGTAGAGACTCATCGAACGACGGAAATATGACAAGAACATTTTTTTCAAATCCAATGTTGGCATCCGAAATAACAGGAATAAGTGAGAATCTCATCTATCGTTGTGCCACTATACTTCAAGCTCTATCATCTTGGTATAAACTTAATGCCGACAAATTTAACGCATATGCCCTCGATACTGCCAAGGATCTCATCAAAGAGTATCCGTGGTACTATATGCCAGCTACGGTGCATAAAGTTTTTATTCATGGATCTGCAATAATAGGACACGCAATTATTTCAATTGGAGAGCTTTCGGAGGAAAAAAAAAGGATTAAAAAAAAAAAAAAAAACAGACTTAATCACAGCCGAAAAATGTCTAAAAATGCGTTATTACAAACACAGATATAATACATTCACTCTTTTTACGATCTGACCCATTTATAACCGGTCAGAGAAATGTTCCAAAAAAAGATAGCTCAAAGTTATTTGACTCTGTATATAGTTTATTAGAGGATACGTTATAAATATTTTTAATATTAATCTAGATTTCGACCTTAGCAGGTTGTCTGTATAGCTATTTCAAGAACCACCAAGTTCTAACATCAGCAGACTTCGCTAAAGAATCCACAGTTGTAATGGCCATAGCATATCTTCAACGCTAAAGGTAGCTGGAAACTCAAACTAATTTTTTTTTAACGTTTAATATATATGTTGAATCTACTCTTAAATTAGAACCTAACAACAAGTTTGAGATATTTTTCTGAGTCAAATACTTAAGATAAATCCTTGAGATACTGCAGGCGGCCCTAATCAATTATTATTGGGTTGGTCTGTCCTTTCTTTTAAGGCGAGTTGGCGTAAGGGAATTGGCAAGAACATTTGGATGTGCATCCAGTTTTGCAGAATACTTTAGTTGTTGACTACCTATTTCAGATTTTACGCTAGGTATATTTAGATCATTTTTAATGTTGTCGTTCCGTATGTACCACGGAGCCCCGTGATTGATCTTAAACTCTTCGACTGCGGCCTTTGTATGCTGATGTCGACATTGCTGGTACTTGCATTCCCCCATAGTACGGCACCGTAAGTCCAGATGGGTTTCAACACGGAGTTGTATAGGAGGACTTTACACTCCAGACGTAGAGGGAAGCTAACATTGATGATCCAATGTAAACTACTCGCTTTCAGTTTATGCTGTGATTTTTTGCTTCTATGTGCTTGCGCCAAGTTAGCCTTCTGTCTAGGTGGATGCTAAGGTAAGTGACATCATCGGACCCTCCAGCCAAATTCTATCTAAAGTCTTGGCAACATCGAGAAAAACAGCCGCACAGTATTCTTTTAGTTCGAATGCTGTTCGTATTTCGGATGTTATGCGATTGACTTGTTCAATTGTACCATGTTTTTCGCGGAAGCCGAACTGGTGTGAAGGGATTGTGTTCTCCGATGCCAGAAATTAGTTTAGTCGGATCTGCAGGACCTTTTCAAAAAGCTTCGAAAGACATGGCAGCAAACCAATTGGCCTATAGGATGATGGCTGCATTTTGTCCTTTTCCACTTTAGGAATCATGATGATAGTGGACCTTTTCCATGCTCTTGGGAAGTAGCCAATTCTTAATTTAGCGTTGAACAGTTTGCAGATGTATTGTACGGCGATTATAGGGAGTTCTAGGATCATTTCGGCTTTAAGTGGTTTTTAATAACTGCAGTGATCTCATACGATTGGCGTTACTCACTATCCGTTAATGTGCTTGAAGAGGGAAGTACAAACAAGTTTTATGTAGGATTTGGCTGGAAAACCGTTTTTAGATGTGTGGCAAACACGGATGCCCTCTCTTCGTCACTGCGGGCCCATCCACCGGTTGGACTCCTTATCGGTGATTCCACAGAGAATGTTTAGTCTTGCTTGGACTGAGCTTTATGTATTTCCTTTGAGCCCAACTTTTCTCTTGTCTAAACGCCTTAGAGAGGTTACGATTGGCATGCCTTAGGCGAAGTTTTGCTGCTGGTGAACGAGTAATCTGCCATTCTCTTCTTAGACGTCGTTTTTCCGTTACTAGTTGTTCTATCCGCCGGTTCGTAGGCCTGTCAACAGGTTCAGTGTAAAAAGAGACATGTGGGGTAGATACTCTTGCTGCAGCTCCCAGCATTGACTCAAGTGCAGAGACGCACATGTCAATGTCCTCTGCAGCATCCAGTTTCTGGAAACAGTCAATGTGGGCACTCATGTACATTTTAAATTTAAGCCAATTTGTTTTGTTGTTTGTAAGCCTATATGGGCAATCAATTACTTGAGGTCTTGTCAATAAAGTGAATAGCACTGGAGAGTGATCGGAAGTTAAATCTAGCAGTGTCTCCGCAGTGATCCGATTAGACGGAATCCCCTTGGTTACTGCAAAATCAATCAAGTCAGGCACTTTCTGTGGGTCTGTGGGCCAGTAAGTAGGCCTACTTGGTGAGACGCAATCAACCTTACTGAGTGGGTTGACTAGGTGGGGACTGGGTGTTGTACAACTGCTTGCCTTTAGGATTTACCAGGCGAGATCCCCAGTGTTTGGCGTTGTAGTCAACTGCTGCAATGAAGCGATCTCCGATTGTGTTAAAGAAATCGTTAAATTCCATTTCAGAGATAGCGAAGCGTGGAGGGCAGTACATGGCAGCCAATGTAGTGTTGCCGCAGCTGGTTTGGACGGTTATAGCAGTTGCTTGTAGGTGCTGTGTTTCAAATCTGTTGAGGAACGAGTGTTTTATACGCTTTTTGATTAAGGATACCAGTCACGCCATGGGGTTTTCCGTCTGGATGGTTTGTTGCGTAGAAGGTATATTTTAGTATTTGAAAATAATTTTTTACCCTTGCAAAAAGGGTATATTAATTTTGGTCAGAAGTGTGCAACGCATAGAAGGAAGCATCTCCGACCATATAAAGTATATATATTCTTGATCAGGACGACGAGACGAGTTCAAATAGCCATGTCCGTCCGTCCGTCCGTCCGTCTGGATCAACGCAAACTCCTCCTAGACCGTTGCAGCTACAGAGCTGAAATTTTGCATGTAGGCTTGTACATACTGCAGGCGTTGTATATCTCGGATTCAGCTGGATCGGACCACTATATCATATAGCTCCCATACAAATGGCAAAGTCACGAACAGTGACTTTCTCAATAACTTCATTATTTTCATAGCTATTGTCATAAAAGTTGGTATTTGTCAGTTTTGTGTTCCTATTAATAGTTGTGCCAAATTTGATCAAGATCGGGTGACTATATAGCTCCCATACAAACGGCAAAGTCACAGTTCAAAGAATGGAATACTAGTTTTGGCAAAACTTTGTATTTTGCAAAATGTAGAATTTCTATTTGAGTCTCAAAACCTAACAAATCCGAGACAGGTTTATCAGTCGATTGCCTTCACGTACTATAATACGTCGTTTCTAATTGTTTATAGGAATTCACAATTCCCTATAACAAGATTTCGTAATGAAATTATGAAAGATGTAGATAAAGTTCGAGCTCTTCGAGCAACTTATAATGTGGTACTAGTAGTGGATTTCAATATTTGCCGATATAAAGATATTTGATATGTGGAAAGAAAATATAAATTTCAGCAACAGTGAATAGTTTTTACAGACCGCATAAAGTTGCAAGGGTATACAAACTTCGGCACGGCCGAAGTTAACCCCGGCCCTCTGGTTTAATGTTAAATGTGTTTCCGATATCAGCATGACTTCGATTTCACTTGAGTCTAGGAATAGTTGCAGTTCATTTTTGTTCTTGGAGATGCCGTTAGTATTCCAAAAACATAGACGTAGGGAAGCCATTATTTATTATCGATAAGCTTTTGGATAAGCAGCTTTTGATTCCGCATCAGTTCCTGCATGCAGTTTTGCATGAAAGTCAAAGTGGTCATGTTTTGATTAAGTGAGATCAACAGGGCCTCTTAACTACTTGAAGCATGAACGTCATAAAAGTGGTCATGTTTTGATTAAGCGAGACCAAAAGGGCCTCTAAACCACTTGGAGTTTGCTGGCCAAGTTCTGGTGCGCTAGGTGACGAATTCTGTAGATGATGGATTGACGGGGTCTCTTTTGCGGGCTCCGTCTGTCCAGTTCGGAGGTTAGTTGGTTGAGGCGAAGCCCTTTACACTAATTCTGATGGCGCCCAAGGCTATGCACATCCGGAATCCGGAGTTGCAAGCTTTGCCGTTCTTTTCTCGCTTCGTGTAGTTTGAATTCCCAACAACTTTTAGTGTTGAAGATATGGTATGGCCATTACAACTGTGCATTCTTTAGCGAAGTCTGCTGATGATAAAACTTGGTGGTTCTTGAAATAGCTATACAGACCACCTACTCACCTTTTGTGCTGCCAATGATTTAAAATCTTATAAATTAATAAGATTTATTTACCTGAAGCCGGTTGAAACCCAGTTTTGTTTATTTTTAATATTAATTATAAGTTTTGCTTGAATTTAATGGAACTAAATTTTTGCCTTTTTTTGGTTAATTTATTTATATTTGGTTATGGGTGGGATATGTCGCTTGGCTAGCGCGTGCTCCAATAAATCACCTCCATCGTTTTTCCACTAAATTAAAATATGTTTTGTAAGCCTTGGTGAAAATTTCAACATCCTACCACCACTAGAAGTATTTTTGGCCTCGGCTCCATATAATTTTATATATGTTACATACATTTTGGTAACTTTAATATACAAATTCGTTCGTTCGTACAAATTTGAGAATCAGAAATCGAGTAGAATCGGATAATTACCAAAAATTCTTCAAAAGCTCAGGTACAACATTCATTGCTGGCAAATATAACGCAACACATATTAGAATAAATCAATTCTAAATTGCCCATGAATTTAATTCGAAAGAACATAGATTTTTAGAAAAGGAAAAGAATAATGTAGTTAGAGAATAAATTTTGGAATAGGGGTTCATGGAAAAAGGTTTAATAGTTAGAACTATAGTGCTGTAACAGAACAGGAGATGGTCTATAGGGAGTCTATTTTACCTTTCACTCATTATCATAACTCGCAAAAAACTGTTGACAGATTCGTCCGGTTGCAAAATAAGTGTTGTTCACTGAGACTTTGAGCACCTCTGACGAATGAAAAAGTCTTTTGCGCAGTCTTTTGCGTACACTTGTGCTCACATAATTAAAGCAATTATATCAAGCCCGATACTTATATGCATACTATGAATAATTTTTATTTTACCTTTGATGTTTTTTTTTTTAGAAGGTAAGATATAAGAAACCCGTTACCATTAATGGAAAATCAAGAAATAATTTTTATTTAAAGCAAAAACTTAAAAATGGTTATGTATTTCATAAACGTCCTGCTCACATAATTAAGTCACCTGAAAAAAAAAACCATCAAAATTTTGTCGGAACCGGCACTTTTTTATAAACTCACATTAATATTGCGTGGGGTGACCTTTTATTTTGATTTTATACCATTCTTGTTGAATAACTTCCCACAAATCCTTTTTATTCTCTGGCTTTCGATCCGGCTCTTTTCAATATCCCCACAAATTGTCTATTGCATTTAGGTCGGGACTCTGCGGGGGCCAATCCAAATCTTTTATAAACTCATTATTCAGCCATGCTTTTACAAGTTTACAACAATGTTTGGGGTCATTATCATGCTGAAAAGCAAGCGGTAAATTGTCGGCGTATTTATTGACCAAATTATCCCTGAGTATGTTGCTATACATTTCTCCATTCATGGTACCCTCAATTTTGACTAGGGGACCTAATTCAGATGAAGTGAAACAACCCCAAACCATTACGGAAGAGCCCCCGTGTGTTACCGTCTTCTTGTTGTACCTTGGATCCAATTCCTTGTTTGGTCTACATCATTCAAAACACATTGAACTTTCATTCGTCGCTCCAGAGATTTTAACAAATGTTCGGTTGCAAATTGAAGGCCCTTCTTTATGTTTCGGTCCGAAACTAACGGCTTACGTTTTGCGATGCGTCCAAACAAATGATTTTCTTTTAAACGTCTAATAGTCTGGGAAGAAACACTTACTCCATGGTTGGACATCATTTGAGCTCTGATTTGAAATGAGTTCAAAAACGGATAGATTTGAAGAACACTTTTGTTATTTTGGAAATGCTCCCATATTAATTTCCTTTCTGCATGATTAAACTCTTATTTTTACCCATGACAATTTGTTTAAGATATTTCTTTAATTTTAAAATAAGCAAAACACAAATACGGCGAAAAAACGAAGGATTAACGTCATCAACTTCAGGTGCTTTAATTATGTTAGCAGAAAAACAGAAAAATACCAAAAGGCATTTATGTGCTTAAAACATTCGTCAAATATTTCTTAAAAATTTCTTTAACTTTAATTGTGGTAAAAAATACAGCAGGAGTCACAGTTTTTCACCGATCGTTCCTATGGGAGCTATGTGATATAGTAAAATTTTATGGCATAGTCATTAATAGGTATATTAAACTGATAAATATTCATTTTTAACCCTTTTTGCAAGGGTATAAAAATACCATAAGTATTAAATATTGAATATTGAAAATATTGAAGCTAATAAAAAATACTTCAATTTTTTAAAAATGTGTTTTGTTGTGTGACCTTTAAAAAATTTATTGAGATAAATCAATAAACAGACTCTTTTAGAGTCAAGCCAAAAGTGGAAACTCTCCTAAATTTGAGGACTCCGAGATGTTAGGAGAAGCGCCACTATAATAAACGATTTATTTTTGATATTTTTCAAATAACCAAGACATCGATGAAAATAAGACTTAAGGGGTGGGTAAAGGTTTTAAAGTTTAAAAAAAAAAAACATATTTCCAAACATTTTTTGTGAAGATATGAATAATCTGGGACTTAATTTTTTTTTTTAAATCTGTAGGATTTGAAGAATGCATTGCGAAAATTTGAAGTAAGTCGAAATAAAACTGACAAAGATATAGCGCTTCAATTGCTTGGCCTGCACTGAAGCTGTTCGAGTATAAAAAAATTTATATTGATTTTCCGACGAAAATCATTTTCCAATTCGGCGAGCACCACCACTTTACCCCTATCGTTTTCAAATTTTTCACAAAACTTCAACACGTAAATAAGCAAGTTACGAAATTTTTTTTTAACATATTTTTTTTTTTTAGAATTAAAAATTAGTTCAAAATTTGGCCGAAAAATTTTTAATTTAAAACTGTGACAAAAAACGAAAAAAAAAAACGCTTCGTCATCACCATCGGATATCTTTTAGCTTTCAAAAGCAATTCAATTTTTTCGGATGATCCTGTAACCCAGCATCATGCTTATGGCAAACCCTTTTTCTTTCATAGAGCCTCAGCAGAAGCACTGCCACAGATCGAGGTATTTATGTATAGACTTCGTTGCAAAACAGCCGAACTATTTTCCTTTTTTTCTTCGCATGGAAAATAATGCCGCTTAGGTAAAGAGGGACGAACAGGCAAAGGACCGTTTTTGCGAGGCAACGAAGACTATCTATTATTTATCCGATTTTGATGAACAATATCCCAATTGACAGGAAATTTAATTCACTATCTTTCATAGTTCAAGTGCAGTTTTACTTATAATGAATTAGTTGCGAAAAATGACGCCAAGCAGAGAGACCAACAAAATACACACAAAATTGGGTTTTTCAATTGGCTCCAAATTGGATCCTGGGACCCTACGAAATCGAAAATTTCTGGTGTGCAGTTTATCTTAGTTTACTAGCCCTAAAACTTCTTCTTATAGTCCAAAGGTGTATGATGAATTTTTAAAAATTTAAGAATGTGTCTTGTTTTTTTGCCCGGTCCAAATTGTGTGGCTTTTTATCATAATTTATTTAAAAAAAACCGTTAGAGATACGCCCACAAAATTTACGGTACAACATCTCAATAGAATGACCAACTCAAAACTTTTCCCGAACCGTATATAAAAATCGAATGAAATGAGATTTCAAGGTCAAAAAAATATGTCTTAAATTTCTTGCCGCCACTGCATATAGGATTCGAAATTTGTCCACTGATACTTTAAATGTCAATTAACAACATGTATATAAAACAAATAGTTCCGAAATATTCATTTCTTCACAAATAGTTCCGAAATATTCATTTCTTCACAAAATTTTTTTAAAAATTTGTCTTTTTTGCGCTTTAAAACATTTTAAAACTTGATCTGACTACGGTAATAAAAAAGACAGAAAAAAAAAATTCAGCCCGATAGCTTTTAAGATGGCTGAGTAAAACGCTTACTCACAGACGGACAGAAGGACAGACGGATCATGGCTATATCGAATCATTTTCTCATGCTGATCAAGAATATATATACTTTATCGGGTCGGAAACGTCTCCTTCTGTGCGTTACAAACATCTGACCAATTCTATAATACCCCTACAAGGGTATAAATTAATAAATTAAAATATGGCCAAAAAAACAAAATTTTGTGTTTAAAATTGAAATGATTTTTATTACCGAAGTTAAGTTTGAAAATCTTTAGGATAGGAAAACTGTATTATTGGAGTATCGCTAGGAAATATACTGTACTAATGTGATAGTATTGGCCATAAAATATCAGATACTAAAATTTCAATCTGATCGCATAAATAGAACACAAGTTACAGTCAATATAAATCGGCTCTGCTTAACCGCTGCCGGCAGCCCTGCCTGCTGCCTACTACGTCATTGCTCGAATCAACAGAGCACACGCATACACACAGACGCAACGATACATATGTAAACTATTTGTGTATGCGTGGCAATCGCGGCTTGCATTTAAAAGGGGATGGGGAAGAAGAACAAGAATGAAAATGACAGTTGAAAGGTTTTGTCTGTGCATTATTGAATTGAGTTACAGAAAAAGAGTTTGGAACATGTAAAAATATTATGACCGAAGACTATAAAGGTATTTAAGCTTTGGCATAGCCGAAGTCAGCTTCTTTTGTATTTAAGCTTTAAAAAATTATCCCGTCTTAAGAAAATTAAGTTGATTTACATGCACTATATTCTATAATTTTGAAACAAATTGCAATATTGTAATTGTAACAGCATTCTTTGCGGTTCGTAAATTAAAAGAATTGATGCAAACTTTTAAAGTTTTTTTTTTTTAAATATAATCGTTACTTACCCGGCGTTTACCCAAACTAAATCTCCTGGTTTTTGTATAAATCGGTAAACTGGTATGTTTTCTTTGTACAAATCTTCCAACACAGGCCACCACGATCCATGTAAGTAACTAATGTTGTTTTTTTCACACAAATTATGAATTCCACCCCAGTAGGCATCGGGTACAGCAAACCATTCACAATCTCCGGGACCAATATTTATATTTATCGAACAAAAGTTGTTATTTTCTTGATGACCAGGAGTTCGGCTTCCAGGCACTTTCATATATAATTGAACAGTGTTCATTCCCAAAATAACATGACCCACATGAGACAACATGTTGGCAGCTGATATAACTCGAGCGAAAGCTGGCAGTTTTTGAAGTTCACTTAATTGAGGTTTCCATTTTCGTTCATCGGATAAATCAACATTTGTTCCAAATCTAAAAATATAAAATTGATTGATATTATTATTTAAACGTTTTATGGCTCTCCAAATCCATTTTAACCAATTAATTGTTTGTAATGCAGAGAAGGAAACGTTCCCGACTCCATACATATTTTTGATAAGCACCAGTCGTCGTCGTTTTGATCTAGCTGTGTCTATCTGTCAGCCCATAGCATATCTTCAACATGAAGCGAATATACGAAGATATAACGGCAAAGCTTGCAACTGCAGATTCCACCCTTTTTTATATGCGCCATCAGAATGGGCTTAAGGGCTTCGCCTTTAACAACTAACCGTCACGCTCCATTATTTTGCTCATACCTCATGGTAATAAGTATATGTGCACAATATTTTTTGTCTGTATCTTGAATACAACTAACCAAACACACATTTAAGCGCTGAGGAGCGCATGCGATTCTAGGCATCAAAGAAAGTGGGAAAACAATTACAGAAATTGCTTCCCGAGTGAATCGTCATAAGAACACCACCACACTTTAGTAAAAATGTTGCCAAATTTGGTAAAATCAAGCGTACTGGCCTACCGACAAACATCCAAGAGCTCTGTAAACGGAAAATTTAGCGTCTTGCTGCCAAAAGAATATGCAGCGAAATTTGCAGTCATCTGAATCTCAACGTGTCGAGGAGACTGGTCAACCAAATAATTTCTGAAACAAAAAGATTTCATATGCTTTGAGAGAGCCTGTTTCGAGCTACTACCACGCCACCTTAAAGCCCGCTTGGTGTTTACCGAAAAATATAAATTTTGGACTCACGAGTTCCGAAATGTAATTTTTTCAGACGAGAAAAATTTTAATTTAGACGGTCCAGATGGATGCCACAAGTATTGGCGAGATAATCGACTGCCAAGACAAACGCGTCACAAACGCAACTTCGAAGGAGGGTCGGTAATGGTAAGGGCAGCCTTTGAATATGCCGGAAAGTCCCGAATATACTTTATTTCCACAAAAAACAAATGCGGAAATGTATATTCAACTTCTTCATATACAGCTCATTGACTTTCCTGAAAATTTGGAGGACAATGCTCCAACACACACGGCACAGTCTACAATAGTTTATTCCCCAAGTAATATTGATGTTTTAGAGTGGCCAGCTTTAAGCCCAGACCTTAATCCAATTGAAGACATTTGAGGCATTCTATCGGTTAAGGTTAGAAAAATGGACGGCAATTTGACTCAATAGAGCACCCGAAGGAAGCTGTACTCGCTGAGCAAATTAGCAAATCCACTCTGGAGAAATTGGTAGACTCAATGCACAGTCGCCTAAACAAGGTTAGGTTAAGGTTAATTTGTAAACCACACTAGATTAGTTGAAATCGGTTCGAATTTTGCCAAAAATGAAATCTGCACTTATAATTTTTTCCTATTAAGATTTTGTTTTCTTTCGATATTTTTATGAGTAAAAAAAAAATGAATTTTTATACCATACACCAATAGGGTGAAATGGTATATTAAAGTCGCCAAAATGTATGTAATAGGCAGAAGGAAGCTTTTCCAACCCCATAAAGTATATATATTCTTTTCCAACCCCATAGATTTGCAAGTCAATAAACTGCACAAATGTTGGATTATAGCAGCTTGCACCTTGCTAAGGGGAAAGCGTGAATTTTTTTCCTACGCCCAAAAGATGACACGCCCCACACATTTCTGCAAGTAGAAGAGTTAGGCTTCAACCTTAGATTTTTTTCTTACGAATTGTCCCGTAACCACAATTGTCATGAACGATCTTGGTTCTGATACTCTACCTGTCAACACCACTTTTTGTAGTAATGTCTGCAGTTCTAATCCGGTTGGATTCGACATGAAAAAAGGAACTTGAGGAAATTTGTTAAAAGAGTGGAGATCGTTATAAACAACATTGAGGACTTTGATAATTCTGTAGCTTTTTTAATAATGCCAACAGACGGATAAGATCGTCAGCAAAAGCTCTACCTCGCAGTATCCAACAGCTTATTTGACGCCGAAATAGCCACAAGTGGCAGGTGAATAGAAGCATAGATGATTTTTCTCTGTACAAATGGCTAATTGAGGAAATAAATAAAGAGATTGCCGAATTCAGAAACGAATGTTGGAACTTCTTCCTTTCGGAATCTTTCAAAAGTGCTGAAGAACACACAATGCAGCGATGTACACGACGCCCGTCGAAAAGTAAAATGCTGACAAATAACCTTAGTAATCTGACCACTGACCATGGCTGAGATAAAAAACTGCGTAGATTACTTAAACCCATGCTCTCCAAACCCATCAGAAACGTCTATTATAGCCTATTAAATGTCCACTATATCAGTTGAATTCTTTACTTAACTCTTCTAAAAGAATCCTCGATCTTGTTTTTGTCAAACACAGCCCCTTGTGAAGCCTGAAGATCCTTATCACCCTACCATTGAAGTTATTATTTCTTACAATTCCGTTACTAATTCATTTAATAACAACTCAGTTTCTCCCCCTAGATGTTTTCGTAAAACAAATTTCAATCTTCTCAACAACCTTATTTTTTCTACTCTGTACTTAATTCTCTAATTAATAAATGCGTTCCTTATGTGATTGTCTCTACCGTCTCCAGTGCGACGGCCTGGTTCACACGTAGGCTGTCTAATCTCCGTAACATTATCAAAACACTTAAAATTAAGCGTTATTAAGTGCTATTTGCCAAAAGATTGGAAAGCTGCAAAAGTAATCGCTATCAAAAAGAGCAACAAACCTGCTAAACACCCTTCTTCGTATCGTCCAACAAGTCTGTTGTCGTACAATTTGGATTTCGTCAGGAGCATAACACGATACAGCCCCTTGTTAGAATCAATAAAATTATCAGATTAAAACTTTCAAAGAGCCAAGTCCACTGGCATAATTCTGCTGGACATTTCAGATTAAACCAAGTGGATGTAAAATGGGAACAACATGTTAGGTACCTTGGAGTCATGTTAGACAAGAAATTAACTCTTCTAACTCGCTGTCTTTACCCGTTTATAAACAGAAACTTCAAACTGAGCTTAATGAACAAAATGTATCTATTTATATCAATATTTCAAACTGTACTATTCTTCGGACCCAAATATCCTAGCATAATTTCTAGTTCTAGTCGTAAGTGTTATTTTAATGTATATTTAAGGGGTTTTTAATCAAATTTTTTTCCCCAACCTGTTTCAAATATATGTATTATCAATGTCTAGGAAATTGTTACATACATGCACTCTTACCCTTAGAACATTACTCACACAAATTAAATGTATGTATATATCAATATTAAATGAATGAAAGAATGATTTTATCGTTCCTATCATATATGTAAGGTTTAGATTAATCTAGTGTTTATAATAATAGTTATTTAATAGGTTCATGTTAACACAGAGTAAAAATATATGATGCATGTAATAGTTTTAAATCGACTTTTTACACAACTTTTACACAACTTCGTACTTCGGCGGACGACCAACGAGAGAGACTGCCAACTGAGAGCCGATTACCCAACGAACACTTGATCCCGAGCCAGACTACCCAGCAAACAGTGTAGAATGGTGCGTTGCCAGTTATCTAATATCTCTATCTCTTACATTCGGCCCTTTTGTTCATCCTCATCTCTCCCAGATGTTAACAGCTTGTCATTTTCGGAAACAAAACGCCATAACTTCATATTATCACAACGTGTTGATGTGATATTTAGTCCTTCGACGCTTGCCGCTTTTCTCACGTCATAGTGGCCATTTCGTTTTACCTCAGTGACTTCATGACTTGACTGCTACCATATCTCCCACTCTATAGCCGTGCTCAGCTCGACGTCTTTTATCGAAATTCTTTTTATAGGATTATTGAGCGTTTTTAATGTTTTTTTTTGCTCGACGACGAAACTCTTCGCGGTCGATGTTAAACTGCAAAATGAGTTCTTCATTTTCATTCATGACATGATACTCAAGATCGAACGGTGTACTCTTTCGACTAGACCGTTACCTCTGGCTACACCTGTTGTTGTCCACACGTGCTTCACTTTGTTTTCATTTAGAAACTCAGCAAAGGCATTGGATGTAAACGCCACACCTCTGTCGCTGATTATATGCCTTGGGAATCCAAACACTACAGACCAGTCGATGATCTTTTTAATAACTTCTTCTAATACAACTTATACAATTAGCAATCACTTTAGCTACTTTCCTTTCAAGATGTGGGATCCAATATTGCTCTTGGATTGAGTGCATCGTCTTCGCCGTCGAGAAATGCCCCACTTCATGTAACCCTTGAATCACGTCTCGTTCCATCAGTATTGGAACAGCCAACAAATCATTGTATATTTTAGCTTGAAATCTTGATATGGACGTTGCTTTAGAATGTCCAATACTGCCTTGATGAAGTTGTCTTCTACCGGGGCCTTCCGTATACGAGTAGTCAGTTTCGTTTTTACGACCATGCTTGTAAGCGGAAAACGGCTGAGGAAGTCCACGTGTCTCATCTTATTACTTCTTGAGAGCGAGGTAGGCTGCTTTGACCTCCAGATAATAGCTATGACGCTTCGATTCTGTTTCTATGCTTTTTTGCTCCAATAATAAACTGGATGAAGTGCTGCAGCAACGCTGCTCCAAATCCGCCTTTGGATGCATCCGTGTGGAGTTCGGTTAGTGCTTCCCTTGAGTAAATGTGCAACACCGGACCCATTACCAGTAAATTCTTTAGTGTTTGCAGCGATTGCAGCTCTGCTTCTCCAATATTAAAAACAGCTGCCGTCTTGAGTAAGTTTGTCAGTGGACGTGCGACTTGTGCCTACCCAGAGATAAATTTTCGAAAAAACCCTGTAAGTCCCAGAAAAACTTGATCTGATTTTATGTCCTTCGGCGTAGCAAATCGACTGACGGCTGCTGTTTTCTCCTTGCCAGGCCAAATTCGTCCGTTTTCAATAATATGACCAAGAAAACTCATGCGTGGCTGCATGAAACTTCTTCCATTTCATCTTTAAAGCAAATTGGGCTGCCGTCTCGAGTACCATCTTTGTCCTTCGCATACAAACGTCGGGCGACTCGGCATACACAGTTATGTCATCCATGTAGAGCTGCATTACGCCAGAGTTAATTAGTTCTTGAAAAATATGATTAACGAACCTTATGAACGCCGCTGGAGAGTTTTTAAAACCAAAAGGCGCTTGATTGAACTCGAACAACCCCATTTCGCCGGTTGCAGCTTTTCCAACACCTCCTCTATAATCGGCACAGGGAAACAATCAACCAATACCATATTGTTCAGCTTTCTGTACTCCACGCAAACACGAAGTGTTCCATCTTTTTTTTCACGACGACTACTCTGCTGGCGACATTTGAAGATGACTTTCGAACGATGCCTTGTTCGATCCATTGCTCGACTTGCTTCTTTACCTCACTGGCTTCATCTGCTGCTAGGCGACTCGGTGAGTGATGAAACAGCTTGATCACTCCCGTCAGGAATAATCTTCAATTTAATCGGGAACTGCTTTACAACCTCTGATGACCCATGGTAACTGCTTTCAATCATCTGTTCAACCTCTTTGCGATATTCTGGCGGAGCTATAAAAGAAGATTCTTCTGTGACATCATACATAAGTTCAAACTCGTTCATTGGCATTTCATCGGAATTCTCCTCAATGAACGTATATCCATGTTTACAGCCCACCAAACGGAACTTTTTGATCAAATCATCCCCCAGCAATGCATAGTAATCAATCTGGCTATTCGGAAGTACTATGAACTTTTGGTTTGTGTTCAACTTATCCACGACCAAATCTGCAGTGAAGTGTCCAATTGGCTTCGCTGTGCCATTGCCTAGACCGTGCAACATACGTATATCTTCAATTAACGCCACGTTTTTTAATTTTTTGAAAATACTCTCCTTGATCACTGAGACGTCTGATCCTGTATCTACCAGACATTCGACTTCTACACCATTTATACGGATTTTCTTCAAACGACTGCGATTTGAAATAACACGAATTTTATCAGCATTCTGAGGACAGTCACGAGAAATATGACCGTTTTGGTTGCACTTGAAGCATTTATTTTCGGCATCACATTTATTGCGCTTATGATCTCCCGATCCGCAGTTGAAGCAATACTCTTTTTTAGCTGTTTGTTCGTTATTCTGCTTTAAAAATGATTTTTGTTGTTCTTTGTTCACCTTCTTTTCCAATATGTTTAAACGATCATAGATATCGAACTCTTCTTTCAAAGCCTTAAAAGACTTACAACGATACATGGCAAACTTATACTCATTTTTTATATCCAGACCATTGACTACGTGGCTTATAAAAGCTGCAACTTAAATATAACCAAGTGAAGCTAGTTTTTTCATTTGAAGTAGGTACTCATGCAGTGTTTCACTGTTCTTTCTCTTTCTTTCTTGCAAGAGCTGATGAATGTCAGCACTATTGTAGTTGCATGCAAATTCCTCCACTAGGGAGCTTTTAAGTTCTTCATAATTGCAAATATTCTCGGATTCTAGAAACTGTTGGGCTGTACCACTCATTTTAGCTCTGGCATAGCAATATTTCTGCTTCTCACTAAGATCATAAACTTCGGCATTTCTTTCAAATATGTATATGTATTGCTATATTTATGTATAGATTTTCCATCATATTCGCCCACAACTTTTCCAAAATTGTCGGCACTAATTTTCATTTGACCATCACGCTTCTCATCAGACACAATTTTTAGGCTCAGCAGCTGTATTATTTGGTCCATTTTCGCCTCTCCAGACTGTCCAGCTTCCTCTATATGAAATTCATCTGTCATCTCGCTTTGAATTGGAATCGGCGTTGTGTGTTCAGATTTCTCGCTCTTACTTGTTGTTTCAGATTTATTATATGCTATCTCGTTTTGACTCGCACGTTTTACTACCGGCTTCGCAACTTTTTTCTTCGTCTGAGGCGTCGACATGATATTTCGCGCCTTTTTTGTTTTGTCTCTTTCCCTCTTTTTTTTCGCCTAACTTCGAGAATTTTCTGGCGACACTAGGGCGGCTTCGAATTTCACAACTTTATGCAACTGATTTTTAAGATCACGCGTTTGAAAAGAATGTTTTGTTTTAAATAGTACAACTTAATGTTTTTAGCTACTTGTAACAACTTTAACTACTTTTTAGCAGCATATAACAACTTAGCAACTTTTAAGAAAACAACACTCGACTCTTCGCGATCACATATGCATTTAAGTCTCTGTATTTGACACGTGCGAGCCCTCAAATGTAAGGTTTAGATTAATCTAGTGTTTATTATAATAGTTATTTAATAGGTTCATGTTAATACAGAGTAAATATATATGATGCATGTAATAGTTTTAGATCGACTTTTTACACAACTTTTACACAACTTCGTACTACGGCTGACGACCAACGAGAGAGACTGCCAACTGAGAGCCGATTACCCAACGAACACTTGATTCCGAGCCAGCCAAACAGTGTAGAATGGTGCGTTGCCAGCTATGTAATATCTCTATCTCTAACATATGTAACGCGTGTTTTTACGCTTTTGGTTTTTCACGTTGGCAACACTGACATACCGCATGATGTTCATGACAGCTGTGAAACTGAAAAATGCTCAGTTTAGTTTGCCTTTTCATCATGGAAATACTTAAGCCCGAACAACGTTTACAAATCATTGAAATTTATTATCAAAATTCGTGTTCTGTGAAAAATGTGTTTCGCAAATTACGTCCATATTATGATCGACACAACCGACCAACCGAGCAAGCCATAAAGGCAATTGTGGACAAATTTCGTTTTGGACCCGTCAGTTGGCCACCGCGGTCATGTGACATTACACCACTGGATTATTTTTTGTGGGGATATATAAAGTCATTGGTTTACCAGGACAAACCAGCGTCAATTGGTGCATTGGAAGACAATATCAGTCGTGTTATTGGCGAAATTCCCTTAGACATGCTGGAAAAAGTGGTGCAAAATTGGACCTTCCGTGTTGATCACTTGAAACGCAGTCGCGGCCAACATTTACATGAAGTCACTTTTAAAAAGTAATTGGCAGAGATTGTTTTATCATCTCAAATAAAAATTTAACAATAATATTCAAATTTGGTGTTTCATTTTTATTTTAAAAACCAAACGCTTAAAAAAACACCCGTTATATGTTTGATGTTTGTAAGTCTGTCTGAGAAGGCTGGTATATAAATGACAAACAAATATCTCCTTGTGGCATCTTTGCATGATACATTAAATTTTCCATGTGAGTCAATCATGGTTTTGTGATTTTTCTGGGGAAGTCGTTATCCTTCATTATCCTGCAGACCCGGTTTTTGTTTTCAGGGTGAAAAACTTCGTTGCTTGTATTCAGAACTCTACTAAAGAAATCGCTTGAAATTCCTGGCGTGCTCTTGTGGTCAGTTAATCATTAAACAAATAGGTCCTAGAGGAATGTCTGTTTTCATAGAACCGAAGAGGTAAGGCTGTATATGTTTCTCTATAGTCGTCACAATTCCTTGTTGTAAAGCTGATCTACCAATTTTTAAATTTTTGTCTTGAGACGTATGGTGGGGTCTTGACGTAATACTCTGTGTACATCGTCAACTTTAGTAAAATATTGTCTATTTTTTGCGCTTAGTCCTAAGAGAACTGTCATAGACATGGAAAAATTCGATGCTGGCACAGTATTTCGATCAATCGAACTGCATCAATAGTTTTTTAAGTATAAGCCAATACGCCCATTCGCTTTCTAAGCTGGAATTGGATTTCAGATTTTCTAGCTTCTACCTTTGCCTTATCTTCACCTCGAGCTTGCCATTTTTTTTATTGGCAGTCTGTAGGCAATATGTAGAACGCATTTAAAAATCGTATCCACGCATGCAATGTTGATAAACCATATTTTAAGAGATCTGCATCAATTCTATAACTTTTTATTAAACTAATATTATTCATATTCTTTGGCACGGCTCTACAAATTCCACATATCATGGTAGGTGCTTCTGCAAGGACGCTAAATGTTTTGCCATCCAACATGGTCATGTGAAATTCCTGCATAATTCTATATAAATTGGTAGTTGATGGTTGAATTTTTTCTACTTGGTTTTTCACATGGTCGCTATCTGATCTAATTAATTCGCTTGTTTCCTTTTGGCAAATTAGTTTTGAAGGCCGACAATAGCGAGTTGAGGAAGGCCGTGGGTTTTTCCATAAAACTTTTGATCCAAGCTGAATTTGTAATGGTACAAGGCAAACTGCAAAAAGGTGTTGATCGAGCATATTGGTTTCACCATTTTCAAACTTTTGCCGATATGTTGCGTGTCCACTGCTTCCACCACAGCCCCATTTATGTACTGCAGTTAATTTTATTTTAATATTATTTTCCAATAATTGATTATCAAAAACTCGGGAGTTCGCCTGTATAATTCGACTATCGGTATGGTCGACTAAACTTTGCAAAGTTGTCTCAACTGAATAGTCCGAATATTTCAAGTTGGTCGGATAGCACATAACCTTAGCTGAGTGCAACCTTTGGTAGCTCGGATATATATCAGCATTCTTCTTCTTAGCACTACATCGCATTAGCTTGTATATAGGCTTCGTGTAGCCTACATTCATGTATAGAGCCAGAGCTTCTTCAGGTGAGTACGGATTTGGCAATTGTGCTTGTGCGTCTAATGACTTTTTAATTTTTTGTCCTGTTGTCTCATTTGCATTAGGCTCTGTAACGATTTTTGATGCGGTTCGCATTCCGGATTTATACAGACTAGGGCTTGTTGCCATCCTTAACTCATCGCACGTGGTTTCTTTTACAAGGCTTGACACTTTTCTGGTCTGTACTTTAGGGCAGAGATCACCGAAATCCTTCTTGGGTCGACTCATGTGTGAACTAGATGTCATATTATACAAAAACAAGCGAATCATCAAGCCATTTTTTTTTTCAAAGACTGATTTGTTGTAATTGGATGCCTTCCATTTTTTTGTAAGCTTGCTTACAAAGTTTGTTATTTTTTTGATTTCCTTTTTTGAAAGGTTTCTGTTTTTTAAAATTGTACCAAATATAAGTTCTTTTAAAGCAATAACTTTTGTTGTGGCGATATTTTCGCCAAGCCAAGTGCTATACAGCATGCGCTTTGGGACCGACATACCACCTAAAAAGTGTAATAAACTTAGCAGATGGTTTTGAACACGTTAAAATCACGAAGACTTACACTGTTCATAAATGCTAATACTAGCTTGAATAAGATTGAATAAAGTAAGTTATAGTTCAGAGATGTTCGTATAAGGCCCAAAACCGTACTTGTTAAAACACCATACTTTAAACACATTTATTTTGCTCCACATGAATAGACAGGTAACAAATTTTTTAATTTTTAATTTTAATTTGTTTAAATTGAAGATCAACCAAGAAAGATTAAAAAGTGCAATCAAATATTTACATGCCACGTGCTGAACAACTGAATCAACCCAACCGCCGCCGTGTGCAGACGTGTTTTTTAATGCACTCCGCAAAAATTTAGTGAAAAAAAAACCGCGTGTGCAAATATTTGTGTAGGGCTCTCAGTCGCCTCAGAGACGCCTATTTACAATTATATTGCTATTAGTGTGTTCTAATAGCAATAAATACAACAATAGAGTGCGTAATTTTTACAAAAGCCATGTCCACCAATTCGGGCCCAAGCTCTCTCGATCCCTACCAGCAACAGCTACAAGAACTAATTGTACAACAACAACGTGAGCGTCGACTCTCGGTCCAACGCAACAACGCGTACTTTTCGGTGGTGTCGCCGACCCCACTGAATTAAGCAATAACACCGAAAGTGCCAGCCACTCAGCAATCAACAGCAATTTACCGTAGAGAGAGCAGTGTGCTTCTCCACTATATCGATAACTGGGTCACCGATTGCACCGACCAGCACCGTCAGCTCGTTGACAGCAACTACTGCAACGTCTGCCAAAGTATTGACCTGCCTCAAGCCGTCAACGACAAGTCGCCCAGAGTGCCAGCCACTCAGCAATCAACAGCAATTTACCGTAAAAAGAGCAGTGTGCTTCTCCATCAATATCAATAACTGGGTCACCGATTGCACCGACCAGCACCGTCAGCTCGTTGATAGCAACTACTGCAACGTTGACAGCAACTACTGCAACGTCTGCCGAAGTATTGACCTGCCTCAAGCCGTCAACGACAAGTCGCCCAGAGTCAGCCACAATAATAAACCCAACGCCTTCTGTCCAAAAAAGTGGCAATACGCCGAAAATAACCAAACCAAATGAACGAGTAACACTCCTTAGTGGAATCGTTTGAAAATGCCGATCAGCAAGACGATCAAGCCGGCGCTGTAGATAAAGTTAAATCGGCCAACTGCAGCGCCTTGATTTCGAAGCTAGTAGAAACAGTAGGGGCAAATAACTTTGTTGTTACCCCTCACGACCCAACACGGCCCAACACGAAATTTTTTACTTGATTTTTGTTTATACTTTTTTTGTATATTTTATTAAATTTCCACGTTTTTGCGTTCAATTTTCAATATGTATAACAATCAAATATTATAATTTACAAGTTTTTGTACAAAAATAATAGTTTGTCAAGGTTGGAGCTCGAAAGTCGAGTACGTCGCTCATTTAAAATTTGCCCCGAGGTTGAAAACACCCTTTCGCTCGTAGCTGAGGTAGCTGGAATACTTAATACTCTTCGGGCTAGTACCCGTAGCCCTTTATTACTCCAGTTTTTCCAGAAACTTAAGTGGTGGACGGTGATTCAGTGGCATTGTAGTTTTCTAATTCTTGTTCGACTACGGGAGATAATCCAGTTTTTTTAATTACGGGGGCGGAAATGGACATGGCAAAATCTTTACACATAAAAAATGTGGGCATTTAACTAAGCAAATATACATACCAACTTTGGTGTCTCTAGGTAGAATAGTATTTGAGAAAATCGGTTTTATTTAATTTGCGGGGTCGGTAGGGGGCGTGGCAAAATTTTTACATATACAAAATGTGCGAATTTAATAAGCAAATATATAACCAAATTTTGTGTCTCTAGTTGCTATAGTGTTTGAGAAAATTAGTTTTATTTATTTTGCGGGGGCGGTAGGGGGCGTGGCAAACATTTGAAACAATCTCGATAAGTGTACATATTACACGAGACTACATATTAAATTTGGTGACTCTAGCTCTTATAGTCTCCGAGATCTAGTTGTTCATACGGACGGACGGACATGGCTAGATCGTCTCGGCTGTTGATGGTGATCAAGAATATATATACTTTATGGGGTCGGAAAAGCTTCCTTCTGCCTGTTACATACATTTTGGCGACTTTAAATACCAATTCACCCTATAGGTGTATGGTATAAAAATATACTTTTGCCAAGGCAAAGTCATCAAAATGTATCCAAGCCTTACGTTGAAGTCATTACAAACAATAAAGGACGCAAAGTAGTTACCTTGTGCATAATAGAATCTAAATGTTTATTTAAACGTGGAAATAAAGTTAAAACAAGGCGCTCAGAATTGTGATTGATGCTCACCTGTTAACAACGAATGCAGAGCTGCACACGGCACCGAAAATCTCATGCGTAGAGGATGAAATCGCAAGACTAACACGAGAGTAGAATATCAGATTAATGTATGATATTCTGCTCATTGTCCACTTTTTGACAGATAGCAAAAGGAGATATCCCGAAAAAAAAATTTCTGTCTCATTCGAACCTGATTATCACTGAATTAAAATATACTCAATTTGTTTGAAGCAAATGAAATGTATTATCAAGATATCTCAATACATGTTATTTTCATACTATTCGAAATAATTAAATATTTATTTATAATTAGGGTTTGCAAACCTTGGTTTTTATTAACGCCACATTAAGTATACATATTCTTGATCAGCACGACGAGACGAGTTCATAGAGCCATGTCCGTCCGTTTGGATCAACGCAAACTCCTTCTAGACCGTTATAGCTACGGAACTGAAATGCATGTGATCTTCTATATATATTGCACAGGTTGTACATCTCGGATTCAAACGAATCGGATCACTGTTTCATATAGTTGACAGTGACTTTTCTCAATTCTTCATTTTTTTCTAAGCTATTGCGATTAAAATTAATAATTGTCAGTTTTGTATTACTAGTTATGACTGTGCCAAATTTGATCTGGTGACTATATCATATAGCTCCCATACGAATGTTAGGACGAAAACAGTGGCAGTGAAAGAACTTTATAAATATCTTAGTTGCTTTGATGCAAAATATAAAAATAAATATTTTTCAGTTTAATATTGCTCCTATTAATGATTAATATTAATATTAATATATTCTACAGCTGTCATACCAGCATACGATAAAGTAGTATGGTACATTACCGCTTCATAGGCGGTTCTTGGTATGTAAAATAAGGTAACTTTGTTCCCAATGCATGGGAAGGTATGCAATAGGCAGTCCAATAATTCGCTTTTTGAGATATTTAAAGTAATTTTAGAATATCCTGTGAATAAAAATCAATCCTCGATGCAAAAAATGTTAATAGGACATTTCTAAGTTATAAGGCATCTGAAAGCTTCGAAATTTTTGGAAAAATCGTGCTCTGCTGATTTCAAGCAATGACAGAGTAGGCTGTTGGCAGCGCTGTCGGCAACGATTTATATTGGCTATAACTTGTGTTTTACATGAAACACTATCTATTTATATAATGCTGTAACTTGTGTTCTATTCATCCGATCTAATTAAAGTTTTGGGATATGATATTTTACATGCAAAACTATCTCTTTAGAGTATTTGATAAAGATACTCCCAACTCCTTCACCGATTTTTCGTATAGCACCTTATGATATAGTGGACCGATCCTATAGATTTTCATACTTCACGGACGAACAGACAGACGACTCTACTTCTTATGCTGATCAAGAACATACTTTATGAGGTGGGTTACAAACATCTGACCAATTTTAAAAAACCCTCTGCAAGGGTATAAAAACACTAAAAAATTTTAAAAATAACTACCCCGTTTTAAAAATTTATTTACCTTAACATTTTACTGCTGGTTTTTGATCTTTTTCGTTTCAAGCTTGTGCTGGAATTTGAAATTGAATCTTTAGAATCAGAGTCTGACAAAACTTGTGAACCAGCAAAACCTTTATCTCCTTCCTCCTGTAAAAAAAATTTTATGTATTATGTATTATGTATGCCAAATAAATTAATAATAGGCATTTAATATTGCACCTTTATACTGTCTTGAAAACTCGAAGCTTGATATTGCGCATATTTTGCAATTGTTGTATGTGATCGATGTGATATGCAAGCCCAAACTCGTTTTGCCTGAGATAAGTCCCAATTTTCATCTGGTGACTGATGTACTTGAGTTCTGACTTCAACACTGTGATCAGGGTTGGCCTCGACCAATGTTTTCGTTGAGAAAAGTCCCAAATCAAGTTTCAAGGCTCCTGCCAATCCACGCACTACCGCTATTGGATGTTTTAAACAAAACTCTTGTAATTGTGGGCTAAATGCGTTTTTTTTGTTTTCCAAATGAACCGAAGGTGTTGGTGGTAAAAGTTGGTCTCTCGATAATTTTTGTGGAGGGCAATCCGGTGGTGAAGGTGGGGGAGAATTTGAGTTTATAATGGAGTAATTAACCGGCGGCTCGTCAACAGTCAAATCCTTGACAGCCAATAACAACTGTTTTGAGTCCATATTTATTTTAAACGCAGGTGATAAGTTCGCTTTGGCAGTGGATATTTCAAATTCTACATTTTTTGTAACTTCTTTAAGTTTCCAGTTATATTCATTACTACATAAAAGTGGAACATTAACAGCCTCGACTTTGATTTCATTTGGCATTTTTTCCGACGAATTAACTATTTCCTCTTTTTTGCAAGTGTTTAAAATGTCCTCCGTATCCAACTTATCTTTAATAATACAAAAAATAAAAAGTTTATAATAATAGATTATATTTTATATATATATTTAAAATACCTATACGGTGACTAACACAAGTGGATACATGTTTGTCAAGTTGAACTTCAAATGCCTGTAAAAATTATTAAAACCAACGAGACAATTTGATTTTGTTTTTAATTGTATCCACTCGTATTCATCTTGCCATATAAAAAAGAAAGCATACATACCTAATGAATTTTTTGTATATTTGCAAAACATTTGTGCTAAGTTTTTCGAATCGGATTCTTCATTTACAGTATAAACATTTTTTATTTTTGAATTGTACGATTGTGAAGTAGCAATTTCTCCTTTATCTTTCTTTTCTTGTATGTTGAATGGATAAGACGATAATTTGTTTGATTGCATGGGGATTTCTTGTAAATTTAAACTTTGAATGATTTGGTCATGCGGATCACTAAATGCATTTGCAATTGAGAAGTCTTGAACTGATCGATTTTCTTCAATATTGTCACATTTATCCCGTTTTGCAGGTAATGGGCTTTGATTAGCGAAATTCTGCGGGTATGGTGGAGGTGGTCCCTGTAAAAATTAGAAATTAATTAGTATGGTTCATGGGAAATACATTAATAAACTGTGTATGGCCCATACAGTATGGGAGATTACTAAGATATATCTGTGTTAACCCACCAAAGTCTTTCTAAAGAGCCGTAGTCAGTATCTACGAAAGAGAACCAATTACCTGACCCAGTCAACTCTTTCCTTACATAATGGCGTCACAGCGGTAAAAATATTTTACGCAAAAAATTAAATTTCTGCTAAAGAACGTCTTAAAAAATCAAGCTGATGCAGTGCGCCAGTTATATCATGCTATTTTATCGGAAATTTTATTTGACAGCTATATTATACAGTTATTCTGTTTTAAGCAAAATTTTCAAAATAGGATGTTATTAGGTATACAAAATAAAAACCTACTTTTGTGAAGGGGCCCAAAACCCTACCTTGTATTACGCCACTATTACGCCAACACTCACAATTGACGTAGAAGCGCTTTTTGGAGGGTTTAAAGACCATGTAGTGTGAACAGGTAGCAGTAATTTCAGTTTGGCAGTCTTGAAGAAATTAGGAAGGCTGGCGAGGTGTACAGTATAATACTCTAACCACAAGTATTCATTCGAATACTTTAGAGAGAATCGCTAATAAACTGATTAGAATGTATGAGGCAAGGTCATGCTCCGGTTTTCCAGGTTTTGAGATCAATATAATATCTGGGTACTTTCATTGGGTTCAGAGATACAAGATCGTATTAAACAAATTGGGAAGTAGCTGGATTACACTCGGTGGTAGACACTTGATGGTGCCTGCATCAGTGACGTTGTAGCCAGGGCTTTGGTCGTCTTTAGGCAGCCATTTGGCACGAGCCCTAAAAAAAAAAAACAAAGTGGCATCAGCATTCTTCGGCGCTGCATGTGTTAAATGGCTTGAATGTGTTCGCCAGGTGCATCGTAAAGTTGCAGTTGGATCCTCGGAGGAGGGTTTTCCTCACTATCGGCCTCTTGAGGTATTTGGTGGCTCGCCAGAGATTGTGATAGGGCAGATTTTGCTCAAGATTTCGCAAGTATTATGCAGTGGCTTCGCTGCGGAGTTTAAAGCACGATAAAGGGCGATTTTGTACAAAGGAAACGTCTAAGCTGCCATACACGTCTCAGACATCTTTCCAGGCTGTTGGTGATCTCATACACGTCTCAGACATCTTTCCAGGCTGTTGGTGATCTCGTCATTTCACAATATACATTAGCAACTCCTAATTCCCACTTACGCAGACGACAGTGGCTTTGTTGCTTCCGCTCCAGACTCCTCAGTAGCATTAAAAGTTATCGAGAAACAACTCTTCGCAGATGGAATGTGGAATTCCACACCCATGTCATGTTTACCTTTCATAATATTAGCTTATTGTTCATTTAGGATAGATTGCAATAAAAAAAAACTTTAATGATAATCTCATAGAAAGAAAAACAGTTTTGACCAAAATTATTTTTCGATCGATATTTACATATATATTGTTTAAACTAGCAAAAATTGTAATCATGGACAATCGCTAAGAAAATAACGAAGTTATTGATAAGTCACTATTTTTAACCGATCGTCCTTATATGTGTTATATGATGTAGTGATCCGATTCGTCTAATTCCTAGATATACAATATGAATGGCTATATAAATCAATAATATAGATACTTTGTACGATCGGCAATGCTTCTTTCAATGGGTTGGACACTTCTAACCTTCTGTTGAACTTGCTGTAGTCGAATTACCGAAAGTGTTAAATTTTGTGTTTCTCTGCTGTGACTGTTTAGCAACTGTTTTAAACGAATACTTTCTGTAGCTTTTGCTTCCGAAAAAACCGAAAGCGAGAAACCCGAAAGCAACAGAAATGGCAAATAACCGAAATCAAAAATTTTCAGAGCAGCTGCAAAAGGGTGGGTGGTGAGTGAGCACGACACTGGTTTACAGGATTATCTGAACGTCAAAATTTAACTGCTTCTAAAAGCTAAAAGATATCCGCTTGTAATGACAAAGCGGTTTTTTTCGAAAATAAAGTGGCGGTGAAGAGGTTTTATTATTTGTCAGTGATCTAAGAATATATTTATATCCGTCAACAAATTCAGCTATTTGTAAAGGTCCTCTAAACTTTGGACATGACTTTGTTTGATGGATTTGCCTTGTTTCTGGGGACTGCTAATTTAATTTTCATTTAACCTGTTCTGACTGTAGGTGAAGGAATTCCCTTTGTGAAATACTTTGAGAATTTTTCTAATAAATTGTTTAATTTATCCTTATTTTTACCGACAAAATCAGTATTCACTTTAGAAAAAATATATAGTTATTTAAACAATAGTTTACAATTTTTAATCTGACAAAACATGGAAAATCATTTCGATACAATAATTGTTAATTTCTGCTACAAATGCTTTTATTGCCAATACCCTTCAATAGCACTACTAGTACTCGCTACAGTTGAAACAGGTTACATTTGATTGCGCTCTTGCCACTACGCTCTGCAACACAGAAACAAAGACTTTGTAGCTGTCTAGCTCTACATTCAGCCATCTTGTGACGAAATTTTCTTCAAAAATTACATTTTATTGTTGACAATTTCTGTCGTTTTATGGCAGCTGGAGCTGTATCTTCTTTTAAAGATTTCTTCCGTTTGTTGAATGTGAAAGCTCACCCCTGGTGCGCACGTTTGAAGTAAAGGTTAGACGTTGCAATCTGGTATCAATATGAGCCAACAGCAATCTTCCTCACATCCTTTAGTGATAAGTGACGCCACCATGCAACTAGCATAATTGGAGAGACAATCTCCGTCGGACGGGCTAGTTGATCACATTGTCAAAAACATAGCTGCTGGTGCTACACTGGTAAAGCGCTGAACGAAAAGTTCCTTTGCCGCTGCGACGCAAAGCCTTCCAACACTACACTCAAAGCCATCACCAACACATATATATATACATATATATTATTCTCAGCCAAAATTATATTCACTGTGGCGCACCACGTGTATGCGTCGGCGCCAACAAGATCTGCGTTAAATTTCGGCAACACTACTGTCTTATTGTCTGTTGTTTCAGATGGCGCTGAATTCAATGCTTTGACAAGTTCAATTACATTTTTTTTTGCATTTGCATTAACTCTCGCCATGGATCAATTAACATATTAAGTAGCAAGCCAGATCCCACTTTTGATGTTGCAGCATAATATTATTAGCGTTTGTCATTGCTTTAGCGCAGCGAGTTTCGATCGCACCTGAGTGCGATCCGAAATACAAGTGACAGCTTCTGTAGCTGCCGCCTCGCTAAATCGGGACTCTCCCAAACTACAAAACATAAAATATGATGCAACATCGGCAATTATGAATCTTTAGATGTACTCGAAGGCGCACCAATACACACCTAGGGCTAGTCTTACACATATTACCAGCACGCACCGACACGGCGCCAGCACATTCAAAATAATTATTCTTCGAGCTTTTCTGCTCTCTGACGTGACGGTCGTGTTTTTTCATAGCTCCTGAGTTTTTATCAATATTTATTGTTTCTCTCAATATTTAATTGTGCTTAGTTTGTTTACGCTTTCACTGGTGTGGTTTGTTTGACACCCTTGTGTTTTATTTCCTGAATTTGCCAAATTAATTAGTTTTTTTCGTGATTAGTGTTTGGTGCATTTTATTATTTATTTTGTTTTTTTTCTTTTTCTCTCTCGTCATTGCTTCTGCAGTTGCTCCCCTCACCACCTCGATCATACCCTCAGTGCTAGTGTTTTTTTTATTATTTTATTTTTGTTGTTCTCTCTTCTTTGTGCTTGTGCTCAGCTTCTCTCCCGCGTAATTACTTTTGTAACGCCGCCTCTCAAAGCTTGGCTTATAACTGTTCTTGCACTCTTTCTTGTGCTGTGTACTCTAGCTGTCTCTTTGTTTTATTTGTATTTATTGATTTTATATCGATAATTATCTTAGTGCTTTGTATTTAAATTTTAAATTTGGTATATATTTCTATATATTTTTGCGTTGTGTTCCTTTTGGCTTTCTAATGGCTTGTTGTCTACCTACTTGCAAGCATTCTGATCGTTTTGATGATCAGTATAGAGCAATATCGTGTTGGCTTTGCTATAATCTTATTCACTTAAAATGTGCTGGCCTCAATGGCCGCGACTACGACAAATTTTCTGGTTTGTCTGTGTCTAAGCCTGAGCTTGGCTTAATGCGCTGGACTTGCCCATCTTGTGCCGGCCACAAGCTTGATTTTAGCCGTATGTATAGGGATCTTCGTTTAAAGTTTCTTTCTTTAAACAAACTGGCCAAACAGCTCTCTAACGAGAAGTTGCCCAAGAAATGTACGCTTGAGTTGCCACGTAAGCTGTCGCCAGCAATATCTATTACATCGTCTCCCATTTTACTTTCGCCTTTACTTTTACTCTATCCCTCACGGGAACTCTGATCAATCACAGGATCATGCTGGCTCTCAATCACTTGCGGATCCCAATGCTCCTCCGCCTCCACTAACTGTAGTGCCTCATCGCAAACAATTATTTATCTCTAGGCTTGCTCCAGATACTTCTGAGTCGTCTGTGACAGCTTACATTGGTAATATATGCCCTGCTAAGGTTTTAATTCAAAAGTTTAAGTTTTCTAGGCCTCGCGAAATCTCCTCTTTTGAAATAACAGTACCAAATGAGTATTTCTCAGCTATGGTTGACACTAATTTCTGGCCAGAGGGCCTAGTTGTACACGAGTTTGAGCCCAATAAGCGCTCCCGTCAGTTGCCTGTCCACCTTCCTAATATGTCTTCTGCTTCAAAAACTAATACATGTTACATGTTCCAACTTTAGCTTATAGATTTCTTGTTCATATATTCCTCCAGCTTCTGATTTCATGACCTACATGCATCATGCTGATGCTCTGCAAACCATTTTTAGTCGCCTTAAAGATCATGATTTCCTTATAGTCTTAGGTGATTTTAACTTGCCTAATATTTCTTGGCTGGTTGATGATAATCTATCTTTCTTAATTCCTTCATCTCAACATTTTTTGCTTAATAGCTTAATACTTGAATGTCCGCTATATCAGTTGAATTCTTTACTTAACTCTTCTAAAAGAATCCTCGATCTTGTTTTTGTCTCGGATCCCTCAGTTAGTTCTGTATCTTAAACACAGCCCCTTATGAAGCCTGAAGATCCTTATCACCCTACCATTGAAGTTATTATTTCTTACAATTCCGTTATTAATTCATTTAATAACATCTCAGTTTCTCGCCGTAGATGTTTTCGTAGAACAAATTTCAATCTTCTTAACAACCTTATTTCCTCTTTTGATTGGTCATTTCTATTTTAGTGCTGTGATATAGATTGTGTAGTGAATTTTTTCTACTCTGCACTTAATTCTCTAATTGATAAATGCGTTCCTTATGTGAATGTCTCTACCGTCTCCAGTGCGCCGGTCTGGTTCACACGTAGGCTGTCTAATCTCCGTAACATTAAGTCGAGATTATTTAAAAGGTTTAAAAAAACTGGTTCCTGACTTGACTATGCAAATTATTGTGTAGCAAAATCTCAATTTTGTCTCTTAAATACTCAATGCTACAATAATTATATCGTGCGCTGTAAGGTTGAATTTTATAAGAACCCCAAAAGATTTTATAACTTTGTTAATTCTAAACGACGCTCTAACCTACTACCTTCCACCTTCAGACTTTATGACCAGACTGCTAATAATGATTCAGATATTGCTGATCTGTTTGCTAAATTCTTTCAGTCGACTTATTCTACTACTGCTTCAGATCCCACATACTATCCCTCCTCAATCCCACATTTAAATTGTATGTTTTTTCCTAGTATTACTGAAGACTGTATTATGTCATAGCTTATCATCTATGAAGTCTTCCTTCGTACCCGGGCCTGATAATATACCTAGTTGCATCCTTAAAATGTGTTCGATTTCCCTATCTAAGCCTTTATCTCGGTTATTCTTTATATCGAGTGAGACTTGTAGCTTTCCTGATGTTTGGATGGAGTCTTTTATTATTCCACTTTTTAAAAAGAGCAACAAATCGGATACCGTGGCATTGCCAAACTTTCACCAATACCTAAGCTGTTTGAGAAAATTATTACGTCTTCTCTTCAACACTTATCCAGATCCATTATTTCTCCTTGTCAGCATGGTTTCATGAAAGGTCGTTCGTCGCTTACTAACCTTTTAGAATTGACTACCCTTGTACACCATGGCTTCCGTAAAAAGTGTCAAACTGATGATATTTATAACGACTTTAGTAAGGCTTTCGATATGGTTGATTATTCTTTGCTTCTTACGAAACTTAACATCATGGGTTTTTCCCCGAAACTGTTGGCTTGGTTAAAATCGTATCTTATTGGCAGAACCCAAAAGGTGTCGTTTCGTTCCTCAATATACAAAACTGTTCGAGTTACCTCAGGTGTCCCCCAAGGCAGTCATCTGGGACCACTGTTATTTACCCTGTTTATAGATGATTTACCCTTGGCCTTGGTTCACTCACGCGTGCTCATGTTTGCGGATGACGTCAAGATTTGTTAGTCTTATAATGAGCCTTCTTTCCAACAGTACTTGCAATCAGATCTCGATGCGTTCTGTGATTGGTGCCACGTTAGTAAATTACACCTTAATGTCTCAAAGTGCTCTTTTATGTCTGTTTATGCCCAAACGGGCAACACAAGGGTTAAGGGAGGCGGGAGCTTTCACCTCGCGCCGCTCTCCCGATGATGCCCATCGCTCTCCCCACAAAAGAACTCCCCACACTTCGCTCCAAGCGGGGCTTGGTGCCCTGCTCTTAATTAAGCTAGTTTTTAGTATAAATTTAAAAGTGAATAAAACACATCATAGAGAATTGCGGCATTAATCAATTTATTTGGCGAAGGAAGATATTTTACAAGAAAATTCATTTAGCTGCCTACCAAGGAACTTTCAACCCCCCTACAGAAACATTGTTCCTTCGAGCCGGATACCAAGATCCTCTCGAACCTTTTGCATCGGTGGAATTTCATACATATTTCAAGCTAAGTAATTTTTGCCAAATTATATGTATATGAGTACATGTACATGCCTCCAGCATCCGTACCCATACTCACATACATATAATTGTTTCCCTTTATTTTCCTAATCAAAGTAAAATTACTTTCGCGCAATTTTCTTCCTCCTCAAAGGGGAAAAATTTTTGGTCCCCAATTTTTCCATACATATATACGTGTCCAGTACATAAGGCGCCATATTTGTTCGCCCACTTCAAGATTTTTTTCTCGCACTTTGCATATATAGGCCAAGTATATAAGGCCCGATATTTATTTGCCTATTTCCAGTATATATTTTTTCGCAATTTCCAAAAAAAATATTAACACATATGTATGTATGCATTGACACAAGCCTACGAAACTCAAAGTGATCTCCTACATACAAATATATGTATATGCAAGCAGAGTGTGTGAATGTGACAAAAAATTACAAAATTTATCCAGTGCTACATTAAATCCAAAAATAAAAGTTTTTGTGCAAATACAGTCCACTCCTGGGAAAAGTGTGCGCGAAGTGAGAGGTGGTTCCAACGAAGAGAGACAAAATTTTCAATACAAGTTAATAAAGATTTAAAAAAAAATGAGTGAACCACCCTCTCACATATAAAGGCCACACTTACACATTTCTTGTGTTCCTCGACACCCTATAAAGTTGGGGCATATCAGCTAGACACATCAAAAGAAATATAAAAATTTTTATTTTTTCGCACACAAATATATTTTTCCATCTCCGCGAACAAAATCCCGCTACCCCTTGCAGCCTATATATATATACGTACATACATAAGTCCCGCTTAACTGCAGTATACAAGCACAGCTGCAATCTCATGTGCCAAAGACCGGCACAAAGCAAACGACCAAAAGTAGCTGTGCTGTATACCCTAGGTTGGCAGGCACTTTGTTGGGTATATATGCTGAAGGGTCACGTTGAGGGAAAAGTCGAATAATATTTAATTATCAAAAATTTGTGTTCCGCGTTTTTTTTATTCTGATTCCAAAGCGTTCCAAGTCGTATCTTGGGTTATATATTTCAACTCCAAAGAGTTCCACGCTTTCCAAGTCGTATCTTTATGGTTGAGTTTCAATTACAAAGTGTTCCACGCTTTCCAAGTCGTATCTTTGGGGTTATATTTGACTTTCAAAGTGTTCCACGCGTTCCAAGTCGTATCTTTTGAGCTATATTTGAATTCCATAGTGTTCCAAGTCGTATCTTTGGGTTTATAATTGAATTCCGAAGTGTAACAAGCGTGCGAAGTCGTATCTTTGGTTATATATTTCAACTCCAAAGAGTTCCACGAGTTCCAAGTCGTATCTTTCTGGTTGAATTTCAATTCCATAGTGTTCCACGCTTCCAAGTGGTATCTTTGGGGTTATATTTGACTTCCAAAGTGTTCCACGCGTTCCAAGTCGTATCTTTTGAGTTATATTTGAATTCCATAGTGTTCCAAGTCGTATCTATGGGTTTATAACTGAATCCAAGGTGTTCCAAGCGTGCTAAGTCGTATCTTTGGTTTTTATATTCCAATTCCAAGGCGTTACAAGCCGTTCCTATGGTTTTTTGGCAGCGTTCCAAGTTATCCCAAACGTACCAACTCGTTTTGTGGGTTTTAATCAATTTCAAGGCGTTTCAAAGCCGTTCCTTGAGTGGGTTGGTTGTGTTCTAGGTTTCCCTAACGTTACAGTTTGTGTTTTTCGCTAATTTTCAAGCCGTGCCAAACCAGAGGGTTTTAGTTGCTTCCACCATTGCTTTGAAGAAGTTTGTCTCCATTAGCGATAAACTAATTCAGTTTTAAGTCGACACCCACGTCACTTCACTGTCCGAAGTTAGCGTATTTACGCTCCAAGTCCGTCGTGATCGAGTTCAAGCGTTGTGGGAGAAGGTCGAGCAGGAATATGAGAAATGCGAGGCACTCCCAGATGGTAAAGACGATAATTCTGAAGATTTAGCCATTCAAGCTAAATAAATATGACAAATGCTATCAAGTTTACGAGCGATGCACGGCTCGATTAAACGAGCTTATCCACGAAGCGTCTGCTCCTACTCCTCCGAACCGTCATGGGCCTACCTCTGCACCAGCAGAACGAGGCTGTCGATTGCCACCCATTGACACAGAAGTCTTTACGGGAGATTACTTAAAATGGCCTACGTTCCGTGACTTGTTTACAACCATCTACATTTCCCCCGTTAAAAAGCTGTACCATCTCCTAGCGAAAACGAGGGGTGAAGCCAACCTCATTGTAGCAAAATTCCCGCTTACAAATGATGGTTTTGAAACGGCATGGAATGCACTCAAACAGTGTTTCGAAAATAAGCGACTTATCGTGAAAAGCCAATTCCGAGCACTTCTTGACCTGCCTCAAATTTCCCATGAGTCCGGAAAAGCATTACAGGATCATCAGAATGCTCTGCAGGCATCCATTCGTGCTTTTGAGCACTGTGGCCTGCCAGTAACCACTTGGAAAGGCATGTTCGTATTTTTCCGTTCCATCAAATTGCCAAAGAACACCCTTTCACTGTGGGAACAATCTCTGGGAGATAAGACTGCCATTCCAGAGTGGCAAATGATGGACGATTGAGTGAGGACACTGAGCGGTTTTGTACGCTCGAAGCAGTTGAGAATACAACTGCAATGGCTATTTCGGTTCCCACATCGAAACCTCCGCGAAATCCGCTTCCAGCCACCCGAAAGGCTAATACATTTGAAGCCAAGGTGACCACCAAACCAAAGTCCTGTGATCTCTGTATGAAGGAGAATCACCCGGTGCGTCGATGTCCCTGCTTCCTTCAGATGCCGGTGCCAGAGAGGGTGGCATACATAAAGAAAAAGTCCCTTTGTTTGAACTGTTTCGCAAGAGGGCATCAAGGAAAAGATTGTCCGAGTCAGCACAATTGCTTCACGCGCAAGGGGCGTCACAATACGCTCTTGCACAAGGATGCCCGACCGGAGAATAGTCCGAGGCCGGTCCCAGCGCAGCCCAGTTCTCACAATATTGTCCGGACATACTTTACCTCTGAGGCAAGGTCCTCACGAGATAAGTTGCTAGGTACAGCCATCGTGGACTTTTGGCACAAGGGCACTATTTATGCTTCACGGGCGCTATTATACCCGGCTTCGGAAGCCAATTTTATATCCGAAAGAATGTTCCGGCTCATGAAGTTACCATTCCAAACTGTCAGGGTCGAAGTGACAGGCATTAACGGAACGGTCAATAGAACCTTGAAGGTCTGTCACATAAGCATTCGGTCATCGCATGGACCTCCAGTCCAGATAGAGATAGAAGCTTTTGTCCTGTCCCAAGTTACTGATGATTTGCCGTCATGTACGATAACCCAAGCCACACTGGAAGGTATGCCCAATATTCCTCTAGCCGACCCCTCCTTCAGATTAAAGACAAAGATCGATCTACTTCTTGGCATTGATGTCATACCAGCGGTGTCCCTTTCCGGCATCCAGACCGAAGTGTGCGGATCTTTAATGGCTCAAGAGACGAGATTCGGTTGGGTCATTTCAGGCCCGTTGCAAGGGGTCCCCGTTAGTTCGTATGCCGCTTTCACCACGAGGGTCGCTGTTAGCAGAGAGGAGGCACTTGAAACTCTTCTCACAAGGTTTTGGGAGGTGGAGGATCTACCCGGCAAACCGGTAGAAGATTCTGATTCTGTTTGCGAGGTTAATTTCCAGAAGACCACAAGAAGAGATGTTGCGGGGAGATATACGGTCTCACTTGAGATCCAACCAACATCAACCTTGGTCATTCCAGACCAGGGGCATTGGCTCAGTTCCTAAAAAACGAAAGTCGGCTCCTTAAAAATATTCCGGCCAAAACTGAGTATGACGCCGTCATCCAAGAATATTTGGACTTGGGCCACATGCGTCAGGTTCCATTTGACGGCACTAATAACAATTTTTATTTGCCACACCATGCGGTTTTCAAGCCCGACAGCACCACAACAAAGGTACGGGTAGTCTTTAACGCCTCTAGCAAGTCCACCAACGGAGTAAGTCTCAACGACATACTTTACCCTGGTCCGGTACTTCAGTCCGATCTCACTACTCAGATTCTCAAGTGGCGTTTTTTCCGAGTAGTTTTCAATGCCGACATCACAAAAATGTACCGCCAAATTATGGTCGATCCAATCCATACGCCATTTCAGAGGATCCTGTTCCGAAATAAAGAGGGACAACTTGGTGATTACGAGCTGAATACCGTCACGTTTGGCATTAACTGTGCTCCGTTCTTAGCCATCCGAGTACTTCAGCAACTCGCAAGTGATGTACAATCCAAATTTCCTTTGGCTAGCGATATTATCAAGTCCTATATGTATGTCGATGATGTCCTGGCAGGGGCTCATAATGAAGCAACGGCAATCGCAATGGTCAATGAACTTCAAGACGCTCTTGGTTCAGCTGGCTTTCCTTTGCGCAAGTGGACATCGAATGTGAAGAGCGTGCTCAGTTGCATTCCAAAGAGTCATTTACTGAATGCTGATTTCCTCGATATGGAAGAGGCTAGCACAGCGAAAACACTGGGAATCCGATGGAAAGCGACTACGGATGAGTTTTATTTTGTCATCTCCCCCCAAGATGTCAAGTCAGCTTATACTAAGCGAGAAGTCCTCGGGCAGATCGCCAAGTTATTCGATCCCGCTGGCTGGCTGGCTCCCTTTGTGATTCAAGCCAAGGTGTTTATGCAAGAGCTGTGGCTACAAGAGCTAGGGTGGGATGATCAATTGCCCAGTGAACTCCATCACAGGTGGCAGGATTTTACAAAGAGCTACTCCTTCCTTGACCAGATACGAATTCCACGATGGGTTCTTCATGACCAAAATTCCGACATCCAATTCCATTGTTTTTGCGATGCGTCACAGCGGGCTTATGGTGCCGCAATTTACGTGCGCGTTAGCAATGACCAAGGCATATCATGCTGCCTTCTTGCAGCGAAATCTAGAGTAGCCCCGGTTAAAACGGTTTCATTGCCCCGACTTGAATTATGCGGAGCCACACTTTTAGCTGAACTGGCAGCTGCAGTTCTTCCGCAACTTCCAGTTGATAATGCGGAGGCTTTTTATTGGTCAGATTCCACCGTCGTACTGTCGTGGTTAAATAAGCCACCCTGCACATGGAAAACGTTTGTCGCAAATCGGGTAGCAAAAATTGTGACGGCAACAAATGACGCCCCATGGAATCACGTTCGTTCAGAGGACAATCCAGCAGATCTCCCTATCCGCGGCCTGAGTGCGCAGGAACTGGTACACAAGGATTTGTGGTGGCACGGCCCACCATGGCTACGGAAACCACAAGAGTCCTGGCAGCGAGCGACACCACTCCCACTAGACACTACCTTGGAGAAGCGGGTAGTGAAGGTCCACGTCGCGATCGCTAAGCCAGCCAACGAGATACTATCTCGTTTTTCCAATCTGGCACGTGCCTTACGCCCTACGAGTGATAGCATATGTGATCCGCTTCGGCAGAAGATGTCGTAAACTCCCAAACGATTACTCCAGGGAGGTGACCTCTAGCGAGATCAATCAAGTACTCCAGGCGTTGATCCGAGTCACTCAGCGTGATTACTTTCCGACGGAACATCGGTGTCTACAGCAGAAGAAATCTCTGCCCACGTCTAGCACCATTCACAATTTGAATCCTTTCATTGACGCATCAGGTGTGATCCGATCATGTGGGCGCGTGCAACAAGCAGCGGCTCTCAGTTACGATGGGCGTAACCCCATTCTGTTGCCAGTAGTAAGATCTCTCTCCATGGGGGCAGTCAACTGGTAGTCCGTCTCATCCGACAGAGATACTGGATTCCGAGACTGCGGAATCTAGTCAAATCGGTGGTCAATTCATGCAAGGTCTGTGTGATTTACAAAAGAAGGCTGCAATCACAGCTAATGGGTACCCTTCCGTCCCAGCGAACTACTTTCTCACGTCCATTCACGACCACCGGGATGGATTTCGCAGGTCCTTTCGACCTCAAGAGTTTCACCGTCCGCGCTTGCCGCATATCAAAGGGATATGTGCGTGTCTTAGTTTGCTTTTCCACCAAAGCTATTAACCTTGAGGCAACTTCGGATTTAAGTACCGAAGCATTTCTGGCAGCATTCGCTCGCTTTGTATCGAGGCGAGGGTGTCCCAAGTGCAGTCCGACAACGCTAAAAACTTTGTAGGTGCATCCAGAGTGCTTGAAAAAGATTTCCTAAGGTCTACCCAGCAAAAAATCTTATCCCACTACAGCCATCAGAATCTGTCCTGGCATTACATCCCTTCCGGGGCACCACACATGGGAGGGTTGTGGGAGGCTGGAGTTAAGAGTTTTAAAACTCTGTTCTACAAGGCCACCTCCAACCAAAGAAGAGTTCTGAAGAGTTCTCTACGCTGCTGGCTAAGGTAAAGGCTTGTTTGAACTCGCGGCCGATTTCTCCTATGTCTGAAGATCCACCGATTCTTTAGCTTTGACCCCAGGCCATTTCCTAGTGGGCGGTCCATTGCTATCCGTGATGGAACCTCAAATCAAGGATCAGGTTCCGTCTATCATTAACCGGTAGCAGCGTCTGAAGGCTGTGAGTCAGCATTTCTGCACCCGATGGAAAGACGAGTATCTGAAGGAGCTACATAAGCGCAATAAGTGGCGATTCCCTTCTAAAAATCTTGAAGTGGGCGATCTAGTGGTACTCAAAGACGACAATCTTCCATTTAATGAATGGCGTCTCGGGCGAATACACCAAACTTACCCTGGCAGTGACGGCAACGTCCGCGTGGTCGAACTGCTTACCGCTCGCGGTGTTGTGAAGCGTCTAGTCGCAAAGCTGATCTTTCTTCCTCCAGAAGAAAGAATTCAAACTCATTATGTGAAGCTACAGTAGCGTCCAGCACTTGATCCTTCCTCCCAATAAGAAGGGCCGAGCTGCCAGTAGTAATATGTGAATTCTATAGTCCTACATTAAGCCGCTTTCTTCACTATTTGTCCCGGCAGCTTCCTGAATCACTCTATATCCCGTTCCCATGGCTCCGAGACCACGTTCAGTATAGGCATCGAAGGAGGAGCGCAGATGTTCGCGAGGAACTGAGTCCTTCCGTTGCCGAGTCTGTCGCGGAATCCATCCTCTGAAGCGATGCCGTCGCTTCCTGCGGCTGAACGTGGAGAAGAGGATAAGGGCAGTGCTTGCGAACAAGTACTGCGCCAACTGCCTGGCCCACCACCACTCCGGAGGAAGCTGCTTGAGACGGGATAGGTGCCGAATTTGCAAAGAATACTCCACTTCCACGTCGACGCACTCCATGCTCCATCGTACTCCGAGTCACCCCCGAGTCCTCCAGACGAAGGGTCGCACCAACGCCAGCCTCCGATCCTAAGCTGACACTGGCCACACTGCTGCAGCACCGCAATCCACATTTGATGCCAACGGCGAGGGAAAACCTTCCAAGTGAAGGCCTCGTGGACCCTTGTTCGGCGGTATCGTCGATGGCGACGTCACTGGCTACGGCCTTTAAATTGACAGCCGTCAATATCGGGGCGGAGAAAGCGGTGGCAGCAGTGATCCGGTCCCCGATCAGTGAAGGATGGCGTTTGGAGACGATGCTGAAGACTGGAGTTATGTTTGACCCAAAACTTTCATTTAATATTCATACATCTTTAATTGTCAATAGAGCATGCAGTCTTCTTGGCTTCATAAAACTTTGGGCCAAAGAATTTGATGACCCCTACGTAACAAAGGTTTTATACACTTCGTTAGTTCGCCCTATTCTCGAATATTGCTCGCCAGTGTGGAACCTTCAATATGATGTTCACCAGCGTAGTATTGAATCGGTTCCGAAGCAATTCCTAAAGTTCGCGTTACGCGGTCTTAATTGGGACCCGAGTCTTCGCCTTCCTTCTTATTCTGACAGACTTCTTCTTATTAATCTTCCTTCACTTAATAACCGTCGGCTCGTATTTGGCATTCTCTTTCTCCATAAACTAGTCAATGGTGATGTCATTTCTACCAATTTACTAGATACGCTATATTTTTATGTTCCCTCACGTCGGACCAGAAACTTTTTTTCTATTCACCTTAGTAGATGTCTGACTAACTACTCTCTTCACGAACCTTTTCGTGTTCTTTGCCAATCTTTTAACAACCTTTCTCACCTTATCTCTCCTCATCTGTCTGTCACTTCTCTTCGAGCTATACTTTTCAATCATCTACAACGAAACCGCTAAATACATTCTGGACTTGGACTGGATTTGGATTGCTTGCAACTCATCCCTGACCATACTGGCTGTGAATCGGGGCATAGCTGGCACCTTGAGCAAATAAAAAATCTCCACCGGGTCGAGGATGTTTAGTTGTGTATAAAGCTAAGCTACCTTCTTCAATAAGTTGCTATCTGTCTTTTAGCTTAAGGTTTTTCGTCGACTGCTGTGTTAGTTGACGTAAATAAATAAATAAACATAAATATTTAAATGTATAAGTACATATATACAAATATCTATAAATACTTCTGCTCCCTGACGTGACGATCGTGTTTTTCATAGCTGCTGACTTTTTATCAATATTTATTGTTTTTCTCTATTTTTAATTGTGCTTAGTTCGTATAAGCTTACGGCGGTATGTTTTGCTTGATATCCTTGTGTTTTATTCGCATAATTTTCCAAACTAAGTTGTTTTTTTGTGATTGGGGTATTTAATTTTTTCTCGTCATTGCATTTGCATTTGTTCCCCTATCGCCCCGATAATACCATCAGTGCTATCGTTTTTTTGTTTTTTTTTTTTGTTCTCTATTCTTTGTGCTGGTGTTCAGCTTCACTCCCGCGTTAATCAGTTTTGTAACGCCGCTTCTCAAACTTTGGCTTATAACTGTTGGTGTTTAGTTTAGATAAAAAATTATAACAATAAGACAATTATAATATAGAACAACGGAAATGTATTTTAAGATTAGTAGAACAAAATATGTAACCCGATTATAGATATCGATGGCTTATCAGTCATAAGTAGACCTGATATGGTCAGCAGTTAACAATAAAGACCTACTTATTTAACCTGCTGTGGTTAGCTATTTTCAATAAAGACGTATTTTGACTATGAAAGAAATGCATTATTCTTAGTAAGATCAGATACCACTTGTAGTTGCATCGTGTGTGCATCGCTGTGTCTTTGGTCCCCATCTCTACCTTTGTATTCTCGCTCCGAAGTCCACCCAATTTATGTGTTGGTTGCGACAACTATCAGTCACAAAGACTTTCATTAAACACTGTTCTTGCACTCTTTCTTGTGCTGTGGTAGCTTTCTCGTTGTTTTATTTGTAATTATTGGTTTTGTATCGATAATTATCTTACAATTAGTGCTGTGTTTAAATTTTTATATATTTAGCTTTGTGCTTCATTTTGTTTTTTAATGCCTTGCTGTCCGGCTACTTGCAAGCATGCTGAGCACATCCGTCAAATCAGGCACACAATAAATCTGCTAATTCGATATCTTCAGCCGTTCAATAGACACTTAAAAGAAATTACTTCAAATGATACATCATTTACCCTGGCATTTTTCAACAAGCGAACTGCTCTATGGAGGGAATGTTGAAAAAGTAGCGGTGAAACTCGGACGTCTCCACGATAATTTTGATAATAGACGTTTGTCTTTAACGCTGAAAAGAAGCAACCTACTTCAGCTGCCATTCAGACCAGAGACTGGTGGTTCCACTTCCATTTCCTGATAACCTTTAATAACATTAGCCTATTGTCGATTTAGGATAGATTGCAAATAAAAACAAACATAAAAAAGCATCAATTTCTAGCAAATTATTATATAATTAAGTCGAAAATGCCTCCAATAACCCTTATACCACTGTAGCTCAAAGCGTAACTCTTTCCGAACAAACAGAGTAACGCTCTTTTAATAACTCTAAAATGCTCTCAGCTTCTCTCTGATCTTACTCTTGCGGTACTTTATTATATATATGTAAGTAGACACATAAGCCCGAAAAATACGCAGCTGCATTGATCTAAGTACATACATAACCGCGTGTACAGTTATTTTATTAAAAAAATTTGTTATATTCTTGCAGAGGGTATCATAAAATTGGTCAGATGTTTGTAACGCATAGAAGGAGACGTTTCCGACCCCATAAAGTATATATATTTTTGATCAGCATGACAAGCTGAGTTGATATAGCCATGTCCGTCTGTCCGTCTGTGCGTATCCGTTTTACTCAGCCATCTTAGGAAATATCGAGCTGAAATTTTTTTTTCAGTGCTTGTTATTACCGTAGGCAGATCAAATTTAACAATAGGTTTTGCCCTCAGCTATAAGGTTTCTGGCACAAATTGAAATACTTTATTGAATCTTCTATCGCGAACTTTTAACACGTGAAATACGGTAAAAAGAAGCAACCCGTTACCAATAGTTTAAGTTTCCTGCAAAGAAAGATCCCTCACTACTACTTTTTTGCTCGCTCTAAATTTGGCAATTAAGCTTAAAAATTAAGTAGCAAATAAGTCACCAAGTGAGGTTACAATGTAATGGACAAGTGTTAGACATTGCTGCTAAGCAGATCAGAATATTAACTTGCAAGTTATAGTAATAAATATCGGCGAGTGTTATGTGATACTATTTTTTTGCTCAGAACTGTACACTTATATAATATTTTATTATTACACTCGCGCTCAAAAAAAAAAAGCCGATTTCACTGTAAGCTCTTTGCCTTTTAATTTTGGCTAATTATAGTTTAGGCAAATCCCTAAGTGTTATTATTTATTAAGATACAGTATTAGCAAAAGAGTAGAAGCCGTTTTTTTACCTTTTATGATGTTATCATATTATTAAATTTTATTTCGTCAAAATGAGCAAATTCTACGAAAGTTTCATTTTTGGTGTACTGAAACAAAATTATGAAATGTAAAGAATATACGCATTTTTAAATTGAAACAAAAATTTTTTTGTTATCTTTTAACTTCAATACTCAATAGTTTTAATTCATTTGATCCAAAAAATTGAGAGAAATTTTTTTAATATCGAGTTTGCCTGCCTTTTGCCTTTATGACGCCTTGAAGCCGAGAAATCATGCTTTTATATAAATTATTTATCAAGTCGACGGTTATTTCGTTATACCAAGTAAATTCGATAACTTGTTGGCATAACGCCCTTGTTTATAATTTCTATGTAAGCTGCTGACTAGTGATCGCTCCTCAGACCATTTTGTAATGCGATTGCTTAATAGTACTTTGGACACATTCTGAACTATATCTTTTTTAGCTGCTCGTCGGGCACTTAAATTATTATACTGTAAGCGGCGCTTTAATAACTGCACTTACCAAACTGATCGTATTAGTGCAATTTTATTAGTTGAACTACGAATATGCATAAAGCAAACCAAAAAAGTTCCGCTAAATAACGGTTCTTTCAAAAAGCTCTAGAAAAGAAAGAAAAAAAAATCGGCTTTTTTTTGAGCGCGAGTGTATATATATTTAACGAATTTAATTCCAAAAAATTCAATTCGTTTCGCTCGTTTTTCGTAATAAATAGTGAATCAAGAACAGTAACAGGCTTATAGTTTTTTCCACCTTTTGCATGTGAGCTTTTGTATACTGCAGGGGTTGTATACATATCTCGGATTCAGCCGGATTTTTTCAGTAGCATCACATAGTATCATGAAGCTCATATCCAAATGGCAATGTTACGAACATTGACTTTGCTTAGTAACTGACTTTCGCGAACAAAAGACTTTTTATTTAAAACCTTTTTTCTCGTTGACGGCTATAGGGAAGGAAAGATTAAAAAAAAACTTGAAAGGGTATACAAACTATACGGCCGAAATTATTCCCGGCTAGTTTTTGGTTTTTGGTTTTTTTTTGATTTTTTACTTTTTTTTATAGCTGAACCCATATACTTTAATATTTTTTAAGCAAACATGTACACATGTGGCCGAAATAATGGGTATAAGTACAAGCTTTTGAGAACTGTCCATATAAATTTAAGTCACAAATTCTTCGATTATCTAAGATTTGTGGTACTATCATAAAATAAAATAAGTAATTGTCAGTCATAATCATCAGCCTTAAATATTTGTATACCTTTGCAGAGGGAGAGGAATGTTTGTAACGCATAGAAGGAGACGTTGACGCCCCATAAAGTATGTATATATGCTTGAACATCATAAGAATCCCATTTAGAATATCTTTATAAAATTTATTAGTGAGATAGTTTTCAGTTTAAAACATATAATATTATCATAGCAGCTCACACAAATACACATGCAGAAGCAACGCTATATAAACTGTATGTGTATACGTGCCGCCACTGCCGTATATGCATGTACAGTGTACACATATAAATGGTTTGCAAAGGAGTATTGCGTATAGCGAAAAAAAGCATAGAATGATACATTAATGGTTTTGTCCGTGCTTTGATCAATTATGTTACAGAAAAAGAGTTTGGAACATGTAAAAATATTATGGCCAAGAGTATATAAACTTCGACATAGCTTCTGATTAGTAAAATACTTGTATATCCATTTCATGATTCCTTCCAAGATATATGTTTTGTAACGGCAATTGGGCTTATTCATTGATTTTTATGGTTTTACTCAAAAGTTTTGTCTAGAATGACGACCTGGAGATTCAGGGTATTGTCCTTATAACCGCATGCTTTATACAGTTTGTGAGGAACATTATAATTGACTATAATATCCCACACAACAAGCCAGCAGCAACACAATCAAACGGTGCAAAGGATGCACCAGATACAAGATACAGCCGAGACACAAACCAAACGTACGATATACGACCGAACCCGCTGCTGATGGATCGAACCGATTCGATATAAGTGGCATACGATCAAACGTGGCCAGTCGAACCACACGCAACCGCCGGCGATTTCGTACAAGCGGGAAGATGCGTGGGAAGCATAATGCATAATATCGGCTTTATAAGAGTAAGTGAGGGCCGAGCAAGCTCGTGAGACGGGTGCGGGGCATGCATGCATTATATGAAACGATAATGGTTGGTGGATTGGATAGGGGAATATTCGAACCGAAGGGGGAGGGATGAACAATGGGAAGCCCTCTGTCTGATAGATACGATATACGTAGGAAAGTACATTGCATGGGAAATTAAACGAGTGCACACAGCACGCGTGCATCACGACCCATATCACTTTTAGTCAACTAAGCTACCTACGTCTTGTATTTCCTGTAAACACACCTAGCCAAGTAAGCAACTTATGTTTCCTAGTGTTTATGCGACCCAAGCAAATATGTGACCCCAAAACGACCCCGTTGGTCACACTAGGTACTTCACTTCCCTTTTTCTAGCATAAGCATTTTTGTATCATCTAGCCTAGCCATTCTTTGAATATTGCCGGTAAGCAGAATTCGCCGGAAGAGGCGACCCACTTCTGACACGATCCCAACGCCGCTGCTAACAGCACGACGCCGCAGCCAGCGCCCTTTGGGCATCTCGGGGTATATTAAAGGGACCACGCTCGACAGAGCCAGGGAGAGTCTTAGTTTAGACGTAGAACTAGTTATGGCAAGTACAACTAAATAAAATCTTATAACGTTGTAAATCAAGTGTTGTGTTGTGTCTCAATGTAAGAATCCCGAGTTTCCCAAATCCAATCCTTGTATCTAAGGAAGGAAATGATCCAGCTCTACAGTTATCACTCGAGGCTTTGGTCCCACAAAGCTTGTATATTGCAGCTGACAGCAGCTTGAGCTCGATGCCACCAAAACAAATCATTAAACAAACCTGTTTTAATTTCACCGGGGCACAAAATAAATTTTGTTGTGCCGAACCTAGCCCAAGAGATATTGTAAATATCCCGAAGGACGAAAAAGGATCGTTACAAGTTTCTAAGTTACCATCTTTTTTCAAAAAAAATGTCGGTACTTCAAGCAATTTCGGTGATTATCAAATAGTTTTGTAAAAGAAAATAAAGAACCCTTTCAATTATGTTTTTGTTTAGACTAATTGTTTGTCTATTGGCACGATCGCGTGGACATATACAAATAAAACGGACAAACAATTAAAATATAAATAACTACAGCTAATTACGAGATAAATGAGATAAAATAGAGATTTTTAGAAAAGAAAGAGATGCTTCTGATCTGATTACGGGATAAAGAAGATTGTAAACAGAGCATAGAACTTGAAAAGTTTCATGCAAAGAATAGTTAGAAATACAGTGTTTTAAGGATAGAGGAATAAAATTTCTAATTGGTCTACGGGGAACAGAAAGGTTGCTCTGACTCAATAGCTCAAGAGAGTCTATATCATCTATTAAAGTTTGTGAATAAAAATAGCACCAAGCATTACTCTACGATTAATTAAAGAAGGAAGATTGATTTAAAGAAGCCTACTGAAGTATGTTAGACCTCGAAGAGCAAAAAGCAGAAATTGCTTTTGAACATATACAAGACCATATACAAGATCCGTACTCTAAGATAGGACGGATTAATGAAGTATACAGAATTTTGGTTGTGTACGGATGGTCAAACTCTTTTGACCATCGTTTCACAAACCCAAGAACATTCATAGCTGTAAAAACTGTAGCAGAAATATGAGGATTAAAAATTATTTTATGGTCCATAAGAACACCTAAGTCATTGATAATATCTAACCGCTCTAAGGCAGTGTCGTTTAGATAATAAGTTGCTAAGTAAGGAGTGCATATGTAATGAAGTAAGTCGGCTCGCCGACTAGGTATACCATACACCAGTAAAACAAATATTTGAAATCTATAATAACCAATGCATTTTCGTATTTTTAAAAAATTCTATTCACATGCTTCTTACAATGCTTTCTACATCTTAGTATTTCGCTCACTCAAGCTTACGAGCACCCTAGCGCCCCCACCAGCCAACGGTCAACTCCGGCCAAATGGAAAAAGGTTTATATGCATAATTTGGCTATTTTTAGTCCGATTTTGATTAAATTTGGTGTTTTGCAGGATATTAGTATAAAATTTAACTGTGCTAAATTTGATTGCACAAGGTAGAAAATTACGGGAGACAATCGAGTTTTTTTTTAAATTACGGTGGCGGAAAGGCACATAAAAAATGTGCGCATACAACTAAGCAAATATACATACCAAATTTTGTGTCTCTAGTTGCTATAGTGTTCGAGAAAATCGTTTTTATTTTATTTGCGGGGGCGGTATGGGGCGTGGCAAAAATTTGAAACAAACTCGATAAGTGTACATATTACACGAGACTACATACCAAATTTGGTGACTCTAGCTCTTATAGTCTCCGAGATCTAGGTGTTCATACAAACAGACGGTAGGACGGAAGGACGCACATGGCTAGATCGTCTCGGCTGTTGATGCTGATCAAGAATATTTGTACTTTATTGGGTCGGATGTATGGTATAAAAAGACATAACTTTACATTTAGACCCGTTCAGGTTTAATAGGTTGGTTTCACACCAACTTTGAAGATCATTAAGATCGGGTTGAAGCAGGGAAGAATACGATATGTCTTTGAAACTGAGGTAAAGCTTAACATCATCCGCGTACATAAGCACATGAGAATGTGTCACTACCAATGGAGGATCATTTATAAAAAGAGACTACCCTGGTCTTAGAAAATGAAGATTTAAAGAGGACTTTTTGTGTACGCTTAGAAAGTTATTGAAAAATCCAATCAAGCAAAAGGCTGGTGATGCCAAGTGCGTTCAACTTGTATAAAAGAAGAGTATGATCAACACAATCAAAAGCCTTGCTGAAGTGCACAGCATTCTTAAATCCTTTGATCGAGTGAGATGTAAATTCTAATATGAGATGTTATTACATTCTCAATCGCTTTAAGTATGGCAGACAATTTAGAAATACCCCTATAATTGAAGGCATTGGACTTTTTTCCCTTTTTATGAAGAGGAATAATATATGATTCCTTCCAGATAGACGGGAAAGCGACAAATGTGACGGACAGTGGAAGCAACTTAAGTATTGGCTTACATAAAGCCTCTGTACAAAACCTCAATATGCAGCCTGGTATTCCGTCAGGATCAGGTGCATATACTGGTTTGATGAAATTGAGCAAGCTGAGAAACGAACTTTCATCGAACACAGGGTATAAAATGCAAATAGACGATACATCGAAGAGGAATAAGTTGTTTTGAAAAAATCAGACGAGCCGGAAGGAACGTTATTCGCAGAGGCAGAAAACAGGCTAATCGGAGGCCGATTCTTCTTTTTTATTGTATACACTTTTACAATAAGGTATTCCGCCCAAAAATCTTTATGACATATTGCGCTAAAAAGCTCTGGGAAGACACAAGAAATGTCCCGAGTATGTAAAAAAAGGAACTTTGCCACCGCAATGTTAGGGGCTTGAACTATGCCCTGGATGTAGGCTATGACTTCTTCTGAAGTAGTATTGGGATCAAGCCTCGAAATAAAAATTTGCTTTTTGGGTGGAACTACAACAAGGGAACTGGAAGTGCCAGGCACAGAAGAAGCAGCAGTAGCAGCAGCAGCAGCAGCAGCTGAAGCAGCCAACACTTTACTAGCTCCTCTTGGACAGGTAAAGTTCGAGGTGCCGACGGTGAGGACGCGCCATGAAACCTGGCCCTCTTTCCCGTCGGAGATTCAATCAAAACTTTAGAACTTCTGAATTGAACCTCCATCGCCAAAAGCTCCTCTTGGAGCTTATAAACGCCAGCTGACATCCCCAGCTGGCATCCCCAGTCCGATTGCCTTTTGCAACTTTTTGATTATAGAAACCAAATTCAGCACACTTATTAGACCTATAAATATCTACCAACCTACCAAATTTTATTAGACTCGGACTACAAACATGGAAAATATTTACATAAGGGCGGAAAGGCCATAGGCCGATATACCGAAGTTAGGGAGACGACTTACTTACTTCATTTTTTCATTATTTTCATTTGTCTTTTTAGCTTAATTACTAATATAATGATTTCAAGGGTATCTGTAACTGATTGACTTAAAAAAAATTTGGCTGTTTTTCCTACTACGGTGTTGGAATAGAAGGCATCATGGACAACCATGCTTACGTTAAAATTATTGAGTAAGTGATGCTACCGTATGCCGAAGAGGAGATGCCATTTCGTTGGGTGTTTCAACAAGCAAATTACTCAAAACACACAAGCAAAGTGGCAACAGTTCCTAGTCCTAAAATCTATTATTTGCTGTTGCTGCTTGTCATCTCATTTGCTTTCAAATTTTTGCTGTTTGCTGCTGCTGGGAAGTTAGTGTTCGCTTTTTATACCCTTGCAGAGGGTATTATAAAATTGGTCAGATGTTTGTAACGCACAGAAGGAGACGTTTCCGACCATATAAAGTATATATATTCTTGATCAGCATGAGAAGCTGAGTTGATATAGCCATGTCCGTCTGGCCGTCCGTCTGTGCGTATGCGTTTTACTCAGCCATCTTAAGAGATATCGGGATGAAATTTTTTTGGGGGCTTTTTATTACCTGGGAAAAATAAAGTATGAAAATTGGCAGAATCGGACCACTATATCATATAGCTCTGGAGGAAACATTTTTGCAAAAATTGGAGCATCGCCATGAAATTTACCAATATGACAGTATTATATATAAAATCTCAGATCCCAAAATTTGAATCTGATCGGATATATAGAACACAAGTTACAGCCGATATAAATCGGTTCAACTTGCTGCCTACTACGTCATCATCAAATCAATAGAGCACACGCATGCACACATACAGACGCAACGCTACATAAACTATATGTGTATGCGTGCGAATCGCGGCATGCGTGTAAAAGGGGATGGGGAAGAAGAAGAAATTGAAATGATATTTAAAAGGTTCTGTGCATTAATGAATTGAGATACAGAAAAAGAGTTTGGAACATGTAAAAATATTATGGCCATGGACTGCATGGACTGCAAGGGTATATAAACTTCGGCACAGCCGATGTTAGCTTCTTTGATATTTATATATTTTATATTTTTTTCGGAAGCAAAAGCTACAGAAAGTATTCGTTTTAAACAGTAACTAAACAGTCACAGCAGTGAGAATCATAAAATTTACGACTTTTGCTAATTCGATTGCAACAATTTAAACGCTTCACAAAATTATTTATAAGTATTAAATAACCATTTTAATTAAGATCGTTTGTAAATTAAGAGTCAATTTCGTTTCAATTACTAACAAATATTTCCAAATTTCCAATTAACTTTTCGTGTTGCATAATTTATATATTTATTGATAAACTCATGGTTAAAATTATAGATCAATCTCTATACTTTATATTTACTTCGTGTTACATACCATAACACTAAATTTAATGCACTTGAATCTGTTCGTGTTACGTATAATATGACTGAACATAATGCTCCTGTTCCAAAATGGCCAATTCCACTTGGTACAATTCATAAGTCTTAAATCACACAATATTACATATAGTTTTTGGTTTTTATACCCTTGCAGAAGGTATTATAAAATTGGTCAAATGTCCATACACACCATACACACACCCACTTAGCTTACCATTAGCATAAAAAATACACGTGGAAGAAATAAATGAAGTATCACGTGAATTGTGGAGTGTTTTCTTGTGGGCCCGCTAAAACATCGAACCTTAGCGCCAAACTCAACATGTATAATGAAATAAGTAAGTCAGCTCGCCGACTTCAGTGTGCCATGCACCAGGAGAAAATCGGTTTTATGTATTTTGCGGGGGCGGTATGGGGCGTGGCAAAAATGTAAAATAAACTCGATCACTGGACATACACGAGCTTACATACCAAATTTGTAATTGTAATTTGTTTGACATGGCTAGATCGTCTCGGTTGTTGATGATGATCAAGAATATATATACTTTATGGGGTCGGAAAAGCTTTCTTCTGCCTGTTAAATAAATTTTGGCGACTTTAATGTACCATTTCGCCCTTTTGGGTGCATGATATAAACATTGAAAATATGTGTTTCACTTGGTGCATGGTATACCGAAATCGATGAGACGACTTACTAACTTAATTCATTTTAAGTTCAAAAATTAATTACCTGTAAGGGTGTGTTCTTTGTATACTGTCTTGGATGCATTTGTAGAGATTGCTGTTGCTGACGAGAATTCATTTCTAATGATATAGGAAGATTCCAAGCTTCTTCAATGGAACAGAGCTGTCTTCGTTTTGATGTTATACTCGGCAGGGGTGCTTGTCCCAATTGAGTTTGGAGAAACTTTACCCTTTGCAACAATCCTTTTGTCAATCTGTCATTCTTTATACCTAGTGTTTCGTATGAACAGGTACTCTGGAAAATTAAACAAATACATATCTATCATCAATTAAGAACAAAATGGATCGGAAAAACATCGGCCAAACCGACGACAGATACGTTAGAAAAAAACGGAATAATTTTTTGGAGCCATTTGCATAATTTTAAAGTAAAATAAAAATTTAAGGATCATTCTTGAATATTTTTTTTGTATACAAAACTATTATATTATATTTGGCTTTAAAAAAAATAGATTTCACACCTCATCACTTGAATAGGATACCTCCAAAGTAAAGAATTATTAATAGTTAATTTAAACAATGAAAAACTTCATGAGTTTATAACAATATTTTTTTTCCCAATATACAACAAATTTAGGCAGTCAAATTGTATGTCACTTGAATAGGACACCTCAAAAAAAAATACATTTTAAAGTCGTTTTATTGCTTAAACATATGCACACCATCACACCTCCAGCTTTGCTATGAAGACGGACCAAATGATGAGGACATTCTAAATTAATTTTTTTTTCGTCCGAGAACACCACCACGTTGCGCTTTTCTTGGTATGTTGAGTGGAGGCTTCTTCTTAATTTTAAGTCTCTTTAGATGTTTAGCCTTCGAAATAACATGACGGATAAACTAGCATTAACATCAAATTTTTCACGAATTTTAGCCACACACAATTTTAGACAATTAGACGCTTTTTTTTAATATGAGTCCTCTCTCAGCATTGGTGATCACACTATGAGTGCGACCTTTCATATTCTTTCCATAGTCAGACTCATTACTGAAAAATTTTGAAATGACATGGTGACTTCTCTTGATTTTTTTTTGGCTATTTATGCAATTGATAGTCCAGAGTCCTTGTATGCCTTTATTTGTCCTCTTTCCTTATCAGTTAAGGACTTTTCTCGACCCATTTTGAATTTTTATTAAAGCCAATGGTCGAAAATAGCAAAAACCTCCACAAACCTCTTTTAACAAAATTTGTATGATCACGCGCCAAAGTAAACGATCAAATTATATGCATGTTCTATTCAAGTGACAGAAAAAATGTTCTCAATTTCATACGAATTCTAACACGAAGTAAAAAAAATGTACGGCTCTTTTCCAGAAGTTTCTGTTGCGTTCCGATAGACGGAATAACTGCTAAAAGACAATTTGCAAAAAATCGTTATTTTATCATTTAGCTTTTGAGTTCTACGCAAAAATACAAAGAGCGAACAGGCTGTCCTATTCAAGGCTGTCAGGCTGTCACTCCTCATGAGTGTACATTTTTTCGCACAGACATGTCGAACGGACATATTTCAATAAAGAAAATTGCAAGGGTGTACAAACTTCGGCAAGGCTAAAGTTAGCACCGGTCTTAGTTTTACATTGGGAAGATGTGGGAGACATTATTTGGAGAGCTTCTCCCCATGTAATAGCATAATCAGAGAAGATAGACAATCAAGAACAGAAGTGATTAAAAGTGCACAAACAAGGGATAACCTAATTAGTGACTTTGTTATCGATGGTAAATGAATATGTCCATAAATTGAAATGTCAATATAAAACTATGATTTTTAAATTGTACATGTATTTTAAATATGTATATTTAAATTTAAATATAATAAATAAAAAAAAAATTTTATACTTTGTTCTTTTTGAAAAATAATTTTTTATAGTCAATCAGTTACAGATACCCTTAAAGTCATAATATTAGTAATTAAGCTAAGAAGACATATGAAAATAATGAAAAAATTAAGTAAGTAAGTCGTCTCCCTGACTTCGGTATACCATGCACCATGAAAAAATATTTTAAATTTCGAAAATGTCTATTAAATTCGCCTCATAGCATTTGCTATCTCGCTCACCCTCACAAAAACACACGAGAGCTCTAGCGCCGCCAGAAGCCTACGGCCTTTCGGCCCTTATGTATATATTTTCCATGTTTGTAGTCCGATTTTAATAAAAATTTGGTAGGTTGGTAGATATTTATAGGGCTAATTAGTGTGCTGAATTTGGTTTCGATAATCAAAAAGTTACAGGAGGCCATCGGTATTTTCTAGATTCTGGATTCAAAAATGTTAAATATCAATAATCTGCACGCATAAACTCTGGTGCACGACTATAGACGCACCCTGTTTTTTCTTATAACTCAAAAACGAATAGACATAGAAAAAATCTAAAAAAAACCGTTATATAAAGCATGAAACAAGATGTAGAAATAAATAATAATGAAGTAAGTAAGTCGTCTCGCCGACTTGGATACACCATACACCAGTAAAACAAATATTTTAAATTTATAATAACCAATGCATTTTCGTATTTAAAAAAAACTGTTCACATGCTTTTTACAAGCATATCTCAGTATTTCGCTCACTCAAGCATATGAGCACCCTAGCGCCTCCACCAGCCAACGGCCAACTCCGGCCATATGGAAAAACGTTTATATGCATAACTTGGCTATTTTTATTCCGATTTTGATCAAATTTGGTGTTTCGCTGGATATTAGTATTAAATTTAAGTGTGCTAAATTTGATTGCAAAAGGTAGAAAATTACGGGAGATAATCGAGTTTTTTCAAATTACGGGGGCGGAAAGGGGCGTGGCCAAATTTTTACACATCAAAAATGTGCGCAATTACTAAGCAAATATTCATACCAACTATGGTGCCTTTAGCTAGAATAGTTTTTGAGAAAATCGGTTTTATTTAATTTGCGGGGACGGTAGGGGGCGTGACAAAATTTTTATAAATACAAAATGTGCGCATTTACTTAGCAAATATACATACCAAATTTCGTGTCTCTAGTTGCTATAGTGTTTGAGAAAATCGATTTTATATCATTTGCGGAGGCGGTAGGGGCGTGGCAAACATTTGAAACAAACTCGATAAGCGTACATATGACACGAGTCTACATACCAAATTTGGTGGCTCTAGCTCTTATAGTCTCCGAGATCTAGGTGTTCATACAGACGGACGGACGGACAGTCGGACATGGCTAGATCGTCTCGGCTATTGATGCTGATCAAGAATATATATACTTTATGGGGTCGGAAAAGCTTCCTTCTGCCTGTTACATAAATTTTGGCGACTTTAATATACCATTTCACCCTATGGGTGTATGGTATAAAAACAACATTCGCACAAAATAACTGTAATTTTTCACATTTCGTTTTGTTCTAAGTGCATAACTATAGCCGCACTTTTCATTTTTGACCTCTGTAATCACTTTGTGACGTTGTTCTCATGAAATCGGACGTGAATTAATTAAATTGAAATTAGCTGCGGAGATTTTAATCAATATGCCGAAAGGATCCACTCAGATTTTGAAAAAGGACAAATTCTTGCTCTTAAGGGTGAGAATTTTTCGTTTCGTGAAGTTGCCAGAAAAATTGGTAGATCGGACAAAGTCATTCGAAACTTTTATAAAAATCAGTCGGAATATGGACAAAACAGAACAGGTGGACCGAAATCAAAAATAAATTCGCGTGCCCAGCGTCTTCTGGAGCGTGCTGCAAGCAACTCCTTGCTTACAGCTAATGAGTTAGCTGCTGAATGTGGCCTAAATGTATCCCGATGGACGGTTGCACGAGCATTAAAAAAGTCTCCCGTCATTGTGAGACAAAAATTTAAAGGCGCGGGTGAAGTTCGCTACAGACAATATGTCAACTGATTGGAAAAAGGTACAGGATTTGTTTTCTTATAAAAAGATACTTATTTTATATTTTAGATAATTTTTTCGGATGAGAAAAAGTTTAATTTGGATGGTCCGGTCGGATTCTCATATTATTGGAGAGATTTAAGAAAAGAACCTGTTTATTTCTCGAAGAGAAATTTCGGTGGAGGATCTCTCATGGTATGGGCTGCTTTCTGTGAGTCAGGATGCTTGGAGATTGCATTTCCAAGCACTCAAATGAACTCCAGAGAGTATATCGATTTACTAAAAATTAATCTTCTACCGTTCCATCGCGCACAACGAGAAGATTCATTTGTTTTCCAGCAGGATAACGCATCAATGCACGTCAGTCGGGAGACCCGGTCATGGCTTGATGGGAATGGAATTACACCATTGATGTGGCCGGCATGTTTTCCAGACATGAATCCTATGGAGAACTTGTGGGCTTTACTAGTGCGTAGAATTTATGCCCGTAACACTAAATTTAGCAATGTTAATAGCCTTAAATTGGCTAATATTAAAGAATGGGACAATATCTCCCAATTAGATATAAGTAATATGATTAACTCCATGCCAAATCGTATTTTTGAACTTATTTTAGCTAAAGGTGGTTACACTCATTATTAATATAAGTAGGTTGTTATAACTTTGTTAATACTTTGTTTTTGTTTATAAAAAATGAAAAGTGCGGCTATAGTTATGCACTTAGAACATAACGAAATGTGAAAAATTACAGTTATTTTGTTCGAATGTTGTTTTTATTATTCATTTCTACATCTTGTTTCATGCTTTATCTAACGGTTGTTTTACATTTCTTCTATGTCTATTCGTTTTTGAGTTATAAATAAAAAAACTTTGACTCTGTTTGCAAGTTGAGAATTTTATTGGTCAAATAAACATAATGTAAAAACAGAATCAAAGTTTTTTTTATTTAGAAATATCAAAGAAGCTAATATCGGCTGTGCCGAAGTTTATATACCCTTGCAGTCCATGGCCATAATATTTTTACATGTTCCAAACTCTTTTTCTTTACCCCAATTTTTGCAAAAATGTTTCCTCCAGAGCTATATGATATAGTGGTCCGATTCTGCCAATTTTCATACTTTATTTTTCCCAGGTAATAAAAAGCCCCCAAAAAAATTTCATCCCGATAGCTCTTAAGATGGCTGAGTAAAACGCATACGCACAGACGGACGGACAGACGGTCAGACGGACAGACAGACAGACGGACATGGCTATATCAACCCAGCTTCTCATGCTGATCAAGAATATATATACTTTATAGGGTCGGAAACGTCTCCTTCTGTGCGTTACAAACATCTGACCAATTTTATAATACCCTCTGCAAGGGTATAAAAATGAGAGTCAAACAACATCGGATGACTTCTTTTGGCCCGGATGACTTCTTTTGCGCCACCTTGTATATACTGTTTGGGGTCGGAAAAGCTTCCTTCTGTCTATTACATACATTTTGGCGACTTTAATATACCATTTCACCCTATGGGTGCATGGTATAAAAACCAGAGCTAACGTGCAAGTTTACAAATGGTTATCCCGTTCCATTGGATTCTAAAGGTGCAAGCGGGAGGCATAGATATACTATCGAAATACGATTGAGATCGTGAATGCTGAATGGCTACACATAAAAAAATTATTTCTGCTTTGCTTTTGTTATATTTGAATAACATCTGATTACTGGCTGCGTACCGAATGTGTATACATACTTTTAATTTTTGACAGCGCCAAGTTACTTATTTTCACGTGACAACAATTATATTGGTAAACAAAATTTGCTTTCATCAGTGACTGTTGTACAAAATATTAAAATCACAAATGTTGCTAGTTTAAATCTAGTAAGTTTGTATTTTATTAAAACAACGAACCAAAACATACTTCAGTCCTAATATAGCTTTGACTGTTACACATCTGCCCGCACTAATACGACTTCCTGGACAGAGTGCCGACTATAATGTAACTCTCTGTGTGTAGACAGTTTAATTTTTAACTTTCACATTCTTGCCTCTACTAAATCTTGGCTGAAGGATGACATTGCTGATGCTTAAATTTTTTACACAGAATGCATATAGACATAATCGAACAACCCGTAATGGCGGCGGTGTTTTAATCGCTGTTGATTCAGCGGTCCAACGAGGAGATTGAATTTGTTTGTGTTAAAATTTCTTTAAATTTTTTTTGCCTATATTACTTGTTTGTAGATTCCACCGAAATCCGACACGGCAGTATAGTACAGTGGCGGCAAAAAATTTGAGACATAATATTTTTGACCTTAAATTCTGATTTCATTTGATTTTTATATAATAAGTACATATATAAGTGAAAAGTTTTGATGTGTTAATTTATAGCTTTGAGTTGGTCATTCTATCGAGATGATGTACCGTAAATTTTGTGGATGTATCTCTAACGGTTTTTTTAAAAAGGAATTTTAATAAATGGCCCCAAAATTTAGACCTGGCAAAAAACTAAAAAAACATTTTTAAATTTTTTAAATTGACCGTACATCTTTGGACCCTCTAAGAAAAAGGTTTAGGTGTAGTAAAACTAAGATAAACTGCATACCCAGGGTCCAATTTGGAGCCAATTGAAAAACTCAATTTTGTATGTATTTTTATGGACTTTCTGCTTGGCGTCATTTTAAACAACTAATTCATTCTAAAGTATAACTAAACGTGAACTACAAACGACATTTTTATTTACCTGAGAATGTCAGAGGCTAAACCCTCATATATGATTCTTCATTAATGTCGCCCTCCTCGTCACAAAGTTTCATAGATGAGCTCCTTAGATTCTTCCCCAACTGCGATTTTTCTAGGACTGATCGCTTAGTTAACCCTGAAGAGAACTTCCATACAACTCTGGATGTAACCACTATGTTATGTGGTTATGTCTGTGTCGATGTCTCGATCCCGATGTTTTCGCAAGACAACCCAAGGTCTAAAAGACCTCCTTTGGTTCTCACATGAGCTATGTAACTTGCACTTTTTCCCTTGTATAACTTCATCAACGCAAAACGTAAGACATATATGTATATGCACCCGTCTTACTTGGTTTTGTGAAAACAATCAAGCTGACACTGATCAGGCTATTGACGATCCGTTTGCTAATTTTTTCAAATCAACTTATTCCTCTACGAATTCTCCGTATTATTGACATCGTCGAATACCCGGATACTATTGAGGTTTTGTGCAGAGGCTCTGTGTAAGCCAATACCTAAGTAATTCACACTGTCCGTCACATCTTCCACTTTCCCATTTATTTGGAAGGTATCATAACTTATTCCTCTTTATAAAAAGCATAATTCGAAAACTCTAATTTTATGGGTATTTCCAAGTTGTTTGCCATACCTAAACCATTTGAGAAAATAGTAACATGTCCATTGCAGCATTTTTGCAGCTCTATTATTTTGTCATCCCAACATGGGTTTACGAAACCTAGATCGACAATAACTAACATGTTAAGGATTATAGACTACTTTTCAAGCTGATGTCATTTATACTGATTTCTACAAGGCTTTTGATTTTGGTTAATCATCCTCTGCTTTAATATACAATAAACTTCGGCCGTGCCGAAAAAAAAAATTATTCAGTGTTGCTGATATTGATGTTTTCTTTACACATACCAAATTTCTTTAACTTTAATTGTAGTAAAAAATACAACAAAAATCACTGTTTTCACCTATCGTTCTATGGAAGCTATATGATGTAGTCACCCGATCTTGATCAAATTTAGTACAGTCATTAATAGCTTTGTTATATATAAAAATTTCTATGACGTTAACTTTCTTCCGAATATAGGCTATTACATCATCAGATGTGACAACAGGGTCTAGCCTAGAAACAAAAGATACACCCCAAAGACGGGTCCTTTTACGTTTTGGACACTGAATTACTCTTCGGCCTTATCAACAAAAAACCGTTTCACAGATGAGTTACAAAAAATGGAAAGTTACTCCAAATTTTTTTTTACAAACATCTCCAACTTATGTAGGAATGAACAACAAATTTTTGTATTCGCATAAATGAAGCACTTGCATTTTGAAGGATGCCATTTTATAAAAAAGTGAAATATTGATTACATTTAATATTTCCCTCCTTTTCAGATTTACAAAAGAATTGATTTCGAATAAGTCATCGACGTACAAATGCTGAGTTTACACCATTAAATTTTGCTTCAATCGAGACGATCTAGGCAGTCGGCACACAGACGAAAGAAAAACAAAGCAAGAATTGAAGAAAATTGGAAGTATTAAAAAAGACAAAAATAACTAGTGTGGGATGAACCAGGGCTTCTGTAATTTTAAGCATGATCTCTACTTAGTAGCGTGCTTTACGTATAAGTCACCAAAGTTATACTTTGAAACGTGATTCGTTAGGAAAATAAAGAACAGTTCGCCGAAATATTTCACATAGCCTCATATTACTGGGTATTCTACAGCATATCCAAAATTCATCAACATCGGTTATTTCCATACCTGAAGTTTCCCTTATTAGACATATACTTAAACCGCTAACAGTGTCGAGTACATACGAACCAACAAACCAAAAGTGCAGTGAAAAACTACCGCTAACCGCGAGCACCATAACTCTGAATGATTTCATAACTGACCCCCACAAACGTTTACAAACCAAACGCAAAAATTTATACAGCCCTCAACAAGTAAGTAATCATCAACATGAAACAGGCATTCGACCGCATGTGGCATACGGGTCTCCCCACAAAACTCCAGTCAATTCTCTCTCTTCCAGCCGCTCTTTAAAACTATTGAGGAAATATTGCCTAGCTGTTTGCAGGAAGTTACAGATTGTGAGAAGTATTCATTTGAGTGCAGTTTCGGGTGTCAGGTATGGTTGCCACTTGGTTCAGTAATTTTTTGTGATCTTAGCTGATTTTTATCAATTATATTTTTTTTACTGTCTAAGGGATCTAATCATTTTCCACGGTTTTTTGAAAGAGTCAGCTTTGAATATTTTGACCATTGGCTTGTTCATATTTATACCCTTGCAGAGGGTATTATAAAATTGGTCCATCTGACGCAGAGAAGGAGATATTTCCGGCCACATAAAGTATATATGTTCTTGATCAGCATGACGAGACGAGTTCATATAGCCATGTCCGTCCGTCTGGATCTGTGCCAAATTTTATTAATGACTATATCATGTAGATTCCATAGCCACTATCGTACGAAAACAGTGAATTTTATCAATAACTTCGTTACTTTTCACGCGATTTCTTTCCAATTAAATATTTCCCAGTTTTATATATCTTTTAATGACTGTGCCGAATTTAATCAAATTTGGGGTATAGCTCCAAAAACAGTAACTTTTGTTGTATTTTTTACTACAATTAAAGTGAATGAAATTTGGTATGTATAAAGTTAAAAGAGTATATAAACTTCGGCACGGCCGAAATTAGCCCCGGCTCTCTGGTTTTCCAATAAAAAAAATTTTCAATTTCAAAAATTTTCATACCTGATTAGAGTGTTTTTTAGTTGCATTTAGATAACAGGCATACGCATCCCGCAGTTGTCCACAGCTTTCATAGAGAATTCCCAAATTTGTCCAGGCCGCTTTATGTTCTTTGTCCAATTGAACTGCGCATATGTATGCTTGAAGTGCATCTGTAGGTTGATTTTGTTGTTGATACAGCACCCTTTTTCAAAACACAATGAAAATAAATTTTTTTAAATATTAATGGCAGATTTTGTTTCTCAGATGCTCTTTATATTTCGTTTTATATTTTCACTATCCACCATAAGATTTTGATTTGGATTATGTTAAAACACTACGGTATTCCCTCAAAATCGCTTACAAACTCACTATCTAACACTTTTGATTACGTAACTAGAGTTTGGGTAAATGTAAGCGCAGCAAATTACACTTTGGGACAAATGTTGAAACAAAACCTCACCACAACTTTTTGTGCAGAAAGTAAACTTTAGAATAGTCGAAACCCATTTGGGCGTTTTAAAATTAGCTCATTTTTATACCCTTGCAAAGAGGGTACATATATTAATTTTAGACAAAAGTGTAACTGTATAGCTTCGTTCTAGATTTTTATTATATTTAATACATCCATTAATACGTATTTAAATGAACACGTCTCGTCGTGCCGAGCAAGAATATATCTGATTAAATGGTCGGAGGAGATGCTTCATTCTATGCGTTGCACAATTCTGACCAACACCACATCTGAAAAAATTAATATACCCTTTTTGCTAAAATAATATATTGTTTTTCTGGATGTAAAAAATAGCAGAGACCGTAACTGTTATACAGTAAATCTAAAAAAATCAATAATAATTATTTTGAAACTTTTTCCATTTAACTCAAAAATAACAATTATTTTTTATTTTTAAAATAAAACTCGAAAATAAGTTTTTTTTTTTATTTTTATTTTTTGTAATTTATAAAAAAAAAAAATTATAAAAATCAATCTCCAATCTGAAAAAAATTTTAAACTTTCCAATTCCAAGTCCAATTATTTGATAATATCCCCCGCTGAATGGCATTTCTAAGAAAAGAATAAACTTACAATGAGTTGGCTAGTAAACTGGAATTCGGTATTTAATTTTACAAAAAGCGTTTATTGTACCGAATCGGTAGACAAATTGCATCTAAGGTCGCTTAAAATTAGCTTCAATGCAGAAAAGGCTCTTTCAACGCTGACTTGGGTTGCAGGTATACTTTGTACAACTTTCGCCAGCTTGTGGAGATTGGGATAGACATATTTTTTTTCTTCCCAGTATCCCATTACGTCCATACTGAGATCCACAGGCTTGGATTATAAGCATCTATCTCTGCCATTGCTTTCGTAATTTCTTCATTTCTGTTAAAAAGCTGGAAAAATAGCGTGCTAAATGTACCGCACTGTTGTAGCTTAAATTTTAAGGACTTTTTTTCATGGTAGCTCGACTTTTTAGATACAATTTTTTTTCGCTTTGAAGCCTGTTTGAAAGGTAAGAGTATAAGGGTATACAGGCCCTCTTGTTAATAACGGTTCTAGTAGTGCCCAGTTTGAATGTGACGAATTTGACCGAAGCTGTTTGCTGCATTCATTAATTGAAACACAACTGTAACTTGTTTATTGAAATCTATTGGTTTGTTCTTAAGCTAAAAACAGTAATCATTTGGAATTGGAAATTTTAAAATTGTTTTCAGATGGGATGTATATTTTTGCAAAAAAAAAACTATTAATAATTGAAATTGAGTCAGTAATGATTTTTATTTTTGAGAAAAAAAGAAAATAAAAATCAATGAATGATTTTTATAATATTGAAGTTAATCAAAACTGAGTCTTAGCTAGGCTTCAGGTTAATAAATCTTACTAATTTATTGTAAGATTTTAAATCATAGGCAGCACAAAAGGTGAGCAGGTTGTCTGTATAGCTATTTAAAGAACCACCAATTAGTAAGATTTATTGACCTGAAGCCTAGCTAAAACTCAGTATAAATCACAAATGATTTTTTTTTCTCAAAAATAACAGTTATGGGTTGAAGGAAAAAATATAAATCAAAAATAAAAGTTATTTTTGAGTTTTATTTTAAAAATCAAAAATAAGAATTAAGATTGAGGGTTTTTGTAACAATTATTATATCGATGATTTTTTCGAAAAATATTTGGGAAATAATAATTATTTTCGGTCCCTGAAAAATAGGAATTATTAATAAAAATGAAGTAAGTCGTCTCGCCATCGAGTAAAAGAAATATTTCAAATTTATAATAACAAATGCATTTTCGTATTTTTAAAAAAATCTGTTCACATGCTTTTTACAAGCATATCTTAGTATTTCGCTTACTCAAGCATTCGAGCACCCTAGCGCCCCCACCAGCCAACTCCGGCCAAATGGAAAAACGTTTATATGCATAACTTTGCTATTTTTAGTCCTATTTTGATCAAATTTGGTGTTTTGCTGGTTATTAATATTTAGGTGTGCTTAATTTTATTGCACAAAGTGGAAAATTACGGGAGATATTCGAGTTTTTGCAAATTACGGGGGCGGAAAAGGCCTGGCAAAATCTAAGTGTAAATTTGACCCCGGATGCCGCATAGCAGCTCACTCTTTACAAACCTTCAACGGGTATCTCCGATCTTACGGACTAGTGGAGAATATTTATAAATTGTATAGTTCCAATTTTTTTTTTTTTTTTTTTTTTTTAGTCTCTAAAGCAATTTATTTAAATTGCGCGAAAGGGTGTGCAAAAAAAATAAATGAATAATGATCTGCGCGATAGACACGAAGAGAGCCTTTCATTTTTTCCCGAATTAAAAAATACCAAAATCTAATTTTCATTTTGTTTTTAGAAAAATAAAAAGTTTTGTTAGTGGCTGCTAGACCCATAAAAAAATATAATAGGCAGCTGTTAAACATAATTTTATAAATAAATTTATGAGCAGTTTACACAAAAGTTTTACCCAATTGAACACCAAGTATCAGCGTTTCCTTCACTTTTTTCTACAGAGTTCCGATATGCCAAAAATGCATCATGAACTTTGTTGATTCCGGCATAGCACCTTCCTAATAGATACAAAGATTGCCCACTTTTAGGTTCCGCTTCAATTGACTTTTGTAGTAAAAACAAAGCACTAGTTTCCCGATCCTTTTTTTCGCCTAGGCATTCGACGCAATGGTGCATCCATCCTAAAAATAAAATAAATTATAAATATTTTTCAAAATAACTTACAGCACGAAGCTTTTGAATTTAGTTTATAATATAGCTACTAGGACGTGGCATTTAAGTATACTCAAATGAATGGATTTGAGCTGAAGTTCCGGTGATCCGTCAAATCTTTTATTTTCAACAGTTAAGCTCTTTTACCTAGGATTTATTCAAGTGGTGAAAACTCATTACATATTCCTCGCCCTAAGTAAAGATCAAGGTCAGCCTTTAGACTTATTAGAGCTCTCCAAACAATGGCAGATGCACCTTTTAACTAGATTTATAATTTGATTATCAATCCTTGTTATATTTGCAGCGTTATGAAGTTTATTATAAGGTATACTCTATATAAGGGGGTGCAAACTCTGAGAGTCTTTCTTTCCAACATTCTTATTCTTTCCATGTAAGATGGATAAAAGGATACCATATTGGGCAACCATCCGTAGTTATTGTCCTGATGACGGCTTTATTTACCAAGAAAATCACTTTTTTATACCCTTGAAAAAAAAGGCACACATCGTAAAAAAAAAAAAAGGAAACTCATTGATTACTTTGAGGGGCAAATAGTCGAAAGGAAAATGATCGACACCATTTAGTCGACTTTTTTTTGAAAATGGTCGAATATAGTCAAAACTTCGACTAGTCGTTTCATCCCTACCCCTCCCCAACGAGGCCTTAAAGTTTCCTACCTTTCAGTGCCCAGAAGAGTTTGCATCCGCCTTCAACAAATGTTTCAGCGGTGGTCTTTCTCCCGACCTATATAAGCAACAGAATCTAGTGCTGCTGCCAAAACCAAGGAAAATAATCCTCCGCTTACAGACCCATCTGCCTATAAGACTGGCAAAGTCCTTGAAAGGATCGTAGTGGACAAGTTTGAGCAAGCCTTACAGGCTAACAAAGCAATTTCCAAAAACCTGTTTGGGACAGATACAAGCGTTTGATGGAAAAGAGGATCAAAAAAATTCTGTCTAATAGCGACATTAAAAAACTTGGAAATTGTGTGCTCGAATGCGATCTTTCGAAGTCAGCACTGATTGGCTATAACGAGCTTTCATTTAGCAGCAGATGGCATAATGCTCCGGTTTTATGATTTTGATCATATTTGCTTGTATAAGGTAAAAATCAAGTTTGGCAAAATCTTTACACATAAATAATATGCGCATTTACTAAGCGAATATACATACCGAATATGGTGTCTCTAACTAGAATAGTCGTTGAGATAAACCCTTTTTTTTGCGGGGACGTAAAGTGGCGGGGCAAAAATTTGAAATAACCCTACATACTACACGAGTCTTTATACCACAATTGGTGGCTACAGATTTTATAGTCTCCGAGATCTAGGTGTTCATACCAGCGGACAGACGAACATGGCTAAATCGACTCGGCTGTTGATACTGATCAAAAATATAAATACTTAATGGGGTCGGAAAAGCTTCCTTCTGGACCGAAGTATAGCTAAATGCAGGCCATGTCGACCTTAACTGTAACTGCGCACAGCTTCTGAGTGGCCACGGCTGCTTTCAGAGCTGCCTTTACCGATTCAGGCATGCTGCAAGACCAGCGTGACCATGGTGCGACAACGGCGGAGATGACACAGCAAAAACATCAGGCTTCGTCGTTTCGACCAGGATAGAAGAAATCTGCAGATGGTAATTGGCGAACAAGCAACAACAAACTTGATACCTTTGAACATTCTTCGGAAGGTAAACTGGGATGCCTTCAACAAGCGGTTGCCATAACCGAGCGTCAAGAAAAACACAACCTGATAAGAAGTCGAGCGATGGAGGCATGATTGTATTGTGCAATAGCAAAACCCTATTTGGTTTTTCAGAGTTAGCTCGATTTTTTTTTTAGTAAGTTGAAATTTTAAATTTCGAGATTATTTTTCAAAAATAAAGTAGAGACTACAACAATACAGGCCGGCACCGCGCAAATAACCAGCAAAAGCTCCATCAGTACCTAGGCATATTCATTGATTCCAGGTTAACATTTAAATACCACCTCAATGCAACAGCAAAAAAAGCGAGAGCTACCTGCGCTGCCCTACCGCGCTTGATGTGCAACACAAGGGGGCTTTACGGCGCTCCGGTATGAGCGGAGGGCATGGCCATAAAATCTTACGCACGGGAGATGGAATCCACCTATAGGCTCAGCGCGCTCAGAGTCTGTCCGGTTTCCGCACGATTTCTGGAATTGCTGCTATGGTGCTGGCAGGCACAATTCCTATCCGAATCCTAGCAGACGAGACTAAACACCTGTTCATCAAGCTAAAGAACCCTGTCATTTCTCAAATCGAAAGAACTGCAATCCGCAAAAGGGAGCGGAGCAGAAGTACATATTTCTAGATAGCAAGCCTTGTGGAACGTGTCTGAAAAAGGCAGATGGACTCACAGACTAGTTCCTAATCTCGAAGCATGGCTGAATAGGGGACACGGCGAAGTCAGCTTCAACCTGACACAGCTTCTAAGCGGCCACGGTTGCTTTCGGAGTTACCTCCACAGATTCAGACATGCTGTAAGCCCAGCGTGAAAAGACAGCTGAACACATTCTGTTCAGGTGTGGCCGCTTCGACATTTACAAAAAAAATCTGCAGGTGGTACTTGGGGTGCAAGCGTTAGTAACAAACTTGGTACCGCTAATCATCTTTCGGAAGGCAAATTGGGATGCCTTCAACAAGTTCGCAGCGGTCACCATGGCCGAGCTGCGCAAAGAAGAACAACTGGCAAACAGAACCCGATAAGAGGACGTGCGGTGGAGGCAAGACCGTGAAAAGCAATACCCCCGATGGCAGTCCCACACGCTATCCCTCTACGCAACTCCACATCTTCCTAAATCTATTGTAACTTCTTCTTTCTATCTTTCCTAAATAAATGAATTAAAAAAATAAAAAAAATGAAGTAAGTGAGTCGTCTCGCCGACTTGGATATACCATACACCAGTAAAACAAATATTTTAAATTTATAATAACCAATGCATTTTCGTATTTAAAAAAAACTGTTCACATGCTTTTCACAGGCATATCTTAGTATTTCGCTCATTCAAGCAAACGAGCACCCTAGCGCCCCCACCAGCCAACGGCCACTTCCGGCCATATGGAAAAACGTTTATATGCATAACTTGACTATTTTTATTCCGATTTTGATCAAATTTGGTATTTTGCTTGATATTAGTATCAAATTTAAGTGTGCTAAATTTGATTGCAGAAGGTAGAAAATTACGGGAGATAATCGAGTTTTTTCAAATTACGGGGGCGGAGGGGGGCGTGGCAAAATCTTTACACATCAAAAATGTGCGCAATTACTAAGCAAATATTTATACCAACTATGGTGTCTCTAGTTAATATAGTTTTTGAGAAAATCGGTTTTATTTAATTTGCGGGGGCGGTAGGGGGCGTGGCAAAATTTTTACAAATACAAAATGTGCGCATTTACAAAGCAAATATACATACCAAATTTTGTGTCTCTAGTTGCTATAGTGTTTAAGAAAATCGGTTTTATATCATTTGCGGGGGCGATAGGGGGCGTGGCAAACATTTGAAACAAACTCGATAAGCGTACATATGACACGAGTCTACATACCAAATTTGGTGGCTCTAGCTCTTATAGTCTCCGAGATCTAGGTGTTCATACAGACGGACGGACGGACGGACAGACGGACATGGCTAGATCGTCTCGGCTGTTGATGCTGATCAAGAATATATATACTTTATGGGGTCGGAAAAGCTTCCTTCTGCCTGTTACATACATTTTAGCGACTTTAATATACCATTTCACCCTATGGGTGTATGGTATAAAAAGACACAACGCTACATAAACTATAAGTGTATGCGTGCGAGTCGCGGAATGCGTGTAAAAGGGGATGGGGAAGAACAAGAAGGGAAATGATATTTGAAAGGTGCGTGCATTAATGAATTGAGTTACAGAAAGAGTTTGGAACATGTAAAAATATTATGGCCTTGGAATGAAAGGGTATATAAAATTCGTCACAGGCAAAGTTAGGTTCTTTGATATTGAAATGTGCATTAGATGTTTTAGAGCCGCCATCTTAAGACCTGTGGCCGACACCTTGGCTTCTACAGCCAAGAAACCTGTATTATGTATACTACGAGCCCCGACCAATATTAATTTGTACGGCAAGCTTTTGAACCCAAAAGCATTAGCTTTAAAAGAAGATCAGAATAAAAACAGTGCAACATAATCACTACCTAGTCATAGTCTGGAAACAGTTATACCATGCGGAATGTGTGAAATGTTTTACCGCTTTAAATTATTCAAAGTTTAGAAAAGATGGCACGTGGTAAGCCGATTTCCAAAGAAATTAGAAGTTTAGCTGTAAATTTTTTTTAGATCTGGGAAGTCTTTTGGTGTATTTCACCAAACAATTAAATCTGGCTAATTAATTAAAAATTTTAAGAAAAATGGCATTATTGTCGCAAATACAGACCGAACATCGGCAATAACAGATCGTGATAAAAGAACACTGGTCACAATTGTAAAAGCTGTTCGTCGCCAAAATTTAAGAAATTTGGCGTCATAATGATCTGAGAAAATCGAAAAAAACGTTAAGTGTGAGTGGACGCGCCTGCAGTTGCGTAATATGGGATACAACATCTTTAAAGCATGTATAGGTATTATCTATGTTACAAACTTAATATCATAATTTGTTCTTAGGCCAAAAAAAACCATTGCTTACGCTTCGCGAAAAGAAGAAGCGTTTCCAACGGTGTCGGGAGTGGATGACTTGGACTCAAAGACAATGAAACTCCATCATATTTAGCGATGAAGCTAAATTTGATGTGAGTGTCGGTGATGCACGAAGGAGTAATCCGAAACAAAAGTGAACCATACCATAAAGACTGCCTTAAAAAGACAGATAAGTTCCCAGCAAGGCTGATGGTATGGGATTGTGTATCTGCCAAAGGTGTAGGCCAATTGCACTTTATTGATGGGATGCTTAACGCAAAAAATACATCACCATATTAGAAGAAAGTCTGCTGCCATCAATGCCAAAACTGCGTGACGGTGAATACACCTTTCAACAGGATGGAGCATTATGTCATGCTGCCAAAAGAACTAAAGCATGCAGAATAAGGAAATTTGAGTCTTAGATTGGCTATCATATAGTCCGGACCTAAGCGCAATCGAGAATATATGGAGAATAATGAAAAGAAACCTAAAAAATGAGCCGCAAAGAACCCACTCTGATTTAAAAACAAAATTGCAGGAGATGGGGACTCTTTCTCAACCGGACAATGCCAGAATTTATTGAAATTAATGCGATGCGTTGTAAATGTGTTGCAAAGGCAAAAGCAATGTTACCCAATATTAATATCTAATGAAGTAAGTCGTCTCGCCGACTTAGGTATACCATACACCAGTAAAACAAATATTTCAAATTTATAATAACAAATGCATTTTCGTATTTTAGAAGCTTATCTTGGTATTTCTCTACACTCAAGCACACGAGCACCTTTGCGGAATATGGAAAAACGTTTATACATAACTTGACTATTTTTAGTCCGATTTTGATCAAATTTGGTGTTTTGCTGGATATTAGAAGTAAATTTAAGTGTGCTAAATTTGATTGCACAAGGTAGAAAATTACGGGAGATAATCGAGTTTTTTCAAATTACGGGGGCGGAATGGGGCTTGTCAAAATCTTTACACATAAAAAATGTGCGCATTTACTAAGCAAATATACATACCAAATTTTGTGTCTCTAGTAGCTGGAGTGTTTGAGAAAATCGGTTTTATTTAAATTGCGGGGGCGATAGGAGCGTGCAAAATTTTTACAAATACAAAATGTGCGCATTTACTAAGCAAATGTACATATGTATGTGTTTGAGAAAATCGGTTTTATTTAAATTGCGGAGGCGGTAGGAGCGTGGCAAAAATTTGAAACAAACTAGATAAGTGTACATATTACACGAGACTACATACCAAATTTGGTGACTCTAGCTCTTATAGTCTCCAAAATCTAGGTGTTCATAGGGACGGACGGACGGACGGACATAGCTAGATCGTCTCGGCTGACTTTAATATACCATTTCACCCTATGGGTGTAGAGAGAGAATAGAGAATAAAATGATATTTCAAAAAAAAAAAAAATAGGTTTGCATGTGTTATTTTCTATGGTATTAAAAATATCGTCTGTTATATTGTTGCATATGAGTAAAAAAGCTTGCCGTCCAATTAATAGTGGTCGGTGCTCGTAGACTCACTATCTGGGGTCCTGTGTCCGATACATTGGCTTTTACAGCCGTAAAAACAGTTAGCCTTGCGGCCAATACCTCGACTCTGACGGCCGTGAAATATGCATTAGGTTTTTTACAGCCTATCTTAAGTCCTGTGACCGACACCTTGGTTCCAAAGCCATGAAGCTACAATTTGTGTACATGAAGCACTAACTGTGTCCGATACTTTTACTTCTATAGCAGTAAAAGCTCTATATGCGTTCCCAAGCAAAATCTGGTTTCGAGAAAAACCCGTTTGATTTTTGAAGATTTAACATGAGGAGAACATTGCCTCACATTCACAATACGCCAAGGAATATGTAGAGCTAAAAAAAAATTGAAAAAATGTTCCGAAAAATTGTGGATGTGTTTTTAGGCTTTAAAGCAGTGGTCGGTACGGCCCATTCCCCGGACTAGGGCCTAGCTCTACCGCTTCACGTACACTGTAAACGCTCGTGTTTGTTCGGCAATGGCAAAAATTTTGATTGATGCTTGTCAGAAAAAAAATTATTGCAAAAAAAAAAAAATAAATCAGTTGCTGTTCAGCATTTGATGAAGCAACGCCTTTTTAAAGCGGCTAACTGGAATACACCGCAAAAAAAAAATGTTTAGTGCCGATTGGGAAAATTTATTTTTTATTATTGAAAATATGGAGGGCGATGCGCAATGCGTTATTTGTCATCAAATTTTTCCTATCATTATTATGCATTATTTAATAATATTTTCTTACCTATATTATGTAAGGATAATTTTCTTTTAATTTTTTGACAAAAATAAAAAATATTTCTATTTGCTTTACTGTCTTTTCAGTGTAAAGCAAGAAAACGTTTCGTACTTCGTGTTTGTTGTCACACACACAAATGCAAAGTTTCATTTTTGATTGTATGCGTGCCTACCCCTGATTTAAAGCCTTAACATTAAAATATCAAAGAAGCTAACTTCGGCTGTGCCGAAGTTTATACACCCTTGCAGTCCATGGCCATAATATTTTTACTATTCCAAACTCTTTTTATGTAACTCAATTCATTAATGCACAGAACCTTTTAAATATCATTTCAATTTCTTCTTCTTCTTCCCCATCCCCTTTTACACGCATGAAGCGATTCGCACGCATACACATATAGTTTATGTAGCGTTGCGTATGTATGTGTGCATGCGTGTGTTCTGATGATTCGAGCAATGACGTAGTAGGCAGCAAGCAGCGCTTGAACCGATTTATATCGACTGTAACTTGTGTTCTATTTATCCGATCAGATTCAAATTTTGGGATCTGAGATTTTATATATAATACTATCATATTGGTAAATTGCATGGGGATACTCAAATTTTTATGAAAATGTTTCTTCTAGAGCTATATGGTATAGTGGTCCGATCCTAAAGATTTTTAAACTTAATCTGCCTACGGTAATAACAAGCACTGAAAAAAAGCTCGATATCTCTTAAGATGGCTGAGTAAAACGCATACGCACAGACGGACATGGCTATATCAACTCAGCTTTTCATGCTGATCAAGAATATATATACTTTATAGGGTCGGAAACGTCTTCTTCTGTGCGTTACAACCATCTGACCAATTTTATAATACCCTCTGCAAGGGTATAAAAAGGTTACAATACCTAACCATAATTTCTTACCTAATTGTCTATATATATCCGCTTTTAGATCCAACGGGAGATTTTTCTCAATTAATAGAAATTCATAAGCTTCCTTCGCAGCCTTGTGTTTATTTTGTATCTCATAAATGTGAGCAATTTGAAATTTAACTGAAATGTAATAAAAACGATATTTAACAAGCAAAAGCTATATTTAATATTGTGTGATTTAAGACTTATGAATTGTACCAAGCGGAATTGGCCATTTTTGAACAGGAACATTATGTTCAGTCATTTAATTTAGTGTTATTATATGTAACACGAAGTAAATATAAAGTATAGAGATTGATCTATAATTTTAACCATGAGTTAATCAATATCGTGCTGTCATTAAATTATATAAATTATGCAACACGAAAAGTTAATTGGAAATTTGGAAATATTTGTTAGTAATTGAAACGAAATTGACTCTTAATTTACAAACGATCTTAATTAAAATCGTTATTTAATACTTATAAATAATTTTGTGAAGCGTTTAAATTGTTGCAATCGAATTAGCAAAAGTCGTAAATTTTATGATTCTCACTGCTGTGACTGTTTAGTTACTGTTTAATACGAATACTTTCTGTAGCTTTTGCTTCCGAAAAAACCCCAAAAGCGACAAACCCAACAGTAACAGCAACGGCAAATAACCGAAATATAAAATATATAGAAAGCGAACAAAAACTTCCCAGCAGCAGCAAACAGCAAAAATTTGAAAGCAAATGAGATGACAGCAGCAACAGCAAATAATAGATTTTAGGACTAGGAATTGTTCCAACTAAGAGGCTAAGATCGGGCGACTGATCGGGAAACTTTACTACATCTACTCCTTCATTTTCGAAACAAGCTTTTGCCACTTTGCTTGTGTGTTTTGAGTAATTTGCTTGTTGAAACACCCAACGAAGTGGCATCTCCTCTTCGGCATATGGTAGCATCACTTACTCAATAATTTTAACCTAACCATGTTTGTCCATGATGCCTTCTATGCGGTATACAGGACCAACAAGATAATACTAAAACGAGCCCCACACCATCACACTGCATCCGCCATGTTTTGTTGGTCTTGGTGGTTTCCCGCGGACTATATTTCTTGTTTTTTGGTTGACGAACATACAACCCTCCAACCATCACAATTTTCGACTCATCTGACCATAATATGTTGCGGCATTTCTCCACTGGCCAATTTAGGTGGCATTTTGAGTACTCAATCCTTTCTTTTATGTTCTTCTGTGAGAGAGGCGGAACTTTCCGAGGGTTGCGATGTACTGTCCAATCACCGACCGGCACTTCCAGGTCTTCCATGATCTCCACAGCAAATGTAAACGGACAAAGCCTTGAGGCTATTCTATTCTATTCTATTCTTTTCTCCAATTTGGGCGATACGTAACGCTTTTGGCCTCGTGTTTCTAATGTATTTTCATCTTTTATTGCATTTCTCGGTAAGTTTTGCCCTTAGCTGTAAGGTTTCTAATCTGAATCCTTTCAAGAGACATGTGCGTACCCCGGTCCATTATAGTCTGCAAATTGGAATAATCTAATGAATTTGATATTGCGAACACTTAACACATGAAATAGAGTATAACCAGAGAGCTGGGGCTAACTTCGGCCGTGCCGAAGTTTATACCCTTGCAACTTTATACATACCAAATTTCTTTAACTTTAATTGTGGTAAAAAATACAACAAGAGTCACAGTTTTTCACCAATCGTTCCTATGGGAGCTATGTGATATAGTCACTTGATCTTAATGAAATTTGGCATAGTCATTAATAGGTATATTAAGCTGATAAATATTCATTTTTATGCCCATTGCCTTGAAAAGTAACGAAGTTATTGATAGAAATCACTGTTTTCGGCCGATCGTTCATATGGGAGCAATACGATATAGTCATCCGATCTTGATCATATTTGGCACACTCGTTTACAAGTTTAATAAACTTTGCCGATTGTATGGGAGCTATACGATATAGTGGTCCGATCCGGCCGAATCCGAGATATACAACGCCTGCAGTATATACAAGACTGCATTCAAATTTCAACTCTGTAGCTCTTACGGTCTAGGAGGATTTTGCGTTGATCCAGACGGACGGACGGACATGGCTATATGAACTCGTCTTGTCGTGCTGATCAAGAATATATATCCTTTATATGGTCGGATATGCTTCGTTCAATGCGTTGCACACTTCTGACCAAAATTAATATACCCTTTGTGCAAGGGTATAAAAAACCAACCTTCAAGCAATAGCTTATGTTTTCTGCAAAGAAAGAACCTTCACTACTAATATTTTCCTCGCACTAAATTTGGGAATTAAGCTTAAAGATGAATTAGCAAAAAAGTTAAGGCACCAAGTGAGGTTACAATAACAATACAACATTGCTGATAACGGTACTTAGCAGTGTTGAAGAGATCAGAATATAATCTTACAGGTTATCGTAATAAATATCGGCGAGTGTTATGCATTTTTTTGCTCGCAGCTGTACACACGACAGCGCAGGACACCACTAAAAAAGAAGAATAGGACCACAACGCCATATACAGATATAGTGGTAGCGTTTTGGATCAGGGTTAAGGTGAAGATTGACGTTTCTAGCATAAAGAGTCTGCGCCAATACTATTCAGGCTACCAGAGAGCAACAGTAAACGTCACAACAGCGGCAGCAATCGAAATCCTTCAAGCTGGAACAATGAGAGTTCGCTGGAATGTATGCCCCACACGTTTAGATAACGCTCCGAGAAGATGCCTAAAATGCCTACAATATGGCCACATCGTACAATATAAGGACACAAAACTAAGGATTGTAATAATAGCCCTTCCTGCTGTCTCTGCGTTGCCAGTGGAAATGCCAAATCTAAACACACGGCAAGTAGTCAGAAATGCCCATACGGACCGAAAGGGGCGGCAACAACAAAACAATAATGAAAATTAATCAAATAAATCTCAACCACTGCGTGGCGGCACAAGACCAAGGTGTCACCAGCAACCGAAAAATGGGAATCTGCAAATAAATCACAATCATTGTGGGTCGGCACAGGACAGGCTGGCCTAGACCGTCAGAGATCTCGACACAAACGTTGCGAATCATAAGCGAGCTTTTAAATTTTACCTCCACGACATGGGCACAAAAAAGTTCTTGAAACGCTGCGATCGGTCTCACCTTCATCAGTAGTGCACTCTGTCCACACGGTGGGAATCGAGACCCCTGTATATAGCCAGCGACCACAATGCATAGGGGAACGGAACGGCCAACAAGGAGGAACGATGAACTTGCCAAACTCCGCAAGCTATCCCAGCGAGCCAGAAGGAGATACCAACGCACTCTGGCCAGCAAGGATTCTGAGATAATCCGATTAGAGTTAGTGAAGAAGTGGAGAGACCTTAAGATGCTTCAATGCATTACTTACTGAACCAACAAACGATGTATGGGCGGGCCATATAAAACTATCATTAAGAGCTTAAAATCGTAGGATGCATCAGAGTCAAATAGTACTATGGCCACGACTGCATCCCCAACGAAGCTTTAAAGAATGCTGCCTTTCAATGCGCTGAAAAGTTTGCATTCGCCTTTAACAAATGTTGAAATTCCATCGAAAGATGGAAATTTTTTTTTTTTTTTTTTTATTTTTGCGGGGAGAGCCCTCTTTCTGCAATCTATCCGAAATGGATAATCATGGAAATGAGGCTCAAATACTGCCTAATAGCGACATTAGACGTAAAAAACATGTTTTATTCGGCAAGGTGGCCCTGCATTTTAGAAGCTCTACAAAACTTCAAATGGAAGCAGCGCTCGTATGCAGCCGAAAAAAGTGGTCCTTGGTACTAACAGGCACCAAACCTATCCGAATCCTTGGAAAGGAAACTAGAGACTTATTCACCATGCTCAAAGACCCAAACATCCTGCAAATCGAAAAAACTGAAATTGGCAAGCACAATGGGATTAGTCTGAAAAAGGCAGATGGACCGACAGGCTTATTCCTAATCACGAAGCATGTCTGGATATACGCCATTTCGACCTTAACTTTAACTTGGCTCAACTTCCGAGTGGTCGCGGCTGCTTTCGGAGCTGCCTTGACCGATTCAGGCATGCTGCAAGACCAGCGTTCCCATGGTGCGACAACGGCCGAGATGACACAGCAGAAACATCAGGCTTCGTCGTTTCGACCAGGATAGAAGAAATCTGCAGATGGTACTTGGTGAACAAGCAACAACGACCAACGTGGTACGAGTAAACATTCTTTGGAAGGTAAATTGGTAACATAAAAACACAACTTGAAAAGAAGACAAGCGATGGAGGCAAGATTGTATTGCGTATTTTTAAGTACATTCAAGGTAAGAGTGTTTAATATTTGCTGTTGCTTCTGATGTCGGGTTTTTTGCTTTTGCGTTTTTGATTTTTTTTTACTTCGATTGTAGACTATACGAGCTACTCGTGTAGAATCGACATCGATTAATTTAATTTCACACCGCCACAGCAAATTAGATAATAATATAGTTTTTCCAACAACTATACCAGTTTAAAAATTTTGTCACGACCACTTACGACCCCTAGACCGACGAGATGCTTAAAAACGAAAAGATAAAAGTTGCAACAAAACCCGAGAGCCGGGGTTAACTTCGGCCGTGCCGACGTTTGTATACCCTTGCAACTTTACACATACCAAATTTCTTTCACTTTAATTGTAGTAAAAAATACAATATGAGCCGCAGTTTTTTACCGATCGTTCCCATGGGAGCTATATCTTATAGTCACCCGATCTTGATCAAATTCCCATGGGAGCTATATCTTATAGTCACCCGATCTTGATCAAATTCGGCACAGTCATTAAGAGATATACAAAACTGGGAAGTATTTAATTTAAAAGAAATCGCGTGAAAAGTAACGAAGTTATTGATAAAAGTCACTGTTATCGACCGATCGTTCCTATGAGAGCTACATGATATAGTCACCCGAGCTTGATCAAACTTGCTACAGTCATTAAAAGCTACGTTAAACTAAGAATCATACATTTTTATGACAATAGCGTAAAAAGTAACGAAGTTATTGATAAAGTCACTGTCACTGTCACATGGCTATATGAACTCGTCTCGTCGTCCTGATCAAGAATATATATACTTTATATGGTCGGAGATGCTTCGTTCTATGCGTTGCACACTTCTGACCAAAATTAATATACCCTTTTTGCAAGAGTATAAGAAAAGACCACTTCCGCCCGAATTAAATAAAACAGATATTCTCGAAGACTAACAAAACTAAAGCCACCAAATTTGAGATGTTAACTTCTTTAGTAAGTGCGCAAACCGATTGCCTCTCGCCATTTTCAGACTACCGAAATAAAATTCAGCACACTAGTTATCGTTAATTTTAACCTACTAAATTATATAAAAGGCGAAAAAAATCGCGGCATTAGAGTGCTCGTTTGTTTGTGAGAGTTACAAAAAGAGCGTATGCTATGAGGCGTGTAAAAATAATTTAATTTTATAATTTTAATTTTTTAATTTAATGACATTTGGTCTTCAAATTTAAAATATTTTTTTCTCTTGGTTTATGGTATACCGAAGTCGGAAAGACGAAGTAGTCCAATCATTCTTGGCTGTAATGGCGGAATTAATACAACTCATATTTTCTCCAACCATGCAAATAGTTTCTAAATTGAAACGTTTTTCATCAGTAAAAACAACCGAAGACCAATCATTAAGAAGAGTGTTATATTAAAGTGTTTATGGTATGTAATCGTTCGCATATATAGGCTGTTTTTCTTTGCGAATAGCATCTGAATCTGATTTTTTTTAAACACTTACGATATTTTGCATTCCTGATTGAACGCTAAACAGTAAAAAGGCTTTCGTTTGTACACGCGAATTCCTTAACTTTAGCTAAGGACTTAGTTAAACTGGAAGCAATTTTTCGTTCTCCTCGGAAGCTCAGTGCTTTTTTCGGCATTTGAAGTGTTTTCCATTCGCCTGCGGATCTTCTAAATGTCGGTTAACAGCTCTGAAGCTGTTTGAAAATATTTCGATCAGAAGATCCTTGTAAGTGGAAGAGGACTATTTATTACGTTTTAATACGATAAATACAGTAGTTTTCCTCATATTTGTATCAAATATCTTTAAAAACAATTAATTCTTTAATCTTCAGCTTTTATTTAGCCACAACAACTGCAGTTATCAGCACGAGACTGAAAAACGAGAAGTGCGTCTAATTCAATTACCAAGAAAAATATGCTTTTCTAAATAGCTGAATATTATGGATTATCCGTTTGTGTTTATTCTTACGAATTTTCTGACCTGATATGGTCAACAGTCAGCGATAAAGACCTAGTTAATTATGATGCTATGGTTAGCTATTTTCAATAAAGACGTAATTTGCTGACCTAACACTATGCCGAACTATGCACTGGTGAGCTCTCTATTTTTACGGTCTAATACGATGAATACAGTAGTTTTCCTCATATTTGTATTAAATATCGTTAAAACAATTAATTCTTTAATCTTCAGCTTTTATTTATTTTATTTTAAGTGCGTCTAATTCAATTACCAAGAAAAATATGCTTTTCTAAATAGCTAAATATTATGGATTATCCGTTTGTGTTTATTCTTACGAATTTTCTGACCTGATATGGTCAACAGTCAGCGATAAAGACCTAGTTAATTATGATGCTATGGTTAGCTATTTTCAATAAAGACGTAATTTGCTGACCTAACACTATGTCGAACTATGCACTGGTGAGCTCTCTATTTTTACGGTCTAATACGATGAATACAGTAGTTTTTCTCATAATGTATAAGGTGGTCTTCGGTATTGTAGGCTTCGCCAGCTTTTTTCGCTTCATTTAGTTGGCAATGTAATTCCCAACTAGTTTTAGCGTTGAAGACATGGTATGGCAATTGCAATTCTGGAGTTCTTTAGCAAAGTCTGCTGATGATAGAACTTGGTAGTTCTTGAAATAGCTATACAGACAACCTGCTCACCTTTTTGTGTGTTGCCTTTGAAATAATCTTCTTTTGTAAGATTGACCTCGAGCCGGCTAAGTTCGATTTAAATGTATAAAATATTGTTAAAAACAATTAATTCTTCAATCTTCAGCTTTTATTTCGTATTTTTAAAAAAATCGGTTTCCATGCTTTTTACAAGCATATCTTAGTATTTCGCTCACTCAAGCATACGAGCACTCTAGCGCCCCCACCAGCCAACGGCCAACTCCGGCCATATGGAAAAACGTTTATATGCATAACTTGACTATTTTTATTCCGATTTTGATCAAATTTGGTATTTTGCTTGATATTAGTATCAAATTTAAGTGTGCTAAATTTGATTGCACAAGGTTGAAAATTATGGGAGATAATCGAATTTTTTCAAATTACGGGGGCGGAAAGAGGCGTGGCAAAATCTTTACACATCAAAAATGTGCGCAATTACTAAGCAAATATTCATACCAAATTTTGTGTCTCTAGCTAGAACAGTTTTTGAGAAAATCGGTTTTATTTAATTTGCGGGGGCGGTAGGGGGCGTGGCAAAATTTGTATAAATACAAAATGTGCGCGTTTACTAACCAAATATACATACCAAATTTTGTGTCTCTAGTTGCTATGGTGTTTAAGAAAATCTGTTTTATATCATTTGCGGGGGCGGTAGGGGGCGTGGCAAACATTTGAAACAAACTCGATAAGCGTACATATGACACGAGTCTACATACCAAATTTGGTGGCTCTAGCTCTTATAGTCTCCGAGATCTAGGTGTTCATACAGACGGACGGACGGACGGACGGACAGACGGACATGGCTAGATCGTCTCGGCTGTTGATGCTGATCAAGAATATATATACTTTATGGGGTCGGAAAAGCTTCCTTCTGCCTGTTACATACATTTTGGCGACTTTAATATACCATTTCACCCTATGGGTGTATGGTACCATTTCACCCTATGGGTGTATGGTATAATAAGTCGGGTTTTCCTTACTGACTTTAAAACTTCAGCTACTCATTGTACTCTGCTCAGTTAATTTCACTATGCGGTATTGTGTTCACTGTAAGGCTTACTTAAAACCGGTATTGTGTTCACTGTGACGCTTACTTAAAACCGGTATTGTGTTCACTGTGAAATTGCGGTTAAAGTTATTTGTTTCCTAACAGTTCAATTGGAAACCATTAAATCAATCACGTGTATTGTGCAAATTTTTATTCAACTTCAACAGCAGGCATTTGATCTTAAGGTGGTAAGTTGAACTGTGTAAGTTACGTGAATGGTGCAATTTAGTTTAAATTCACCAGTCTGTCCATAGTCCAAAATGCCGAGAGCACGACGTGCAAACATCGGCCGCCGCACTACACATGCACGCCAGCAACAATTGTATTCACAGAACTTAAGCGAAGAAAGACTAAATATAATAAGAGAAAATGACCGATTGAGACAACGCGTGAGCACACGAAGATCATTGGCATCATACAATCGCTTGGCATTCCAATATTATCCCACTGCGAACTGCAGTGATGATGACAATTTAGAAATTGGACCAATGACAACTGTATGCCGATATTGCAATGCCTTAGAGTTCAAAAGAGAAATGGCTGGATTATGCTGCGCAAGAGGAAAAGTCAAACTGGATACATTACTTACACCACCACAGCCACTGAAACCATTGATCGAAGGAACTGATCCCGATTCCAACCATTTTCTTCAACGTATCCTTGAATACATATAACCAATTAATCAATCACACTAACACAATCAATTGCAATACTTAAGAATGACACATACACCACACACTACACCATCACATGATCAAAAGTCACACCGTATTTTTCAACAAATAATTGTTTGCCAATACAGTTACAAGGACAAATATGTATATTATTTGCATGGTACAATGTTACAAGGCACAGCGTTTGTACGATGCATTAAAATATCCAATCATTTATCCGATCCAATCAGGTACAGCTACGATCTGAGGACTATATACACTTCCGTGATGCTAATCATACCAACGACTTTTGCCGATTTGTAGACTCTCGATTAGCTCTTCTAGAAATTGTTTTTCCAAACATTAGTGAGAATTATCACAATTGTGCTTCGTTAAGTCAACGTGCAATTCTCGTTGCAAAGAATAATGTACACGCACTGAATTTTACCTTTCAATCAAAAATCGATGGCAATTTGGCTTCATACAAATCCGTTGATTATATAGCAAATCCTGACGATGTAGTAACCAACAGAACTCTCTGGTGTCACCAGGATTACCACCACATAAATTGCAACTCAAAGTTGGTTCAGTTATTATGATGTTGCGTAATTTGGTTCCACATGGGCTTTGCAACGATACTCGACTTGCGGTGAAAAGAACTATGCCGAATTTGATTGCGGTAACCATTATTAACAGAAAAAAGCCATCTGGCGGCGGAACGGAGTTTGCCGGGTTTACTAGTATATTTATATATTTACATATTTATATATTTATATTGTAATGACCGGGTTCCGAGTTTGAGTAAATATTATAAAGTTTAAATAAAGACAGCGGCACGTCTGTGCCCTTGGCTGTGAGTTTTGATAATGATTTTACTTTATTTCGTTAAAGAGTTCTTAGCCTATATCTGTTCTTATGCTGCCGTTGGACGGTTGGACGCTCACAGTCTGGGCGGCCAAAGTGCTGACTCAGCGGTCACACGCTCTCTTAGCCCTAGCTCATATTACGCATATGCATAATCAGTATGTATGCATGTGCATGCCTGCACATACATATGTATATACAAACAATTGAAGATTGTTTATGCTTGCAACTAAGTGTTACAAGTTGAGCTATACTTTAAGTATGAATGATAGGCGACTATGTGAATACACTACACCTCCCTTTTTTAAGAAATGACGTAATATACATATGTAGTCATTTAGAGAAAAAAAAATTTTTCTTTTGAGAATTAATTTTTGGATAAAAAGTGTTTTTTTTTTTGTGTCTTTTTTCTTTGTATGTTTTTTTTTTTTGTTTGTTTTGTTTTTTTTTTTTGTGTTTGCATAAAATTTAAAAAAAAAATTTATATAAAAAAAAATTTATATAAAAAAAAATTTATATAAAATTAAAAAATCTTTCTTTTTTTTTTTGAAAAGGTTGATCAGACCTAATTATAGCATAATTCTAGCATAACATAATTCTAGCTCTTTTATATGCTATTTCTAATCTATATTTTACTTCTTTAGCATAATCATTTAAATTGTAAAGGGGGTCTATTCTATCAATTTTATTAAAATCTATGAACTGTTTTGGCAATCTACCAAATACGAGTTCATATGGACAATACTCGTGTGTTGCTGATGGTGTCGTGTTGAAGCAATAAGTGAAATATTGAATCCAATCATCCCAATCAGACTTATCTGCAGAGATATATGAACGAATGTATTCATTGAATGTTCGATGACTTCGTTCAATTGTCCCTAAGGTCTGGTGGTGATATGCAGTAGAGGTGAGATTCTTGATCTTCATATACTTGCATATATCAGTTATTACTTGGTTTTTATACTCTGTTCCCATGTCCGAAATGAACGTCTTCATTGGACCGTACTTGAGTATAAAGTTTTCAAAAATTGCTTTTGCGACATTGTTTGCACTTTTGTTTTTGATCGGTATGGTTACTAAATATTTTGTTAGGTCACATATTAATGTGACTATATATTCGTTACCATGCTCCGATTTTGGTAGTGGACCAATTGTATCCACTATCACTATGTCGAAAGCGTTTGCTGGTGTTTCAGTGAAAGTCATAGGAGTTTTTGTATGTGTCGTTGTTTTAGACACCTGGTATTTTTGACATTTACGTACGTACTCTTTTATATGACGTGTCATATTTTTCCAATAGTAATGTCTTTTGATTTTCGATATTGTTCTTGTAATGCCACTATGACCTCCTTGAATTGGATCATCATGGTATGTAGACAGTACTTGTTGTATCTCTTTCTCATTTCTTAAATGGGTCACCGGCTGGAGTAGCGCTACTCGTAATGATCTTAATATTTTATTGCCCATTTGTTTGAAAGTATCTATTGAAATTGATTCAAAGACCTTTTCACTCGGTGCCACTTTGAGTTGGCGGATGTTTAATATACCGGCCTCTTTTTCAAGCCTTTGGAAGAGCTGACCTAAGTCGAGAATTCCATTAGTATATATGTCGCTAACTTCAATTCTTGCGATCACTTTATTTCCATGCTTAAAGAAACATTTAGATTCTGTGATGCGCAAGGTCACTACTTTTCGTACTTCATCATTTGCAATGACTTCGTACACGTTGGGCTTGGATACATTTAAATGATTTTGCCTTGGCAAAAGTTCATTGTTTTTAACTGTACAGTTCTTCTCTTGTCTACTTTGTCGCCTGGTAGTGACTTTCAGGACTTTATGTTGTGTCTTCTAAATCGGTTATTGTTATGCGGGAAAGTGCATCCGCAACAAAATTATCTTTTCCCTTTAGGTATTCTACTGTGAAATCATATTCTTCAAGTTCCAGCCGCATGCGTGTTAATTTGGAACTTGGATTTGTCATTGAAAATAAATATGTTAGTGGTCTGTGATCTGTTTTTACTGTAAAATGTTTTCCATAAATATATGGTCTAAAATATGTTATTGCCCAATGAATTGCTGCTAACTCTTGTTCTGTTGTACTTTTATTGCTTTCGCCTTTTGTAAATGAACGTGATGCATAAGCTATTGGGAGTTGAAGTCCACTATGGTTCTGAGTTAGAGCCGCTCCACAAGCTTGTTTACTTGCATCAGTTATTATACAAAATTCTTTGCTAAAATCGGGATATTGAAGTAGTGTTGGATGCATAAGCTTTTCTTTAAGGTGCATAAATGCGTTTTGGCATTCGCTCGTCCATTCAAAAGGGACGTTCTTTTTGCATAATCTAGTTATGTGTCGCGAATGGTCGGCGAAGTTTTCTATGAAACGACGGTAGTAATTACAAAATGCTACGAATCGCCTCGCGCTATCTGCATCATGCGGAACCGGATAGTTTTTTATGACATCGTATTTTTTGTCATCGGGCAGGACTCCTTTATCAGTGCATTTGTGACCTAGGAATGTCACTTCATGCATAAAAAATGAGCATTTTTCTGGATGCAACTTTAGGTTGTATCTCCTACATACGTTAAAAACATCAGTTAAGTTTTTAATCATATGTTTTTTGGAACATCCTATCACCATTAAGTCATCCATATAAAGGAATGCCTGCGAAGGTTCCAATCCTGAAAATGCTATTGTCATCATTCTCTGGAAAGAGTTCGGTGCTATTTTAAGTCCAAATGGCAATCGCGTGAAGCGATATGAGCCATTGCTTGTTGAAAAAGATGTTACGTTTCTTGAACTTTCTTCTAGTTCAATTTGGTGAAAACCGGACATTAGGTCGAGGCAGGAGAAGTATTTAGCTCGACCCAATTGGTCTAGAATGTCATCAATTCTGGGAAGCGGAAATTTATCGGACAATAATTTTTTGTTTATTTGACGATAGTCAATTACTAATCGCCATTTCTTTTCTTCTGAGTTAGATTTCTTTGGGACTAATAAGAGTGGGCTATTGTATTCGGATACAGATGGTTCTACGATTTTATCATTTATTAATTTTCCTACTTGTTTTTGGATTTCTTCTATTTGGCTATGCGGACTTCTGTAGTTCTTAATATAAATAGGTTCATCATCCCTTAGTCTTAATGTTTGCGTATAGAAATTGTTTGTTGATATCGATTCGGTTTCTAGTCCGAATACATCGCTATATTTGGTACATAATTTTGTTAACTGTTCTTTAAATTGAGGGGGGAAATTTTTCTTTAAGCTATTCAAAACTGTTTCACATCTGATGTCTGGGTTTGTTCGGACAATTTCGTAATTTGAAAGTGTTTCATATTTTAGTTTTCCTACATTGACCAATTGGTCAGAATTAGTTGTATTCAACAGACGGACGTAAACATGTTTGGACGTTGCTATTGTATTAGCGACATAAATTCCATTGTGAATTTCTTGATTTGGTATCAATATGCACTCTTCTTCTGTGTTTATTTCTATTTTTCGGACCACTTGGGATCTAGCTGGTAAAAGTAGTGCATTATTGCCTGAACTATATGTAATCGGAACATAAATCGGATAATTTAGGTTGTTTGGTCTAATTATTAACCAATCTTCGGTTAGGTTGAAGTCTAACTGGCAATTGAATTTTTTTATGAAGTCAATGCCGATTATTCCATCGCATGGTATTGCGAAATCGGGATCTACTAAATGGAATTCATGTGGAATTATGTATTTGGCTGTTTGAATTTCTATTGCTGTGATTCCTTTGGATTGAATTATTCCTTGGCCTATGCCTTTAATGTCTATAATTTTATTGTCTTTGATATTGTAATTATCTGAATTTATTTTTAGGAGTGATATATCTGCTCCTGTATCTACTAAAAATGTTAAATTTGTGTTTGTTTCGTGATTTGTGAAGCAAACAAATATGTTAAGACTAAGGTTGATAGTGTAAATTTTTGGATTTATTGTGTGTTGCCTAAAGGGTTCTGTTGGTTTTCCGATGTATTCTGTAATAATCTGACATTACCGGTATTATAACCTTGGTTGAAGTTTCCTCGGCCTCTTCCTCTATTCTGGCCTCGTCTTCCACCACGGTTATTATTATTATGGAAGTTGTTATTGTTGTTGCTGTTATTATTATAGTTATAATTTCTTCCGCGATTATAACCTCGGCCTCCTCTATTGTTATAACTTGTACCTCGTCGATAATATAGGACTGAATTGCTTTGTCCTGTTATCTCAGTACAAGTGTTTACAAATTTGGATACAGCATCATCCATATTTGTGAAAATACCTCCCATCATGATGTTCTTAACCCTTTCTATTGTGCAATTTTTCGTCATTGCCTTTACTGCTGTTACTGTGCTATACTTGGTAGCAAGAGTTGGGGTCACACCATCGCTGATGTAGGCACCTTCAAGGTCCTTTGCTAACTTTTCCACCTCTTGGGTGTATTGAGTAGCAGTTTTGTTTCTTTGCTGGAGATTGAGAAGCTTAGCTGATACCACTTCTACCGACTCTCCCTTCACTGTTGTAGACAAGTGAGTAATGATCTCACCTATTGTCTGTTCAGTGGTTATCAAATTTCTGGCGTGGCCTTTTAATTTTGTTTTGATCAGGCTTATGGCTGTTTGCTCATGGTCGCCTTTTAGTGTGTTTACTAGATTCAAAGAATCTAGGAAACTTTGCAAATTTTCTGGCTTACCGTCATAGTCTGATATTAGACTTGAGGCCAGCTTCAAAAAATCTACAACTGTTAGTGCCATTTTAGTAGGGATTATTTCTTCGAACAATGATTCAATGTCACTATCTTGTTCGATGTCGACTGTTGGCTTCGACTCATTTAGCTCGCTTAGTTGATTTGCATCGAACTCGGCTAAAGCTAATGGTTCTTCTGGTATTTGTATTTCCAGACTTCTTCTCGCGCTTATTTTTGTCAACCTTTCATTTAAAGATTGTATTAAATTGTAGCACTGTGTCTTATGAGCAGGAGTAAGCTGGTCGTCGACCAATTGAATTTTTAAAACAATATTATTATATTGTTGAATAAGGTTATTTATGTGTAATTTTAGAGTTTCTATTCTAATAACTGTATCTTTATTGATACAATTATATGATCTGTTAAATTTGTCTCTGGAATTATTTAGATTTTTTACTAAATTATTCCATTCCATATTTTTTTAGATCTTGTCTAAGTCTATGGCCCTACTTTGGTATTTCTTTTTGATGCATCTATTGTGCAATTTATAAAGTTTCGTCAGGGAGTTTGCTAATAGCAAAACGACGATTATTACTAATAAAATTGTTATAAATTTTAAGTCGATTGAAGATGTTTCGACAGTATTTATAACATTAGCGGTTGAATCCGCTACCTTGGACTCATGGTCCAACATGCTAACTAATTTTCTAATACTTTCTTCTGTACTATCTAGCTTTGATATGGAGTTCGACTCCATACATTTAATGAGAGTTTCATGGGAAAATTTGAAAATTTGAATTTGAACTTTGAGAAAAAAAAAAAAAAATTGCAAGCTCTCTTTTTGAAATTTTTTTTTTTTAATTTTATGCAAATATAAGTATTGATATTTAGTAAATTTTTTTTTATTAATATTTTTTTTTAATTTTGGAAATCTCAACTGTTTAAACAGTGAGCCAGAGATGATTTTTTTTTTGTGCATCAACTGTGAATGCAGTGAGCCAGAGAAAAGGAAAAGAGTTAAGGGCATGTGGTAGACTTACATAAGTTTTACAATTTTGATTAAATCTATGTCTACCACATGTGTTAGTACAAGCCTATTTTTTTTTTTTTAGTAATTTGTAAACAGCGGTTTCCCGCATAGATTTGTTATAAATAATTAAAATTAAGGGCAAATTGGGGCTACTGCAATTATGCAGCCCGTTTGCCGTTGTTTCGCACCTTGGCGAAGCTCGTTATTTATTTGTTGCAGGCGCTCTATGTAGCGCTGTCGGTCTTCTTTTTCTTTGGTGGCCTCCACCATGTCCTTCATTAAACGTCTCTGTTGTAGTAGCTTTATCCTCCGGCCGCTTCGTTTATGTTTTGGTTTTTCCTGTTTCCTTGCAGTCTTCGCCTTATATTGCTCTATGGTAAGAGGACGAGGTCCATCGGCTGGACACGCCTCGAGTGCTTCCTCGAGTGTTGGCGCGTCCCTTTGCACGACAGGTGCAGAATTTCCAAATCCAGTGTCACTCATGTGGGCATATTTGCCTTCTCCGACACTGTGGCCTTAATTGGCTGCTGCTGTTGCTGATATTTCGCCGCATCAATTATTAGCTGTTGTTTTTTTTCGTATATATTTTTTTTTTTTTTTTTTATTTAATTAATATTTCCTTTTTTTTTTTAAAAAAAATTTTATACAGGTCCTGTTTAGGTCCTGTCACGGTCGCCATGTAATGACCGGGTTCCGAGTTTGAGTAAATATTATAAAGTTTAAATAAAGACAGCGGCACGTCTGTGCCCTTGGCTGTGAGTTTTGATAATGATTTTACTTTATTTCGTTAAAGAGTTCTTAGCCTATATCTGTTCTTATGCTGCCGTTGGACGGCAGCTACAAATGGAATCGGGTGGGGGTGTGCGGAGCGAGTGTACTCATATAGTTGGACGCTCACAGTCTGGGCGGCCAAAGTGCTGACTCAGCGGTCACACGCTCTCTTAGCCCTAGCTCATATTACGCATATGCATAATCAGTATGTATGCATGTGCATGCCTGCACATACATATATACAAACAATTGAAGATTGTTTATGCTTGCAACTAAGTGTTACAAGTTGAGCTATACTTTACGTATGAATGATAGGCGACTATGTGAATACACTACAATATATTTATATATTTATATCTTTTGGGGTTCTTATAGAATTCAACCTTACAGCCCACGATATAATTATTGTAGCATTGAGTATTTAAGAGGCAAAATTGAGATTTCGCTACACAATAATTTGCATAGTCAAGTCGGGAACCTGTTGTTTTGAACTTTTTAAAAAATCTCCATTTAATGTTACGGAGATTAGACAGCCTACGTGTGAACCAGACCGGCGCACTGGAGACGGTAGAGACATTGACATAAGGAACGCATTTATCAATTAGAGAATTAAGTACAGAGTAGAAAAAATTCACTGCACAATCTATTGTATATCACAGCACTCAAATAGAAATGACCAATCAAAAGAGGAAATAAGGTTGTTAAGAAGATTGAAATTTGTTTTACGAAAACATCTAAGGCGAGAAACTGATATGTTATTCATTGAATTAAATAAGTATTTTTTGAAAAAAGGATAACTTCAAAGTTGGGGTGATAGGTATCCTGAGACTTAGCCACAAATCGTACGCAGGGTACGTGCTTTTCTTGGCAGGGGGGCCCTATTTCCTGGAAGTCAGAAAAACAATGCAGTGCGGCGTTGAGCAGCACAGAGGCCAAATACATGGCTGCCTTCAGCGGCGAAAGAGGCTGTGCATTTGAGGCGATTGTTGATCGATATTGGATGTGGAGACGCTGGGACATCTACGAAATTGTTCGGAGACAATTTGAGTGCTCAATCTCTGGCCAAGAATCCTGTGTTTCATGTTAGATCGAATCACATTGACATCAGACATCATTTCGTTCGAGAAGTTGTTACAAGTGGCGAGATTGATCTGGACTATATATCAACTAAGGACATGGTAGCTGATATATTACCGAAAAATTTGTCTAAGTAAAAGCATAATCATTGTGTCAAGTTATTGAATTTAAACAAAGAAAGAAATTGTAATTGCCACACAGAATCATATTGAGGAAGGGTATTGAAAATACCATATGTTTCTGTTTGCAGCCCTGTATTATCTGTTACCTCTGATTAAATCGTTTGTACTAAGCTTGTAAGATATCGATATAAGATACTCTGTAACTCTGAATATGCTGCCCTTTTCCTTTTTCCGCCTCTGAAAGTGTATGGACACTTAATAAAGATAAACTTTTAATTTAACGCAATCCAATCAATCCTCAACAATTTTTAAAAAACGGCTTCTGTGTTAAATATATTTTAAATATTTTTGCACATCCTTAAAAAGGAATTCAAGGACTACCCCCCCTTTTTTTTGGTTTAATACAAATATTATCATTGTTTTCATTTTTCATACCTTTTTCAATAGCTAAAGCTGATGAGTTTTATTTTTTTCGCTCAAAATAAAACTCACTTTTAAAAAACAGAATACTTTCACATTTTGGTTGGTTCAAATTTTACATATTTTGACAATAACTAACTACGATGGGGCATACCTTTAACACGCATCGAGATTGCATTGAGCATACGCTGCTAAGGTAAGCAACTTAATATCACAAAGCAATTCCTTAAGTACCTGTTACGTTATGTCTTCGCCTTCCTTCTTATTCTGACAGACTTCTTCTTATAAATCTTCCTTCACTTTACAACCGCAGACTCGTATTTGGCATTCTCTTTCTCCATAAACTAGTCAACGGTGAAGTCAATTCTACCAACTTACTAGATACGGTATATTTTTGTGTTCCCTCACGTCGGACTAGAAACTTTTTTCCTATTCACCTTAGTAGATGTCTGAATAACTACTTTCTTCACGAATCTTTTCGTGTTCTTTGCCAATCTTTTATACACCTTTCTCACCTCCTCTCTCTTCATCTTTTCAATAATCTACAACGTAACCGCGGAATATATTTTGAACATCGCAACTGTTCTTTGACCACATTGGCTGTGAATTTGGGCAGAGCAGCACTTTGTCAGAATAAGATAGGCGAAGATTCGGGTACCAGTTAAGACCGCATGAGGAAGTGGGTTTGTACCGATTCAATACTTCGCTGGTGAACATCATTTTGAGGGTTCCAGAGTAGGGCGAACTGTATGTTATTTGTTATTAGGGGTCTTCAAATTTTTTGACTCAACGTTTTATAAAGCCAAGAAGACTACATACTCTATTGACAATATGTAAAAATGAAGTAAGTAAGTCGTCTCGCCGACTTGGGTATACCATACACCAGTAAAAAAAATATTTTAAATTTATAATAACCAATGCATTTTCGTATTTAAAAAAAACTGTTCACATGCTTTTTACAAGCATATCTTAGTATTTCGCTCACTCAAGCATACGAGCACCCTAGCGCCCCCACCAGCCAACGGCCACTTCCGGCCATATGGAAAAACGTTTATATGCATAACTTGACTATTTTTATTCCGATCAAATTTGGAAGTTTGCTTGATATTAGTATCAAATTTAAGTGTGCTAAACGGACGGACGGACGGACAGACGGACCATGGCTAGATCGTCTCGGCTGTTGATGCTGATCAAGAATATATATACCTTATGGGGTCGGAAAAGCTTCCTTCTGCCTTTATTATACTATCACCCTATGGGTGTATGGTATAATAAACGAAAGTTTAATCAGACTTAATAGATCACTGCGCTAAGAACAGAGATAATCAACTGAATGTCAAACAAATGAAGTAAGTAAGTCGTCTCGCCGACTTGGATATACCATACACCAGTAAAACAAATATTTTAAATTTATAATAACCAATGCATTTTCGTATTTTTAAAAAAATCTGTTTGCATGCTTTTAAGAAGCATATCTTAGTATTTCGCTCACTCAAGCATTCGAGCACCCTAGCGCCCCCACCAGCCAACGGCCACTTCCGGCCATATGGAAAAACGTTTATATGCATAACTTGACTATTTTTATTCCGATTTTGATCAAATTTGGTATTTTGCTTGATATTAGTATCAAATTTAAGTGATTTGATTGCACAAGGTAGAAAATTACGGGAGATAATCGAGTTTTTTCAAATTACGGGGGCGGAGGGGGGCGTGGCAAAATCTTTACACATCAAGACTGTGCGCAATTACTAAGCAAATATACATACCAAATTTTGTGTCTCTAGTTGCTATAGTGTTTAAGAAAATCGGTTTTATTTGATTTGCGGGGGCGGTAGGGGGCGTGGCAAAATTTTTATAAACACAAAATGTGCGCGTTTACTAAGCAAATATACATACCAAATTTTGTGTCTCTAGTTGCTATGGTGTTTAAGAAAATTGGTTTTATATCATTTGCGGGGGCGGTAGGGGGCGTGGCAAACATTTGAAACAAACTCGATAAGCGTACATATGACACGAGTCTACATACCAAATTTGGTGGCTCTAGCTCTTATAGTCTCCGAGATCTAGGTGTTCATACAGACGGACGGACGGACGGACGGACGGACGGACGGACAGACGGACATGGCTAGATCGTCTCGGCTGTTGATGCTGATCAAGAATATATATACTTTATGGGGTCGGAAAAGCTTCCTTCTGCCTGTTACATACATTGTAGCGACTTTAATATACCATTTCACCCTATGGGTGTATGGTATAAAAAAACTTTCATTCGTTGCAGAGGACGGACAGGTTTTTTTTTAAGTTCAAGTTAATTTTTAATTAATTGGTAACTGTCTTTGGCTTTTTTTTTTTTTTTTTGCCATCTAACTTAATAAATAAATAAAATAAAATGTTACCTTGATGATTTTTATAAGTTGTAGCTGAATTACCAAGTAAGGACAATTGAAAATGTTTTAAGGCAGTGGAATATTCGCCGTAAACTTTAAGCATAAGTCCCAGTCGCACATGAACTTCAATCGCACATGTGAAATTAGGATTCAAGTACAAAAGTTCTTGAAATGCTTTTGTTGCCCTGTAAAAAACAAGAGAAAAAACATTTTAACTGCATGCTATAATTAGTTAGTTTAAGAATACACACTTCGGCTATGTTCATCTTCGACACAATTGTCCTTGTAGAATTGGATATTTTATACTTAAAAAGTTTTAAAAACCCTCGCTATCTTTTAGTATCAAAGAAGCTAACTTCGAAGAAGCCGAAGTTTAAATAGCCTTACAGTCCTTGGCCATAATATTTTTACATCTTTCATTCTCTTTTTCTGTAACTCAAATCATCATTGCATAGACAAACCTTTTAAGTATCACTCTGTCCCTTTTTATGGCGTTATGCAACTAACACTGTGCAACACCAAAAATCAAACCGCACCGGACCTTTTTTTTTCTGAAAGTAGAAGTATTGAATAGCAAAACCCTATTTGGGTTTTTCAAAGTTAGCTCGTTTTTTTTTTTTATAGCGAGTTGAAATCTTTCATTTTGGGGGTATTTTTTAGTTTGTCATATGAGGTAAATATGACTTATATATCGATTTCTTCTTCATACATTCGACCTAAATCATCCTTATTTATTGTAGAAATATTGTTAATGGTTAAATAAATTAATTTTATAAATGTTATATAACCCAAAATGACTTTTTCAGCTACAGTTCTAGAAAAAAATACAATTAAGCCCTTTTTTAGAGTAGTTATGGAAGTATTTTTAATTTATAACTATTTTTTTGTGAGAATAATAATAACATTTTGGAAATATTTTTAATTTATAACTACTTTTTGTGAGAATAGTATCAAGATTAATTTACAACAACAAATAAATTTTGAAATGTGCCAAATTAGAAACGAGCTCTTTTTGGTTGTGGTTCAATTTCTTTATCAAGATCAAAGTAATGCGATTCGTCAGTGGAGAACTCCATTCCGTCGCGTTCATCTTCCTGCACTTCTTCATTTTGACTTTTATCTTCTTCGAATTGAAATATTTGCTTAGTCCACTAATATATTTCGGCCTAATTTTGACGAGTCCGTGAAAAGAATACTTAATTCATTTTCGAAAATTTGAGTCCACATGTCGCTGAAAATTCACTTTCTTCACCACCATTTGGACCAGTTTAGTCGACAGCTATCGACTGGATCAGATGAACAGGGAGAGCGGTACCATCAAATTGCCTTGCCATTTGAATTAAGGTATCAGGGAAAACGAGCTCCAGATGCTATACTGGCCGAAATATGTTGGTGGACTAAGCAAATATTTCAATTCGAAGAAGATGAAAGTCAAAATGAAGAAGTGCAGGAACATGAACGCGACGGAATGGAGTTCTCCACTGACGAATCGCATTACTTTGATCTTGATAAAGAAATTGAACCACAACCAAAAAGAACTCATTTCTAATTTGGCACATTTCAAAGTTTATTTGTTGTTGTAAATTAATCTTGATACTATTCTCACAAAAAAATAGTTATCAATTAAAAATACTTCTCACAAAAAAATAGTTATAAATTAAAAATACTTCCATAACTACTCTAAAAAAGAGCTTAATTGTATTTTTTTTTAGAACTGTAGCTGAAAAAGTCATTTTGGGTTAAATAACATTTATAAAATTAATTTATTTAACCATTAACAATATTTCTACAATAAATAAGGATGATTTAAGTTGAATGCATGAAGAAGAAATCGATATATAAGTCATATTTACCTCATATGACAAACTAAAAAATACCCCAAAAAGAAAAATTTCATCTCGCTATAAAAAAAAATATTAAAGAAGCTAACATCGGCTGTGCCGAAGTTTATATACCCTTGCAGTCCATGGCCATAATATTTTTACATGTTCCAAACTCTTTTTCTGTATCTTAATTCATTAATGCACAGAACCTTTCAAATATCATTTCAATTTCTTCTTCTTCTTCCCCATCCCCTTTTACACGCATGCCGCGACTCGCACGCATACACATATAGTTTATGTAGCGTTGCGTCTGTATGTGTGCATGCGTGTGCTCTGTTGATTTGATGATGACGTAGTAGGCAGCAAGTTGAACCGATTTATATCGGCTGTAACTTGTGTTCTATATATCCGATCAGATTCAAATTTTGGGATCTGAGATTTTATATATAATACTATCATATTGGTAAATTTCATGGCGATACTCCAATTTTTGCAAAAATGTTTCCTCCAGAGCTATATGATATAGTGGTCCGATTCTCCCAATTTTCATACTTTATTTTTCCCAGGTTATTAAAAGCCCCCAAAAAAAATTTCATCCCGATAGCTCTTAAGATGGCTGAGTAAAACGCATACGCACAGACGGACGGACAGACGGTCAGACGGACAGACGGACATGGCTATATCAACTCAGCTTCTCATGCTGATCAAGAATATATATACTTTATATGGTCGGAAACGTCTCCTTCTGTGCGTTACAAACATCTGACCAATTTTATAATACCCTCTGCAAGGGTATAAAAACGAGCTAACTTTGAAAAACCCAAATAGGGTTTTGCTATTCAATACTTGTACTTTCAGAAAAAATAGGTCCGGTGCGGTTTGATTTTAATACCTTTCATTTTGTTGCATAGTGTAATGTATGTATATCGATCGGTACGCATACACATACAGTTTACGTAGCGTTGCGTCTTTTTTTTAAATTCATTTATTTAAAAAAAAGAACAACAATTAACGATAGAATTAGATAACAACAGGAAGGGATAGAACATGGAAATAGTTGAGTATTTGAAAGAAAAAGATATTTGTGGAGAAAAAGATGCCATGGGGGACTTGCGGGACTGCCTGGGGGCATTGCTTTGCAGGACGATGACGGGCCTAATATGCCAATCCTGAATTTCTTAGGAGTTCCAGTCGCCTGAGCGTGAGAGCTTAAAACTGAGCACTCGGGAACACCACCATGGATGGCTGCTTCTGAACGGATCGCTATTAGCTTCTCGAACATCTTTGCTGTCGAGTCCAATAGACAAATCGGCCCATAGGCAGATGGATCTTCTGCTGGCTTGTTCGCCTTTGGGAATAGCACTAGGTCCTGGAGTTTCCAAATGGCAGGAAACAAACACACCTTCTACCATACATTTATTAAACACCTATGCGAATTTGTCAGGATGGAGCCGCGCTGCCAGTTACGTGCCTTGTTTGGAATTGAGTCTGGACCTGGAGCCTTGTGGTCATTCATTCCGACAGCTACTTGGCGTACCTCTTCCGGGCTGATGTTGCATGCATCTGGTGCTACACTGTGTGAGGCCGTCGTTGGCTGGGAACAGTGTTTCCACTATCTGCTGCATTTCGGATTCTCCTAGTGTAGCTGGTTTATCAGCTCTGCAAAATAACTTCTTAATTGTGTTAACTAAACGTGCGTGGCTGTGCCGAAGTTTATATACCCTTGCAGTCCATGGCCATAATATTTTTACATGTTCCAAACTCTTTTTCTGTATCTCAATTCATTAATGCACAGAACCTTTCAAATATCATTTCAATTTCTTCTTCCCCATCCCCTTTTACACGCATGCCGCGATTCGCACGCATACACATATAGTTTATGTAGCGTTGCGTCTGTATGTTTGCATGCGTGTGCTCTGTTGATTTGATGATGACGTAGTAGGCAGCAAGCCGAACCGATTTATATCGAATGTAACTTGTGTTCTATTTATCCGATCAGATTCAAATTTTGGGATCTGAGATTTTATATATAATACTATCTATCATATTGGTAAATTTCATGGGGATACTCCAATTTTTGCAAAAATGTTTCCTCCAGAGCTATATGATATAGTGGTCCGATTCTGCCAATTTTCATACTTTATTTTTCCCAGGTAATAAAAAGCCCCAAAAAAATTTCATCCCGATAGCTCTTAAGATGGCTGAGTAAAACGCATACGCACAGACGGACGGCCAGACGGACATGGCTATATCAACTCAGCTTCTCATGCTGATCAAGAATATATATACTTTATAGGGTCGGAAACGTCTCCTTCTTTGCGTTACAAACATCTGACCAATTTTATAATACCCTCTGCAAGGGGCCAGTCATCAGTCCAGACAACGATCAAGACGTTCCGACGAGACTATTGATGCCGTTCGAGCCAGTGTTGCAGAGACTCCATCGACATCACGTCGCCATCGTTCGCAAGACGCATAATTCGTTCGTGAAAAAGAATTGGATAATTACTTGGTCCAACAGGACGGCGCAATATGCCATACAGAAGATTAATATCGAAAAACGGCGATTATGACTGGCCACCGAGATCACCTGATTTGACGCCTCGTGACTTTTTTTTAAGGGGATATTGAAAATCCAAGGTATACACTGGTAAACCCAGGACCCTGGCTGCGCTGAAAGACAATATCCGACAAGAAACTTCTGCCATATTGGCCGAAACATTGGGCGAAGTGATGCGAAATGCCCAAAAAAATTCGACTTGTTACTTTGCTTTGCTTAAAAACAAATCCTTCCACTTTAAATGGCCCACCCTGCACTTTGTATGCCCGGCCCCAAACTTCGTTTTCAGCGGCGTCGCAAAGTTCGAGAAAGCATTTATTTTTACTATCTTTAATAGCATGTCGCAGTTCACTTCTCATGAAAAGGAGACGTCGCGTTGCGTATGTATGTGTGTGCGTGCTTTCCTGCTCCGATAATTCGAGCAATAATGTGGTAGGCTGCTGGCAACGCTGTCGGCAGCTTTTGGGCAGAGCCGATTTATATTGACTAAAAGATTCATGCAAGCCATATTTAGTAGTACAATGACTAAGGGATAAAACTATAATAGGATGTCAACTTCGTCTACAGGGTACTGACTGATTAACCTGAGTCAATAACTCGACGAACCTATTTTAACTTTTAGAAGCTTGCGCATAAAAATAACACTAATCAGAATTCTACGGTTAAATAAGAGGGCAAATTGACATTGCGATTTCAGCTTAAGAAGAGCATATAGCAAGAACTGCTTTTGAACGGATTCAAGTCCAGTCTGGTGCGACTCATATTGAGGTGACCAAATGAAAAATCCATTCTCTAAGAAAGGACGCCCAAACGAAGTAAAAAGAAGTTTAGTTGTAGAAGGATCGTCAAATTTCTTACAGTTACAAGTTAACTTATGGTCAATGAGTAAGCCCAAATCATTCTCACTATTTAGACGTTCTGAAGGACTTTTGTTTAGAAAATAAGTGACCAGTTGAGGAGAGCTACGATGAAAAATAATTCCCCAACATTTGGTAGTGTTAAGATTTAATAGATTAAAATGCTATCAGGATAAAAAAAGAAAAAAAAAACTTTAAAACTTTAAACGTACTTTCTGTTTTCTATTTGTTAAATATTCTCGAACTAAAAGAAAGGAAAAGAAGTGGAAACCCGATGTCGTTCAGTTTAGAAAGAAATAGGGTATGATTAACAGAATCAAAGGCTTTGCTGAAGTCAGTGTATATGACATCAGTTTGTTTACCATTTTTGAACCCCTTGATAATCAGAGAGGTAAAGTCTAAAAGGTTAGTGGTTGTAGATCTACGTTTCACAAACCCATGTTGTAGAGGAATAACATACGACTCCTCTTCCAAATAGAAAGAAAAGAGGAAGACTCGACAAACAATAAAAACAATTTTAAAGGGGTTTACATAAAGCATTTGCACAGAAACTGAGTACATCCAGATAGACCATCTGGCCCCGGAGAATAAACAGGTTTAACTAATTTAAGTTCGCTAAGAATAGAACCTTCATCAATCACTGGCTTAAAAATGCAATTTGACGTTTTTAAATAATAGGGATACAGATTTGCTCGACATTTTGTTGAGGAATAAGTTGTTTTAAAAAAACTCGCAAAATATCGGCAATGGCCTGATAAGTGTTAGGTTTTTTATTTTGAAAGTACAAACACGATGGGTGCACAGAGGTCTTACGCTTAGAATTGACAATATTGTAAAATTGTTTAGGGTCAGAAAAAACCAAAGATTACAGCTCTGAATATAATTCTGATAGCATTGGGTATCATAGCATCGAGTCTTCATATTTTTCAAATTGCATAACTCGTGAGACAACCAGGGAAGTTTGTCTACCAAGAGGCACTCATATATCAAAGAGTGAATTAAGAGAATCATTAAAAAAATGAACAGCTGAGTTCATATCTCAACTGTACAGATAAGACCAATCAGTAGTAACAATGTTTTCATTAAGGCAGGCAAAGTCAGTTTTTCCAAAGCACCCTCTTACTTGGGTACCTTATTAGATCCAAGTAATGGTGATAGTGAGGGCAGATCAATTTTTAAATATAACGTAGGTTGAAAATTGTCTTCGGTAAGAACAAATCGTTCAATCCTAGAAACATCGCAGTTAGAAGAATCCAATGCGAAAGATTTTCCATTAGAATTTAAGACAGGATTGACTTGAGATAAAGATAAGCCTGGAAGGCCATTGATAAAGTTAGTGAACATGCTAAAACAGATAAATTAAATTCACCTAAAACTATAAGCATGTCTTGACTATTAACTAAGAGGGACGCAAACTGAATTGCTTCTAAATGATTTAAATAGACCACAATGTCTGACAATGGTGGAATATAGGAACAAGTAATAAAAGCATTAAAGGATTTATAATTTACCTTAACACCGACACTTCCTGAGTAATAGAAAATTTAATTATTTTGGACGGATAAAGCAGCGTCAACAGCTATTAGAACGCCACCGCGTGAAATTCAATCCCGTCTGAATATAGAAAATTTTGTGGAAAAAACAGATGCATCAGCAATGTCAGGTTTTAGCCACGTCTCCATAAAAGCTAATATATTATGATTAAAAGAAAGACTATCTACATAGAGATTAGGAAGTTTAGATTTTAGTCCTCTAACGTTCTGGTAACCCAGGTTAAGGGACGAAACTAGTTTTTTGACACCAGCAGATGCTGATGTGGCAGGAATGGTGTTTGTTGTTGTTGGCAGGCGAATCGGTTGCCGATTTTTTTTCTTCTTTACAGTATATTCCTTAACTATTATACGTTTCGGCCAAAAATCTTTTCGACATATAATGTCGAAGATTTTGGCAGAAACACTAATTTTAAAGGACGAAATGTCCCGAAAATAAGAAAATGTAAACTTTTCTTCCCAATATGGGCTATTACATCATCAGATGTGACAACAGGGTGTAGCCTAGAAACAAATTAGCTATATATTTAGCTATCTCTCATTGTCACACAACCAAGAAGAATATAATCATGGGAGTCAGCCGCATTAGTGGCGACTATGCAATTACTTTTAGAGCATATTACCATTTTTTTAAAGCATATAATTATTTTATAAGAAATTTAATTTAATTTAAAAAAGGATAAATAAAGGGATAAATAAAATTTAAAAGGTAATAACATATGTGAATGTTCACCAGCGTAGTATTGAAACAGTACAAACCCAGTTCCTCATGCGGTCTTAACTGGTACCCGAATCATCGCCCATCTTTTTATTCTGACTTATTCTGACAAGTGCTCTGACCCAATTCACAGCCAATATGGTCAGGGACGTGTTGCAAGTAATGCGATGTTCAAAATATATTCCGCGGTTACGTTGTAGATTATTGAAAATTATAGAGCGAAGAGAAGTGACAGAACGATGAGGAGAGACAAGGTGAGAAGAGAGTAGTTAGTCAGACATCTACTAAGGTGAATAGGAAAAAAATCGTCTGGTCCGTCGTGAAGGAAAACAAAAATACAGAGTATTTAATAAATTAGTAGAATTGACTTCACCGTTGACTAGTTTATGGAGAAAGATAATGCCAAATACGAGACTACGGCTATAAAGTAAAAGAAGATTAATATGAAGAAGTCTGTCAGAATATCAAATTCTTTGGCCCAACGTTTTTTGAAGACAAGAAGACTGCATGCTCTATTGACAATTGAATATATATATAAATTATGTGACAGTTTTGGGTCAGAAATAACGCTTAAGTCTTTAAATGATGATACACAATCTAACAGATCAGACTTAATAGAGTAATGAGCTAGGATCGGAGACAAACGACTGAATGTCATAAAAGAGCACTTTGAGGCATTAAGGTGTAGTTTATTATCGTGGCACCAATCACAGAAAGCATCGAGATCAGATTGCAAGTACTGTTGGAAAGAAGGATCATTATAGGAATAACAAATCTTGACGTCATCCGCAAACAAAGGCACGCGTGAATGAACCAAGGCCAAGGGCAAATCATTTATAAACAGGGTAAACAACAGTGGGCCCAGATGTCTGCCTTGAGGAACACCTGAGGTAGCTCGAACAGTTTTAGATAATGAGGATCGAAAAAAAACCTTTTTTGCGCGAAGTTTGGCAATGCTACGGTAGTTAGAAATATCCGAGTTGTTGCCCTTTTTATAAAGCGGAATTATAAATGACTTCCATCAACCATCAGGAAAGCTACAAGCATCACTCGATATAAAGAAATAACGAGAAAATCAAACACATTTTAAGAATGAAACTAGGAATATTATCAGGACCGGGTATGAAGGAAGACGACGTAGATGATAAGCTAGAAATAATAGTCTTCAGAAATACTAGGTAAAACACAATTTAACTCGTGAAACAGTTTTTTTTTAACCTTTTAAAATATCTCGAATTAATTTAACGGCGATAAGGTAGCCTACGGTTGAAACAGACCGGCGTACTGGAGGCGGTAGAGACATTTGGACATTTAAGTAAAGCATTTATATATTAGAAAATGAAAAGCAGAATAGAAAAAAATTCACTGCACAATCTATATCACAGCACTCACTAAAAATGACCAATCAAAAGACGAAATAAGATTGTTAGAAGAGTGAAATTTTTTCTACGAAAACATCTACGACGAGAAACTGATATGTTATTCATTGAATTAAATAAGGTTTTTTGAAAAAAGGATAACTTCAAAGTTGGGGTGATAGGTATCCTGAGACTTAGCCAAAATAATCCGAGACGAAAGAAGCTGAAAGATTGTATTAGAAGAGTAAAGCAAATAATTTATCTCTTATAAAGGGCATTCAAGTAGACTATCAGGAAAATCATGTTGAGACGAAGGAATTACCTATGAGAGATTATAATCAACCATTCAAAATAAATTAGGAAATTTAAAATCACCTAAGATTATAATGAAATAACGATCTTTCAAATTTTTGTAATGAATGCTCAGACTATACATTATAAGTTTTTTAAGCAGGCAACGAAAAATATAAATTAGGAAGATGTACAGTTAATGACCGGGAGCGCAGTTAATGAACGTCAACTATACCTGAGAATTATTAATCTGGTACGCTAATTAAAAAGAAACATAATTGGCAAGGCCTACCAAACTTAAACTTTTGAATTAAGACCTAAGCTGGACATACAGTTGTGTTCAAAATTATAGTAGCGCACCACCTTGCAACATTTAGATTCATTTTTCGACATGGTATACATTCAAAATTAAATTTTTGTTTTAAATATTTCAAGGATTAGGATACAAACAAGAGATTAGTTACTAGATTCCTTTTGGTTTTCTTTTATTTTAATAATTTTTTATGACTTTTCGATAATAGACCGAAATGTGCCTGTTCATAATTATAGTAGTGCCCGGTGTAAGTGGTTGCAAATCAATTCAAATAACTTTTTAGTGCAACAAAAAATCTTCAATAGTAAGTGACATGATTTCGACTTGTTTCTCATTTATTAGACTTGGTCCAATTCATGAGATTAATGGGAATATGAATCGAAATGTCTACGTCAACATCATGAAGAAGGTTAAGCTCTCCTATATCATATGGAATATGTCCATAAAATGGCAATATTACTGTTCTAACGACCCAAAACATAGGAGCCAGCTCGAAAAAGTTATTTTTAATTTGAGAGAATCGACGTAATGCCAGGGCCATCCGGATTGGTAACCCATTGAAAATGTATGGTGAAACATTCAGAGAAGCGTCACAATATAATATAAAATATAAACTATAAAATATAAAATATATCATAAAAAAATAATAAATAAAATAAAAAAATAAAATAATATATAATATATATATATAGTCAACAGTGAAGTCATTTCTACCAATTTACTAGATACGCTATATTTTTGTGTTCCCTCACGTCGGACCAGCAACTTTTTTCCTATTCACCTTAGTAGATGTCTGACTAACTACTCTCTTCACGAACCTTTTCGTGTTCCTTGCCAATCTTTTAACAACCTTTCTCAAATTATCTCTCTTCATCTGTCTGTCACTTCTCTTCAATCATGGCTGTGAATCGATGAATAGATGTTTCTAGTCCGAATTTAATAATATTTGGTAAAAATTAGTAAGAATAATTAATTTGCTAAATTTAATTTCAAAAGTCAATAAATTGGCCAGGATGATATTTTTATATCTTTCGTGTTTGCTGCTAGAAATCTACAACTATAACACTTGAAGGATTGTGCTCTAGAACTTTTCAGCCATTGTAATGTACAATAGTCCAAATTAGTTGACATTTTTAGTCAATATGTTTTCCAGGATATGTAAGTAACGTGATTGTGCTGTAATATTAGATGCTGTAAAGATGCGGATAAAACACTACTTACAGCCAAGTTTGAGCGTTTTTCTGGAAAACAGCTAATTACAGGAATAAAAATTGCTAATAATTTTATGGACATTTTGCATTTTGGTCAACAATAACCGAAAGGGGCAAATAAAAAACAAAAATGACCTAAAAGCTGCCCTTATTGAGGAAAGGGTCAAAATTGGCTCGGAAACCACAAAAAAACTGATAGCATCAGTCCCAAACAGGCTAAAGGCAGTTTTTGGAGAGAATAAAAAAAAAAAAAAAAAAGGGAGCTACACCGAATTTCGAAGTATTCAAATTTATACTTAAATCTATAATAATGACCTTTTACATACATATGTATGTATGTACATTAGTTGGGTCAAATAAGCAAATTTTTAGTTTTTGTTAACCACATCTTAGAATTAAAATTAAATACATATAATAAATGAAGATTGTGCCCTTAAGTTTAAACATCAATAAACATAACCGCATTTATTTTTGTTAATATCACCATTGGATAAAAAGTTATGTTGGTCGTAAGTTTAAAAAATTAGGTTGGTCGTATAAGCAGTGAGCCACTTTATATATGTATGTACATACAATGTACATACATACCTACATATTTACATATACATATACATACGCCGCAATCCTTTCTTTTAATGAATTAAAATTCAAGGATATGCCGAAAAATTCTGGATTTTTTTGTTAAATAACTGCTTTGTACAACGTGATTCTATAAGGCAAGAATAGGATAACATAGTAAAAAAAAAAACAAATAATTGTGTTTCAAATTGGCAATAGGATAACGTACTAAATGTAACCAATTAAATAATACATGGTTTTTATTTACATTACATGTACTTATACATATGTATGTATGTACATTGCTTTCATATGTATTCCCTTATGGGCATATAATACATACATATGTACAAAGAAGTATGTACATACATATGTAGTACTTTTATGTGAATAAACAAATATATTTGTATTCTTTTGAACATATTAAATATGAAAATCCAATATATATGTACCTTTATTTTGTTATTAAAGTGGAATTAGTTATCAAATTATAATAACTTTCAAACATTTATTTCTATGAAACCACGACACAACGCTATATAGACATGAATCTACATAAATAGTTCCAATGTTATTATCTTTCATTCATGATAATACACAAAAATGTTTTACAATTAACAGGAACACGCAAACACGTACTTCAGATTTTCGATAAAAATAAAATTGGTATAATCAAGGTACTTTTAATTAATTTCAACATGCATCAGTAGATGTTCCAATCCAACATCTGTGGATGTTCCAACCTTACAAGATGGACTGCACACTAATATGCGTGATACACAAATTCCACATAACACATCAACTGAAACGGTTGGCATTAAGGACGGGTGTGAATCAGTATTACCCCCTAGCATCATTCGGCATCCTATTAAATCTGCTACACATAAAAAAACTTCTAAGAGTACGAGAAAACAATTTTTTACTGAAACTAAAAATTTAATAATAATAAATAATTTGTTTTTTTTTTCAGTTTCAGAGGCAGATTAACAAACATTATTTAAAGCATTAAACTGATTTTTTTTATATGTACATATACATTGTATAGTGTCATATATTGCCTGTAACACAAAAATGGTGTGAGTCAAAATAGTATTGGCACACTCACAAAGTTGAAGTTTTTATTGCAGAAGCGATGAAGAGAAAAAAAATAAGCAGGAAAAAAATAAAATACACCTAAAAAACAAAAAAAAAGGAATTAATTTGGCAAATAATGAAAAAAAAAAAAAACACACACACACATTTAGTTGCAATTCTCAACAAATTTTAGCTTTGGAGACATGGTATAGTCATTGCGATTTCAGAGTTCTTTAGAAAAGCTTGATGATTATAGAACTCGGAAGTTCTTGAAATAGCTACATATACAGACAACCTGTTCACCATTTTTTGTTTGCCTTTGAAATAATCATATTTTTGAAAATGTATGGGATGACATTGCAGGAATAATATTGTAGCATAACTACCCTTGCATCGTTATATTTTAATTAATTATTATTTATACAAATACATAAATACCCAAAGTATGGTAAAAGACCACACAGAAATATATAAACATTCCAGCGCAAAAGTAATGCGACTACCGCTTTTATACAAGCCGATCGCAGAGAGTGAGAAACGCTGAGCATGCCTTCTGCTTACATATGCATATATACAATATATATATATCTATATATACATAGAAGAAAACCATGTATTTAGGCTAAGTTGCTTGAACAATAAATTGATGGATTTATTCCTAATTTTGACTTAAAAAAACGAAACCACTATAAACATATTATTATAGTTTTTTTCTCAGACCTTTTACTGAAGTCCGTCACGTAGATGGATGTTTATTAAATTTATTTGGAAACGAAATTTTTTAACTTTGAACTCCAACAAATTTGTTCGGAATCGAAATGCATTCGTCACAGCCAGAAGAAACACCACCCACAGTCGGATGAAGACACTTCTGTTTGAGAATATTCTCCCATAATGCACGGAACTTGAATTAGTTTCTTGCAGCCCATGCAAATGAAAAAGTTAATACGTTAATTAATCGTTGACTTAATTGTAGAAAAATTTGTTCACTTTTATTTTGCGAAATTTGAATCGCTCACAACTTGTTTTGTCTCTCTTGTTTTGTCTCTCTTTGTACCGAAGACAAAAGATAGCCGCAGGCTGCCGCATAGCTACATACAACAGCTGCTAGAAATTTAAAGTTACACATGCGGCAGTGTAGTAAAATATTTGAAGTTTTGCTAAATTTGAATCATTCGTACGGTTTTGAATCTATAAGTGTGTCTTTTGTGCAAACATCGCACAAATGTTCCAGCTAATTTGGAGTTTTGAAGATCAGAGTACTAAAGAGTCACCGCATTTTGTACGGTAACTTATGGTGTAGGCTGCGCACCGTACTAATGCCTTTAGCGGTTTGTCATTTGATTCGTCTCGATGCGAGAGTTAACATTTGACTTGCAGACCAAATCTATTTACTCTTTTTGTATATGTATAATTACGACTACAATTTTTTTCAGTCTTCTCATAAGTGTCTGATATTGCTACTTCTACTTTTTAACATGGTGTATGTTAATTTTGTTATAATAAATAGAATTATTTTTATACCCTTGCAGAGGGTATTATAAAATTGGTCAGATGTTTGTAACGCACAGAAGGAGACGTTTCCGACCCTATAAAGTATATTTATTCTTGATCAGCATGAGAAGCTGAGTTGATATAGCCATGTCCGTCTGTCCGTCCGTCTGTGCGTATGCGTTTTACTGGGAAAAATAAAGTATAAAAATTGGCAGAATCGGACCACTATATCATATAGCTCTGGAGGAAACATTTTTGCAAAAATTGGAGTATCGCCATGAAATTTACCAATATGATAGATTTATATATAAAATCTCAGATCCCAAAATTTGAATCTGATCGGATATATAGAACACAAGTTACAGCCGACATAAATCGGTTCGGCTTGCTGCCTACTACGTCATCATCAAATCAATAGAGCACATACATGCACACATACAGACGCAACGCTACATAAACTATATGTGTATGCGTGCGATTCGCGGCATGCGTGTAAAAGGGGATGGGGAAGAAGAAGAAGAAATTGAAATGATATTTGAGAGGTTCTGTGCATTAATGAATTGAGATACAGAAAAATAGTTTGGAACATGTAAAAATATTATGGCCATGGACTGCAAGGGTATATAAACTTCGGCACAGCCGATGTTAGCTTCTTTGATATTTTTTTCTTAAGCCCCGTCTTTCTTATATTACAGTCGTTAGTAGTATATAGTTTTTTTCTGCGTCGCGATTTTCTTCCACAATTTTTTAACTACTGCAATCATTATCTAGCAACATACAAAATAAAAATTGATATCTTTTTTCTGAAAGTACATTTATTGAAGAGCAAAACCCTTTTTGGGCAGATGTACTTTCAGAAAAAAGGTCAGGTTCGGATTATTTCAACAACCTACAATTTGTCGCATAGTGTAAGCTGGCTTAGTTTTGTCGCTTGTTTGGCAGCTTCAGCTGTAGGATTTAATTGATGTATCGAAAGAACCGACCAGCAACAAGCCGATCGATCGATCTTACAGTTTTGGATACTCAAGCGAGTACGCAACTTGGCTTAGTTGCAAAAGATTTGCATGCGTTAGGTGTTACGGACGGTGAAATTTTATCTAATTCATTTTAAATGCATATATTATATATATTTACATCTTTCATATAGTGTAATATAGTTGAAGGCTTTTGCGAGAATTGCCAGTCATTAATTGATATTTACGCAAACTATGAAAAGGTTGACAACGAGAATAATGACGAATGAATACTTAAAAATTGAAGATCTACTAGACGAAAATTTTAAAGATGAGCATCTTGTCTTTACTACAGATATGTGGACCGCGAAAACACACAGAAGTTTTGTTTCATTAAGTGGGCATTACATTAATAAAGATTTTGAACTGAAACTGGCGATGCTAAAAGTTAGAGATCTTAGAAGATAAAAAAAAAACCGGACAGAACATTATTAATAATATTAAAAGCAATTTTGATGAATTTAATTTCAGTGTTTAAATTGATGTAGTAGAATTAGCAAAAGTCATAAATTTTGTGCCATTCATTGCTGTGACTGTTTAGCAAATATGAAAACAAATACTTGGTGTTGCTTTTGCTTCCGAAAAAACCGAAATCAGAAAATTTGACAGCAAAAGCAGCAGCAAATAACCGAAATAGAAAATTTTGAAACCAGCAGCAAACAGCAAAAATCCGAAAGCAAAAAATCCGACAGCAGCAGCAATAGCAAAAATCTGAAACAAATTGCTTGATAGCAACAGCCAAGTTATACATTATAATACTAGGAATTGCATATTTCGATTTTACCTCACTTGCAAACCTGACTACTTTTCCACTATGATTTTAAAGAGTGCTCTGAAAAATTAAGCAGTGACAATGAGCTAACTATGCATATTTGCCCTTATTTTCCAGAAGTTGGTTGAAAATTGTTCAACCAATTGTTTTGACTCTACAATTTACAAAGTAAAAAAAAAAAACAAAACATTAAAAGGCTTAGAAACAAGATTTTCTCGAACTGACGTATAATGAGTTGGCTTGTTTTTGAATCCTCCGTATAAAGAAATTTTTTTTGTCCCAAGAATAAACGGACAAGTATGGGCAAGAGTAAATGCCATGATAGTAAATATCCAAAGTAAGCAGTGCGTACTATCGGCATCTTTTGTGCGTGTGAGCCGAACGGCTGTAGAAGATCGCATGCAATAAAACCAAAAGCGTAAGGGTCTATTTCAGTCTCTTATAGCATTTCCACCGAAGCACATCTGTCGCTTTGCAGAGAGAACACACATAAAAACTTGATCATTGCTTTGTTTTCTCTATCTTTCACTTGCATCCGATTATTCGCTACGCTCGTTTGCTTGATTATCGCAAAATATGATAACTGTTGATTTTTCGCAGTGTGAAGCAACATACGCACACAAGCAAGCACCAAAAGATTTACTCTTGATTATGAGCTGCACATAATTAATACAGCACCAAATAGTAGTCTAAATTGCAAAACAGTTACTACACTGATACAAGAGTTAAAACTCTACAAGTCGGACAAAACAAGGCCTCAATCGTGTAAAATTTAGTTTCAGTTAGAGAAAATCTGATTTCTTAAAAAAAAAAATGTCAAAGTCTTTTTGTGAGTAAAACTTTAAACAAATATATACAAAATATTTTCATTGATTTCAAGCATTTCAAGATTTTTTTATTGTGTTTGTAAATTGAGTCTTGTGCCAAATGGAAAAGAATTCAATTAAGTACATAAATTTTTAAAATATAATCCTTAAGATAAAAGTCTACATGTAATTTTGGCGAGGCTCAACAAATGTAAAAAATTTGAGACGAGACTTATAATCGAAACATGCGGAAATATATAACCAGTGGAACGATGAAAAGGACTCCGAAAATTTATTTTACAAGTTCAGAAGATATAATTTCTTCTTTGGTAAAAATTGTGATTACAGAAGCAAAACCATGTTTAGTGTTTGGTGCATTTTTTTTCTGTTTTTGTTTTTTTCTCGTCATTGCTTTTGCAGTTGCTCCCCTCATCGCACCGATCATACCACATTGCTAGTGCTTTGCTTTTGTTTTGCTCCCTCTTCTTTGTGCTTGTGCTCAGCTTCTCTCCAGCGTAATCAGTTTTGGTACGTTACCTCTTGAAGCTTGACTTATAACTGTTCTTGCACTCTTTCTCTCTCTAGCTGTCTCTTTGTGTTATTTGTAATTATTGGTTTTGTATCGATAAATTTTTTAGTGCTGTGTATTTAAATTTCTTTATATTTTGATATATTTTGGTGTTTCTTTTTGTTTTCCAATGGCTTGTTGTCTACCTAATTGCAAGCATGTTGATCGTTTTGATGATCAGTATACAGCAATATCTTGTTGGCTCTGCGATAATCTGATTCACTTAAAATGCGCTGGCCTTAACGGCCGTGACTACGACAAATTTTCGGCTTTGTCTGTGTCTAACAAGGGGAACTTCAGGTATATGAATCACCGATTTGGATGAATTTTGGATATGTTGTAGAATACCCCGTCATTTGAAGCTGTGTGAAATATTTCGGCGCACTATTCTATATTTTCCTAATAAATCACGTTTAAAGCTATAGCTTTGGTGACTTATAGGTAGAACGCCGAGTGGTCTTCAAACAGCTCGGCCGCCTAGTGTAATCCTGAGCTTGGCTTAATGCGCTGGACTTGCACATCTTGTGCCAGCCAGCAGCTAGATTTTAGACGTATGTACAGGGATCATCGGTTAAAGTTTCTTTTTTTAAACAAACTGGCCAAACAGCTAATGAGCGTGATTCTAGAATACATTTATTGTCGCAATTCAAGTTTGTTTCACCTACTGAGAAGCTGCCCAAGATGTATACCCTTGAGTTGCCTCATTAGCAGTCGCCAGCACTCTCTATTACATCTTCTCCCATTTTACTTTCGCCTACACCATCTTCTTGTCCCTCTTTATGATTTTCTTTTCAGATTGAAGTACCCTGTAGTTCCTGCCCTGGTGTACCTCAATCTATTTCTCAAGGGAGCTCTGAACAATTACAGGATCATGCTGGCTCCCAATTACTCGTGGATTTCAATGCTCCTCCGCCTCCGCTAACTGTAGTGCCTCATCGCAAATAATTATTTATCTCTAGGTGAATAGGGCTTACAGGGAGAAGGAAAATAATAACCCGATCTTCATTCGTTGAATACAAAATATAAACTGATTGTATTTACAAAAGTGTTGTGTATGTAAATGAACTCTTAGAATCTAGGAGGCGACAATTGTTCTTAAAATTACTTATTCTAATGACCCATGTTTTTCGGGGGATGAAAATTATTTATACTGTAAAGACCGGGTTCCACTTGGATAATAAGTTGAGTAGTCGAATACGTCAGTGTCGCTTTGTGGTAATATTCCAATTGATTTTTATTCGGAATATATTCTTTTGCTTAGCCTATGTTTACATATATATTCTTATGCTGCGACTTATGCGACAGCTACAAAAGAGAGGCAGAGTGTCAGTACATACATACATACTGTTGGAGCGCATGCATCAAAGTGCTTGGTCAGCGGTCACACGCTGGTTTGGCTCTAGCTCATATTACGCTTGTGCATACAGTGCTTATGTGAATATATGTATGTGCATATACAAATGCACATACATATATGTTCATGCTTAATTGCATATTTATGTGAATATGTTTATGTGCATACATCAATGTATACATATAAACATATTCAAGTGCACAATTATATTTTAATGCGTATATGTTTAATTGTTTATACTTGCAACAAAGTGTTACAAGTTGAGCTCATTGCATTGAATGATTATTTGTATGAATATACTACAATACTTCATGCTCAGCGTTGGTTACTTGATAACGCGCCGTCGTTATAATCTTAAGTGTTTTCCACAGAGTGTGGATTCATGTTTTGTTTGGTTTTCAAGCAATATTTGTCATTTTAATCTTTATGACTTATTTTTGTTTCGTTTTGTGTATTTCTTCAGTGCATCTGATTTGGTGAAGATTGTTCAAAGGTTACAAGAAACGAAAGCTTCAGGGTGCTACTGAAAGCATTACAACGGAGCATCTTTCAGAAGCACTTTCTTCAAAGTATACAAAGGAACAAGAGAGGGCAAAGGCGAGCTAAATAGGAATAAGGAAAGTATTCCAACCCCACCAAACTTAGTTGCCACTAAGTACACTGAGGAAAAGGCGTTTTCCTTATTTATGGACCTGGGATTGACGAAGGAGAAGTACGAAATTTTAAGGAGTTCCTTAAAAGGCATAACGTCGACGTTCTTCCCGGATGCAAAAAAATTCGCTTCGCCAAGTAGGAAGCAGTACTGGCAAATAAAATTATAACAGAGGTATCTGTAAAGTAAAACTCCAGGATTTAAAGGATCACACTGCGAGGCGTGATCTCTCCTGATGGAGAGATGGAGCTTCTTCCGGAAAATTTGACTTTACTCAACAAATGGGGATGTGATGGATCATCTGGACAAATATGTTCATGGCTTCTGTAGTTCCTTTGCGCCTAAGAAGTGAAAGTTCTGAACATTGGAGAAATCTTCGACCGCTATCGACCCACTATTGACGGCCTTTGTTATTTAAATATGCAAAGGAGTCCTCGGAATTAATCAAATCAACTGTTGGCGACATAAAAATCAAATGAGGCATCTGAAACCTGCTGTTTTTCAAACCAAGAGTGTAAAAACATTTACGGTTAATTTTGATATTTTCCTGACAATGATTGATTGAAAAGCGTTAACCGAAATTACAAACACTTCCTCAACGTTGAGGTGTCCAATTTGTCCAACGAGTGAAGAGAACTGCTACGAATATGGAATTTCTCCGTTGCGTTGTAGAATAAAGTGTATGGAATTTATTCTGAAGCTAGCTTACACACTTACTCGGCCAGGAGAAGCAAAAACGAATAAAACACCCTGTGAGGATATTCACAGCAGGAAGGAGATTATACAAGCTGAATTCTCTCGGAAGCTGGGACTGAAAGTTGACTGCCCAAAGCACGGATACGAAACACAAATGATGGAAATACTTCAAGGACATTTTTTGAAAATGATGAAATGACATCTTTTATAACAGGTGTTAGTCAAGAGAATATTAAAATGTTGGCTGTTATCTTGAATGTCATAAATTGAAAGGAAATGATAAATGGTGAAAAATTTGCCGAATATATTTCAAAAACTGCTCAACTTTTGACTGAATTGTATCCGCAAAAAAAAACTTACCCCAACGGTACATAGGATTTTGGCTCCCTTTCCGTAAAGGATTTAATATAATATCAGATTTAATAGAATATTTACCTTTTGCGAGCTATCCGAAGAAGCACAGAAATGTAAAAACAATGACTAAAGGTTCAGATACACAAATACATTAAAATTATTGCATCACTGAGACACGTGCGATCACGAACGGATTTGAAAAATAGCAACTATAGTCCCGAAATGTTGAGTTTATTAGATATTGATGTAAATATTGAAAATTATTCTGAAAAAGATCAGCCAAATTTTCAAAATTAACCTAAACAAATTTAAAAATTTTTATTTTTTCCTTTTTGTAATTATGATAGAAAATCAAATTAAAACATTAAAAAATGTTACACAGTCGCTTAAAATAATTATAAATTCCGTTTGTGATTAAAAAAAAACCGGGTTTCGCTCCATTTTTAAAGGAAAAACATGCTTAGAAATATTTTCAGACTTTGACCTTGAATATTACAGCACCAGGAACACGCAGCACTCTTGACATTTTGAAGCTTAAGGTATTCTCTATCATAAGCTTTTTAAATTTTTAAAATTGCTTTTTCGGTTTAGAAGCTATAAAGCTATTTTTGCAATGTAAAATGCCAAAAGGACCCACTGCACAGTGGGCGAAACGGCTGATTTAGCTCCGATTAATTCAAATTTAAAGTAAAACTTGGCGCCAAAATTGTTTTTGCAATCGATTACTAACATATTCAATAGTCCAAAAACATTAATCGATTCGATTTTCTACCAATATTTGAACAGCAGTGAAGCTTTGAAGTCAGCTTATGTTTCATCAGCTGTTGCCATCAGCTTTCCCGCCAATTCTGATTGCGTATAAAAAAATTTGTATAAATTAGTGTTATTGCTTTTAATTGAACTTTTTGCTGTAAATTAAAGGAAAAGGTATGTAGTTACTAACAAAATAAATGTTTGTGACCTGTGATTGTGTTTCGTCCCAAAATGTAATATTTTCTTTGGTACTTATATGTGTCTTAACATTTACTAATAAATTGAACATTAGTAGAGTATAACTTTTAAGGTCCGACTGGGTTCGGTATGAATGTTTTTTTTAAAAATTAGTCTGTGTATTACGAAGTTAAATTGTCCACAATGAGCCACATATGTATATCCGCATATTATTTTAGAAATAATTTTTTTTAGCAACAATGTCAGTGTGCAAGCGAGCACTTTTTACAGTATGGCATACGGAGCCTGATGCTTAAAAAAAAACTTTTGCGGTAGAGACGTACATATGAACCAATATTATTGATAAAACTAAATTCGACGAAAGCCAATGCGCGTACATTGCCATGAAAAAAACATCAACGCACTCGAGGAAGACGGACGTGTTTTTTTTTTTAAGCTCCCGCGTTTAAACTGATTTAATAATTTTTTTTTTATTTTGTTTTATCGGCATCGCGATCGAAAATTATAATTATAATATTAAATCTATCTTGCACCTATCACTCGTTTGCGTTTTTGTGTGATTGTGTTAATAATTTTTAACAACCTTAACTCTGTTAAAACCTTTGTTGGTTTTTTTTTTCTTTTCTTTCTCTCTTTCCCACCTTTTTTTTTCTTTCTTGTAAATCACAAGCAACGCTCATTTGTTGTTGTCTTGCAATTTCTGTGAGTTCTTGTTGCAGTGTTTTTGTTTTTGTGATTTCTAGCTCCCGCACTCGCGGTCTTTAACTTTTTTTTTCTCTCGTTTTCGTTTCACTCGTCGCCGTTATTTGCGCTCATACTGCAGTCTGTTGTGTGTCTGTAATTTAGACTCTATAGTGCTCTCTTTATCTTTTAACCCTTGTGCACCCTCAATTCTCGCTTGCTTAATTTTTCTGGACCTCAGAGTGAGTTATATATTTAAATACCAATACATATCTCATTTTTATTTGTTTGGTTACCAATTCTTCTAATTAACTCATAATGCCTGTCTGTTCGGTTAAAAATTGTTTGCAGCCCGCCCCACCCCTGAATAGTTTTATTTACTGTTGGTTGTGTAAAACTACAGTACATGTTAAGTGCGCCGGCTTTACATGCAGGGTAAAGGATCTTTTAGATCAAAAAAAGGGTCTCAAATGGGGATGTGAGTCATGCCGTATCGTGGAAGATGAAATGGAACTTTTCATGCGGCAAACAAAGGATAACCTGATAAGTCTGTCCGCCAGTTTTCTTAAACTCTCGCAAGAGTTTAAAGCTGTCTCAGTTTAGTAGTTTAACGCTACTGACTGAGTCTCGAAAGCGTAAGAAGGCAGGAGAACAGACTTCTGATTTGTCCTTGTGTTTGCCGGTCTCCACATCTATATCGGTTCCGACCCCTTCTCAACCATTGCAAACTCCAATTCCGCAGACGATGTCTGTAGTGTCCGTTTTGTCTGTGCAAGAATCTACACCCATGGATTTTGCCGATAGGGATTCTAGTGATAGTAGTGCCGGAGTGCCACTTGTTGCAACTGATGCTACAATTAATGCGGTAGCTGATGCAATACCTGCAATGCCGAAACCATTGGTGGGAGTACCACCTGAAAAACACATTTTCGTTTCGAGACTTCTCCCTGATGCTACATCGGATGATGTCATGGCCCACATTCGGGCTAAACTGAATGTCTCCAATATATCAATAGAAAAGTTTAAATTTTCATATTCTAGAGAAATTTCATCTTTTAAAATCAGTGTTCCAATTGAGTTCTTTGACTGTATCTGCAGTTCTAGCTTTTGGCCGAAAAGTTTAATTGTAAAGGAGTTTACATCCAGAATGAAGTAAGTAAGTCGTCTCGCCGACTTGGATATACCATACACCAGTAAAACAAATATTTTAAATTTATAATAACCAATGCATTTTCGTATTTTTAAAAAAATCTGTTTGCATGCTTTTAAGAAGCATATCTTAGTATTTCGCTCACTCAAGCATTCGAGCACCCTAGCGCCCCCACCAGCCAACGGCCACTTCCGGCCATATGGAAAAACGTTTATATGCATAACTTGGCTATTTTTATTCCGATTTTGATCAAATTTGGTGTTTTGCTGGATATTAGTATCAAATTTAAGTGTGCGAAATTTGATTGCACAAGGTAAAAAATTACGGGAGATAATCGAGTTTTTTTCAAATTACGGGGGCGGAAAGGGGCGTGGCAAAATCTTTACACATTAAAAATGTGCGCAATTACTAAGCAAATATACATACCAAATTTTGTGTCTCTAGCTAGGTAGGGGGCGTGGCAAATTTTTTATAAATACAAAATGTGCGCGTTTACTAAGAAAATATACATACCAAATTTTGTGTCTCTAGTTGCTATGGTGTTTAAGAAAATCGGTTTTATATCATTTGCGGGGGCGGTAGGGGGCGTGGCAAAAATTTGAAACAAACTCGATAAGCGTACATATGACACGAGTCTACATACCAAATTTGGTGGCTCTAGCTCTTATAGTTTCCGAGATCTAGGTGTTCATACAGACGGACGGGCGGACGGACGGACGGTCGGACGGACGGACAGACGGACATAGCTAGATCGTCTCGGCTGTTCATGCTGATCAAGAATATATATACTTTATGGGGTCGGAAAAGCTTCCTTCTGCCTGTTACATACATTTTAGCGACTTTAATATACCATTTCACCCTATGGGTGTATGGTATAAAAAGGAGGACACGGGGCCAAACAAGGATTCCTTCACCATCTATTCCTCTTTCTTCCTCATCTATTCCCACTCCTTCCTTATCTATTCCTTCTTCTACTCTATCAAAAAACTAACAACTTCCTTCTCTGTCGGCTATCAGAATGTCAGAGGCCTTAATACCAAACTTACTAAACTCTTTGTAGATAGTCTGTCTTTTGATTTTGACCTAATTGTCTTTACTGAGACTTGGTTAAAACCTGCCGTTTTTGACGCCACAGTTCTACCCTCTAATTTCAATATTTTTAGACGTGATCGTACTGATCGCAGGGGTGGTGGAGTTCTTATTGCTGTAGATTCCGCCCTATCATCGGTTCTGATAATAATACCTATCTCAAGTACTATTGAATTTATATGCGTTAAGGTATCTTTCACTCGTTTTTCCATTTTTGTTACTTGTTCTTACATTCCGCCCCAATCGGAATGGCCAACCTATTTACTACACTTAGATTCTATTAAATTTATACTTGAACTACTTTCTGACAGAGACTTATTAATTGTCCTTGCGGACTTTAACCTGCCCACTATGACTTGGTCAACAGTTAATGGTAGCAAAACGTTACTGCCCTCTGGGTGTCATGATTTTATTGATGGTCTGCTTGAGCTTTCGTTGGCCCAGCTGAATTCGATTTCTAATACGTCTGGCAGATTTCTGGATCGGATTTTTACTTCTGATCCTAGCTTTTGTGAAGTATCTAGAACTAGTCCAATGGTGTTACCAGAGGATAGGTATCATCCTACTTTAGAGTTATCTATTGAGTTTCCCAGCCGCGAGCCCATCTCCGAGTGTGATCCTACGGTACGCACCCGATGTTTTCGGAAGACTGACTTTGTCGCACTAAACAATGCCTTTCTTAATACCGATTGGACTAATTTATACACTTGTACGGGTATGAATTCCGCCATTTCTTTATTTTATACCCCTGTTGACTCGATCTTTAATGACTGGGTACCTCTAGTGTCTCCTGTGGTGACGCAAAAATCACCATGGTTTACGCGGGGGCTGTCAAAACTGAAGAATCTTAAGTCTAGGTATTACAAAAAATATAAAGTCACGGGTCTACCATCGGATCTGTCTCGTTACTTGGTTGCTAAATCGAATTTTATTGTTTCTAATTCTAAATGCTATAATAATTACTTACAACGTTGTAAGTTGCAATTTTCCGAAAATCCTAAAGAGTTCTATAGTTTCGTTAACTCAAAGCGAAATTCTATCTCCCTTCCATCGTTTGCAGTTTTTAATAATGATTCGGCCTCTTCTGATCAATCTATTTCTAATTTATTTGCTAACTTCTTCTCGACTACGTACATATCTACTAAGTACAACTCTAGTCAGATATATCCATATCCTATAACGAAATCCAACTGTATTGTTAATCCTATTATAACGCAAAGTTCGGTAGCTAAGGAACTATTGACGATTAAGCCGGTATACTCACCGGGCCCAGACGGTATTCCCGCTTGTGTCCTGAGGTTCTGTGCGGAGTCATTGTGCTCGCCTTTACTCAAGCTTTTTGAGTTGTCCGTTACACTGTCCGAGTTTCCAACTATATGGAAGGATTCGTTTATTTTACCTCTTCACAAATGTGGCAATAAATCCGACGTCACTAATTACAGAGGAATTTCTAAATTGTCAGCGATACCTAAACTGTTTGAGAAAATTATGACGTCTCAAATACAGCATTTATGTAAATCTATTTTTTCGCCGTACCAGCATGGGTTTGTCAAGAATAGGTCTACCACAACTAACCTTTTACAGTTTACATCTTTTGTAATCCAAGGTTTTAAGAAACAGAACCAAACTGATGTTATATATACGGATTTCAGTAAGGCTCTCGATTCGGTAAACCATGCCTTACTATTACATAAGCTGAATTTAGTTGGCTTTCCGGATGCTCTGCTTGCTTGGATTTCACAATATCTAAGGAATAGGAGGCAGAGGGTTCTTTTTAGGTCCTCTCTTTCTAAGATCATTTGTGTTGAATCGGGAGTCCCACAGGGCAGTCACCTTGGCCCATTACTATTTACCATTTTTATTAATGATCTCCCCACCGTTCTTTTAAATTCCAGAGTTCTTATATATGCCGATGATGTAAAAATCGCTAATCGCATCGTAGACTCTCTCTCATGTCATACCTTGCAAGCTGACCTGAATGCTTTTCAGGGGTGGTGTAGGACTAACTTGTTATCTCTAAACTGTTCTAAGTGCAAAGTTATGTCTTTTTATAGAGGTTCTCCCCAATTAACAAGTTACTTTTTAAATAATTTCCCGTTAGAAAAAAAAATTAATTAATAAGAGATTGTAAAAGATTTGGGGATCTTAATCGACCACAAACTTAGTTTTAATCAGCATATATCGACTACTGTTAGTAGGGCTAAGAGTGTTCTTGGCTTTATAAAGCGCTGGTCGAAGGAGTTCAAGGATCCATATACTACTAAAATACTTTTTACTTCTTTAGTCCGCCCCATATTAGAATATGGATCTTGTGTTTGGTCTCCTCAATATGAGTTTTATCAAAACAAATTAGAATCTGTACAAAAACAGTTTTTACTCTTTGCCTTTCGTGATTTGCGCTGGGATCCAACTGTACAACTTCCATCTTATTCTAGTCGACTTCAGTTAATTAACCTTCCTTCTTTAACTAATCGTAGAATAATGCTTGGTGTAACTTTTCTTTACAAACTTTTGAATGGTGAGATTGACTCTTCCAAGCTGTTAAGCCAAATTAACATTTCTGTTCCATCTAGAAGGACCCGCAATTTCACACCGCTTATACTAACTTTTCCCTGCATGAACCTTTTCGAATACTATGTAGTGACTACAACAGACTTTGGCACGTTATCGGTTCCGAAACATCGCTTCCGGGTATAAAAACTGCGATCTTGTCCTTCCTCGCTCGTAATTAGTTGTAATCATCTTTATTTTTACCTATCCTGTTTTCTTTTTATATGTAACCTATTTATCTCATTACATTTAATATTTTCTATTTCTTTAGTTTAATTTATGTTTATATATGTAATACGCCTATGCCCTTAGGTCGGAGTGGGTAGAGGTTGTAACATTAACTTTACTTAGGGTCATTCGTAACAGGCCCGGGCCTGGTGTCATATGGGCCACTTGTTCGTACTGAGCGTTGTACGACTACGTCTATAAAAAAAAAAAAAAAAAAAATTAAAAATTTCATAAAAAAATTGACATGGAAATGGAAAGAGAACCACCGAATTTGCAAAAATTTTGAGGTAAAGAACCAAGAGTGGTTAGATGACGATCTAGTATAGGTAGACCAAATTTCAAATGTTGGACGACCTAAACTCAGTTTTGGAGATAGTCAGGGAAAAACAAAAAAAAAAAAAATTGTCGGACATTGTCAAGGAAATTCCAAGCAATGAGCTGGTCTCTGCGGCAAGTAATAGTTTGTACAATTGTGGAAAGCGAAGTGCATCTAGAATGATTAATTTGTTTAGCTCTGATGAAAGTCTTCCCAAGAAAGTAATATCGTTCATTCAATCCGAAGATAAACAACCAATTAACTACACACCAGAGGAAGCCTTAGCCTTATGTATATATTGATGGTGGTTACACAAAGATGGCTTACACGGACTTGCAGCGTGGTACCAAAAAGCGAAATGCAAATATATTTCCGACGTATGATGTATTGCGGTCTGCAAAAAAAACTGTGCTATCCTAGTGGTCTAGAACTGATCATTCATTTGAGGTACCTTTACAAAATTTAATTGACCACACAGTATCTCGAATATATAAAGCACATTATAAAGATTTTCCAAGTATAGAGAATAACAATGGTTCCCAGCTAACTGCTATATATAAATGGGGCTGTGATGGAAGTAGTGGCCCACTCAACTTATCGCCAAAATTTTAATGATTTAAACGTTTGTATGATCGATCAGCACATGTTTTCGGTGTACTTGGTACCATTGGAAATACTTCGTGGATCAGAAAAAGTTTGGAAGAATGAGAAACCTTCATCCACTCGTTATTGCAGGCCATTAAAAGTGCTCTGTCGAAAGGAAACAGCAGATTTGTTAATGATGTTGTAAATAATTTCAAAAGCCAAATAACAACAATACAGCCAACTATTGTAGAAAGTTTTGAAGTACATCATCAATTTTATATGACCATGATAGATGGAAAAGTATTCAGTGTTCTGGCGGAATCGTCATCTTCAGTTTGTGGAATATGTGGTACAACTCCAAAAAAAATGAATGATCTCAGTGATATTAAAAATTTACCATGCAAAGAAAATCTCTACGAATATGGTTTATCCAGTCTACATGCTTGGATTCGTTTCCTTGATGGCATTCTGCATATTAGCTATAGACTGATAATTAAAAATTAGCAAGTTCGAAGTACAGATAAATCAGCTGTTGATATTAGAAAACTGAAAATACAAAAGAATTTGCGAAAGGAGATGGGTATATTGGTTGATATTCCCCAGCCAGGTGGCTCAGGCAGTACAAATAACGGCAACACAGCGAGAAAGTTTATTCATGATGCCAAAATAACTGGAGTCAACTATCTTTTAATTTCTCGATTTACTGTAATCTTACGAACACTATCATCCGGATGTGAAATTGATACACAAGCCTTTAAACATTATGCATTTCAAACTGCAATATTATTTGTAGACAAGTACCTATGGTTCTATATGCCTTCATCTGTCCATAAAATTTTGATTCATGGTGCACAAATTATAGAACACTTTGACCTTCCGATAGGTATGACGTCAGAAGAAGCTCTTGAGGCCAGAAATAAAGACCAGAGAAAGTTTCGATTAAACCACACACGAAAAAATTCTCGCAGTAACACAATGGAAGACTTGGCTCACACACTTTTTATTTCATCGGATCCATTTATTACAATGTTAGCAAAATCCACAGTTAAATTTTCTAAAAAAGATCAGTTTTTAGATAAAGACATTATTAGTCTTATTTTAAGTAAAGACGCACAAGAAGAGTTATCAGATTGCACAACATCAGATTGCAATTTATTTGAATTTTTTTTATACGTGTATATATCCTTTATAAGTACCAGCAAAAAAAAAATTTTTGAAAATGTGTAACGAAATTTTTTAAAATTGAGCGAAACCGACCAGACATCGAATAAAACAGGTTTACACTAACTTGGAACAAATAATAAAAACAAATATTTTCACTGAATGAAACAATTTTTGTTCATTAATTTTAATGTGTAATAAATTTATCTACAAAAAAAAAATATCCGTACAAAAATAGCATCATTTTTGCAGAAGTTATTAATTAATCGCCGCTGTTGAAAATACCACATGTTTCTGTTTGCAGCCCTGTATTTATCCCTGGTTATATCGATTGTACTAAGCTTGTAGGTTATCGATATAAGATGCTTTGTAACTCTGTATATTTTTGTCTTCTTCCTTTTCCGCCCTTCAAAGTGTATGGACACTTAATAAAGATAAAACTTATAATTTAACGCAATCCACTCGATGGTCAACAGGTTATGGGCCCAGATACACGCGAGTGTGGGCAGGAGGATTTGTGTTAAAAGTTTAAGTAGATATTTCGCGGCTGGCGAAAAGTAATTGTGCGGAAAGACACACGGCATAAGGCGCGTGGTAAAATATGAGTTCTTTTTACCAAATAGAAAAGTTGGAGGAGGGGAATTATGATTCCTGGTCCGTTCAAATGCGCAGCGTGTTGATCCATGCGGAATTATGGAACTCCATAGGCAGCACGAGGCCTACGGAAACGAATGCTGCGTGGGATGCACAGAATCAGAAAGCGTTGGCGACGATAACGCTGAGTGTAAGACCGTCTCAGTAGGTTTACCTCAAGAATTGTGCTACAGCAAAGGAAGCTTGGGATAAGCTCAAGGAAACGTACGAGCCAAGCGGACCCGTCCGGAGGGTGTCGCTATATAAAAAGTTGCTTGGGTTGCAGCTGAAAGAGGACAAGATGAGCGACTATCTCAATATGTTCTTCTCTACAAAGGACAAACTTGCTGAAGTAAATATTAAGCTAGAAGATGAACTAGCGGTGATCATATTACTTTCAAGTTTGCCAAAGGAAGGACAAAGGACAGTCTAAGGATTAAGTTGCTGGAAGAAGGAGATCGCAGGAGTAACGAGAGAATGTCAACCCCAGAAGAGCAACGGGCATACCAGGCAAATGTGCGAAAAAATCCAACTCGTAAGAAGAGGTCTCTGGTGGATATAGAGTGCTACAGTTGTGGGCAACGAGGTCACTATAACGGGGACTGCCCAAAGTTTCAAGAAAAGCCAAAGGAAAATCGGCAATCACAACATCGATCGTACACTATTCTAGCTGCGGCACAGGCAGGAAATCTAGATGCTTCGAGCTGGTGTGTGGATTCGGGAGCAACGGCTCATTTATGTGGCAGGCGTAGTATGTTTGCGAATTATGTTGCACATGAGGAAGATGTTGTATTGGCCAACAACCACGTCATAAAAGCAGTTGGCAGAGGTGACGTGCTTGTACAAACAGGATTTTGTGAGCTGAAATTGGAAAATGTTTTGCACTTACCAGGGTTGGAGACGAATTTTATGTCGGTTGATCGAGCAGTCGATAGGCGATGAACTGTGACTTTCGACAAAAATTCAGCGACCGTTCGCCAAGACGACGAGATGGTACTAATAGCAGAGAGGCAAAGAAAGCTCTTTGTGTTTAAGGAGACAGGCAATCGATGCTTTGGAGCGAAACAAATAAGTGCAGAAGATTGGCACTACAGGTATGGTCATTTGAATTATTCAAGTCTAATGAATATTGTTAAACGCAGGATGGTGACTGGCATGGAAAATGTGGATTTTCCCGAGAAGATGCCATGTGTGACTTGTATGAGAAGCAAGATTCATACTCAACCTTTCCCGTCAGCGTCTGAACATAGAGCTCAGCATCTTTTGGAATTGGTACATACCGATGTATGTGGACCTTTTAAGCAACATTCTCTAGGCGGTTCTTCATATTTTTTGACATTCATAGACGACATGTCGAGACGAATATTTGCTTATTGTCTAAAATCGAAGGACGAAGTATTCGAGAAATTCGTGGAATTTAAAGAGATGGCTGAAAGACAGACTGGCCAAAAATTGAAGGCAAAATAAGAAGTGACAACGGCCGAGAATTCATCAACAGGCGTTTTGATGGGTACTTAAAGGATCATGGAATTGTGCGTCAGTTGACGGTTCCATATAGCCCTCAACAGAATGGAGTGGCTGAACGAGCAAACCGGACGCTTGTCGAGATGGCTAGATGTTTGCTTGTACACGCGGATATGCAGGAGTTTCTCTGGGCTGAGGCAATAATGACAGCGTGTTACATTCGAAACAGATCACCAACAGCAGCTTTAGTTGGTATGACACCTTATGAGGCATGGACTGGAAGGAAACCCAATGTGCAGGGTATGCGCATTTTTGGATCGATAGCAGTTGCATTAGATAAGAGACGACGAAGCAAGTTTCAGGCCAAAGGCAGAGAATATCGACTCGTAGGATATTCACTGGTATCAAAAGCATACAGGTTGTATGACAAAAAAAAACGAGAGGTCATTGAGAAACGGGATGTAATGTTCAAGGATCTGAATGATGTGGTTTCGATTGTTGAATCCCCAAGTCCAGCACAAACAGTCACAGGTTTGGAAATGCGGTGGGACGAATCAAGTAAAGATGATCTGGAAAATGAGGAATTTGTTAGCGCTGAAGATTTCGATAATGAGAGTTCAGGGCAGAGCGATGATGAAGCTGGCCAAGCGGAAGAACAAGAATCAGAACAAGAGATACGGCAGGAAGGACAGATCGGTCCTGGAAGGCCACGTTTGATTCGCACCGGTAAGCCAGGACGTCCCAAGAAAATATACAATCGTGTAAACAAGTTACATGTAAAGGAACTGGATTTGCCACAGACATTTGATGATGCGATGCAAGGTAAGCAATCTTCATTCTGGAAGACTGTTATGGATAAGGAATATGAGGCTCTGTTGGCAAACAAGACATGGACACTAGTAGATTTACCCAAGGGACAAAAAGCGATTGGTTCAAAGTGGGTATATACTATCAAAAGGAGTGGCGATGGAAGCGTGGACCGGTATAAGTCTCGGTTGGTGGCTAAAGGGTGCTCACAGATATACGGCGTCGATTATACCGAAACCTTCTCACCGAAACGATACGGCTAGTTTTGGCTATAGCAGCGGAGCTGAAACTATATCTGCACCAAAGGGATGTGTGCACAGCCTATCTTAACAGTGACCTAAACGAAATCGTCTATATGAGGCAGCCTCAGGGATATGTGGATAAGGCAAATTCACAACAGGTGTTGAGGCTGAATAAAGCTATATATGGATTGAAACAAGCAGGAAGGGAGTGGAATGCCAAGTTGAATGCAGCACTATGTGCTCTTGGATTCACTTCCTCCAAGAACGAGCCGTGCCTTTATCAACAGGATATAAAAGGTAGACTTTGTTTGGTACTAATATATGTAGATGATTTACATATAGCTTGCCAAAAGATGGATGACATGATCGCAATCAAGGCAAAGATTGCGATGAAATTCGAATGCGTAGATAAGGGTCCGTTACGAGAGTTTTTGGGCATGCAAGTAGACCGGAATGATGATACAGGCAGTATCGTGATGAACCAGGCTCAGTACATAAAAGGCATGCTTCAAAGACATAGTATGGAAGTATGTCGAGCAGTTGCTACTCCATTGGATGCTGGTCTCCAAGTGGCGTGCAGTGACTAGAAATGCGTCATACAGGATGTGACAATGTATCAGTCAGCAATCGGAGAGTTGATGTGGCTTGCATTAACATCAAGACCTGATATCTACCATTCAGTTATCAAATTAGCACAAAGGAATAAGGAACCTCACAGTGAACATGTTGCAGCAGTTATGCATGTTATGAGGTATTTGGCGGCAACGCAGGATCTTAAGTTGCACTACCGATCGTGTGGAGATGCTCTTACGGGATACGCTGACGCAGATTGGGGCGGTGATGTGAGCAACCGCAAATCGTACACAGGGTACGTGTTTTTCTTGGCAGGTGGCCCTATTTCCTGGAAGTCAGAAAAACAATGCAGTGTGGCGTTGAGCAGCACAGAGGCCGAATACATGGCTATGTCTTCAGCGGCGAAAGAGGCTTTGCATTTAAGGCGATTGTTGATCGAGATTGGATGTGGAGACGCTGGGACATCTACGAAATTGTTTGGAGACAATTTGAGTGCTCAATCTCTGGCCAAGAATCCTGTGTTTCATGCTCGATCGAAACACATTGACATCAGACATCATTTCGTTCGAGAAGTTGTTACAAGAGGCGAGATTGATCTGGACTATATATCAACTAAGGACATGGTAGCTGATATATTAACGAAAAATTTGTCTAAGCAAAAGCATAATCATTGTGTCAAGTTATTGAATTTAAACTAAGAAAGAAATTGTAATTGGCACACAGAATCATATTGAGGAAGGGTGTTGAAAATACCATATGTTTCTGTTTGCAGCCCTGTATTTATCCCTGGTTATATCGATTGTACTAAGCTTGTAGATTATCGATATAAGATGCTTTGTAACTCCTTTTCCGCCCTTGAAAGTGTATGGACACTTTATAAAGATAAAACTTATAATTTAACGCAATCCACTCGATTCTCAACAGCCGCTAAATCAGCCGTTTCGCCCACAGTGCACTGTGCGTCGTTTAGAATAAACAAAGTTGTAGAATCTTTTGGGGTGTGTATACAATTCAACCTTACAGCGCTCGATATTATTATTGTATCATCGAGTATTTAAGATACTATTCAGATATTTCAGATCTGTTTGCTAAATTCTTTCAGTCGACTTATTCTACTACTGTTTCGGGTCCCACATCATATCCCTTCTCAATCCCCCATTTAAAATGTATGCTTTTTCCTAGTATTACCGAAGACTGTATTCGTACCCGGGCCTGATAATATACCTAGTTGCATCCTTAAAATGTGTTCGATTTCCCTATCTAGGCCTTTATCTCGGTTATTCTTTATATCGAGTGAGACTTGTAGCTTTCCTGATGTTTGGAAGGAGTCTTTTATTATTCCCCTTTTAAAAAAGCGCAACAAATCGGATATTTCCAACTACCGTGGCATTGCCAAACTTTCACCAATACCTAAGCTGTTTGAGGAAATTATTACGTCTTCTCTTCAACACTTATTCAGATCCATTATTTCTCCTTGTCAGCATGGCTTCATGAAAGGTCGTTCGTCGCTTACCAACCTTTTAGAATTGACTACCCTTGTACACCATGGCTTCCGTAAAAAGTGTCAAACTGATGTTATTTATACCGACTTTAGTAAGGCTTTTGATACGGTTGATCATTCTATGCTTCTTACGAAACTTAACATTATGGGCTTTTCCCCGAAACTGTTGGCTTGGTTAAAATCGTATCTTATTGCCTTTTCGTTCCTCAATATCCAAAAATGTTCGAGTTACCTCAGGTGTCCCAAAAGGCAGTCATCTGGGCCCACTGTTATTTACCTTGCTTATAAATGATTTCCCCTTGGCCTTGGTTCACTCACGCGTGCTCATGTTTGCGGATGACGTCAAGATTTGTTATTCCTATAATGATCCTTCTTTCCAACAGTACTTGCAATCTGATCTCGATGCTTTCTGTGATTGGTGCCACGATAATAAACTACACCTTAATGCCTCAAAGTGCTCTTTTATGACATTCAGTCGTTTGTCTCCGATCCTAGCTCATTACTCTATTAAGTCTGATCTGTTAGATTGTGTATCATCATTTAAAGACTTAGGCGTTATTTCTGACCCAAAACTGTCACATAATTTATATATATATTCAATTGTCAATAGAGCATGCAGTCTTCTTCTCTTAAAAAAAAGTTGGGCCAAAGAATTTGATGATCGCTACGGAACAACGGTTTTATACACTTCGTTCGGCCTACTCTACTCGTATATGTTGATAACTACGAGCGTAGTTTTGAATCGGTTTAGAAGCAATTCCTTAAGTTCGCGTTACGTGGCCTTAATTGGGACCCGAGTCTTCGCCTTCCTTCTTATTCTGACAGACTTCTTCATATTAATCTTCTTTAACTTTACAACCGTATTCTCGTATTTGGCATTATCTTTCTCCATAAACTAGTCAACGGTGAAGTCAATTCTACTAATTTATTAAATACTCTGTATTTTTGTTTTCCCTCACGTCGGACCAGAAGTTTTTTCCTATTCACCTTAGTAGATGTCTGACTAACTACTCTCTTCACGAACCTTTTCGTGTTCTTTGCCAATCTTTTAACAACCTTTTTCACCTTATCTCTCCTCATCTTTCTGTCACTTCTCTATAATTTTCAATAATCTACAACGTAACCGCTGAATATATTTTGGACATCGCATTACTTGCAACTCTCCCATGACCACATTGACTGTAAATCGGGGCATACCTAGCACTTCGTGCAAATACAACACCTTTCTTCGACTGCCGTTTTAGTTAACGTAAATAAATAAATAAATAAATAAGTCTTTAAGAAAATAGAAAATTGAATTTAACTCTCTGCACACCAAATTAGGAGGTTCTAGCTCTTATAGAGACGGACGGACAGACAGACATTGCTAAATCGAATCGGTTGTTAATCCTGATCAACAATATATAGGTATACTTTATGGGGTCGGAAAATCCTTCTTTTGCTTGTAACATACATTTTAGCGACTTTAATATACCATTTCACCCTATGGTTGCATAGTATAAAAATATCGGAAACATCGCAAATCTCGTCCCAATTAGAAAAAGCACAGTGCGAGGCTTCGTCCGCTTGCAATTGCTGTGGAGATCCTGGAAGGGCTTCAAGTGGACAGTGCGGCGAGTGTTAACAGAAAATAACTTGAATGCTAGCAGCCCTTACATAAGAACATAAGGGAACGGATTAAATATTCAAAATCCCACGTAAACTGGTCATTGGAGAAATGGCGCAACATACTTTGGTCAGATGAGTCCAAAATTGTCATATTTATCCGAAAAACACGGATAGAGTCCGCCTTGCCTGATATTAAGCTAGTCTTTCTTTTAAAACTACTGTATACTTTAAATTTTTTTGGTCTTCAAAATATGCACTACTATTATTTCTAGCCTCAATTTGGCACTATTCTCACAAAATCTTCATTACTTTCGAAAAATCAAAATGACGTGTTTTTTCTTTGTAAATTATATATATAAATTCGCATACTAAAAAATTTCAGTCTCGCCCCGAAAACAAACCTTTCCATGCTATAATTAAAATGGGCGATGCCACTACCTTCACTTTGTTAATAAACCACCTTTTTTCAACAACCAAAAGCTGTCTTTCCGTATCTTGTGTTTGCGAGCTCATACAAATATTTCAATTTGTTAAATTAATATTTTACTGTTTAAGGGGTGTCACAGATATCGATAACACCCTGAAATCAACTCAAACGCATATGTATAGTGTCAAAAATATCGTTTGACAGAAATTTCGCTGCTTTTCTTCCCACATTTTGATATGTCGCTTCTATTAAAATATGAATGGAATAAAGTAGGGGAAGAGCTCCGGTTGTGGGCATAGTTTTGTTTTTGCCATATTACTTTTGACCAAATGCATATTAAGCAACTACTAATTGAAAATGCTTATATAACTGCCAGTTATAACTGCCAGTTTCCTTCAATTAAAAAAATTTTATGCAGATTTGGTGAAGTGACCTTTTTTTGGGGAAAAAAATTTGACTCCGGTTGTGAGCTTCATTTTAAAAGTCTTCAGTGGCATAAACAATAAAAAATTGAACGTTTTCACATTACTTCTCGTCCTCTTCGTCTTCTAAATCAGCCTCACAATGATTGCATGTAAAATAGCTGACACGGAAATTGGCGCATTTTAAATGAATTTATAATATTATAAAAATACAAGAACAAAGGCATAGTTAGATGTACAAGATCATTCATGACACTTAGAGAGAACATGCGCACCAGAGAACCCAGAGACTCGGGGCTAACTTCGGCCGTGCCGAAGTTTATATACCCTTGCAACTTTGTACATACCAAATTTCTTTAACTTTAATTGTGGTAAAAAATACAACAAGAGTCACAGTTTTTCACCGATCCTTCCTAAGGGAGCTAAGTGATATAGTCACCCGATCTTAATAGAATTTGGCGTAGTAATTAATAGGTATATTAAACTGATAAATATTCATTTTTATGCCAATTGCGTGAAAAGTAACGAAGTTATTGATAAAAGTCACTGTTTTCGGCCGATCGTTCCTATGGGAGCAATCCGATATAGTCATCCGATCTTGATCAAATTTGGCACAGTCATTTACAATAAACTCACCAATATTAAATTTCACGACAGTACCTCAGAAAATAACGAAGTTATTGAGAAAAGTCACTGTTCGTGACTTTGCCGTTTGTATGGAATCTATACGATATAGATATATAGATATATATACGATATACAAGCCTACATGCAAAATTTCACCTCTGTAGCTCTTACGGTGTAGGAAGATTTTGCGTTGATCCCGACGGACGGACTGGCTACATGAACTCGTCTCGTCATGCTGATCAAGACTATATATACTTTATATGGTCCGCGATGCTTCGTTCTATGCGTTGCACACTTCTGACCAAAATTAATATACCGTTTTTGCAAGGGTATAAAAAGGGTGCCCACAACTGGCGTAATGACGGTGCCCACAACCGGGAATGACAAACATTTTTCAAAAGAACAAAAAATTATGAAATGAGTAAATTATAATTAAACACATCATTAAATTACAAAATACAATTAAAAACAATGCAATAAACTGAAACACTCACCTGTTTTGAAAGAATTAACATAAATTTATCGCAATTCAAAAATAAAATAAATTACTTTACGTCTGAATTTATTCAGAATTTCGTTTATAATGCTCACAGCTACTACACAAATTTGTGTATTCCTTTCGGTATCATCTCAAAAACTTCGTACTGTCAATAAACACAACTTAGAATACTCAGTTCAATAAAATATAATTTCGTTCAAAAGCTAGATAGGAGTGTCCATAACCAGAGCGTGCCCACAACCGGAGCTCTTCCCCTACTGTTTAAATAAACTTTGCTTATTTTCGAATCGAAATGCATTTAACAATCGCCTTAAATGTTTATTCTAATGTTAAATTTATTGTTTTACAAAAACGCCATTGAAAGAAATTAATAACGGTAGATTTTGCTGAAACTAGTAGATTTCATAGAAAAAATTAACCAAGTGGACAACTCTGTACTTATGTATATTGGCCTTCCAAAGGAAGAAGCATAAACAGCGGAAATTTTATGCCGCGCTCTGGGAAAACTTGATTTTAATTAATTTAAATTTGTTTACAAATACATTTATTAAAATGAAAATGCAGTTAATTTGAAATTGAAATCTTGCCACCGCTTACTAAATACTACAATAACCTATTTTTTTTTATTAATGATTGGTCTTGTCTGTAATGTTGCACGGGCATAGCCTATGCCATTTTTGTCATGTATAAAACACTCTTAAATCGGTTTTTGATGTTTATGTCTCCCGTGTGACCCAAGGATGGTCTAATAGACCTCCTTGGTTCTCATCTGAGTTATGTAACTTGAATAATGTAAAATCGCTATAAAAGATTTAAAAAATCGGGTAAGCTTTTGGATTTTCCCTTTATGCAGTCGCTCGACCAAAATTCAGCGATATGTAAACTCCGGTTTCCTCGAAATCCCAAGCAATTTTATTTATTTTTTATAACTTTACATCAGTGCAACCGTTCTACTTGTCTTTTGAAAGCAATTGATCAGGCCATTGCCGATGTAAGACTCAGTTGTGTACAAATTTGAGAAAATAATAACATCTCATATTAGAATTTACATCTCACTCGATCAAAGGATTCAAGACTGCCGTGCAAACTGACGCCATTTATACTGACTTCAGCAAAGCTTTCGACTCTGTTAATCATACTTCTTTTATACAAGTTGAACGCACTTGGTATTACCAGCCTTTTGCTTTATTGGATTCTTCAATATCTTTCTAAGCGTACACAAAAAGTCCTCTTTAAATCTTCATTATCTAAGACCATCCAAGTGACCTCTGGAGTACCTAAGAGTAGTCTCTTTTTATAAATGATCTTCCATTGGTAGTGACACATTCACATGTGCTTATTTACGCGGATGATGTTAAGCTTTATCTCAGTTTTAAAGACATATCGTATTTTTGCCTGCTTCAACCCGATCTTAATGATCTTCAAAGTTGGTGTGAAACCAAGTCATGTAAAGTTATGTCTTTTTATATATGCACTCCATACTTAACAACTTATTATCTGAACGACACGGTTAGATGTTATCAATGACCATAAAATAACTTTTTCCTCATATTTCTGCTACAGTTAGGAAAGCTATGAATGTTCTTGGGTTTGTGAAACGATGGTCAAAAGAGTTTGACGATCCGTACACAACCAAAATTCTGTATACTTCATTAATCCGTCCTATCTTAGAGTACGGATCTTGTATATGGTCACCTCAATATGAGCCGCACCGAAGTAAAATTGAATCTGTTCAAAAGCAATTTCTGCTTTTTGCTCTTCGAGGTCCAACATACTTCAATAGGTTAAATCAATCTTCCTTCTTTAATTAATCGTAGAGTAATGCTTGGTGCTATTTTTATTCGCAAACTTTAATAGATAATATAAACTCTCTTGAGCTATTGAGTCAGAGCAACCTTTCTGTTCCCCGTAGACCAATTAGAAATTTTATTCCTCTATCCTTAAAACACTGTATTTCTAACTATTCTTTGCATGAAACTTTTCAAGTTCTATGCTCTGTTTACAATCTTCTTTATCCCGTAATCAGATCAGAAGCATCTCTTTCTTTTCTAAAAATCTCTATTTTATCTCATTTAGCTCGTAATTAGCTGTAGTTATTTATATTTTAATTGTTTGTCCGTTTTATTTGTATATGTCTACGCGATCGTGCCAATAGACAAACAATTAGTCTAAACAAAAACATAATTGAAAGGGTTCTTTATTTTCTTTTTACAAAACTATTTGATAATCACCGAAATTGCTTGAGGTACCGACACTCAGTTAAAATAAAAAAAAAAGAAAACGACTCTGGGTGCGTGAATCAGAAGACTAGCGGTTAAGGTACTCGTTTGGCAACTATAAGCGAAGGAAGTGGTGAATTTTTTTTAAAAAAGATGGTAACTTAGAAACTGTATAAAGCATGCGGTTATAAGAACAATACCCTGAATCTCCAGGTCGTCATTCTAGACAAAACTTTTGAGTAAAACCATAAAAATCAATGAATAAGCCCAATTGCCGTTACAAAACATATATCTTGGAAGGAATCATGAAATGGATATACAAGTATTTTACTAATCAGAAGCTATGTCGAAGTTTATATACTCTTGGCCATAATATTTTTACATGTTCCAAACTCTTTTTCTGTAACATAATTGATCAAAGCACGGACAAAACCTTTAATGTATCATTCTATGCCTTTTTTCGCTATACGCAATACTCCTTTGCAAACCATTTATATGTGTACACTGTACATGCATATACGACAGTGGTCGGCACGTATACACATACAGTTTATATAGCGTTGCTTCTGCATGTGTATTTGTGTGATCTGCTATGATGATATATGTTTATAACTGAAAACTATCTCACTAATAAATTTTATAAAGATTTTCTAAATGGGATTCTCATGATGTTCAAGCATACACCTGCGAACTTAAAAATAGCACCACTTGCAGAGGTTATGTTTTCAAAGGATTCTTAGATTTATTTTAAGGTTCAAGGAACATGTGAATACGGTTTTGAACGTAAAATATTTACTACTAATGAAAGCAGAAAAAAAATTACAGTTATATCCAACGGTTTTAAAGTTTTTTAAGCAAATTCGTGACATACTCATAAAACACCCGAAACTAAAAATCGCACCACTTTTTAAATATTTACTTAAAATTAAAAAAAAAATTTTTTTTTTTTTAATTCATTGACAAGTAATGATTAGCTAGCTAAAATAGTATTAAATTATAAACTCAAGACTTAGTTCCATTGTCCATATTGGCAATAAACGCTGCGGAGCGTCTTGGCATTGAGTCAACCAGGTTGTTCGTGGAGGGGCGGAACGATTTGTGGTGTAAAACTTGGCGGGTGCCAATTTCTTTAGGGTCTGTTGAGTGCGTGATGAAATTAAAACGCGCGAGAACTTCGGTTAAAATTAATTCTGATTTATTTATTTATTTCACAAGATATCCCGACACACACGAAATGGTTCGGGTTGAAAAAGTTACAATATCGAAAGATAAGAGCGCAAGGAAAAAGAACGGGTGTTCGGGTTAGATGCTCGTACTGGATTGAATATGGCGATTCACAGGAGAACCCTTCGTCACCCTCCTCAGTATGACCGAACTCGGTTTTGGGAAAAAACCCTACCCCTCACTCTCTGCTGTTCACCCGGTGGCGTGAACATACGGCACCCTTTGCAACAAGTTGCAATTGCCTCGCTGGATATGTCTAAGGATGGGGGATGGCAGTGTTCTGGATCGCCAAGACACGGGTGGAGATGGAAAGGGAACTTTGGATGCAGATGGAGCAGGCGGCACGATGGCTGATGACCTCTGGATAGAAGTCCGAATGAAAGGCGGGTGCCTTTCGGGTCTTTGCTCTTTGGGCGGATGTACGCGACTGAGCTGTCGATGTGCAAGAGCGTGTGGTGTTGCTTACCACAACGATAGCATCCTGTGGTGCTCCTGCAGGAACCAATGGAATGCTTATGAGCCAAACAGTTCGGGCAGTCTCCGTTGCTCAAGACTACCCGTAGCCTGTCGTCAGCTCGTAGTCCTCGAAAGTGTCGGCACTGACGGAGCGCGTGTGCCCCTTGACAAACGCGGCACCTGAAGCAATTGGAACTGCGTTCTAAATCGGATGGTGCTGCTGTCCTTAGAGACATCTTCGGACTGCTGGAGGAGGTGGACCGAGACCTTCTGGATTTTCCAGTAACGGATCCACAGAGAACCCATCCGAACATCGTCTCGATCCCCACGAAAGAATCACCAACATTCTTGATGATTCGTTCCCCAAGGATAGTGGGAAGGAGCTCGGCTCCAAGCACCAAATCCACACAAGCCCTTTGGTGAAATTGCGGATCAGCGAGCGGAAGGTCAAGCGAATCCTGCTTCACCTTATTCGGCACGGCGCGGGACGGAAGTGCTTCAGCTACACTAGGCAGCACCACGGCGACTGCTTGGAACTGTTGCAGCGGTTCGTCAGGAGGAGAAATCTGTAAGCGGCACACTTTGTCGCCGCTACCAGCATCGCACTGCCCAATGTCGCGAATGCTAGTTGATACTTTGCAGCTTGGAGGATTAATCAATTCAAACATTCGTTGGGAAATAAAGGACGCTTCAGATCCCATATCAATCAAAGCGCGGAAACTTCTTGCCACGACGACGAATGGTTACCCTCGCAGTACCGAGGAGGCTCGTATTGCGAGTGGAGGCGAAGTAACTTCCCACGTTTACATGAGGGCTGCTGGAAGAATCGGAGTACGCAGGATTCGGAATTGTACAAGCATCAGGTGAGCTCTCTTGCACTTGAGCGGGGAAGGCCTGAGCTCTTGTCGTAGGTTTTCGGCTTACGGATGTAAAGGTCTGACCGCTAGAGCTTGGTTGAAGCACATTTTCGGCCTCGAGTACACGGTGGCGATCAGTTAGGAATCGATTCAGGTCGTCCCAGGATGAGACGGCGGTCTTATTTGGAACGGACTGTTCCCACAACAGCAGGGTAGATTTGGGCATTTTGCTCGTACAGATGGCTATGAGAAGGATTTCCCAATTGTCTGTACGAGCCCCGGAACGCTTAAGACCGGTCAAGCAACCTTGAATTGACGTCTGCAGTTCTCTCAAAGGCTTGCCAGACTCTTGGGATAAAGCTGGGATCTGTACTAGCTGCTTAGCTTGGCTCATAATCAATAATCGATTATTTTCCTACCGCGCAGTGAGGTTATGAGGGCCAAGCCAGGCTGTCCCCGTTGAAGATTTCGACTTCGCACGGGGGAACTGTGTGGCTTTGATCGGTGGAATTGACGGAGAGCCTGACTGGTGGGGGAGCCATTTTCGCTCTCCAAACAAAGTCCCGCCTCGCACAAATACCATATAAGAATATTCACGTTTAGCTTTGATTGTAGCTATGTGCTTCGGACTATCTTCGTTCCTCTGAGCCGTCAAGGCCTTATGGCATCGTAAAAACTCTGCCTCGACTTTTGCCCAATGTGACTTAAGCTGGTCTAAGTGTATTTTAATGGAGACGAGTGGCACATCGTCAGCCGAAGCCTGGGCCTCGCGAGCCTCGAACATCGTAGAGTGTTCTCTGAGCTATTACGAATCGAATGGAAACAAATAACTTCGTGGAATTAGAGCTCTCAAGCGAGGAGATCGAAACGAAGCTGTAAGTGGATTGTATAATTTAAGGATAGAGAAGGAGTGAGAAGGAGAAATGTCTCCTCTTTTTAATGAACACAATGAATAAGCATAGATAGCATAAATGAAATTAGAAGGATTTATAATTTTCCTCGCAGTTGTGTGAATAATTATAATTATACAATGTGGAAAAATGTTGAAATTTATAAGAGTAGTTAAAAATATGGAAAAATTGAGATCAGTTCAGTTTAGGTCTGGTGACTATGCCGGGCTCTCCATTACATTCGTTGAGAACCACTGCTTGGCTTTCTTACTGGTGTGTTTTGGGTCGTTGTCCTGTTGGAAGACCCATATTAGCGACATATTATCCTCAGCATATGGTAGCATCACCGTCTCCAAGATATCAGCATAAAGCACTTATCCTTAAAGCACTTCACGCCGTATATTGGACAGACACCATAATTAGGAAAACTGCCCAATATCATTACTCTGGATCCGCCATGTTAAATAGTCTTCAGGGTGTATTTAGAGTTGAATTTCAAGTTCTGTGGACCCGGACGTATGCTCTGGAGCCTTTTCATCCGTACAGACAACTTTACTTTCATCAGTCCATAGCGCGTTTCTTCACATTTGGACAGGCCAATTCCCATACTTTTTGGCACTCACTTGGTGACTTATTTGCTACTTAATTTTTAAGCTTAATTGCCAAATTTAGAGCGAGCAAAAAAGTAGTAGTGAGGGATCTTTCTCTGCAGGAAACTTAAACTATTGGTAGAAGGTTGCTTCTTTTTACCCTATTTCACGTGTTAAAAGTTCGCGATAGAAGATTCATTAAAGTATTCCAATTTGTGCCAGAAACCTTATAGCTGCTGAGGGCAAAACCTACAGAGAAGTTCCAGAAATTTTTCAGTGTTCTCCAACTGCTAATCGAAATTCATGAAAAGGTGAAATAAAATCAGAAAATTGTGGCAGAAAGCTGAATATAAGAAAAAGGAATAGTAGGAGCATCAAGTATTCCTCTGTTTGCATCTGCTGTGATGATACAGGAAGAGCTTGAAGTGCCGGCCAGTGTTTGGACAGTGCGGCGAGAGTTAACTGAAAATAACTTGAACGCTCGTTGCCCTCGGAAAGTTCCGTTTTTCTCACAGAAGAACAAAAAAGAACGGATTGCATACTCAAAATTCCGCCTAAATTGGCCTGTGGAGAAATGACGTAACATACTGTGGTCAGATGAGTCCAAAATTGTGATGTTTGGAGGGAGGGGATTCAGGCTGTATGTTCGTCAATCGAAAAACAAGGAGTACAGGCCACCAAGACTATTAAACATGGCAGATGAAGTGTGTTGGTGTCGGACTGTTTTTCCTACTACCGTGTTGATCCTATATGCTGCATAGAAGGCAACATGGACAAACATGTTTACGTTAAAATTATTTAGGAAGTAAAGCTTCCTAAAGGGATACTCCAATTTTTATGAAAATGTTTCTTCTATAGCTATATGATATATGATTTGACCACTATGGTCCGATCCTAAAGATTTTTAAACTTGCTCTGCCTACGGTAATAACAGACAGTTGTCGTCTAAATTGATAAAAATGGTGGTGAAGAAAATGAACCATCATGGACTCCAATTTTCGAAAACGCATTAAGCATTCTTTTTACGGACTCGTCACAACCAGGAGACAGATTTTTGCCCAAAAGTCTAACGATAGTTTCTTTTAACGATGTCCATGGAATGAACTCGGCGCCTGGTAAAACTTTGTTAAAAAATTCAGACTTTACCAATCTCCGAATATCAGGTCCATTCGAAACGCCTGAATCATTAAAACAATTCAAAAGTATTCGTGTATATGTAGGTAGAAAAAAACGCATAACCATTTTTTAATTTTGCAACACTAATTCTTGGAAAGATCTCTTGTAAACAGCAAAATACAGCGTGTCCAAGTTTGATGTGAAGTGGAGGGAAAATGATTTTTTCGGGAGATACTAGTTTTTTATGAATTCTCTTGGCATCCTTTTTGTCACTTTCAGATCTCATTTTCTGTACTGATCACCCTTTAACCGAGTGTCCCAATCGCTTAAAAAACACACGTGCTTAGTGTAGCTGTGTAGATGTAGCTACAATTGGTATTTGATCTTACTAAGAATAATACATTTCTTTTATAGTAAAAATAGAGAGCTCACCAGTGCATAGTTCGACATAGTGTTAGGTCAGCAAAATACGTCTTTATTGCGTAGCTAACCATAGCAGCTTAATTAACTAGGTCTTTATTGTTAATTGCTGACCATATCAGATCTACTTATGACTGATGAGCCATCGATTTCTATAATCGGGTTACAGTATGTAACTTGACATACATTTCTATTTTGTTCTATATTATGATTGTCTTATTGTTATCTTATTTTATATAATCTAAATACCAACAACCACTTTGGACTGAACAAAAAGTCACCCGTTTTCAGAAATGAGCAAGATAGTAAAAATAAGGCATTTTGAGCTGTTCATAAATATAGCAATGACAACTAAGAATTAAAATCTGTCGATTCGAAATTATTTGAAACTTCAAATTCAGTTCACCTTTGGTTCTTAGGACTTAACACTTAGTCCCGAACCAAATATTGGGAATAGCGGCTTGCCACCTGGGCCGCACCGAATCCAGCAAAGCTGAATTGGGATCTGCTGCCATGTTTCTTGGATAACTTCCCAATGATAAGCTTTATTGGACGGTTTTTTCTTTGTGACGCTTCTCTGAATTTTTCACCATACATTTTCAGTGGGTTACCAATCCGGCGACTAAGGTACCCTGGCATTCTTTCAAATTGAAAACAACTTTTTCGAGCTTGCTCCTATGTTTTGGGTCGTTGGAACGGTGATATGTCCATTAGCATACTGCGCTGCTATATTTTTTAACACAGCTGTAGCTTCCATATATGGAAAAATGTTTATTTTATCACTTGGCTATTTTTATTCCGATTTCGATCAAATTCGGTGTTTTGCTGGATATTAGTATAAAATTTAAGTGTGCTAAATTTGATTGCACAAGGTAGAAAATTACGGGAGATAATCAAGTTTTTCCAAACTTCGGGGGCGGAAAGGGGCGTGGCAAAATCTTTAGACATAAAAAATGTGCGAAATTACTAAGCAAATATACATATCAACAATGGTGTCTCTAGGTAGAATAGTTTTTGAGAAAATCGGTTTTATTTAATTTGCAGGGGCGGTAGGGGGCGTGGCAAAGTTTTTACAAATACAAAATGTGCGCATTTATTGCGTAAATATACATACCAAATTTTGTGTCTCTAGTTGCTATAGTGTTCGAGAAAATCGGTTTTATTTAATTTGTGGGGGCGATAGGGGGCGTGGCAAAAATTTGAAACAAACTCGATAAGCGTACATATTACACGAGACCACATACCAAATTTGGTGACTCTAGTTCTTATAGTCTTCGAGATCTAGGTGTTCATACGGACGGACGGACATGGCTAGATCGTCTCGGCTGTTGATGCTGATCAAGAATATATATACTCTATGGGGTATATGTTACATACATTTTGGCGACTTTCATATACCATTTCACCCTATAGGTGTATGGTATAAAAATTCAGCATTATCACATAATAACACAAGTTTACAAAATTGTGACTTTTTTTTGTTGTGCAAGGTTCAAATATTCATTTATAGGGTAAAAAAATAACCAAGTGGACAACTATGTACTGATATTGACCCGCCAAAAAAAAGAAGAAGAAGCATAAACATATTTATATTTCTCTCTTGTCTCTTTTGTATTTAATTCTGCGCTTGCCTAAATAAATTAGTGGCACGCGCATTATGTTAGTCATTAATAAACTTCTCATTTGTACGGACGTCTTACTATTCTTTTGTTGTGCCTGTGTTTTTCTGGTTGTGTATTCTTCTCCCCTCTCAACACTTTCAACTGAGTCTTTGGTTAATTTGAGAGTTGATTGAAAAAACGAAGCAAAACTATAGATATATGCTCGAGGAAAATAATAAACAAATTTCTTGCCACAGCTCAATTCTTTTGAAAGACCCCATAAGTAGCATAAATAGTTAGATAAAATAACGGTAGTAGGCTTTGCTACAAAGTGGGATTATTGCGAACACATCTGGCAGCCTGGTTTGTCACCCGCCCATCTGGCAACCTTATATGCATAAGTCACACTCTCGTATATATGGCGCCGTCTGTGCCGGACGTTCTTTCTTAGTTGTACCACAAATAATCTATTCACTACAAATATGTATACATATCCATCAATAACTCTGTGATACTATGAAGTTGAATAAATCTCAACAGGGATTAATTTCTGTTAATTTTAATTCAATTTCAAATGTAGACGATAGGTTTGTCAATGCAACGACTATTTTGATATTTTCAATTCAATTCAACGCGTGTTTGATATTTTAAAACTTTCCACTTTGTAATAATTCGTTCACTAATTGCTCAAATTTTTTCTTATTTTTCTGGAACATGCTTTATATATTTCCATTTGCAAAAACGCATAAAAACGTTAAATCCAAAAACAGATTATTTATTTTTGTATTGCACAACCCTATCGTCTTCATCAACTATCGAAATAGCAGCTAAAGGTAATCGTTTTTGCTAATTTGCCAATCGGTACCAGTGACTCCAAAAAATAGTTCCAAAAATACAATGTCTATGATTTCTGTAAAACCAACGTTTCATTTGGTGGATTTCAAAAACAAACTGCCTCAAAATCTCTAGAGATTTCTGTGACACCCCTGATATTGGTTTTTTTTCGTTGAGCTCTTGTTTTCGAGATATTTCAGAAAACTCAGGTTTTTGATGTACCTTACTTCACTTTTGGTTTTTCTAGATCACATTTTTTCAAAAATATCTTTATTCTATTCTCTATTCTTGTACTCGAATATGTCTATTTAATACTTTTTACATGGCTTCTACAACCTAAGTTGATGCTGATCGAGAATATATATTCTTTATGGGGTCGGAAAAGTTTATTCTGCCTGTTTTATATTGTGGCGATATTAATATAAAAATTTACCCTATGGGTGCATGGTATGATCAGTTTTCGAAAAACGCTACATTGAATTTTGAGGAATGTTGACAAAATACATGTTCTCTTCATTCGGTTGTGATTTTTAATTGATTGATTTTTTAATTTTTAATCATAAGCAGCACAAGAGGTGAACAGGTTGTCTGTATAGCTATTTCAAGAACCAACAAGTTTTATCATCAACAGACTTCGCTAAAGAATCTAGACGTGTAATGGCCCTACCATATCATTAACGCTAAAAGTTGTTGGGAATTCAAAATACATAAAGCGAAAAAAGAACAGCAAAGCTTGCAACTGCAGATTCCAGTTTTATTTATGTGCATACCCTTGGTCGCCATCAGAATTAGTGTAAAGGGCTTTGCCTAAAACAACTAACCGTCACGCCCAATTATTTTAACTATAGTATATTGAACTATATTCAAAAATGATGAGGTAATGTTAAGTTTTTATTATTTTTATTTTATTACGAACACTGTAAATACCCCAATTATACTTTTAACCCTACTTCCTTGAAAACCCCCCTTAGTTCCTTGTTAGGGTCATAAATGATACTTTTTAATTTAATTAACAAAAATTGGTATTTAATCAGTTTTAATTTGTGTTTTTATTAATTTTTAATTATTGTCTATGCAATCAGTACACAAATTGTAGCGTTTGTGATGGTTGGGACAATAAGCCTTCTGGCATGAACAGCAGAAGCTTGCATATTTATTCCCATCTGCGTTGTAGGGACATAATGCACATCGAGCACGTTTTTTTTGGTGTGACATAGTGGGCTCCTTTGGGAAGCGTTTGCGGCTTGTTGATGGCTGTTTGCATTGGCATTTTCTGCGTGGGGCATTTTATTTCGGCGAAGAACTAGCGGTTTTACAAGGTCATATGCCACTTTTTTTAAATATTCCCTTCGACACATTTCATTTGCGGATCCAGATTGTATATTGGTGTATATCATAAATGCGTTTATACCGGAGATATCTACCATGTATGAAAATAGGGCCATTGGCCAACGCCATACGGCACGTTTGCAGGAAAATGTACCCATCATTTGGTCGCATGTGTCAACACCTCCTTTTGTTTTATTATAGTCAAGTATCATGATCGGCTTTTTATTGCCCTCAACACTGACGTCCTTTGAATGGTGCTGTGTGCTCAACAAGAGGGCAACCCGGTTTTTTTTTCGTACATAGCTACATAATGTGACTCCATTCGTATTGTCGAACAAAAAATTAGAATCATAAATTGGCTTTTTCCTCACTAAACTGAACTCTGCTGGAATAAATGTTCGATTTTTTCTAATAGTACCAAGCAATGTTTGGTTCCTTTTCAACAGCTCCAAAGCCAAAAAATGGGACGTAAAAAATTATCCGTTGTGATATTGCGACCAGGAAATCCTTCCGTTAACTCCAACACGACCCGTTGGTCCTGATTTGTTTCAGGACGGCAGTTGGGAGCTTTGCCTGTGTAAACTTGAACATTCCACGCATAGGCATTGCTGCTATCACATGCAGCCTAAATTTTAATGCCATAACGAGCTGGTTTACTTGGAATATATTGCGTAAATGGGCATCTACCGCGAAAACCAACCAATTGCTCGTCAACAGTAACATTGCTTCCCGGATTGTAGCATTTTTTGAGCATTCTGTTCCACAAATCAAACATTTCACGTATGGGTGCCAGCTTGTCACGCATCCTTCGATCAGCGCGCGTAGTTCTGTCATCAAAAGGTAAGCAGCCAGTCATCAATTCAAAGTCAGCCTGACTCATTGTGGCTCTGAAGATTGGTCTTCCAGTAACGTCATCCCAAAGTTCACGTAGAGTTTCGCATTTGAACGAAAAACTCCGCTGTATATGAGCAGTCCGACATAGCCCCTTAGTTTTACATGCAAATTTTGTAACGCATTTCATTGAATTTTCTTGTGGGGTCATATTTGACCCTAACAAGGAACGTGTAACTGTTCATTTTTTTACGTTAAAAATAAATGGATATAAAAAAATGGCTTACCTCCAAATCAAAAAACACAATATCTCGAACTAAAAAAAAATTTATTTTAATAAAGCCATTAATAAAAAAAATATTTAAAAAAAACAAAAAAAAAAGGGTCAAAAATGATACTGTAAGGAAGTAGGGTTAAAAATAATTATTACATATTTATAACAAACTATAAGGTTGAAACTAACTTTTCGACTTACCACTTAAAACATCGGAGTTTGAAGTAGGCCATGCCTATTCCATAAAGAAAGTCGTGCCTTGTCCAATACATTTGGCAAAATTGGAGGTACTTTTGGTAAGCTGACAGAGCTAAAACGATAAAAGGTTACAGAAGTATATATTTTATCAATGCAAACGGGGACAGCAATACAAGAGTTAATTATGAAGGGACTAGGAATCGACCTCCCTCTCTATTCTGCCCAATGCTTTTCCAGTGTGGAAAAGCTTTCAAAGCAAAATGTAGTAAGAATATTCGTGGATATCTCCGGCGCGTTCAAACAATGTTTCAACGGAAATGAACCCGAGGGGTCTAATAGGTCAACAAACCCTCCAGACGTAGACTCACAACTTACTGCAATCCAAGAAGATATACGCAGAATGGGTACATATATCTATTTTAAAAAAGGCAAATGGTGCAGCAGCTAAAATGGGATTTGTATAAGCTGTATGGTGAAATATACTGATAAACGACTTGCTTCAGATATTACAACATACATTTTCCAAGATCACTGTTCATTTTCATGCACTTTAAATGTGCTGGTTATACAGTCAAAGTGCGGGATAGTATTGTACAGGGTGGCGTTCTTAAATGGGGCTGTGATTCGTGTCGTGGCTTAGAGCTCGAGATGCAAAGTTTTATGAAACGGACTGGGGATGCATTTAAAACCCTGTCAGCTGGCCTTCATTAGCTCCAAGAGGAGGCTGCTGAATCTGCTGCTGCTGCTACTGTTGTGCCACTTCTAGATCTCTTGTTGTAGTTGATCTTAACACTACTTCTGAAGAAGTCATAGACTACATCCAGGGCAAAGTTCAAGCCCCCAACATTGCAGTGGAAAACTTCCGTTTTTAATACACTCGGGACATTTCGTCCTTCAAAATAAGTGTCTTCCCAGATCTTTTTGGCCAAATATGTCAAAAAACTTTTTGGCCGGAACACCTTATTGTAAAAGAGTATACAATAGAAAAGGCAATTTTTGGTTTTTGCTCTTCGCGGTCTAAATTGTGTCGCAATGTCAATTTGCCATCATACTCCAGTAGGCTTCTTTTAAACCATCTTCCTTCCTTAATTATTCGTTAATTAATGCTTGGCGCTAACTTTATTCACAAACTTTTAATAGCTGATATAGACTCTCCTGAGCTATTGAATAACTTAAACCTATCTATTACCCGTAGACCTACCAGAAATTTTATTCCTCTATCCTTAAAACACTGTATTTTTCAGGGACCGAAAATAATTATTATTTCCCAAATATTTTTCGAATAAATCATCGCTATAAAAACTCATCGGACAAAACTTTCACTCGTTGCAGAGGACGGACGTGTTTTTTTTTCGCTTATCAAATTTTATTTTTTTCTCGCGATTAAATACTTTTCTATAACTTTTAAACTCATTATCGGTATAATAATAATTGCAATAATTTCCGAATTTTATTTTCATTTCGCGAATTCTTGCAGTCGCTTTTGTGTTTTTGTTTAAATATAAATAAATCAAAACTTACAACAATACTTGCATTAGCGGTGTTGTTGTTTTACTTCTCTCTTTTGCTTTTGTGTCTTTACCGTCGTAACTAACTCTCGCGCTCTTGCGTACAAATTGGTAAAATGGTTGTCTGCTCAAAAAATAATTGTATAGTTGCCACTAAGGCGGTTGACTCCCATGATTATATTCTTTGTTGGTTGTGTGACAATGCGGTTCACGTTAAGTGTGCAGGTTACACAGGCAGAATCAAGGAGTCTATTGCCAAAGGTGGTGGCTTAAAAAATGGATGTGATGCTTGCCGTGAGGTCGAGAATGGGATGCGGTCATTCATGAGGCGGACTAGAGATAGTTTTGACACTTTAAGGGCAGGTTTTAACAAACTCCAAGCGGAGTTTACTGCGTAGAGACTCAGTTCAGAAGTTTATCGTTTATGAATGAGTCTCCAAAACGTAAAAGGATCAGTCCTTGGGGTGTTTCTGTATCGGTAGATCCGCCAGCGTCTCTTATCGTCCCCGACCGGTCTAATGCACCGTCCACTCCTAACGTACAGCAATTGATATCGTTTAAGAGCCCGGTTGTGAATGCGATTAGTAAGGAATTACCGGTATCACCTGGGAATGATCTCTTAAAAACGATGCCTATTGTAGTGTCCGATGTGTCCAGGCAATTACCCATGCTAATGGAAATTGCCGATAGTTCTAAAAGTATCGAGGGCCCCGTAAACAAGTTGACTGCTGCAGTGGGTGACTTGTCCAACGTTACTGCTGCGGCTGACGCTTAGAGACCGCGGCCTCTCGTTGGCATACCACCAAAGAAACATATATTTGTTTCTAGGCTAGACCCTGTTGTCACATCTGATGATGTAATAGCCTATATTCGGAAGAAAGTTAACGTCTCGAATATTGCGGTGGAGAAGTTTAAATTTTCTTATTCTCGGGACATTTCGTCCTTTAAAATTAGTGTTTTTGCCAATATCTTCGACACCATATGTCGAGCAGATTTTTGGCCGAAACATATAATAGTTAAGGAATATACTGTAAAAAAGAAAAATCGGCAACCGATTCGCTTGCCAACAACAACAACTAATACTATTCCTGCCACATCAGCATCTGCTGGTGTGTCAAAAAACTAGCTTCGTCCCTTAACCTGGGTTACCAGAACGTTAGAGGACTGAAATCTAAACTTCCTAATCTCTATGTAGATAGTCTTTCTGTTGAACATAACATTCTAGCCTTTACCGAGACGTGGTTAAAACCTGATATTGCCGATGCATCGGTTTTTTCCACAAATTTTCCAATTTTCAGACGTGACCGGATTTCTCGCATAGGGGGTGGCGATCTGATAGCTGTTGATGCTGCTTTATCATCTGAAATGATTCAATTTTCTAGTACCCAGGAGATTGAGTTTGTCGGTGTAAAAGTAAATTTTAAATCTTTTAATGCTTTTATTACTTGTTCCTATATTCCACCATTGTCAGACATGGTGGTATATTCAAATCATTTAGAGGCAATTCAGTTTGTCTCCTCTTTGGTTTCCAGTCAAGACATGTTCATAGTTTTAGGTGATTTTAATTTACCCGCTTTAGCATGGTGACCAACAGATGAATGTACCATGTTGCTGCCCTCTTTGTCACATGACTTTATTGATGGCCTTCTAGGCTTATCTTTATCCCAAGTCAATCCTGTCTTAAATTCTAATGGAAAATCGTTAGATCTTATTTTTGTATTGGATTCTTCTTATTGTGAGGTTTCCAGGATCGAACCATTTGTTCTTCCAGAAGACAAATTTCATCCTACATTAAATTTAAAAATTGATCTGCCCTTGCTTTCACCATTACTTGGTTCAAATGAGTTACCTCTAACTAGGTGCTTTCGTAAGACTGACTTTGCCAGCCTTAATGAAAACATTACCAATACCGATTGGTCTTATCTATACAATAGTAGAGATATGAACTCAGCTGTTCGTTTTTTTTATGATACTCTGAATTCACTCTTTGATATTTGTGAGCCTCTTGGTAGGCTGGAGTGGCTTAACAAACCTCCCTGGTTCTCTCGAGAGTTATCCCATTTGAAAAATGTAAAGACTCGATATTATAAGAAGTTTCAAAAAATACGTCGTTCATCAGATTACGCTTTGTATACAGTCGCTCGTTCAAAATTCATGATGCTTAATACACAATGCTATAAAAATTATCTTCAGCGGTGTAAGCTTCAGTTTTCTTCTGACCCTAAACAATTTTATAATCATGTTAATTCTAAACGTAAGACCTCTGTGCACCCATCTTTTTTGTCTTTTCAAAATAAAAAAGCGAGCACTGATCAGACAATTGCCGACATGTTTGGGAGTTTTTTCAAAACAACTTATTCCTCAACGGAATATCGAGCAAGTAAGTCCGTATCCTTATCATTTAAAACAGGCTAATTGCATTTTTAATCCAGTGATTGATGAAAGTTCTCTTCTTAACGAACTGAAACTAGTTAAACCTGTTTATTCTCCGGGGCCAGATGGTCTTCCTGGATGTGTACTCAGGTTCTGTGCAAACGCATTATGTAAACCCATTTTAAAATTGTTTTTATTGTCTGTCGAATCTTCCTCTTTTCCATCTATTTGGAAGGAGTCGTATATCATTCCTCTGCATAAAAATGGCAAAAAATCCGAAGCCTCTAACTATAGGGGTATCTCAAAATTGTCCGCTATTCCGAAAGCTTTTGAGAAAATTATAACTTCTCAATTGCAACATTTTTGCAGCTATATTATTTCGCCATCCCAACATGGGTTTGTGTAACGTAGATCTACAACCACTAACCTTTTAGAATTTACTTCAATAATTATCAAGGGGTTCAAAAATGGTAAACAAACTGATATACACTGACTTCAGCAAAGCCTTTGATTCCGTTAATCAAGCCCTATTACTTTCGAAGCTGAGCGACATTGGGTTTCCACCCCTTTTCCTATCTTGGGTTCGAGAATATTTGACAAACAGAAAACAGAAGGTACTTTTTAAGTCTTCTTTTTCCGTTTCCATTCTCGTGACTTCTGGTGTACCTCGAGGTAGTCATCTTGGCCCTCTGCTTTTCACACTATTCATTAACGATCTTCCATCAGTCATTGTTCATTCGCGTGTGCTTATGTATGCTGACGATGTCAAGCTTTGTCTTACGTATAAAGATACAGATTCATTTAGTCGGCTAAAAGCTGACCTTAAAAATTTTCAATCCTGCCAGTGCCAGTTTAATCTACTAAATCTTAACACTACCAAATGTAAGGTAATGACTTTTTTCGTAACTCTCCTCAACTGGTCACTTATTTTCTAAACAATAATCCTTTAGAACGTCTAAATAATATGAATGATTTGGGCGTACTTATGGACCATAAGTTAAATTTTAACACCCATATTTCCACCACGGTCGCAAAGGCCATGAGTGTTCTAGGTTTCATTAAAAGATAGTCAAAAGAATTTGACGACCCCTATACAACTAAAGTTCTGTTTACTCCGCTTGTCAGTCCTATTTTAGAGTATGGATCTTGCATTTGGTCACCTCAATATGAGTCGCACCAGATTAGACTTAAATCCGTTCAAAAACAGTTCTTGCTATTTGCTCTTCGTGGCCTCCCCCCTGGCAGGGTCCTCTGCTCTGAGTTTTCTATTAATATACTTAAAACATCTATGATATCCCATTAATAGATAGCTATAGTACTATTTGTTTGTCTGTTTTTTCTATTGTGTATTTGTCCACGCGATTCGTGCCGTGCGTTATACAGCTGCACCACTCGGTCGGTCGGGTGGGAGGTGGGCAGTTATCTGCTTGGGCTCGCGCGTAACAGGCTTTGTCCTGATGTCGTAGGGGCCACTTGAACGTACTGCGCATAGTATCGTCAACGTCCGCTATTAATAATTGTTACAAGAACGCTCAATCTTAATTCTTATTTTTGATTTTTAAAATAAAACTCGAAAATAACTTTTATTTTTGATTTATATTTTTTCCCTCAACCCATAACTGTTATTTTTGAGAAAAAAAAAATCATTTGTGATTTATACTGAGTTTTAGCTAGGCTTCAAGTCAATAAATCTTACTAATTGGTGGTTCTTGAAATAGCTATGCAGACAACCTGCTCACCTTTTGTGCTGCCTATGATTTAAAATCTTACAAATAAATTAGTAAGATTTATTGACCTGAAGCCTAGTTAAAACTCAGTTTTGATTAACTTCAATACAGGTCGAAATTTAGACAAATTTGTGATTTACGTATAAAAATAAAAATTATAAAAATCATTTCATGATTTTTATGAGAACAAACTAATAGATTTGGTTTGAGAGAACAAACCAATAGATTTGGTTTGAGAGAACAAACCAATAGATTTCAATAACATAATAATTGAAATTGAGTCAGTAATGATTTTAATTTTTGAGAAAAAAAAAAAAAGTAACCAATAGATTTCAATAACATAATAATTGAAATTGAGTCAGTAATGATTTTTATTTTTGAGAAAAAAAATAAAAAGTAACCAATAGATTTAAATAACATAATAATTGAAATTGAGTCAGTAATGATCTTTATTTTTGAGAAAAAAGAAATTAAAATCATGAAATGATTTTTATAATTTTTTTATATAAATCACAAATGATTTTTTTTTTTTCTCAAATATAAAAAAGCTTCTGCTCTCTGACGTGACGGTCGTGTTTTTTCATAGCTCCTGAGTTTTTATCAATATTTATTGTTTTCTCTCAATTTTTAATTGTGCTTAGTCTGTTTACTTTTTCGTTGGTGTGGTTTGCTTGAGACCCGTGTGTTTTATTTGCAGAATTTGCCAAATTAACTAGTTTTTTTTTCGTGATTAGTGTTTGGTGCATTTTATATATATATATTTTTTTCCCCCTTTTCTCTCTCGTCATTGCTTCTATAGTTGCTCCCCTCACCTCTCCGATCATACCATCAGTGCTAGTGTTTTTTTTTATTATTTTATTTTTGTTGTTCTCTCTTTTTTGTGCTTGTGCTCTCTGCCGCGTAATTACTTTTGTAACGCTGCCTCTCAAAGCTTGGCTTATAACTGTTCTTGCACTCTTTCTTGTGCTGTGTACTCTAGCTGTCTCTTTGTTTTATTTGTATTTATTGATTTTATATCGATAATTATCTTAGTGCTTTGTATTTAAATTTTAAATTTTGTATATATTTTTGCCTTGTGTTCCTTTTGGCGTTTCAATGGCTTGTTGTCTACCTACTTGCAAGCATTCTGATCGTTTTGATGATCAGTATAGAGCAATATCGTGTTGGCTCTGCGAAAATCTTATTCACTTAAAATGTGCTGGCCTCAATGGCCGCGACTACGACAAATTTTCTGGTTTGTCTGTGTCTAAGCCTGAGCTTGGCTTAATGCGCTGGACTTGCCCATCTTGTGCCAGCCAGCAGCTTGATTTTAGCCGTATGTATAGGGATCTTCGTTTAAAGTTTCTTTCTTTAAACAAACTGGCCAAACAGCTGTCTAACGAGTGTGAATCTAGCGTACATTTATTGTCGCAATTTAAGTTTAATCCACCTTCTGATAAGTTACCCAAGAAATGTACCCTTGAGTTGCCTCGTAAGCAGTCGCCAGCACTCTCTATTACATCGTCTCCCATTTTACTTTCGCCTACACCATCTTCTTGTCCCTCTTTATGTTCTTCTTTTCAGATTGAAGTACCCATTACAAGCCCTGGTGTACCTCAGTCTATCCCTCACGGGAACTCTGATCAATCACAGGATCTTGCTGGCTCTCAATCACTTGCGGATCCCAATGCTCCTCCGCCTCCACTAACTGTAGTGCCTTATCGCAAACAATTATTTATCTCTAGGCTTGCTCCAGATACTTCTGAGTCGTCTGTGGCAGCTTACATTGGTAATATATGCCCTGCTAAGGTTTTAATTCAAAAGTTTAAGTTTTCAAGGCCTCGCGAAATCTCCTCTTTTAAAATTACTGTACCAAATGAGTATTTCTCAGCTATGGTTGACACTAATTTCTGGCCAGAGGGCCTAGTTGTACACGAGTTTGCGCCCAATAAGCGCTCCCGTCCGTTGCCTGTCCACCTTCCTAATTTATCTTCTGCTTCAAAAAACTAATAACGTCTAGTCTTTGCATATATTATCAAAATGTAAGAGGACTTCTTACCAAGCTCTCGAACCTGTTCTGTGATAGCCAAACCTTTTCGGCTGACATATTAGCTTTCTCTGAAACTTGGCTTAACTCCTCTGTTTTGGATAATGAAATTCTTTCTAATAACTTTATTTCTTATAGGCTTGATCGTGTTGGTCGTCGTGGCGGTGGAGTACTCATTGCTGTTAACTCGAATCTGTGTTCAAGTGTCGTGCCGATTGATCTGCCCTTAGGTGTTGAGTTTATTTGCGTCGAAGTTACATGTTCCAACTTTAGCTTATATATTTCTTGTTCATATATTCCTCCAGCTTCTGATATCATGACCTATATGCACCATGCTGATGCTTTGCAAACTATTTTTAATAGTCTTAAAGATCGTGATATCCTTATAGTTTTAGGTGATTTCAACTTGCCTAATATTTCTTGGCTTGTTGATGATAATCTATCTTTCTTAATTCCTTCATCTCAACATGTTTTTCTTGATTGCCTACTTGAATGTCCGCTATATCAGTTGAATTCTTTCCTTAACTCTTCTAAAAGAATCCTTGATCTTGTTTTTGTCTCTGATCCCACTGTTAGTGCTGTATCTCGAACACAGCCCCTAGTGAAACCTGAAGATCCTTATCACCCTACCATTGAAGTTACTATTTCTTACAATTCCGTTACTAAATCACTTAATAACATCGTAAATTCTCGTCGTAGATGTTTTCGTAAAACAAATTTCAATCTTCTTAATAGCCTTATTTTCTCTTTTGATTGGTCATTTCTATTTGAGTGCTGCGATATAGATTGTGCAGTGAAGTTTTTCTACTCTGCTCTTAATTCTCTAATTGATAAATGCGTTCCTTATGTGAATGTCTCTACCGTCTCCAGCGCGCCAGTCTGGTTCACACGTAGGCTCTCTAATCTCCGCAATATTAAATCGAGATATTTTAAAAGATTTAAAAAAACTGGTTCGCGACTTGACTATGCAAATTACTGTATAGCCAAATCTCAATTTTGTCTTTTAAACACTCAATGCTACAATAATTATATCGTTCGCTGTAAGGTTGAATTTTATAAGAACCCCAAAAGATTTTACAACTTTGTTAATTCCAAAAGACGCTCTAATGTACTACCTTCCACCTTCAGACTTAATGACCAGACTGCTAATAATGACTCAGATATTGCAGATCTGTTTGCTAATTTCTTTCAGTCGACTTATTCTACTACTGTTTCGGATCCCACAACCTATCCCTTTTCAATCCCACATTTAAATTGTATGTTTTTTCCTAGTATTACTGAAGACTGTATTATCTCTAGCTTGTCATCTATGACGTCTTCCTTCGTTCCCGGTCCTGATAATATACCTAGTTGCATCCTTAAAATGTGTTCGATTTCCCTATCCAAGCCTTTATCTCGGTTATTCTTTATATCGAGTGAGACTTGTAGCTTTCCCGATATTTGGAAGGAGTCTTTTATTATTCCGCTTTTTAAAAAGGGTAGCAAATCGGATGTTTCTAACTACCGTGGCATTGCCAAGCTTTCGGCAATACCAAAGCTGTTTGAGAAAATTATTACGTCTTCCCTTCAACACCTATCCAGATCCACTATTTCTCCTTGTCAGCATGGCTTCATGAAAGGTCGTTCGTCGCTTACTAACCTTTTAGAATTGACTACCCTTGTACACCATGGCTTCCGTAAAAAGTGTCAAACTGATGTTATTTATACTGACTTTAGTAAGGCTTTCGATACGGTTGATCATTCTATGCTTCTCGCGAAACTTAACATCATGGGTTTTTCCCCGAAACTGTTGGCTTGGTTAAAGTCGTATCTTATTGGCAGAACCCAAAAGGTGTCTTTTCGTTCCTCATTATCTAAAACTATTAAAGTTACGTCAGGTGTACCCCAAGGCAGTCATCTGGGCCCACTGTTATTTACCCTGTTTATAAATGATTTACCCTTGGCCTTGGTTCACTCACGCGTGCTCATGTTTGCGGATGACGTCAAGATTTGTTATTCCTATAATGATCCTTCTTTCCAACAGTACTTGCAATCTGATCTCGATGCGTTCTGTGATTGGTGCCACGTTAATAAATTACACCTTAACGCCTCTAAGTGTTCTTTTATGACTTTCAGTCGTTTGTCTCCGTTCCTAGCTCATTACTCCATTAAGTCTGTTCTGTTAGATTGTGTACCATCCTTTAAAGACTTAGGCGTTATGTTTGACCCTAAACTTTCATTTAATGTTCATATTGCTTCAATTGTCAATAGAGCATGCAGCCTTCTTGGCTTTATTAAACGTTGGGCCAAAGAATTTGATGATCCCTATGTAACAAAGGTTTTATACACTTCGTTAGTTCGCCCTATTCTCGAATATTGCTCGCCAGTGTGGAACCCGCAATATGATGTTCACCAGCGTAGTATTGAATCGGTACAGAAGCAATTCCTTAAGTTTGCGTTACGCGGTCTTAATTGGGACCCGAGTCTTCGCCTACCTTCTTATTCTGACAGACTTCTTCTTATTAATCTCCCTTCACTTTACAACCGTAGGCTCGTTTTTGGCATTCTCTTTCTCCATAAACTAGTCAATGGCGAAGTCATTTCTACTAATTTACTAAGTACGCTATATTTTTGTGTTCCCTCACGTCGGACCAGAAACTTTTTTCCTATTTACCTTAGTAGATGTCTGACTAACTACTCTCTTCACGAACCTTTTCGTGCTCTTTGCCAATCTTTTAACAACCTTTCTCACCTAATTTCTCCTCATCTTTCTGTCACTTCTCTTCGCGCTATACTTTTTAATCATCTACAGCGAAACCAATGAAAATATTCTGGACTTGGATTGGCTGCAACTCATCCCTGACCACATTGGCTGTGAATCGGGGCATAGCTGGCACCTTATGCAAATAAAACACCTCCACCGGGTCGGGGATGTTTAGTTGTGTATATAGCTAAGCTAGCTTTTTTAATTTAATTACTATTTGTCTTTAGCTTAAGCTTTTTCGTCGACTGCTGTGTTAGTTGACGTAAATTAATAAATAAATAAATAAATAAATAAATAACAGTTATGGGTTGAGTGAAAATTTAAAATCAAAAATAAAAGTTATTTTCAAGTTATATTTTAAAAATCAAAAATAAGAGTTATTTTTAAGTTAAATGGAAAAAGTTTCAAAATAATTATTATTATTGATTTTTTTAGATTTAGCTTATAACCTGGTATTTTTAACTATTCTTTGCATGAACCTTTTCGAGTCCTATGCTCTGATTACAATATTCTTTTTCCTGTAATCAGACCAGAAGCCTCTCTTTCTTTTCTAAAAATCTCTATTCTATTACATTTAGCTTGTAATTAATGTGATATATTAACTAATCATTTTTTAATTGTTTGTCCGGTCGGTCGGGCGCGAGGTAGACAGCTCTGTGCTTGGTCTCGCGCGAAACGGGCTATATCCTGGTGTCGTAGGGGCCACTTGTACGTACTTTGCATTGTACGTCAACGTCAAGATTTATTATGTTCACTTTTAAACACCATTTTCAGGGTTATGAAGCATAAATGCGGACAAAACAGACCTTATTCTCTTCACTAAGACATACAAGCTACCACGATGGACACCAGTCAAAATAGGAACTAGACTGTTTGCGCCAAAAAAACAGATCTGAGATATCAGACTAACAATAGATAGCAAGCTGTCTTGGAAGTACAGAATCGAGGAAAGGTCTCAAGAAATGCCATCCCACTAATGGAAGACGGACACACTTGAGTCCGGTGAGGTGAAGGTGGACTTGGATCGCAATGACAGATCTGAGGCAGCTAACATCTCGCTTTTGACGAAGAACCTTACGAAAATGAAGGTGAAGATCTAAGGCAGCCAACAATCACATCACAAGAAAATTATGAAGTGCAAAATGTTTCGCAGGACGATGACGGGCTTACTATGGCACTCCTGAATTTCTTAGGCGTTCCAGTTGCCTGAGCGTACCCATGACATTAGCTTCATATGTGCAGACCAGTACCGGGTCCTCGGTAGTTCCATTCCGACATAGCGTGCATTCGGGGCTGGTATCTTTGCCAAAACAGTAAAGATATGACCTGAAACAGCCATGACCGCTCAAAATTTGGGTTAACTCAAATGTTACCTCGTCATTTCGTCTGGAAAGCCAATCCTTTAGTTTAGGGATCAGCCATGGGTCCATCTACCATGTATGTGTTTCGCTACCGAGGTGAGCGCTACATCGTCAGCATAAGCAATATTTTGCGTGCCAGGTGGTAAAGACAGTCGCAAAACTCCATTGTAAATTGTGTTCCACAGTAGAGAGCCCAAAACTGAGCACTCGGGAACGCCACCATGTACTAAGTGCATTCTGCACTAAGAAAATTAGATAGTCAGAATTCTGCTCCAATTCGCCGTGTTGAACGCATTCGTGACCTGCGAGGGTGGTCACCAAACAATATTTCTTGCTGCCACCTTTCCACCGTTGTCCCTCGATGGCTTTGCTCGTAACGTCGACGACTGTTTTTAAGGCATCGATTAGCCTTTCTAAAGCCAAACTGCATCGGAGACACATCGACAGACCGTTGGATGACTGCTTCTGAACGGAGCGCTTGTGAGGAACATACCAATTGATGTTCCACACAACAAACCAAATAAGTATAAACTACGAACACAAGATACACAGGAAAAGATACAGCCGATACACAAACCATCGGAGCTACGATCAAAGCTTACGATTTACGGTCAAGCATAATTATGGCCGATCGAACCACACGCAACCGCCGTCGATTTCGTCCAAGCGGGAAGATGAGTAAGAAACGGAGCACAAGAAATGGGCTGCTGCTGAATGAAAGCGTGAGGGAGACGAAGATTGAGTGCATATTCCCAAACAAAAGGGCATTGGCCTATGCATAGAGCACAGAGTGGGAGAGACTGTATGAAAAACGTATGCACTTGTGGCCTATGGAGCGATGAGCATGGGAAAATACATCCACGCCACACGTACACTGTGCGTGTACGTCAGTGAGAGAGAGTACCGGTGGCCACTGCAGGTGCTCTCTGCTTACGCGACGCATTCAAACCGAACGAATGTCGATCGTGAAAGAACGAAACCCGAGAAGCGGGGGAGATTAAAGTAAGGGCCAAGCCCAATCAAGAAATAAAGTGAGGGCTATGCTTGTCAGTAGGGGGGAGGGAATATGTGCATGCAAGGCGAAATGACGAGAATGCGAGACATGAGAGCGTCATTGGACAGTTTGTGGGAGCATGAGGGGAATATACAAGTCGAAGAGGGAGGGTTAAGCTTTGGGGAAGCCCTCTATGATCACGGTAACTTATTTAGACAATAGATTAGTTAAGTATAGAATAAGTATAGCAAATATATATACTGAATAAGTTCAAGTATGTGTGAGAGCGCAAAGCTGGTATGACGAGTGGTTCAGGGGGATCGACGGGCGATGGCAGCGTCGGCAGAGGAGAGAAAGCGTCAAACATCAACGGGAGAACCTGGGCGAACAATAGGAAAGCGCCACAAATGAAGACGGATGCCCGCATAGCAACCGAGGCGCTATGCAAGCAATGCAGAGGAACAAGGACAAGAAACTGATGGGCGCGCAGCCACAAAGAAAGTGGATGCGGCTGCACCAAGAATTTGCGGGAATTTCACCACGCATGGCAACAAGGGAATGCGTGGGTGAGAGCAATGGGCCGATGCAAAAGGAATAGCTGTACAGCGGAATTACACCAATCGATGAGGCCATGGGATCTGCCTATATAAAGGCGGCATAATTCAAGGAAAGAATCAAGTTGCTTAAGGCCTTACGAGAAACCTTAAAAACTTATCAAGTAAAAAAACAGATCCTGCGAAAAGGATCCAGATATATGCCGAAGAACTACGAAGGCCTTACGAGTAACCTTATAAGTTTGTCAGGCAACATTACATCATCAGAATAGGACTAAAAACACCGTACCCAAGCGTTTGCACACAGAGAAAGACCAAAGTTATTATCATAAAAGTTAATCTAGTTAGATTTCGAACTTTTTGAAAAACCAGAGAGCCGGGGCTAACTTCGGCCGTGCCGACGTTTGTATACCCTTCCAACTTTACACATACCAAATTTCTTCAACTTTAATTGTAGTAAAAAATACAACATGAGTCACTGTTTTTTGCCGATGGATCCCATGGGAGCTATATGTTATAGTCACCCGATCTTAATCAAATTCGGCACAGTCATTAACAGATATATAAAACTGGGAAGTGTTTAATTTGAAAGAAATCGCGTGAAAAGTAACGAAGTTATTGATAAAAGTCACTGTTATCGGTCGATCGGTCCTATGAGAGCTACAAACTACAGTCATTAATAGCTAAAAAGTAACAAAGTTATTGAAAAAGTCACTGTTTTCGACCGATCGTTCCTATGGGAGTAATACGATATAGTCATCCGATCTTGATCAAAATTGGCATAGTTTATAAGTGTATTAAACTCATCAATATTAAATTTCACGACTGTAGCTCAAAAAATAACGAAGTTATTGATATAAGTCACTGTTCGTGACTTTGCCGTTTGTATGGGAGCTATATGCTTCGGAGATGCTTCGTTTTATGCGTTGCACACTTCGGACCAAAATTAATATACCCCTTTTGCAAGGGTATAATGATAGAACTGGGGTTCTTGAAATAGCTATACAGACAACCCGCTCACCTGCTTGTGTTGCCTTTGAAATATTCTTTTGGAAGATTGACCTCGAGCCGGCTAAAATGCATTATACATACCAAATATTAGTCATTCTGTTTTTTTGTTTTTAGTTTTGGATGCAAATTTGAAATTTGGAGACGGGTGGGTTTCCCCCGGGCCCGCAGTTTTCAGAAGAGCCCGCCAACATCACAGTCGAAAATAGCGGATTTATTTGAAAGGAAGTAAGGGGCCCGAACATGGTTACCCCCGGGCCCTGATTTTCTCTCTGCGGCCCCGGTTAATGGGTATTTTGGTACAGTAATACTAATCCGTAAGAAACATAAAATCAACTCGTTTTGGTTTTGAAGGACTTTTGTAAGAATACTTTGAATTTATAATAAGGAAGAATTGCGGCGTATTTAGAATTTTCTAAAGCTATTTGTCATGCTTTTTGACAATAACATCCATAGTTAAAACAATTTACAATGTACAAAATTCGTTTTTGACGAAAAATCTCGAACTCTAATCAAAATTACAGATTTTACCAATGGTAAAATAATTAAAAAAAATAAATTTTTTTTACTTAAGTATCGTTATAACGCGCGGTACTGTATGTACAGACATCTCCCCACATCAATTGGCGTACCAAATAAAATTTAATCTGCGAGCTGTAATTGTTTATATTATAGATATACCTTCGGAATATTCACACAGGAGAAGATGTAAATGTCCAAGTTTGCAAAAAGCATTTGCATATTCCTCTCTAAAGTCGTTTTCATCATGGTTACAAGAAATTCTGTCTTCGCTGCCGTTCCACTTTTCTCGGGATGCTGAATTATGGTGTTGATTGTCGGTATATAAAGATGAATCTTCAATTTTAATTAATTCTGCCTTTGACACGAGCTCTTCGGTTATTTTGGAATGACATCTAGATACTTCATCCTGCATATTGGTGATTAGTTGTTGAACAAGATTCTTAATATCCAAATTTTTCGGATCGCATAGGTCTAAGAAACCATAATATCGACTGAAAATAACTTAAATCAGGTTAATAATTTTATTTAAATTTAAAAAGAAAACATTTCACCTATCCAAGTCTTGAATTGTTTTAAAATTGTTAGACCTCATCATTTTATTAATTAGTTTCCAAAAGCAGATTGTGGGCAAGGGTGGACCGACATACATATGTATATACATACATGTATATGTACATATGATGAAAAAATACCCCTTTACAATACAAATAATATACTAAATGATTACGGTTATACCGGATTCCCACTGGCAACCATCAACCAACTATTTGGGGGATAGTCCATAGGGCATGATTCCCACGCGATCCATCTGCTGGGAAGGGTTGAAATTAGCGGTGATTGTAAAATATCGATTCCCACCATTTCTCGATTCCACCATTTCTTAAGCTCTAATTTTCCAGCTGCCACAGGCAGACTTGTTGCAATGTTTTGTGAGAAAAATAAATAGTAACAATATCTGCAACTGTAAATATATGCATATGTATGTCTACATATTCGTGTATGTCTTAAAAGTATCCTTGCAGTATTCTGCAAAAATTTAACCTATAGATGATATATTATATGGATGTAAATATAATAAAGAATTCTTGTACACAATGGAAAAATATTCAATTCAGATAAGTTTTTTTTATATTTTTTTGTGATCGAAAATGTCATAAAAAACGTTCCTTAGGAAATTGAAATCCTTCTACGAAGCGTTTTCAGAAACGTTTTCAGTGTTGCATTCGGAAAAGGATGATAAATAGGTTCGTATCGTTTGAGAAATGAGCGTATCTTTTGGATTGTGAAATGACTGAGAAAGTCGACTACCATTGTAGAGATTTTTTTTCGGTTAAACTCAAGAGGACTACTTGCATTTGCAATTTTAAAGAATTTTACAAAAATGTGGATTTATCCAGGACCTTCGAATCTATCTTAATTTTGTCCAAAATTCTACTCATGCAACAAAAAAAAAGTTCCTAAGCGTAAATGGAGAAAAGACACAGCAGCTGCATACATACAAGAGTTGTGCCTTTAAGTGATAGCATTACTTTTTGATTAGCACTAAATATCAATTTCATTAGAATTACTCTTTTTAATGCCAATGGAAAACATTTCATTAGCAATGCATTTTTTTCAATACTAATGAAATGACCAATCCATTATTAAAGTAATGCATTAGGAACGACTCTGATACATACATATGTATGTACATACATACATACATATATGGTGTTAAGGTTCACAAGGTATTGATTGGACACTCGGCGTTTCATTCGCGGAATGGTATGAATCCAAAAATGGTTTTAGTCATTTGAAGGCAAGATTTCGTCAAGAGGACAAAGGGCTGATAAGTCACACGAAGAACAACACGGATAATATTTTGTTGCATATTGCAAAATATTTTAGATGCACACAAAAGTGCAATTAATGAGCACTCGCAGCAAAAAAATGGTTTGCCTCGTTGCTTGCAGCCAATTCTAATATTGTTGTTAAATATGTCAGTTGCAATTATCACATAGACTGTTACCACATCTTAAAAAACATAATTAGTTAGGTCTGGTGTTTGTGTTACTGCTATTGAGCATAATAAAATCTCATTTTATGATTAAGCTCCAAATAAAAAATTAAAGAAAAAAATCGATTCCATTTCGATGTTTTATGAAGCTAAGAAGACTAGATGCTCTATTGACAATTGACAATATGCGTAGATTGACAGATATAATGTCATATAACAGCTTTGAGGCATTAAGATGTAGATTATTTATATGGCACCAGAGTTGGAAAGAAGAATCATTATAGCAATAGCAAATCTTGATGTAATCCACAAACATGAGCACGCATGGATGAACCAAAACCAAGGGCAAATCAATTAGAAACAGGGTAAATAACAGTAGGCCGAAATGACTGCTTTGGGCGACACCTGAGGATACTCGAAGAGATTTTAATTACCAGTAACAAAAAGACAGCTTTTGGTTTCTGACAGTTGTTCAGACGAAAAACGGATAATGTTATGTTTTGAAAGGAGAAGAGACTGATGATGATAAATGACAGGAAAGTTCTTAAAGTTTGGTAAGAGCATAACAGCCTTTTGTGAAGCCCAGCAGTGGGAAATAGTGGTCAAAATAAATGTTGGAGAGACAACGTAAGAATTTTTTTTTAAAAAGCTTAGGTATTGCAGAAAGCTTAGCGATGTAGCGCTAGTTAGAAACATCGAATTTATTGTCTATTTTAAGAAACAAAATAAAATAAGACTCTTTCCAAACATCAGGGAATCTACAAGACTCGCTAGATATATAGAATAACCGAGACAAAAGTTTAGATAACGAATTCAAACATTTCAAGGATGCAACTAGGAATATTATCAGGCCCAAGTACAAGGAAGGCCTTCCTGGCGGTTATGTCGCCGTTTACAATTTGCATAAATATAAAACGCAAGATGTAGTTATTATAACATTGAGTACATATTTAAAAATCACAACTGGAATTTTGCTACAAAGTAATATATGTATATAGTCCAGGCGTGAAACTGTTTTAGAAACCGTTTAAAATATCGCGATTTAATTTAACAAAGAGAAGATAACCCACCGGTAAATCATATATCGATCAGAGAATTAATAGCGGAGTAGAAAAAATTTACTGCACAATCTATATCACAATTAAATAAAAAAGACCAATCTAAAGAGCAAACAAGGTTGTTGAGAAGATTTCAATTTGTTTCACGAAAACAACTTCGACGAGAATCTGTGATGTTGATTAGTACAGAATTTTTAAGAAAGCAAAACCTCAAAGGTAATAAGGATCCTCAGGCATCATGGCATATGTTGAGACGAAGGAATTAAGTAAAAGAGATTATCATCAACCAGACAAGAAATATAAGGAAACTTAAAATCACATATAATACTATAAGGAAATCGTGATGTCTGTTCACGCCACCGGGTGAACAGCAGTGAGCGGCGAAGAGCAGTGAGCAGTGAGGAGGGTTTTTTGATCCTCGGCGTCTACGGTCACACCAGGAGGAGTGACTTAATATTCTGATGGGCATCGCCATATTATTCCAGTACGAGTTTTTCACCCGAACACCCGTTCTTTTCCTTCAGATTTTTCTATCTCGAATTTTGTATATTTTAACCCGAAACATTTCGTGTGTGTTGGGCCACCTGTGAATATTTAATAAAGCATAAGTTTTTGTAACCGAATTTATCGCGCGTTCTTAATTCATCACTCGCTCACCATACCCAGAAGAAATTGGCACCAGCCAACTACTTGTATTTTATTTGGATCCTTCCACCCCTCCAAACATTGGTCATTCGAGCCGGATATCCTTCCGCTCCTCCAGCTTGCATCGGCGGAATTCCTGATAAGTACAAAATTTCATTATTCACCTTTCATTTGCCCCTACATACTAATAAAAGTGTGAGGTTTTCCCGCTCTTCCATAGCGACCTACACTCTTTTATATACTTACTGTTCCAAGGTTACATGGTAGTTCCCAATCCTTAGCGTGTTTGTCCAACGTTTTTGTTTTATTAATTTTTTTTTCCTCGCACTTCTCCAATTCCACTTTTTTACATATGTAAAACTCGTTTACACTCACACGTACATGTATTTTCCACAGCTGTTTGCCAAGTCCGCGTAAAAGTTTTAAAGACAAAAAATTATTAAAGTGTTATAGTAAAGGAAAAAAAAGGAGGAAAAAAATAGTAATTAATGTGTTCACCGCGATTTCTTATGTGTTCGAATTATTTCCATTGCCCAATCAATTTCCTTACATACATCGTCATCTGTTGATGTACGCGCATATGTACATATCCATATATGTACATATAATTCATTTCGGTGTCGCACATTTACCACAAAACAAAAAAAAAATTTTAAATAGCAATTAACGTATGCACTGCGATTTCTTGTGTGTTCAAATTAATTCAATTGCCCAATTAATTTCCTCACACGCGTATCCGCAAACCGGTGCACTTGCCTACAT